>CM062809.1:275440287-276640287 GCA_031772625.1 Pinus tabuliformis | reverse complement strand
CAGATCGAAGCATAAGGGTCTCATAATTATCTGAGAATCACTAAGAAGCATTGTTGCCTCATCTCAATAACTACATTATCATCTATTAAGCCATATATTCATTGTGCTTTTAGTGATTAACCAAAACATGATGAGAGCCATATATTTTCACTATCATAAAACTCACTCATAACCAATAGAAATATCAAGAATATAAAAACCATATAAGCCACATATAAACAAGTATATTTACTGATAAAAATCCAACGAGAAAGAGCTCTTATTGATGATTTCATAAGTCGACCAAGTATGAGACTTCCATGAACCACCTGACCATAGACTAGGCTGAAAAAAATCTTTCTTTTAGCCAGTCACCCCCATTCCATATTCCAAACTTGAATGTGGGATCTCATAAAACAAATCAATCAAAGCCATCCAATGTTTCTAGAGGCCAAACCACCTCAACCCTCAACCAGTGATTCCACCTCACATTTAGATGTCACTAACCATCACTAGATTGGTCTCTACCCACGCTATCCAGGGCTCTAGAGCATTTGTTCCAACCACGAAAACTCAACCCATAGTTTCCATCGGGATTCCGGAGCGTTTTTCCAACGAGGGCTTCCAAGACTAGTAACCCAACCCACCAAGGGATTCCAGAGTGTTTTTCCAACCAAGGCTTCAAGGACTAGTAACTCAACCCAAGTTGTTATAGGGCTTCCAGAGCGTTTTTCCAACCAAGGCTTCCAGGAACTAATAACTCAACCCACAACCAAAGGCACAAGAAAACCAACTAGAAAACAAAAGTAAAACCCACAACACCATGGCTATCCAGGAAATGGAAAGGCTAGGAAAAACCACTGTCAATCTAGGAAATCCTCCATGCCAATGAAAGATCATAACCAAATAACCACATGTATATGCCATGCATGCCAAAACTAGCAAGGAAATCATACATGCAACTTGGTACCTGCAAGAAAAATCTGTTGTAGCTGCTGATCCCAATGTCCTCTTGCGCTTTCCTAATTTTCCTTTGCCTTCTTGCTCCAAATTCCAAGTATCCCACACTCCTCCAAGAGTGCTCCAATAAAACTCTAAGTGTCCAAGAGTATGAGTGAGAGAGAGAGAGAGAGAGAGAGAGCTCCAAAACTGAACTGATCAAAAGCCATGAACTGATCCTAAAAAGCCTTTTTTAT
This sequence comes from Pinus tabuliformis, assembly GCA_031772625.1. Classification (NCBI taxonomy): domain Eukaryota; kingdom Viridiplantae; phylum Streptophyta; class Pinopsida; order Pinales; family Pinaceae; genus Pinus; species Pinus tabuliformis. The sequence goes on along the minus strand of CM062809.1, from coordinate 276,639,112 downwards.
TAATGAGGCCTCTATTTTGTTCAATTTTCCATTATTTTCCTTTATGTTCCTCCTCACATGCAACCTGTGACCTTTCACCTTAATTTTATCCTAATTTATATTATTTTCATAAAAAAATGCTAATAAATGCCATTTTGCCTTTCTAAAGCCTTAGCCCTTGCCTTTGCCAATTTCCATAGCCATTAATTAATCACAAGTGATCCCCATCACTGTGTTTTTACCCAACATTCAACTTGGAATGCATGTCCCATGACCAAGGTCTTATTTTATCTTTATTAATTTTTACATGGATTTTTGACGAGGGCTGTTACACTAGATGTCAACTATTATGTAGTATTAAACTAAGAAACAATATAGTGTTATTTATCATAACAACCATCATCCGTTAGTATTTGTAGTTTTCTACTTGTATTTGCAATATCATCAAAATAACATATGGTGTTAATTGCAACCTTTGGATAATTCATGGCATAATCTGCCAAATTTCATACTTGAAGCCAGTAGTTCTTATTTATATGATATACTAATCAATTGTTTGTTGAAAAATGCAACAAGAAAGTCTCAATTTGATTGTGCCTTGGTCAAATTGAGAAAATTTGAATTTCCACTTCAGCAGACATCTTGGGTACAGTTAGATGAGTTGGATTTTAGTTAAGCATGTGCGATTTCTAATTTGTGGCAATCAAGGTCAGTTATTTCAATTTTTTCTCTTCAATTAAACTAGTTCTAACTGTTTAAGTAACTAGTGGAAGGCCAATTGTGTAGTGAGACTTCACTCTAACTTAGTGATCATCTACTTAACTGATCAATCAAGCCAAAATATCTAGTGCGTGTAGATAATTTGAGTTCCCTAGCTATGGTGGATTTTCCAAGGTAATGTAACATTAGTTGTAGAATATTATTGAGTGTAAAGGTGTTGCATGTAGTCATATGATCAACCTTGGGAATTGCACAATCATTTTGGAGGAAATTCCTAAATAACAGGGACCTAATTTCCTAAGGAATTACGTAAGGAAATGAGGGCTCAAGTAGAGGCAGAAATTAACTAAGTTTGGGTTAGATCTTCTTAGTGAGTAGAGATATAGGTTATTCACTTGCAGATTGAGATCAGAGTGAGCTAGCAATTGTAATACAACGTTATTCATTAGATTAATGCAAGCATGCAAAGGGGTTTTTAGCAGATTTATTTCCCTTGGAAAAATACTATGTGCATGTGTGATATTTCCCATTGCATGTTTGTGATTAATGTTCTAAATTATGAATTGAATTTCGTAGAGCAGTAGAGTAGGATCGTGTCTTGTGATTTAGATTAAAATTTCATGAACAATTATAATTCTACACCATAATTTATACGTGGTATCAAAGTAGGATTCACATTAGAATAAGAATTTCGAAGTTGTTTCTCAGGAGGATCGAATTTGCAGTTTAGTGTAGCAGGATCCCTTCAGAGTTGGGAGAATGATCTTCAACGGGCTGAGACTTGAATATGTATTGGAAGTGTTGGGCCTCCAACCTGTTATGATTTTGTTGATAAAACCATCCATTTTCGCATCATTCGATTCACCCATTGTCATCATTTTTAGCCACATTTCTTCATAAATGCACCAAATTCCTGCATACATGTTTACATGGTTTATTATTATTATGTTCATTATTTTTAGTGAATTAAGAAGAATTTTGCGTGGTTTTACTAATGGCAGTTTAGGAAGTTCAAGTTGCTACAATTTTGTCAAGTTTCTATAGCTATCTCCATGATTAAGGTAGTAGCATCACTCTAGAAGGAAATCTGAAACTTAGAATTGGTTTTTAGAAGCTCCAATATGGATTTGTATTGGTGAAATTTCATCCAGCTCACATTTGTGGACCTCCAACATCAAATCAAAGGAAAAGTGTAGCAATTTTGACAAGTCAAATTCAAGCATGTTTTCTGAGCAAATGAAAGTGAATTTTGGAAAACAAAAACATGGGTTTTTTTCAGCACAAGCCCAATTAGGTTGTCATGAGATTTTTTCTCAAATTCGTTACCATTTGAGAGATTTTCGAAGTTCTTTGGAGCCTTATTTTGCAGATTACGTGGATATACAATTTTTAAATTTTTCATTTAATGCACAGTAAAAAAAAGGCCTAAATGAGTTGTTCTTTAGCAAATTCATGGAATAAAGATAAGTTTGATTAGATTTGGGTTGATCTTTGATCCAAAAATGTTGGAAATAATACTGAGAGGGGGGGTGAATCAGTATTATCTAGCAATTTACCAAATCTTCCTTATTTGATCTTTTGAAATATTCTTGCATATCAGTACCATAAAACAATGAGCATGAATAAAGAAAATAGACAGTCACACCGAAGAACACAAGATGTAAGGTGGAAACCCAATGCGGGAGAAAAACCACCTGCTGCAATAATGTCTCTATCTTCTTTCAAGAAATTCTTTTTACAATGATTTTGTACTGGTGCAGTCCTTTACCAGCACGCAGGCTGCAACCTGCAAAGAGCTACAACTCTTTCTCGTTTTCCAGACTTCTCCTGGAAGGGAGCTACAACCCCCTACTTCTTTTCATGAAGAATCAAATGATCAACAAGTATACAACAGATACAGTCTACTACAGATATCAGATCAGTTATTACAGAAACAACCCAGAACACCTTATGAACAGAAATATACAGTTAACAGATCATCTTAAGACAGGGACGCATATTTTCTTTCTGTGGCCTGCGACTGGACGCAGTATACCTTATGCTGCTCTGCGTGCAGACGCACTGTTCCTTTTTGCTTGTCTGCGACCGACGCACACATCAACACTATCGCGCCGCGTCTTTCGCTTCAGAGACGCACCCAATACCACAGTCGCGCCGCATCCTTCGCTTCAGAGACGCACCTGATCCTTTACTGTACTGCGTCCCGGCGCACTTTCCCTTCACTGAATCTGCGTCCCTTTAGATATAGAAGATAAGAGGACTTCAGAACCAACCCAAACACTCAGATCCACAGATCTGATCATGCGCCATATAGATCGTAGTCCATTAGAAGATTTACCCTTAAAGATATGGACTAGATCTCACCAAGAGATGATCAACCAAGATGATGCATAATCCAAATGAACTCCTTTGCTTTATATAGGCAAGCTTCTCCCCAAAGCGTGGAACAATACCACGAGCCGACACCATAGAAACACACAACCGTCGGCTAGATACCACACAAGAAACCCCCACGAGCTTTTCTCTACCTTGAAATGTGTGCACTGGGCGGACGCACCTTCTGAACGGCTGGCCAGCGTCCCTGGACGCGGGTTCTGTATGGTATACCTGCGGGGACGCACTTGCTGAACAAATTGCCTGCGTCCTTCTTGATTTACCACCTGAAAGAGTTTGCCATCAAGGACAACACCTGAATCATAATGCCAACAAACTCCCCCTTTGGACTTGATGGCAATCACATAATCTTCAGCTTCATCATTCCACATAATCTTCAGCTTCATCATTCTCCCCCTTTGACATCAAGGGCAAAGGGTATGCTCCCCCTATGCTCATGCTTCTCCAGATCTGTAACCAGAAATCCATCATGAAGGAGACAGAGACATATTGCAGCTTATTTCAAAGATCTCCTACTCCATAATGCCAACAATGCATTATGTGCTCCCCCTGAGCCAATACCATCAATAGGAAGATGATCAATAGTGAGATGATGCATCAACAACCCCCAGCTTTTGCCTGAGGTATTCAAAAGTGTCCCTGGGCAATGGTTTGGTGAAAATATCAGCAACTTGTTCCTTAGAAGGAACATACTCCAACTTGACCTTCTGTTCAAGTACTTGTTCCCGGAGAAAATGGTACTTGATTGGTATGTGCTTGGTTTTTGAATGCATAACCGGATTCTTTGAGATGCTGATTGCACTTGTGTTGTCACATAAGATAGGAATAGGAGGTGTACAAGTGATTTGATAATCCTGCAAAGTCTGCATCATCCAAAGAAGTTGGGTGCAACAAGATGCAGCCGCAACATATTCCGCTTCAGCTGTAGACAAGGCAATTGAACTCTGTTTCTTGCTGAACCAAGATACCAGTCTGGGACCCATAAAGAATGCACCACCACTTGTGCTTTTCCTGTCATCCACGCTTCCGGCCCAATCTGCATCTGTATAAGCATGAAGAGTGAGATCTGTATCTCTAGGATACCATAGGCCATAATTTTGAGTCCCTTGAAGATATTTGAAGATTCTCTTTACTGCTTGAAGATGAGTCTCCTTTGGATTTGCCTGAAACCTTCCAACTATTCCAACTGCATGCATGATGTCTGGTCGGGTACCTGTCAAATATAGAAGACTTCCAATCATAGATCTGTAGGTTGGTTGATGAACTGCTGCAGATTCGTCATTTGCACTGAGACTACATCCTGTAACCATGGGTGTACATACTGGTTTTGCATCTTCCATGCCATATTTCTTCAAAATCTGCTTGAGATACTTGGTTTGAGATAAAAGGATTCCTCCTTTCTTTTGTTGGATTTGCAAACCAAGGAAGTATGTCAGTTCTCCTAGCAAGGACATCTCAAATTCTTTCTGCATGACTGAGGCAAAGCTTTGACTCATAGCTTCTTCATTACTGCCAAAAATAATGTCATCTACATACACAACAAGTATTAGTAATTTGTCATTTTCAACTTTTATATAAAGATTGCTATCTGCTGAACCTTTTGAAAAACCTTGTTGATGAAGATATTTGTCCAACCGGTAGTACCAAGCCCTTGGAGCTTGTTTGAGACCATAGAGAGCCTTTTTTAATCGGCATACAAGATTTGGATCGTTTCCAAGAATGAAACCATCTGGCTGTTCAATGTACACTTCTTCATCCAAATCTCCATTCAGAAAAGCTGATTTCACATCCATTTGAAATACTTTGAAGTTCTGACAACTTGAGAGAGCAAGAAACATTCGGATGGCCTCAAGTCTTGCAACAGGAGCAAAAGTTTCTTCAAAGTCTATTCCTTCTTGCTGTGCATACCCTTTACAAACAAGTCTGGCTTTGTTTCTAATTACTTCTCCATTTTCATTCAATTTATTTTTGAAAACCCATTTTGTTCCGATAACATTCTTATCCTTTGGTCTAGGAACCAGCTCCCAAGTGTTGTTCTTTTTGATTTGCTCAAGTTCTTCATCCATTGCTTTCACCCAACATTCATCTTTGCATGCTTCTTTCACATTTTGTGGTTCAGTAGAGGAGAGTAATGCCAAATAACTTGAAGCTTCTGCAACAGTTCTTCTAGTTTGTATACCTGCTTCTTTTTGTCCCATGATCTGAGATTCTGGATGGTTCTTTTGAACATATCTGGATGGAGTCTTTTCTTCTATTCTTGTTCTTTCTTCTGCTTCTTCGTGAGGTCCGTCTTGAAATTGTTCTTGCGGTTCTTCTTCTTCATCATTCTGTCTTTGAGGGTAGCTTTCATCTTCTTCAATGTCTTCACGATGTATTTGCCTAGGAATGTATCCTTTCTCATCAACCACTACATCAATGCTTTCAACAATTCTGCCAAGTCTTTTATTGTAGCATTTGTATGCTTTGCTATGTGGAGAGTAGCCAAGAAGAATTCCTTCATCTGCTCTAGGATCAAGTTTGCCAAGCTGCTCCTCAGTATTTTTGATATAGCATTTGCTCCCAAAGATTTTGAAGTGCTTTACCGAAGGAGTTTTACCACTCCAGAGCTCATGAGGAGTTTGAGTGCTGTTCACTCGGACATTTGTCTTGTTGAGAATAATAACTGCCGCATGTGCAGCTTCACCCCAGAAGGTTGCAGGAGTTCCTGATTCATCAAGCATAGCACGAGCCATTTGCTGGATTGTTCTGTTCATTCTTTCCACTACTCCATTTTGCTGAGGAGTTCTAGCTGTAGAAAATTCTCTCCTTATTCCATGTTCATCACAGAAATCGAAAAATTCATTTGAAGTAAATTCTCCACCTCTGTCGGATCTGAGGCACTTAATCTTGTGACCTGATTCATTTTCAGCCAAGGCTTTGAAGGATTTGAATTTTTCGAAAGCTTCATCTTTGTGCTTCATAAGTCCTAACCAAACAAACCTGGAGAAATCGTCAATAAATAATATCAAGTATTCCTCTCCTCTAGGTGTTCTTTTTCTGAATGGTCCACATACATCTGTATGAACTAGCTCAAGAGGCATGCTGGCTGATCCTTCTTTTTCTGGAAAGTTAGTTCTAGTCTGTTTTCCAAACTGACATGATCTGCACATGGTGTTGTCAGGAATTTTGATATCTGGAAGATCGCGAACTGCCTGATATTTGCAAGCTTTCCTTATTTGTGAGAAGCTTAGATGTCCCAACCTTCGATGCCATAACCAGTGCTCTTCATCCTTGCTTAGATAGCATTGTTGTTGTTCTTCATCAAAAATGTATAGATTATTTGAAGTTCTTTTTCCTTTGAGAACTGTTTTACCTGTATCAAGATCACGAACAAGACATCCATTTGATCTGAATATAACCTCGGTTCTTTGATCACACATCTGGCTTACACTTAGAAGATTATGCTTTAGTCCATCAACAAACAAAACATTTCCAGCCTTAACATCTTCTTTTAAAGGAGCAATACCTTTTCCTTTTATAGTTGCAGGAGTATCATTTCCAAAAGAGACTTTCTTTCCCTTTTCTAAATTAGAATAAGATTCAAGTTTTTCTTTATCACCTGTCATGTGCTTTGAACATCCACTGTCAATGTACCATAGATTTTCTTGTCCTTCTGCATAGAATGCTATCCCACATCTTTCTGTTTGAGGTTCCTTTATTTTCCATGTTTTGGTGCCTGAGGTTTGTTCCCTTTTTTGTTCTTGTACCTTTTTTTCCGGAAACCTGCTTCTGCATTCAACATCTTCATGTCCAAAATTATTGCAAATAGAGCATTCAACTTCATTTTCAAGAACTGAAAAATTGTTATAGGTCCTTTTTGTAATCCCTGTCATGCTTCTTTGTTTTTGAGCTTCCCTAGTCATGATTGTTTTATACGCAACACATTGGGCTGCTTTGTGACCAAAGTTATGGCAAGAAAAGCATTGTCCATTGAAGAAGTTTCTGCGATTATTGAATCTACCAGCCGACTGATTGTAATTTCTATTTTCATCTATTCTTGAACCAAATTGAGAAGATTTTACCTGTGGCTGGCTTTTGTTCACCCTTAAGCTGGATTGCCCCTGATAGTTTGAAGTTTGTCCCTGCTTTACCTGATGATCTTCCTTGTGTTCTTGCTCATTTCTTCTTGCAGCATCAAGATAACTTTTTGAAGTGGAAGCTTGAGAAGTTTCTCCATTGTAGCCCAGACCTGTCTTATTTAGTGGAGACCGCTGCACACTGATAATCTCATTCAACGTTTCAGATCCTTTGACAAACTTGAGATTAATAGTTTTTGTTTTCTCAATTTCTTTTCTAAGACCAACAATTTCACCTTCTAATTTTTCAAGATGTTTTTCCTTTTCATCAATCTGAAATTGTAGAGTATCAATAATCATGTTCTTTTCTTCTATACATCTCTTGAGTCTAGTAATTTCATCATAAAGGTTATCCACATCTATAGCATCCTCATAATTATCATCTTCAAATGCCATTAACAATCTATATTTGTTACCTTGTTCATCTTCATCACTGTTTGATAAGCCATCGCTATCTTCATGGGTGTAGTAGCTTTTCTTATTTGTACCCTGTTTCTTGTTCCATCTAACTGGTTCCTTTCCTTTATCCTTATAAGAGCATTTTGCAGCATAATGACCTACTCTTCCACAAGCAAAACATTTGAAAGGTAGCTTACCTCTGAACCTTCCAGAACCCCTTTGAAGATTTCTGACAAAGTTTGATTCTTCTTCTTCTTCTTCTGGAACATGACTTGCTTCATAGTGATCTTCTTTGCCTGATGCTTTAAAAGCAGCTTCCCTTCTGTCTGATGGCCCTCCCTTTCTCATTTCATAAGCAGTTAGAATTCCATGCAGCTGAGACATAGTGAGAACACGGAGATTTTCCTTTTCTTCTACTGCAGATACTTTAGATTCAAACTTGGGAGATAAAGATCTTAGAATCTTTTGAACTACTATAGTCTCTTTTATTTCTTCACCCAAATTTTTCATACAATTAACAATCTCATCTACCCGAAGAAAATAATTAGCCACACTTTCATCATTATACATCTTGAGAGTCTCATATTGAATCCTGAGAGTTTGAAGTTTAGCTTCTTTTACCTGTTCATCTCCTTCATAGCTGGTGATCATTTTGTCCCATATCTCTTTTGCTGATTTGAAGTGCATGACCTTCATGAACTCTGTTTGAGATATACTTCCTAATAGAGTACTGACTGCTTTTGCATTTGTTTCATACTGTTTTTTCTCAGCTGGATCTGTAGGAGTAACTGAAGGAAAGGCATAGCCTGATTCTACAATGTTCCAAACTTCTGTACCAAGAGATTGAAGATATGCAGTAACTCTTACCTTCCAATAATTGAAGTTTGTTCCATCGAAGACGGGTGGCCTGATTGATGCTTCTCTCTCGTAGTTGCTCATGATGATCGATCTACCTTCAAGCGATCAAGCTGTTCTGAAGGACCGGCTCTGATCCCAATTGTTGGAAATAATACTGAGAGGGGGGGTGAATCAGTATTATCTAGCAATTTACCAAATCTTCCTTATTTGATCTTTTGAAATATTCTTGCATATCAGTACCATAAAACAATGAGCATGAATAAAGAAAATAGACAGTCACACCGAAGAACACAAGATGTAAGGTGGAAACCCAATGCGGGAGAAAAACCACCTGCTGCAATAATGTCTCTATCTTCTTTCAAGAAATTCTTTTTACAATGATTTTGTACTGGTGCAGTCCTTTACCAGCACGCAGGCTGCAACCTGCAAAGAGCTACAACTCTTTCTCGTTTTCCAGACTTCTCCTGGAAGGGAGCTACAACCCCCTACTTCTTTTCATGAAGAATCAAATGATCAACAAGTATACAACAGATACAGTCTACTACAGATATCAGATCAGTTATTACAGAAACAACCCAGAACACCTTATGAACAGAAATATACAGTTAACAGATCATCTTAAGACAGGGACGCATATTTTCTTTCTGTGGCCTGCGACTGGACGCAGTATACCTTATGCTGCTCTGCGTGCAGACGCACTGTTCCTTTTTGCTTGTCTGCGACCGACGCACACATCAACACTATCGCGCCGCGTCTTTCGCTTCAGAGACGCACCCAATACCACAGTCGCGCCGCGTCCTTCGCTTCAGAGACGCACCTGATCCTTTACTGTACTGCGTCCCGGCGCACTTTCCCTTCACTGAATCTGCGTCCCTTTAGATATAGAAGATAAGAGGACTTCAGAACCAACCCAAACACTCAGATCCACAGATCTGATCATGCGCCATATAGATCGTAGTCCATTAGAAGATTTACCCTTAAAGATATGGACTAGATCTCACCAAGAGATGATCAACCAAGATGATGCATAATCCAAATGAACTCCTTTGCTTTATATAGGCAAGCTTCTCCCCAAAGCGTGGAACAATACCACGAGCCGACACCATAGAAACACACAACCGTCGGCTAGATACCACACAAGAAACCCCCACGAGCTTTTCTCTACCTTGAAATGTGTGCACTGGGCGGACGCACCTTCTGAACGGCTGGCCAGCGTCCCTGGACACGGGTTCTGTATGGTATACCTGCGGGGACGCACTTGCTGAACAAATTGCCTGCGTCCTTCTTGATTTACCACCTGAAAGAGTTTGCCATCAAGGACAACACCTGAATCATAATGCCAACAAAAAATCCATGAAAATTTATTTGATTTGATCTCATGACAAAAACTCAAACAAGAAATTCTTATTTTATTAATTGTCTCAACATTCTATAAATTGTAGTCTCTTTGATGAGACAAGGGATGATCAAAGATATCAAGAATGATCAGAGATGTCAAGTATGATCTTAATTTGTAATTGTTGTTGCTTATTTAAGGAGAAGAACTCTATTTCTTTTAATTGAATTTAATTTCTTTTAATATGAGTTAGCTGTGAATGAAACTGGTGATTTAAATTTCTTCCCTTGACCTAAGTTTTCAACACCTTGCAATCCTCAGGAGGCCCCCTGGAGATTTGTGAGGATAGTATAGATGCTTTCCATTTCTTTCACATTCTCATGAATGGTTTGTTTTACATAGATTAATTGTTTATGCTTTCTTAGATTAAAATGTTCATGATTCCATAGATTAAAGTTTGTAAGTTTTAGAATAAAATCTCCATGCTTTCGTAGGGTAAAATATCATGTTTTCTTAGATCAATAATCTTTATGTTTTCTTTTCTAGTTTAACATTAATTTACTTTCCAAAAACTCAGTACTTTCATAATTTATATTATAGAATATAATTTCCTTTTGATGTTTACAATTCATTTAAGTTATGCATAAATATTGAAAGCTAATCTCCTAGCACATACGGTGTAGCGTACTCCGCAAACTCACGGACCCAGATTTACATATAAATGCAAGTAATTTAACAATCAATTAAATTACCCAAAATTTTGGCGTCCTTGCTGGGGAAGTATACATGGGTGTTATCTTTCAATTTCATCTCATTCTTAGTTGCATAAGACTAATTTCATTTTAGTACATCCTAGAAGTAGATTCATTAAAAAGAAAAACTTCAATCACCTACCACCCCCATTATATCACATGGTGCAGTAAGAGCCACATCATGAATTCTTATTTTTGCAGGTAGAAGAAGAGGTTGAAGAAATGGATGGAGATGATGACAATGACCAAGATCCTTTTGGATTTCCCATTCAAGAAAATAATGTCAATGTTCATATGAAGAACATCCCTCCATCCGTACCTCCTAACTTCAAAGGTATGAGATCAGAAGACCTGAAAACCTTTCATTTTGAATTTGAAATAATTTCTAGATCTTATGGCTACTCATTACACTTTCAAAATTTGAATTTGTTTTCGGCAACGTTGAATGATAGAGCTCTTAAATGGTTCGTGACTTTAGGAACAAATTCTATAAGGACATGGGATGATATGAAAAGAGTATTTTTGGAAAAATATAAAGATTATTGCATAAAACATTACCTTAGAAATGAAGTCTTCAAGATGAACCAAAAAGAGGATGAAAGCCTAGAATATTTAGTGGGGAGATTTACTTATAATATCAAAAGATCTAAATTGCATAATTTAGGACCATACACATTAAAAACTCTCCTACTAAATGCTATAAGAGATGAATGGATTTATCTTATTAACATGGTTGGAAAAGAAGATGTCTCTCAATTGTCATTTCAAGAGATTTGTGAACTGTGCAAGAACATATCAAGAGGAAAATAAAAGTATGTAAGATTCCCTCAAGATCCATTTATGGCAAGAGTAAGTAAATTGACATTAGGATTGGTAAGTCAAACTGAAGTTAATAATTTGCTAGACATTCCTGGTAATTTAAATGAACAAATTAATATGCTAAGAGTGCAAAACAAGCAAAAAGTTGATATTGTTGCTTCATTTATATTTTTCCATAAATGTAGAAAGAAACATGCTTTTCATGAATGTCCACTTGATAACATTAAAATTTGTGAAATCTGTGCAGGATCACATACTACTAAAGATTTTCCATCATTACCGGGGTTAAAAATAGTTTACCAAGGAGCAAACCAAACACTGGAACAATCCTATTATGTAGCTCCAAGAAGACCATGGCAGACTCATCAATTCGATATGATTCATGATATTAATTCATGCTAAGCACAACAATCACAAAGTAATTGCGAAACACCCTTGCCTTGGAAACCTTTGACATATCAATCCCAACCTCAAAACCAACCTTGGAAACCTTGGCCATCTCAATCCCAAACTCAAAACCAATCTTGGAAACAGGGTTAGTAAGAGCCTTATAGAGGAAATCCACCATATCCTCAATTTTTTCCTTACTATCGTCAATACTAATATCAATGTTATCCATACCATTCACCTCCACCATAACATCAATTTCACCATCAATCAACCTCAATCCAAACTTTCTCATTACCAACCACACAAGCACCCCAAAGATCCATTCCCACTCAACTACCTGTACAACTATTTCAGGTCCCCAGTAATAAAACACCTCAATCCACTTACAATTTTGAGGTATTGAAAAATGATTCTCCAGTTGTCATTGAGGAACAACAACCAGAATAAGAATATTCAAATAAGGTCCAAGAATCATGAATGTCTGTCAATAAAGAGCAGTTGTTGGAACCTAAGATTGAAAAGTTTCATGCATGCCTATCACCATATTCTATGAATGGAGATCACATCTGTGAAGACTTGCATGGCATGATAGCAGGAAGCCAAGGAAGACAAGATTACATTGAATCTTGGTTCAAGATAGCCATTGGATCCCAATACTCCATTTTTCAGTATCTTCTAACATCATCTCAATCAAGGCAGTTGGTCTCTCATATACTGGTACACATCAAAGAGTATATTTTAAACCTACATATGAGTTGATCTATCATCTTGTTACAAACATGGTTCCATTGGAAGTATTCATATACTTGAACAATATTTATTTTTCAAGTAGAGTAGGAAATAAAAAATAAAAAATAAAAAAGTAAAGAGAAAAATAAGTGTTATTGTGAAAACCAACTTGCTGGCACAATTAGACATGAGCTTTGCTTGAAAACCAAGAAACTGGCGAACAAAGTTCACAATAAGTTATGCAATTTTATGATGGTTTCAATATTTTATTACGGTTCTTCAAATCATTTTTGGTTCTATGCTCGAGTTGGCTGATGTGGGATTCCTTAAGGCCCACCTTCCAACAGATCTTGTCCCATTGACCTCAACACTTTATCTGGGATCAAGATCAAAGATTATTTGGAGTGCCTAGGAACTTGCATACATCAATGACAAGCCTCCTCATTGACAACAATGGGAATACAACAGTCTCTTGATTGTCAGATCTTGCAGGTGACTCTACTTAAACAAAATCATTCATCCTTGTCAAGATGCACTCAGGTACCTTGACACTCATTTACATTATCAGTGAGTTGTCTCACATTGGTTATTGATTTTCATCATTGATTGGTAATCCAATGATTTCTTTTCATGCTCGACTTCGACACATTCATTCGCATGGCAAGAATTGTACCATGAATTTTGGCTTTGATGAAGGCTATATGGTTTTATGGAATCAACAACAACTTGCAGTAGTATATTTAATTGGTTTCTTGTAGTAACATTTTCATCTCATTTTCATTCAACAACAACATGATGACACCACTACAATGCTTTTTCATTCATTTCATTTTCAAGCAAAACAATAAAAATGAGTCTATTTCAGTCAATATGCATTATGTTTCATGGTTTCTACTTCAAGATGTAGTACACAATCGAAATCAGCAATTCAAACTTGGAGAAAACAACTTTCTGCAAAAAATTGACATTTTTTGCAACAACTACGAAAAGTTGTAGTTTCTGCAACTACTGCTGTAACAACCTTTTTTGTTGTTGTTGTAGCAGCTTGTTCCAGAGACAATTTTGGCACAAATATTGCAAGATATTGGAGCAGAAATAAAAAAAATTCTATTATTCTTTTCTCAAAATATGGTAAATTGAGTAATATGCAAGAAAAATTCAAAGAAAGTGCAATATTTTAGGACTTTTCATTGGGGTTTTAAGGCAGATTTTCAATTTCTATCACTATGCACAAATTAGGATAGACTTTGGTATTTTTGCACAAAATCTCCTTTTCATCATCAAAAGTGGCTTTTGAAGGCATGTAGTGGATAAAAAGGTAAAATTACACTGTTTCCCTTTTGAATCACTCAATTTAGCCTTAAAATGAGTTCATTGCATATGTTTGTTTTTGCAACATTGGGCAACGTGAAGGGTGAAATAGGGCATAAATTAATTTGACCATATCTTACAGTCCATGTATCCATTGGTCCTGAAATTTTTATGGTAAATTCATTTAGATAGGGTAAATAAATGCACAAAATTTCAAGAAATTCCAGTGTGTATTTTTCAAGGAATTGACCTCTTTCACCTTGTTGGTAAGGTAAATCCCCTCTGCGGACAGAGGCGATCCCACTAGCCTATCACAGAACTAGCCACAAACAAACCACGCTGCTACGCAAGTTCCTAGTTATGCATCAAAGGTGAATCAAGAAGACTAACCTGGAGTCCAACGCTATGATTGAAACAGAGTTGATATCCTCTCTCCCTTGCTCCAACAGATCATAACGAATACCTGCACATGCAAAGGAAGAGACAGATACCAACATAAAAACTACCAAGGCACAACTATATTTCAGTCAGAAAGGAAATAAATCAACATATCACCATGATAGATAATGAGATTGGAACTATAATAGCAGTCACTCATCAATTAATAAACAGGAAAAGTTACAACCATTGTTCTGACGTCGACCCCTCTCCTGGCTGGGCGAGTAACTATATGTGTCTTGACATGCATCTCTTCTTCGGCAGCATAACCTCTCTAGCACTCACTAGCATTCCTCCAAGAACTCAACATCTAACACTCCATGACCAATAATCATCACTACTATCACTCAATCACCAAATCACTAGCATAACACTAACACCAACACTCTCTCCCGCACTCTAGCACTTTTGCACTAGCTTGTCCAATGCATAATGACAAGCTTATATAGATGGAGAAGGGAGGAGGATGCGATGAACCGGGACACCTTTCGCGGATTTAGAAAAAGCCATAAAGATGGATAAAGCTCGACAAAAAACTGATTTTCTATCCTCAGAAAAGCTCCATGTAATGAAGGAAACAACAGTCGGACGTGCATTAAGGCAAAAAGCACGACTAAATTTGGTTGGTGCGACTGTTGCTCTAAGATAGAGCGCCAATGGTCGCGCCCTCTTTTGAGGATCTCCATCATTGGCGCGGGTAGGATACTGTGGACTTGCGCCAATGGAAAAAGAGCATTTTTTAGGGATGATCTGCAGAAGGTGTCTTCAGGGAACATGGAGTACATGCTCAGGGGAACATAATGCAAGTGTTTTTAGCCCTTGTCACTTCTTATAACTCCCGGAATGAGTGCTCCAAGGTACGACAAGAGGAGTAACAGGGATGGTGACAAATTACTGTGTAACAGATGCCCCCTAAAGCATGAAGTCCGAGAGGTGGAGAGGGGTGAAATGCTTTACCAGAACGCACATAAGAGCACACAAGAGCACATATAGTTACTGCCGTCGAGGAGCTGTATTAAGAGACATGACTGATAGTTCAATTACATGATGTACGTGGCATGGTCGCAGCCATCCATAAGAGAGTACATAAATAATCTGGATCCATAGTATGGACGCAGCCATCTGGTTAGGATCAATGAACTGACTCAGGTATGGTCGCAGCCATCCAGTGAATGAGTCAAGTACCAAGAATCACGCCTGGATTACAACAGACACAATCCAGGGTCTTGTGCTCCATCTCGACCCGAACAAGAGTACAAGTCCAAGCATGTGAATATATGAGCTGAAGTCGAACATGCATGAACATCGCCTGATTACCAGTCAATAATGGAAACTGTTAACAGACGCGAGAGGTACCACCAATAATGACAATGGCCCTCAAGGTACTATAGGTACAATCTACGGCATGTGAATTAATGAGCTGAAGTCGAACACCCGTAGAATCATTCGATCGAAGGCCAATGATGAAAACCTCACGTCGAACACGAAGAACCTGCCATTGAGGCATGCAGGCTCCAAGGCACCGAAAGGGAGTCTCTAGGTCAACTTCCTGGATAATGAGCTGAAGTCGACAGGGAGTGACCTTGATCGAAGGTGGGCCATAATGTTTCCCACATCATCGATACGAGACAGAGAGATAACGTCGTGAATCAAGATTGTGCGAACTATTAGAGGGAGGTTGTTTATTTGCAGAGGTCAACTTCTCTTGAACATATCGGCGACACATCAACGGAATTGGCAGTATTTGACATCAATGTATCAAAGGTCATTATGACGAGGCAATGAGTGAATGAGAGGTCAAATAGGGTACCCAAATCCATGGAAGCAAGTGAAAGACATGAGATGAAATATCCCCACCCTGGACACGAAAGCAAAAAGTGCCATGTTCAAGAGCGACATACTGCCGTTACGGTAATAATTATGGTTCAAAAATTTTTATTTTCCCCCACCATTTCTGGCGAGTACCCCAGTTATTTTTAACAAGCTTGATGGGGATAGCATATGCTTGTGTTGTGACAAAATCCGATGTCATTAAGTTTTAACGAGTCTGACAAAGGAAGAACTCGGCGTCTTTTCTTGTTTAGAGAGTTTGAAAAGACAGCAGAAACGAAAACTCCAGGGATGTCCTTTTTCGTAAAGTTGTGTCTCTCGGGCCCGAAAAAGTATAAAATAATACCCGAAAGAACCGCCCGATCATTACGATCGAGGAGTACTTTTCATGATTAGTGACTTCGACCTGAAAAAGTAAAAAAGCGGTCAAAACCACGTCGTTTCGTAACCACTAACGAGTTTGAAACGACAAAAACCCGGTAATCTTTTTATGTTTTAACGGTCGACAAAAAGAACTTAAAACGACCGCCCCTTATCACCATTTAACGAGTCAAGAGGAGGGACTCGGCAATCTTTTCCTCTTTAAATGGTCAGAAAAGAGCTGAAAGCGGACCTCCATTTTTATTTTCTTTAACGAGTCAAAAAGGGAAAAATACTCGGCAATCTTTTCATATTTTACGAGTCAGAAAAGAGCGTAAAGGCGGCTCGTCCTGAAGGAACGAGTGGTATAAGGGATAGCAACTAGTTCCGGTAATGGTGGAACTTTACTTGAAACACGTAAAGGTTAAGAGGCTGGCTAATAAGACCACTCATCATTGCGGTTCCTCAGGAAAGGAGAAACAACCAAGTGAAAGCATATGATCGGCCAAAAATATGGTGGCGATGGAATGAAACAACCAAGGCTCATCTAGCAGAATTTTAGCGGATAAAAAGCAATCACGGGATGTAACTGGGTTCATTTTTACACAAGCTTGAACCATGAAGAACTTTGCTTGGATTCGGTTTCATTTTTACACAAGATTGAAACGAAAAAACTATGCTTGTTAAAAAAAAATTTGTTGCATGTCCCCAGCATGATTATACCAATCGAGGTACATGCCCCCCAAGCTTCATGGCATTCACGGAGTGGATGGAATGAAGGTTTACTTGGAAAGACTCGATTGGAGGATGCCCCCGGGCTTCAGTCACGCGCCCGGGTGAGCTGCCGTCATCAGAATGACGGGGTGGGTGCTGGGGCATTTCCTGTGGAAATAAGACCATTTAGGAATGGCAAATGGCTATATGTGAAGTGTGAACCGGGGAATGAAAGTTGGTCTACGACTTTGATCGTTCTTCCTTCATGCGGAAAACACATCACTCTGAAGAGTGAGGACACAATAGCGCGTATGCGATAAATATAGTCTCGTCCAAGGAGTAAATTGTAATCTAACGGACCTTGGACTACCATGAGACCCATTTGGATAGTCTTCCCTTCTAACGTGATAGGTACATTGGGAAGAATTCCTAAAGGTCGAGTGATTTCTCGATGGAAACCTACAAGGCTTCTCATCTCAGGCAGAAGCAGTGGGGAACCAAGTGCTTCCCAAGCTGTTGAAGAAAGGATACTAACAGGAGATCCTTCATCAATAATTGTACCAGCCATAACCATGCGATAGACTTGAACTATAATTCGAAATGGTATGGAGGCTGGTAACCGAGGATTGACTAGTTGATCCCAATTAAAGGAAATAACTAGGTTGCTCGGGGGTGGGACTGGATAGACAGCCGGATATGCCTCTAATGGACTTTCTTCCTGTTGTGAAGAAATGAGAGGGATGCTCACTTGATCATTAACGTCTACGTCAATGAATAGAATTTGGACGGTGGGTTCGTCATTCTTGGCAGTGATAACATCATCTGAGGAGGTAACTTCTGAAGGCGAAACCAGGTCACTTGTAATCCAGACCGTTTGACTGTTGTCTGGTTTGGATTCAGATGTAGGATCATCTAGGGGTGGAAGTTCTGAAAGCAAAACCGGGTCACTTGTAAGCCGGACCTTTTGACTTTCGTTTGGTTTAGATTCAGATGTAAGAGCAGCTAAAGATAGAACTTCTGTAGGCAAAACCGGGTCAGTTGTAAGCTGGACCTTTTGAAAGACCGGGTTACTTGTAAGCTTGAACTGTGGACTTTCGGTCGGTTTGGACTCAGGGGGTTCATCTTTGATGATCAAGTGGTGCGTAGATGATGAATATAAATCACTTGTTCCGACCAGGGACTGGTCTGGAACAGGCTGAGCAACATTCTTTCTGACCAGGTACTGGTCTGGAACAGGCTGAGCAACACTCTTTTCGACCAGGTACTGGTCTGGAACAGGTTGAGCACAGGTAGGTTCAGGAAGAGAAAGCTGGACCAAAGAGGAATCATGTTTGATCACTTGGTTAGCGGAGAGATGCTCTGCAGGTGTAACAAGACGCTGATATCCAGCGGGTAGTTAGGGTAAGGAATCCGACAGACTTGCCAAAAGACGGGAAGCTTCATCCATCAGTGGACAAAGGCGAAGGAGATGATTACCTTCACAAAGTCGACAAGGGAAACGAACCTTCCCTCTTCTATTACCAACTAGTAAGGTGTCGTCAATTTGCGACAACAAGGGGCGAGTCGGGTCACGGGACCATATATCTAGGATCCTGGGAATGCCAGGACAATCAGAAAGAAAATGGTCCCGTTTGCATACTCGACAAGGAGACCGGAGCTTCCGCGGAGGAGCAGAAGGTGGTTCCACTTCTGATAGCTTCGTGGTAGATACGACCTTTCCCTTGGGAGACTTCTTCTTTTTGGTCTTCTTCTTCTTCTTCTTAGCCACCTGGTTAGTGAAATCCAAGGTTTCACCAGGCGAAGTAGAAGATGAGGACGCAGCAATAGGCGAAGAAGGGAAGGGGTCCACCTTAGAATCAACATGGTGTTGTTCGGGTGGAGGAGGTGGTGGTGGGACAGGATTCATCACACTTGAGACCACCGAGTTTGAAAACAACCATACAGGTAAACCAATGGTCAACCCAGGCAAAGACAATGTTGCGATATACTGAACACCAACATTTCCAACAGAAGGAAATGGGCAAGGGTACCCATCAGGAGGAACACCTTGGCCGGTGGGCACCGGAAAGGCTGCCATTGAATGAGAATTAACCCTACTCAAGCTAACGCACGCAAAATCTAATTGGGTAATGTTATCGTGGCCAATAAATTTTAAGACACTGAACTTAACCTTTTCATTTTTTAAGAGTCGAGAAAAGGGGAAAAGATGACTCTAGTCTCCTTCGAATATTTAATGAGCACGAAGTGACAAGACGCTCACAGGCACCTTTTCGTTTAGGGAGTCCGAAAAGGATCAAAAGTGACTGCTCTGGAATTCTAGGTAGAGGGTGTGCCAAACTTTTCGCAAAACCACAGAATACTTTTTAGGGTACGGGTGGTCGATCTTCGTGAATGCTGTGTTCACTGCATTGCGAATCGTAGGGCGGCTGACACGGCTTCCTATGGATAAAGGCTTTTATTCCTATAGGGGTCCGGGTCTCCCAATATATACTTGACGGTACGTGGGAGCACAGTCCGTATTGGCAGCTACCGTTTCACCGTGGAGGAATCACCCAACCACTCGACGATAAACTACCAGGTTTAACGACGCCGGAACACGTCTCTAACCTAGACCTCTAGAGTGTTTGCGTTATGTTCCAATGCGTTGTTATGTTCATTGAGTTCATTTTAAAGTTTATCTTTGATTATGTTTCAGTTTTTTGGTCCTACCGTATGTGATATCTCGAAAACTTCTTACATGCAAACTATATGCCGGAATTAAATCAATTGATTCGATGAATTCTATCTACAGGAGGGTTGAGATCTTTTTCACAAACGAAATGATCACTTCAACAAAAAACAAAGATCCTAATGTAGCTAATAACAAGAAACGAAATTTTGTCTTTTTCCTTTTCAATAGCAACAAATAACAATAAATGCTAACTACTATAATGCAAGAGATTTTTTGTTTTTCTTTCCTTTAAGATGGCATGATGCATGTAAACAAATTCTAAGAGATATGCACAATCCAAGTTCAGTCAATGAAATAGAACCAATTCTAAAACACAAAATGAGCCATGCAAGCAAGGAAAAAACACAAAAACTAGTGAACTTCAAAGAGGCTAGAAGTGAAGTATTCAGAGTATAGAAGATCAAGCTTTAACAAAGCACTGGATAGGTGTAGAACAATCAACAAGCTGACTGGATGATCAAGAGACCGAAACTTCCCACAGAAGGCTAGACATGCAAAGTCACTGGAAATAAGCAAACAGCTGAGGGATACAGGCTAAAACCAGTCAAGCAGAGGTTCAACACGGTTCCAGAGGCTGAAAGAGATATATAAAGAGACTGAATGAGCTTTCCACCCACACACAGGCAAAATTTACAGAGCTGGCGCGACTGTCAGTCTGCAACTTGCGCTACCACAGAATTGGCGCGAGTTGCTTTTGAGCAACGTGCGCCAACTGGCGCGACTGTCAGAGAAATAACCATGCCAATTAAGCTTGCCAACTAAAAAGATAAAAGATACGACCTCAGGTCGGGTTGACAGTGCTCAAATGGGTCAAACAGTAAAGAATCAACTCAAAACTGACTCAGGAAGCTCATGAACTCAAGCAAGCAGAAGAAAATTAACATGCAAGACAGAAATCAAAGAGTTACTCCCCAGCGGAGTCGCCAATTTGTTGGTAAGGTAAATCCCCTCTGCGGACAGAGGCGATCCCACTAGCCTATCACAGAACTAGCCACAAACAAACCACGCTGCTACGCAAGTTCCTAGTTATGCATCAAAGGTGAATCAAGAAGACTAACCTGGAGTCCAACGCTATGATTGAAGCAGAGTTGATATTCTCGCTCCCTTGCTCCAATAGATCATAACGAATACCTGCACATGCAAAGGAAGAGACAGATACCAACATAAAAACTACCAAGGCACAACTATATTTCAGTCAGAAAGGAAATAAATCAACATATCACCATGATAGATAATGAGATTGGAACTATAATAGCAGTCGCTCATCAATTAATAAACAGGAAAATTTACAACCATTGTTCTGACGTCGACCCCTCTCCTGGCTGGGCGAGTAACTATATGTGTCTTGACATGCATCTCTTCTTCGGCAGCATAACCTCTCTAGCACTCACTAGCATTCCTCCAAGAACTCAACATCTAACACTCCATGACCAATAATCATCACTACTATCACTCAATCACCAAATCACTAGCATAACACTAACACCAGCACTCTCTCCCGCACTCTAGCACTTTTGCACTAGCTTGTCCAATGCATAATGACAAGCTTATATAGATGGAGAAGGGAGGAGGATGCGATGAACCGGGACACCTTTCGCGGAATTAGCAAAAGCCATAAAGATGGATAAAGCGCGACAAAAAAATGATTTTCTATCCTCAGAAAAGCTCCATGTAATGAAGGAAACAATAGTCGGACATGCATTAAGGCAAAAAGCACGACTAAATTTGGTTGGCGCGACTGTTGCTCTAAGATAGAGCGCCAATGGTCGCGCCCTCTTTTGAGGATCTCCATCATTGGCGTGGGTAGGATACTGTGGACTTGCGCCAATGGAAAAAGAGCATTTTTTAGGGATGATCTGCAGAAGGTGTCTTCAGGGAACATGGAGTACATGCTCAGGGGAACATAATGCAAGTGTTTTTAGCCCTTGTCACTTCTTATAACTCCCGGAATGAGTCCTCCAAGGTACGACAAGAGGAGTAACAGGGATGGTGACAAATTACTGTGTAACACACCTACATCCATTTCTCAATTTTCTCGAGATCCATGCACACATTGGCTGGGATCTTTTGTGGGAAGATGCATAATAGTAATGGTAACAATCTCAGAAATTTCAGGAGAATATTATTTTACCATTTAAGAGAAACTGGAAAACAAGTATGCTACATGAAAAAGATACATTTTGTGGAGCAAGGTCAAAGTGGTGGTCAACGCATCATGGAGCAGAGTACCTTAGCCAAATCAACACCAAATCAACCATTATATCGTGTTCTCATTTCCAATTACAAAAGGCAAACTTGAGGTAAAATTAGCCTTAAACATTTTAATTTGTTAAAAATTCTAGAAATTTTGATGAAAAGCTATTGTAAACATCTAGTTCCAATTTATCTTCCATTATGTTTTGTCATACCCTTTAACAACCAATCCCACAAGAAATGATTGATTCTTTATCAACAAAGTCCTGCCACCCATGCAATTATCTCATTGTTTTCCATGGTAATAATGATGTTCTTCTATGATTTCACCACTCTCTTGTTTAAACTTTCTCTTCTTGTTAATCCATGCTTTCCTTAATGGTCCATCAACATGATGTTATTGAGAAATAGGAAAACTTGACTTCATGGTACATGTTTGTAGCACATGATAAAAAGGTACATGGATCACTTAAATTATGTGGCATATTGTTCATCTCCAAATTTTTAATGGAAGCCAAGAAATGATGAGTACAAAGCCACAAGAAGAAGAAGGTTGCAATAAGGCTTTGTTCACATGCTCTTGAAATCACTTGGAAGCATATTTTAGGCTTTCATAAGTTGTATAGCCATCACAAACAACTCTTATTTTTTGTTATGTGCAACTCATATTGTCAAAGCTTCACATTGGGAAGTCTTCTTCATTCATTAGTTTGTGAGTTTTTGAAGAAACTATTTGATAACATTGTTGAAATAAGATTGGTTGCTATGCATGGATGATAAGAAAACAATCATTATGGGCTGCAATCTATGATCATTTCCAACCATACTAATGGGATGAATTTCACAAGGATGGAAAGCACATTCTATGGATGTAGTAAGAGTCTTCATGTGTTCTTCACAATATGGCATTATACCAAGGATTGAACAAATTGTGCATAATTAAGTAGTGACAAGAACCTCATAAATAGTTTCCAAGTTATTTAAAGAGCTATATTAAAAAAAAACATGGATTTGCAAAGGCTTTGACAATAATGGAAAAGTACTTGGATGTGCTACTTTGTGTGCACCCTTTCCCTTCGCACAAGTTGTATATGATAATGTGCAAGGGGCTAATCAGTAATGCAAAGATGTTTGTTTTATTAGAGAAGAACAAATCAATAGGCATCGCTTCTACCTTTATAGCATCCTTGAGAAGTCTAGCATGTGAATACTTCAAGTTGTTTGAAATTCAAAGGAGGATGGGTAACTCTTCTTTCTTACTCTAATGACACAACAAGAAAGTGTAGAAACAAAGAGTTATGCTACCATATTAGTAATCTTGAAAAACATAGAGAGAAAAGTGCATCTTATTGAGATACGGGTCAATATTGTGTTAGGTAAACTTGACTCGGGATAGAGTCAAAGTTGACCAGGTTAAACAGTGATGGTTTTGGGGCAAATGGTATTGTGCACCCATTGTATTCTGCCTGTGTTATTATATGTAATGGAGCTTATAAAAGGCTAGAAGGACTTCATTGTAATGCAAGACCTGGAGGTGAGCGGTGAAGGCTCACTTGGTCGGATTGGCCAGGGTTTTGGCCAATGCTAATAACATCTTATTAGGTTGGGTTTTTTCCCAGATTTGGGGTTTTCCTGGATAAAAATTTGTGTTTATGGTTGTTGTTGGTTATTTTTATATTTATTCCTCTCAGTGATTATTTATGTTATGCAGTAAATTTCCTAACAACTGGTATCAGAGCCAGATATTGGCTTCAAAGGGATTCTTTGATGCTAGGGGTTTATAGTGCTTGATGAGATCAATGCAACCTTTTTACAGATCGGGGTCTGAAAATAATGGTGGAACAATCGTACGCAAAAGAACCTCGAGGAGAATGTGCGGAAGATAGTGTCGTAACTGCCAGGGATCGCAGTGCATTTGCGATATTTACCGGTTTGGAACATGCTAATGAATTGTTCGGGATTCATGCGGCTATTTAAAGAAGGTCAGCAGAAGAAAATTGTTCATGCGGCTTCAAAAATTGTTCGTTTTCTGCTACGTGAGGCCACCGGTGCTGGAATCTACGAGGTTCTCGTCGGGCTCGCAGTTGGAGCGGTTTGATAGAAGTTTTTGAGCAAATCAAATTGAGAGAGGGCTCGACCATAAGGTCCGTCAGGGGCTCGACTGATAAGGAGAGGATGCACAAGTAGGTTCGACCATAAGGGAGAGGTTCCATTAAGCCGCTTGACCATAAGGTCCGACAGGGGCTCGACTGTTAAGGAGAGGGACAGAGTCACTCACTATTCCGATGGTGAGGACTGGCAGGGGCTCGACTGTTAAGGCCGCCATCAATTTATCGCTCGACCATAAGGTCCGGAGGTGCTCGACCATAGGGAGACGATGCGGAGGCAGGCTCGACTGTTAAGGATGCGTAAGCAGGCTCGACTATTAAGGAGAGGAACTTTAGATGCTCGACCAAAAGGAACTTTAGTTGCTCGACCCTAAGGGAGAGGGAGAGGAGAGGACTGGAGGGACGGAGTCACTCACGGATTAGAATCGCAACAACAAAAAAAATAAAAATAAAAATAATAATGAAGTAAAAATTATTGCATGTAAATGGGCATACTACTGTAAGACCTGGTAAGGCATGTGTACCCCTCGGTGATCACCGATAAAGTCTGGGTTAGACCTAGGTGATAGGGGGATCTCGGGTTAACAATACCTCGGGTAAAAAATCTAAGGGGGGTAAGAGCTGGAGTGAGCGAGATTGTCTCACTTAGCATGTTTGGCTGGATTTATTCAGGAACCCCAAGTCAAGTTTAAGGGGGGAATGTTTAGGTAAACATGACTTGGGATAGAGTCAAAGTTGACCAGGTTAAACAGTGATGGTTTTGGGGCAAATGGTATTGTGCACCCATAGTATTCTGCCCGTGGTATTATATGTAATGGAGCTTATAAAAGGTTGGAAGGACTTCATTGTAATGCAAGACCTGGAGGTGAACGGTGAAGGCTCATTTGGTCAGATTGGCCAGGGTTTTGTCCAATGCTAATAACATCTTATTAGGTTGGGTTTTTTCCCGGATTTGGGGTTTTCCCGGATAAACATTTGTGTTTATGTGTTTATGGTTGTTGCTGGTTATTTTTATATTTATTCCTCTCAGTAATTATTTATGTTATGTAGTAAATTTCCTAACATATTGCTCTCTTGGAGCTTTGGCCAAGGATTTAGTTGAAATGACAGAAGAACGGAGCACAAGGAACCAGTTGGATTATGAAACTTTGCAATGCTTTGTTTGCATGAGGAAATGAAAAATCTCTGTTGGGGGGGAATGTTGGGCCTCAAACTTGTCATGATTTTGTTTATGAAACCATCCATTTTCGCATCATTCCATTCACCCATTGTCATCATTTTTAACCACATTTCTTCATAAACGCACCAAATTCCCACATACATGTTTACATGGTTTATTAGTGTTATTTCCATTATTTTTAATGAATTAAGAATAATTATTCATGGTTTTACTAATGACAGTTTAGCAAGTTCAAGTTGTTGTAGTTTTGTCAAGTTTCCGTAGCTATCTCCATGGTTGAGGTAGTAGCACCACTCTAGAATGAAATATGACACTTGGAATTGGTTTCTAGAAGCTCCAATATGGATTTGTATTGGTCAAATTCCACCTAGCTCGCACGTGTGGACCTCCAACATCAAATCAAGGGAAAGGTGCAACAATTTTGACAAATAAACTTCAAACGAATTTTTTGAGCAAATGAAAGGAATTTTGGAAAAAAAAAAACATGGGTTTTGTTTAGCTTGAGCCCAATTAGGTTGTTAATGGGCATTTTAATCAAATTCATTACCATTTGAGATATTTGTGAAGTTCTTTGGAGCCTTATTTTGCATATTACATGG
Source organism: Pinus tabuliformis (assembly GCA_031772625.1). Lineage (NCBI taxonomy): Eukaryota > Viridiplantae > Streptophyta > Pinopsida > Pinales > Pinaceae > Pinus > Pinus tabuliformis. Next base: position 276,613,157 of record CM062809.1, on the reverse strand, counting down.
ATATACGGTTTTTCAATTTTTCATTTAATGCACAATCAACAAAAAGAACTGAACGAGTTGTTCTTTAGAAAATTCGTGGCATAGATATAAGTTTGATCATATCTAGGCTGATCTTTGATCCAAAAATCCATGAAATTTGATTTGATTTGATCTCATGACCAAAACTCAAGCAATAAATTCTGAGTTTGTTAATTGTCTCAAAATTCTATAACTTGCAGTCTCTTTGATGAGAGGAGGGATGATCAAAGATATTAAGGATGATTAGATATGTCAAGGATGATCTTAACTTGTAATTGTTAATGCTTATTGAAGGAGAAGAACTCTAATTTTTTCATTGAATGTAATTTTCTTTTTAATATGACATAGCTCTGAATGAAATTGGTGATTTAAATCTCTTCTCTTGATCTGAGTTTTCAACACCTTGCAGTCCTCAGGAGGCCCCCCTAGAGATCTGCGAGAATAGTATAGATGCTTTCCATTTCTTTCACATTCTCATGAATGGTTTGTTTTACATAGATTAATTGTTTATGTTTTCTTAGATTAAAATGTTCATGATTCCATAGATTAAAGTTTGTAAGTTTTAGAACAAAATATCCATGCTTTCATAGGGTAAAATCTCATGTTTTCTTAGATCAATACTCTTTATGTTTTCTTTTATAGTTTAAAATTAATTTTCTTTCCAAAAACTTAGTACTTTCATAATTTATATTAAAGAATCTAATTTCCTTTTGAAGTTTCCAATTCATTTCAGTTATGCATAAATATTGAAAGCTAATCTCCTAGCACATACGGTGTAGTGTATTTTGCAAGCTCACATACCCGGATTGACATATAAATGCAAATAATTTAATAGTTAATTAAATTATCCAACAAGAAGGCAACTTGAATTTCATTGCATGGAAGGATCACATGGAGTTGATATTAGATGACAATGGCTTGCTAGAATATATCAAGACAAATGTTGCAAAACATCAAGAATTTGACGCCCAGAACCTAGCTCAGTGGAAGAAATATGTAGCTAAGGAGAGGAGAATAATCTTGAAGGGAGTGCAAGATCACATTGTCTCAAATCACCATGGGAAAGAAAATCCTTATGCAATGTGGAAAGAATTGTTTTTTTTATAGAATAGTAATGACCACAAAAAACTGGCGCTCAAGGATAAACTTAGAAATATCAAGAATGACACTATTTCACAATATCTGATCAAGTTCACAAAAGTTCGTGATGAAATTGGTAGGGTTCATGTTAATGTTGTAGAAGATGACTTGGTAAGCCTAGCCCTTCTAGGCCTTCCCAAGAGCTGGCATAGCCACCAAGATTCGATGAACGAGAGGGAGAAACTACTGGATTGGGAACACATATGGTTTGAGTTAGTACATGAGGAAATAAGGTGGAATACCAGAGATGGGAATACATCCAAAGGCGAGGATGAAGAAAACTTTGCATTGGTTGGAAAGGGAAAATAAGGGAAAAGGGAATAAATCTCAAACCAAACCATAATCCAGCCAAAGGGGCAAGAGGAAATATTTTTTCAAAATTAAATGTTTCAATTTTCATGAATTTGGGCACTATGCCACAAAGTGTCCACACAAAAAGTCGAGAAAAAAGACCTCAAAAGGAGCAGCAAGTGAAACTTTGGCTTCACAGTTCGAGCTTGACTTCACCCTTATCGCATGCATGACCAACACAATGATAGGGAGCATGGGTTACTTTGAATCAGGTGCATCATTCCACATGACAGGGTGTAGAGAGTTTTTAAGTGACCTGGAGGAGAAAGATCTCCAGATGCACATCAAGCTGGGGAACGAAGGAAGGTACAAAACAACCGGGATTGGTACAATAATATTTCAAAGGGAGTAGGGATCCCCTCTAAGACTTAAGGATGTCATGTTCGTTCCATGCCTAAAGAAGAATATCATCTCTGTAGCAGTTTTAGTATACCATGGTTATGATGTGATCTTCAGCAAAGGGAAAGCATTCCTGAGACACATAGCCACGAGATAGGTGAAGTAGATCGGGGTTCATGTGAAGAACCTGTATAAGATAGATGTGGAAGATTGTGCTACACTAAGTAGTAAGGTGGAGAAAGTGCAGTGTCGCGATGTTGGTGAACTTTGGCACAAAGGACTTGGCCATTTTGCATCATGGCACCTTGAAGATTATGCATCAAATAACCACTAGCCTCCCCGAAGGAGCACTTGAGTAGTAAGATGTATGCAAAGGATGTACCTTGGGGAAGTATGCAAAATCCACATTCCATGATCGGGACAACAAAGCACATGCATTGTTGGAAAGGATGATGTATGTGGACCTTTCTCGACAACCTCCACTGCCAGACACAAATATTTTTTATTTTATTTTTATTGACGAATTATCAAGGAAGTGTTGGATCTTCCTGATGCAGAATAAAGATGACACATTCTCCAGGTTCGTAGAATTGAAGGCACTAGTTTATAAATAAACCGACAAGAAGGTGAAGCCTCTTAAGAGCAATAACAAAGGTGAGTATGTTTCGAATGAACTCATAATTTTTTGTGCAAAAGAAGGCATTCAAAGAGAGCTGACACGACCCCACAACCCACAATAGAATGGGATGGATGAGAGAAAGAACCATAGCATTGTGGGAGCTGTGAGGGCTACGTTGCATGAAAAAGGCCTATCTCTACATTTGTGGGTTGAGGAATGCCACACAATAGTCTATTTGCGGAACTAGAGTCCTCATCAAATTCTTGGTATGATTGAACCAGGGGAGGCCTTCTCGGGGAGAAAGTCAGATTTGTCACACTTCAGAATATTTGGAGCCTCTGTTTACTGCCATGTATCCAAAGAATCAAGGAAGAAGCTTGAGATGAAAATAGAGTTGGGGGTATTTATGGGTTACATATAAACTCCTCACAACTATTGTGTGTACTTACCTTCCCTCATAATGACTATTGTACGAAGGGATATAAAGTTTAATGAGGAGAAAGTGATGTGGTTCTCTCTTGAGAGGGAGATTCATATCCCATGAGAAGAGGAGATTTAGCTCTGAATGAGGAGCCTCAGGAAGTTGTGGAGCAGCCACAATTAGAGGAGGAGAGAGTGGAGACGTCCACTCAAGCAAAAATATCTAGAGAAGGTAGTAAAAGAACTAGGGAAGCTGATAAAATTGTGCAGGATGCAAGGGAGAATGTGGGAGCTCCTTCAAATTTTCATAGGCAGAGGAGGCCCCCTAATCGGTACACTAACTACATGGATCTAATGATTGAGCTTGTAGATACTGAGGCATCGTATTTCGAGGAATAAATAGAGAAACCTGTATGGGTTGATGCAATGGTAGAGGAATATGAATCCATTGTAAAGAAAAATGTTTAGGAGGTGGTCCCAAGACTAGAAGATAAATCAGTTGTGGGTTCAAGATGGATCTTCAAGGTTAAGAATGTAGCAGATGGAAGCATAGAGAAGTATAAGGCAAAATTTATGGCCAAGGGGTACTCTCAAGTTGAGGGAATTGGCTATGAGGAGACCTTTTCCCTTGTAACAAGATACTCATTCATTAGATCAATTCTTTCGCTGGTTGCGTAGATGGGGTGGAAGATCCACAAGATGGATGTAAAAAAAAAATTTCTTAATAGGGTTATTGAGGAGGAGGTGTACATCGAGAAACCAAAATGTTTTAAGACATTTAATCAAGATTCCCATGTGTGCAGAATTAAGTGAGCGTTATACAGTCTCAAACAAGCATTCCATGCTTTGTACACCATGATCGACAATTATCCCACTGGTTTGGGCTTCACCAAAAGTGAATCATATGAAAACCTCTATCATATCTTGGTTGAAGGTAAATTGCTTATTATTTTCTTATATGTTCATGATTTAATTTTAATTGGTGATGAGCAACTGCTCAAATCTTGTAAGGAGGACCTTGCAAGGGAATTTGAAATGAAGGACATGGGTCTCATGAACTACTTCATCGGGTTGGGAGTATGGAAAGGCGATGGGTAACTATTTGTGTCTCAAGGCAAGTAAGAAAATGAGATACTATATAGATTCTGCATGGAGAGTTGCAAACCCATGGAGACACCTCTAATGACCAACTAGAGGAAGGAGGATGGCACTTTAGGTGAGGAAGTGGATGTTACCATTTATCAGTAGCTAGTGGGTTCACTAATGTAGCTTGTGAACACATGAACAAACATTTTCTATGTAGTCAACCAACTGAGCTAAGCTATGGTTAGGCTGACCAAATTATATTGGAAGGAAACTAAGCATGTTTTACGATACCTCATAGGCACTACCTAGTTTGGACTATGGTACAAACATAACAAGGGAGTCAAGTTGTGTGGCTTCACAAAGGAAAATTGGGTAGGGAGTCCATCCGACTAAAAGAGTACATCAGGTGTAATTTTCAGTGTTGTGTCCGCAACTGTTTCTTGGTACAATAGGAAGCAAAGATCTGTGGCACTAAGCTTGGCAGAAGCAGAATACATGGTTGCAAGTCAAGCAACATGTGAGGCAATCTGGATGAGAAAGATACTTATGGGACTCTTTGGTTAGATGATGGATCCAACTGTGATATATTGTGATAATCAGAGTTGCATTAAGGTCTCTAAGAATCCTGTATTTCACGATCGATCCAAGTATATAGATATCCAATATCACCATTTATAGGACTGTGTGCAGAGGCAGATAATGTTGCTACAATACATTCCGACAAAGGAATAAGATGCTGAAATTTTGACAAAGGCCCTGTCAAGAGGGAAGTTCGAGTTCCACATGTGAAAGATAGGGGTGGTTGATAATCCCTTTCTTGTTGAGAGGGAGTGTTGAAAAATGCAACAAGAAGGTCTCAATTTGATTTTGCCTTGGTCAAATTGAGAAAATTCAAATTTGCACATATTGGGTGCAGTTAACTTGTGTGACATGGCTTGTGTCACTCAATTTACTTAGTAAATTCGAGTTAGAGGAGTTGGAGTTCAGTTAAGCATCTGTGATTGCTAATTTGTAGCAATCAAGGCTAGTTATTTCAAGTTGTTCTCAGTTAAACTAGTTCTAACTACTGAAGGAACTAGTGGAAGGTCAGTTGTGTAGTGAGACTTCAGTCTAACTCAATCATAATCAAGTTAACTGATCGATCAACCCAAAATAGCTAGTGGATGCAAAGAATTTGAGTTCCCCAGCTGTGGTGGAGATTCCAAGGTAGTGTAACACTAGTTGTAAACTAGTCTTGAGTGTACAGGTGTTATATCTAGTGATATGGTCAACCTTGGGAATTGTACAATCATTTTGGAGGAAATTCCTAAATAATAGGGGCCTAATTTCCTCAGGAAATGTGTAAGGAAAAAAGGCTCAACCAAAGGCATACAGTGACTAAGTTTGGGTTAGAGATTCTCAATGAGCAGAGAGATAGGTTATTCATTTGCAGGTTGAGCTCAGATTGAGCTAGTAATTGTAATACATATCTATGCATTATATTAATGCAAGTAGGCAAAGGGGTTTTTAATAGATTGCTTTCCCCTTGAAAAATATTGTGTGCATGTGTGTTATTTCTCATTGCATGTCTGTGATTGATGTTCTAAATTGTGAATTGAATTTTGTAGAGCAGTAGAGTAGGATTTTGTCTTATGATTTAGGTTAAAATTTCATGAACAATTACAATTCTACATCATAATTTATACATTGTTCAATTTAGAAGATAGACACAACTCGAGTAATTAATATTCAAATTTACTACATACTCTGAAAAAGAGTTAAAAATAAAAAGCTATAATTTTCCACACAACATATAACTTATGTTGCCTAATGTGCTTCAAAACCCCTACATGTTAAAGCGGAAAACCACAATTCTCTCTAGAGTCTATTGGAAAACATGACATGATCCATTTCAAAAGGGGTAAGGTCCACTTTATAGATGTTAGGAATGATTTATATAAACCTCTCAATTTATATACTCCTTACTAGATACAAAGAATAATAGTTAATAGCAACATTTTGCAATCACATGTAAAAAATTCAAACATTGCAAAATAGAAATTAGAGCATATAAATATTAGCATTAGAAGCTTTATTATGCGGAATCTACGACTGCAGATAAAAGTATCTTCCCTAGGCCTAGTGGATTGACCTAGAAGTCAACAAAAATACAAATAAGCTGATGTTTTCCTTAAAGTAAATAGATAATAGGATGAAGCCTACCTAGAACCCATCATATGCTTCGTTCCTTCCTTGGCTTGTATGCTCCAATCCTAACTCTGATCACTATAATTAAAACCTACACAATCAGACAACATGAGTCAACGATCTATGGGATCTATGTAGCATCATCTAATCACTTATTCAATAGATCAACATGGTATTGAAATAAATGAAATCATAACAACATATATAGGAAAACAAAGAACTCTTTGAATTAACATAAATGGAGTGAGTAACATAAATGGAGTGAGTTACAACCAAAAATAAGTATTGATCTTGTAGAAGATATCCTACAAGTTTACTTGTCCTTTCCTTTCCACAAAGTGCACCTCTAGTCACCCTAATGCATGGAATAATGTCTCTCACTACAACAACATAAGGGTAGAATCAATCTCCAAAATCCAACCCCTTGCCTATGGATGGATGTAAATATATACATGAGGGAGGTAGTTGATGAATTCTTATCCTTTTACCAATATAGGCTTGAGATCCACTCTTAATAGGGGGATAAGCTCAAGGGATAAGGGATGAAAAATCTAAGGTAGGATAGGATAAGATTCAATACTCTTATCCAAGGTAAATAGTTACAACAGATCCTGGAAGAGGAAGCTTCGAGATTCTTTTTTTGTTTTCCCAAATTTATAGAATCAACACACCCCAAACATAGAGAAACTTGTAGGCGATCAATGCAAGCCAAGAGTAGGACAGCTTGGTAGTCAACACTGGCTAATGAGAGGCCAAGTTGTATTGGGCCTAAAAATGACTGAAATGAAGTAGTCTTAGGCAAAAACTTAGGGATATTAGAGAAGCATACTTAGGGATTTGTGTAGGGAGGATGGAAAAGTGTTCAAAGGATGTGCATGATCCTATTTGAAGGCCTATTTACTATATGTGACAAAATAGCCTATAACAAGCTTACATCTTGGATGTGGAAAATTATTTATTTGCAACCCTCAATTGTTGATTGATTCTAGTTTCAAATATCTCTATTGAAATCTTTGAGTCTGTGATCCATATTGGATTATTATATTGTTTTTCATCCATCTCACTACTTTCAGAGTGGAAAATGTGGAGGAATCAACTCACATGACCATTTTTACTGGCGGGACCTAGTTTGGCAAAACGAGTTCTGATAACTTTTGGGAGCATTTTGAGGCACAAAATGACATTTTTCGGGGTAAAACCTTGTTGCTTTATGGCCACACAATATTTTCCTATGCTACACATAACTACCTTTCCAAATATGCAAGAATCATGTCAATCATAGTGTTTATGCGAAAGTTATGCCACTCATAAGTTTACCTTCCTATTTTCACCACCATAATTTGAGAGGATGCCACATCAACCCTTATTATTCATGAAAAAGGGACTAGACATGTGATTATGAGTGGAAGACTCTAGAAGAGTATATATTGTAACCCTAGTTAAGAGTTGAGGTAGTCAAACCTAGCCACTAGTAGGCTATCGGGCCGTGTTATAATCAGACCGCTAGGTGGAAAAGGAGTTCCATTCTTTTGATTTCATATGTTCCATAGTTGAGAAAAATAATTGAGAGGGATAGGAGATAGAGCACATAGAGAGGATTTTTTCACTGTAATAGCCCATAGACAACAGGCCATACTTCTTTATACTAGTAGACATTTTATATTTAGGGAAAGAGAGAAGAGAGACCTCACCTTCAAGTTGTATTTTTCTCTTGAAAGGGTTTACTAGGTCATGTCTTGTGTCAAATGTGTGTGTAAGATTTTATTTTGTTGTTCTATGTTTTCTGCATAATTTTAATTCACATGCATTCATTATTAACGGTAACCTACAGATCCAAAAATCTAAAAGGAAATAAAATTGTAATAGTGTAGAATTTCATATTTTAAATATAAGTTTATTAGATCTATTTGACAAACTTTCCAGTGGAATATCCACGACAATTTATAGATCAATCCATCTATGGTAAAAAGAAGTGACATATAGATAATTATTTTTTGGAGTAAAGCTACAAATTAGACATAAAATAACAATTTAAAAACTACACATGCATATCTTAGTTAAAACATCAATATAATTTCAAAAAACCACAGAAAAAACCCAACAAATAATAAAAGAAACCTATGGAACAACCTAAATGCATTCCATAAATTGCCATTCCAAATAAAATAAATACCTAAACAAGAAATCCACATATAAATATAAATGCAAAGATCCATTTTTTCGACTTTGGTTCTAGAGCAACTTTTATTCCTCATATTTCTTGTTACTGATGCTTATGTTAAAACATAAAAGACATTCCCTTCTTAAGAGGTTTTGCAGATTTTTACAACTGTGTTATTATACATTCTCTCTTTTTGATGTCTACTCAATGCACTTTCATTCTTTATGAGGGGCTAGATAATAGACATACAAAGGATGCACAACCTTGCTAGTAATGACAATCTTCAATAAGTCCAATCCTTGTTTATTCACTTGAATTTCAACAAAATGACATTTAATGCAATTACTATTACAAAAGAAAAAATACTTGTCAATAAAAACATGCAATATTCTACCATGAGTTTTATTACACTACTACATAACATTCAAGGTGAAAGTGGAAAAATGTAACATGTATGTATCATCTTAGTGTTTTAGATCCTATATCTTACCTATTTGATTACAAGTTATTTCTTGCTTAATATTTCCCCACAGGTGTCATCAATGAAAAAATTCAAAAATTATTACACAACATTATTCAAAATATAGGCCATTAGAATGGTTTTGTTTACCTTCAAAGAATTGACCAAACCAACATCTTGGAATTGTTATAAGAATCTTGTTTCCCACTGCACCTACAAGAAACTTCAATAAAGACAACTAGACCTTTCTATCTAACTCAATTTGCTCCATGATTCATAATCATAGTCAAATAAAACATCTTTGCTTCCATGTGTTCCATGTTTTTCACTCAAACTAATTAGTGCGCAAGTATTGTTCACAATCACTAAGCTATTTTCCACAACATGGTTTCAAGTTTTTGCAATTTCAAAATAGAATTTGCATGTAGCGAGTATTCAAGATTAGTTTTAAAATTTTTAATGCAAAAAAAAGTAAAATTGAATATGTTATCTTATGAATGAAAACTACGAACATCTAAACATAGAAAAACATGACACACATTTTTGGCACACATAAAGTAATATTCAATCTAAATTTTTAGCTAACAAATGCCAAGGTCTAAAAACTCCAATATGGGCATGGCTACCAAAATGTGATATACAAAAAACTTGTTTCATCCTTTTAAAAGTTTTAATAAGTTTGATGCTTTGTTTCCATCTATAACAAAGCGTGACTATAATATATAATCAAGAAAGCAATAAGAAATATTTGAAGCCTAATAGTTACATGTGAAGTTATCCCAACTATTCACCATATGAGTCATTCACCGCACTTTACACGAATAAGTATAAAGTGAATATCATAGGACAAATAAATCAACAATGATATAGCCAAGAATACTTTATAAACAACCTATAATATAGTAACAAAAAAAAAAAAAAGTACAATGTTTGGAAATTTGTGTGAAAATTCTACCCAAAATCTATTTTGTTTATATTTTTGACAAAATCTTCAAAAAATTTGTAACCACTTTCTTCTAGTTTGTACATGTCATTCCTTATATTGTATGATAAGTTGGCTGCTACTATAACAACTTCAAATTGCATGAAAAGTTGATCTATCAAATCATACTTATACATGTGTTTCCCCTTTATTCAATTATACCAATAAAGTTGAAGTCGAACTCCTTATGGCCTATTCAAAATATGAATATCATTATGATAATCAAATACCTTGTTGCCATCCTTCTTTCTTATTCTTTGAACTCTTCCAATGTACCAAATCCCACAAGCAACACCTTGTTTTGTAATTTGGGAAACACCTTTTCTTGGTGCACATTTAGATATAGGTACAAACTTATTCTCAAATAACACTACATAATCTGAGCTAATTCCAAAACCAATAGAAACACCCTTTTTTGGAGCCCTCTTATCTCACCTAGACTAGGCCCCATTTCTCACTTTAGTCAACCATCTTTGGATGATGTTGGATTTCTATTCAACTCACTAACCAAATAAGATTTATGCAGGACTTTGTCATCAATCTCCATCACTGGTTTGGTAGTTATGTTTACATTTTATCAGTGGAATCTAAATTTTCATCCAACTCATGCCTCCACTCACTTTCCATTGTTTGCAATTCACTATCGTTGAGTACCATTAAGTACAAATATTGGAATATAGACTTGGAATGAATTGGTGGAGAATCATCAACTACTTCATCCACAACTTGGAATGTTATAAAATTATAATCCTCTATCCACGGTTTAAACCACCATGAACATTGTGTGTCTCTTTTTAGTTGCATGCTAAGATTGAACAAAAGTCTTGTGCATTCTCCAATTCTCTCTTGATGACTTCTATATTTTTATCATTAATATATGATTAATTATATTGTGACAAAACATCAGTTCTTGTTCATTTGTTGGTGAAATATATTCCAGATGCTCCTTTGTTTCTATTGAGATTTATTAAAATGAAGCCCTTGAGGATTCAATTCCTCTTCAACAACTCTATTAAGGGTTCCATTAACATGAAGTCAATGAAATCATAGGCCGTCTCTACTCCAACCATCCCACTAACTTTGCTAAAGAAGTTCTCACATACATTCAAGACCTAGTTAGGTGCGATGCACATGACAAGTTAGTGTATTGATCCCTATATAATCTCATCAATAAAAATACAAAGTGGCAAGAAATTTGTAAATCTTGATATGCCTCACTATTGATGAAATTTATGTTGATATTAGTATGAGGTTGTTCTCACGCCCAACATAAACATAACATGGAAACATGATAAAATCTTGGAAGCATTTCATACTCCTTCCAAAAAAGGTAACCCACAAGACATAAAAATATCAATATAGTGAGTAACAATTAAAAAATATGTCTCGGTAAATAATTTCCTCTTTGTCTTACCACATGTTACATTTATCATCTCTTTCAAACACCTTTAAACATGCCTTGAAGCAATGTGTTGTGTTGAAACTCAATTTTGGTGGTTAATACTCTCTCTTCAATTTTAATCTTGTGATTATCCACTTTAAAAGTGTTATAATCCATTTTGACATGGTTGAAATTAATAAAATCTTCTCCAATAATCAAATTTCATTTGAACTAAACAAAGGATTTACTAAATTTTTTCTATTATGGATGTAATCTTGGTCATGAAGTCTTGTTACATTTAAACCATCATACAATCTGGTTAGTCTCCATCCTTCCCAAGGAAATTGATACCCAATGCCTATTGTTGAAGAGTATTCCTTCAATATAAGTTGTCTTCTCCTATTGTCTCCATCTAAGGAATAACTGATAATAGGCCTGAAAAACTTTTCAACATGTTTCTTCCACAGGTCTTCTATTTTCACCCAATTTTGATGAATAAAATTTGGATCAAACCTATCACACATTGGATGAGAAACCACATCCAAATGAGGAAGCTTTTCATGTAAAGGATTTTCATAAGTACTTCATCCACAACTTGGAATGTTGGAAAATTCGGATCATCTATCCATGGTTTAAACTACCAAGAACATAGTGTCTCTCTTTTTGGTTGCAGGCTAAGATTTGATAAAAGTTCACGTGCATCCTCCAATCCTACCTTGAGGGCTACTATAATTTTGTCATCAATAGATATTGAAACATATTGTGACAAAACATCAACATTCTAACTCATTTGTTGGTGTAATATGTTCCATATCCTCCTTTGTTTCTTATGATATTTATTAAAACGAATCCCTTGAGGATTCAATTCTTCTTCATCAATTCCATTAAAGGTTCCAATGGCATGAAGTTAGTGAAATAATAGTCCCTCTCTACTCCAACCATCTATTGATGGCCATCATTGATCGAAATCAACAATGGGGAGATCACCTGGTCAGAGCCCTAAACTAAGCCTTTATTTGTTTAGAATGGTGATTCCAACTGGTTCAGATGGGTCCAATTATCCTCATTGTCCTTAATGACTTGTGATGTTTATAATTAGTTATCAACAAAAGAGTCAATCAAACTTACCCTCTTCTTGCATGCTAGCAACAAAACAATCCTTAAGTCGACACAAGGGCTTAACCAAGCCACCAATCATGTTGCTCGTGTGTAAGGAAACTTCTAAAAATGAGAATTAAATCTAAATCTAAAGCTAAATAAAAAATAAATCTAATCTATCATGAAAGCAACAAAATTAAAGCCCAAATATATCTCGGTTGGGAAGACATAGATCTTGTCCCAATCAAGAGAAAAATAATTAAATTTGGACTGGCTTGAACTTAGGATAAAAACGAAGTTAACAAGCCAAGGAAATTGTTCTAGGACTTGCTTCTAATCCAAACAAATATGCACATTTAGATATCTGATAAATAATTATCAGATCTTTGTTGAACATATATCTAAATTCAAATAGAAATGCATTCAATCCAATAGATCATGTCAAAATACTATAATAGTCTAGATAAAATGTCAAGAATAACACATAACTAATATGGCAATAAGATGATAAATAGGTGGCAACTTAATGCAGAAGGGCTTGCCCAAATACACAAATCAGTTTGAAATTCATTTTTGACCAACCCTGAAAGATAGCTTGACATAGATATGAAACAAGCATGATTTAATCAAATCAAACAATAGTGTCAAAAAAAGGAAACCATACCCATAAAATAGAGAATGAACTCTAAGCTGAATGATCTCTTTATTAAGCTTCCAAAAAGGTAATAGTGCTCCAAATGGTTACAACAAGTAAAGAGTTTTCTCTTTGATGGCCCAATTGACAATCAATTTTCTACAAAAATTAGTCTCTACAATAGTGCAAAAGACTCTTTTTGCAGAGAATTGGAACCCCTTCTACATTATCCGAATTGTTATTTATAATTTACAAAATGAAATCCCAAAAAGGAGAGATGTTAAAGTAGTTTATATCCATGATCTTAGAGTTGGAAAAAACTTTCTTTTTCCTCTTGCTGGTGCAATTCCATTGCTCCTTAACTCCTAGGCTTCCTTCTCTCCAACAAATACTCTGCAAAATAACCAAAATAAAAATTGAAACCAATCAAAATTCGAGAGAAAAACTCAGTTTTCTAAAATTGTGAAAAACAAATTAATGAATTCCAATTCCATTTGATAAATTAATAAAATAAAATTATAGATTCCCTTGCTTTTGATTGTTCCCTATGGATATTTCCATGGAAAATTGATCATCTCAAATGAATTTTTAGCATTAACATATTTCTAGAAAATGAAATTCCCCAAACAAACTCATATAATTGGTTTTTGGGTTGCAAATTCAGAACTAAACTTTTCCCTAATATTTTCGAGTGATTAATGACAAAATTTGGTTATGCAACCACTTCCAAATTCTTCTCCACTAAATAAGCTTTCCAACAAGCACTCATTTTCTCAATTTTGTTGAGTAAAACTCAATATATCATCCTCCAAATTCTAGGTTCTAAAACTAATTGTTTACTAAAAAATACACATTGTTAAGCATTTTTTATTAAACATTTTGAGTAATTATAATGTTTTAATTTTTAATTTTTAATAAATTTAAAATATTAAAATAAAACCAAAATAGTATAATATATAAAATTAAATTAAATAATATATAAACCAAAATAAATAAATAAAATAGATTTTTTAATTAAAAAGAAAACAATGTGTAAAATCAAATAAAGAGTAAGGTGTGTTTATTTGGATCAACCTTTATTCATAAGAGGAGACCTAAGGGAGAGGGAGAGCAGTCCGAGGTAATGGAATGTGGGTCCCCTCCACTCCATTACCCCTCATATAAAAACCTTCCTCTTCACCCTATTCCTCCGCCTATTCCTCCGCTTAATCATCCTCGGTGCGTTGAAAAAGGTGAAAATGTAATGCCTTTGGGAAGTCGGGCAGCTAGGGACGAATATTCCCCGTTATTATTTTAAAAATATTTATATTATATACACAATATAAATTTTTAATATATATATATATATATTCTTCAATCAGATGATTATGTAGAAATAAATTAATAATTAAATTAATTAATGAAATAATTTTTTTTATAAGTTAATTAATTAAATTATAATTAATACAAATTAATTAAATTATTTAATTAGATAATTTTATTTACATTTTTTAAACTAATTAAATTTATATAATTTAATTGTTTTTCCGTAGAAAAGGTACCCATAGTTTCATTATATAAATAAGGAAAATGCATTTTGTATATGCACCAAAAGAAATGTGCATTTCATTGAGGCATTAGACCCATCATCATTGTTCATATAAATACCAACAAAAACTTAAAAGATAACCTAACATATTAAAAGATGTATCGAGTTCCCATACAAATAGGTTCTAATAGTGCCACATCCAAAAAGAAGAAATGTAACTTTTGAAAAAATAAAAATATAGAACCATATCTGCTAACAAAAAGGTTGCTAGAGCAGCATATATATATATATATAAAGGAGCTAGGGAAAAGGCCCCCTAACATAAGGTGGCAACTAATGGTGCAACTACTCCAATTCGATGAATTCCTTTGCCAACCAAAAACCTTGATCCATGAGGATTCCCTGTTTAGAAAGGCGATCAACAGTTGAGTTTCCATCCCTGTAAACATGTGCGCAAGTGAAGGAGGAGAAGTGAGAAATGATACGAAGAGTGTTTGTAACAATATCAACAAGAAGTAAATTTCTGCATATACTTTCCCTATTTAACAAATTCACCATAAGCATAGAATCCCTAAAACATTGCAAATGTGAAACTCCTTGATCAACAACAAAGGAAACCAAAGCTTGACAAGCATTAATCTCGGCCCAATTGTTTGAGCCTCGACCCAAACCCATCTAAACATAATAACAATGTTGTGCATTTAGGAATAAAACAAAACCCCCACCACAAACTGGGTCCACTCCCTATGATGCCCCATCAAAAAATCCCTAGGTGCATGTTTAATCCGAAGTAGCGACAATCACATTCCAAGAAGGTACCATAGCCACTTCTTTTGAAAAAGATTCATAATAGCCAACCCATTAGCAACAACTCGTGTTGAAGGGACCAAAACCCCCTTGAAAATGGAATTGTTTCGGGAAATCCATATCCCTCAACAGAGAATTACAGGAAGCACCCTCCAACCTTTTGGGTGTCAAGACTCCACCCAAAATTTTCAATCATATGAAAAGACAGGTGCATCCCAATGTATAGATTTCCCCAAAGATAATATGCATGCATCCTAGACCCTTTGAGTAAAAGAACAATGTATAAAAAGGTGATTACTTGTTTCTCCCTCAAGCTTACACAAAGAGCACCACTTAGGCCCAAGAGTAAATCGTCTTTGAAGAACCTCCCATGTTGGTACCTTCCCTTCCATTATAGCCCAAACTAGCAACTTTGCTTTGGCCATACATCTAGTTTTCGATAGAATTCCCCACCACCATTCCAATAATTAAGGCCTAGAGGCTACACTTAAAAAAATATATGAAGATTTCGGGGAATAACTACCACGAGGAGAAAAAAACCATGTTAACTCATGCTCATGCCCACATAGCCAAACACGTGCCGTAGATAATGCCCCAATATATCGGTGCCATTCATCCTAAAGGAAGCGGGAGAAGAAAAAATCTCGAGTCTTTACATCCTTGATGCCAGATGTTAGTCCACCCATGATCTGTAACTTGTACCAAACGAGTTATACCCATCGCCCAAAGATATGTAATAAGAGGGAGAGATGGAACATGTTCCTTAATGCAACCCAACCAAGGATCATAACCAATACAAAAATGCCTCTCATCCCCATTGCGCCAAACAAACCCGATGCCACCAAATTGAAAGAGTGAAGAATTACTTGCCAAATCACTGAACTATTTTGACGCAACTTATCCAGAAGACGAATACAATCCTCTATAGTAAGAGGTTCAATATATTTACAAATAACCACCTGAGTCCAGAGGTTCTAAGATGATATTAACCTCCAGGCACATTTTTCCACCAGGGCCTTATAAAAGAGAAAAATTTTCTTTAGTCCCCAGCCCCCAAGGAGCTTTGGACTGCTAATATTTGTCTCCTGACCTAAGGTAGAACATGTTGCTCCTTTTTTCAGCACATAAGAAAAAAAACATAGACACCGCATCTTGTCCAATGTTCCATGAGGAATCCACGCCAAATACATCTAGTAAATTGGAATAGCCTCCAACATCGACTTAATTAAAACTAGACATCAAACTCTAGAGCCATCAAAAACTCCAACCCCGTAACCTCTTTTCAAGGTTTCCCAAAATTCAATGGCAATCTACTTTTAAATATCTATTCAACTTTAGAAAATACCCTAAGTATTTGAGACCAACTTCCAAAGGTGTGACCTCATATGGAAAAACTCCTTGAATGTGATCAGTCTCGGCCTTCGTCAAATTATGAACAACCACAATAAATTTTCGAATATTGACCACCATATTTGTCACAGTGCCAAAATGTAACACCCCCTCCTAGGTCTATGCAAAGGAACCATGCCAACCAGGGTAAACATGAGGAGAGATGCTACTACAATCTGATTCGACCTCCTATGTCACCTTAAGGAAGTGGAATCGACGGAACATCACATACAATTATCCAACATCATCAACAGAACCCTCAGGAGATAAGTTAGCCACTCAGACAACCTGTATGTGATGTAGGAAATTGTTCCCTTTGTGGACAGAGGCAACCCCTCTAGCCCTAGAGTGGGTCTAGTCACAAACAAGGACAGATCAACAATAGCCTTCCTTAAACAGTCATAGTTGGAGGCCTACCTCAACCGGTGGTTGATGGAGTTCCGTTGCACTGCTCCAGCTTCCGCTTCCTTCTCCTAATGAGTGATCAACTTGAAACAATGCAAAGGAAATACAACAAAGCATGTAACCGGAAAACAACAATGATCTATTTACTCACAAAGTCAAGAAGTCATGAGTTATCAAGTAAATTACATACAAGACATAGGAAAACATAATTGATTGTATTAATAATGAAATAAGAGTAAGCTTACAACCAAAGTCTTGACGTCACAAGCCTTCTCAGAGGGATCCAGCCAGCATGTTTTTCATGCATTCACTCTTTGAAGATGGATCTCCCAACATACAAAATCTCTCTCTCACTCATAAGATTTTACACAAAGTTAAGGGCACTTCACAACCTTCCATAAGCTATCAACAATCCCACACTTGTCACACTCACACCAAAGCTATCTACTCTACTAAAAAACAAGAACTAGCAACCAACAATCCAAGAATTAGGAACCAGCAGATCATAGCAATGGTGAGTGATTTTATAGGAGGAGGAGCCTCCATGAAATGAGGGAGAGGGAGCTTATCCTCAAGGTAAGTAGAACAAAAAGTGGAACCACCATCCCAGAGGCGGAAAGGCGACCCAAACTGACCCAACAACCAGGTCCAGAGACATCCAGAAGGCCGACTATTGGAACGGATTTTCCCAATTTGGATCATCGCGGGTACATAACTGAGCTTTAGCGCTGACATCACTAGTGAGCAATGTAGCCAGTCAGATCATCACTAAAGATAACAAGTAGCCCCACGCTGGTGCATGAAATCAGACCATTGCGAGAATCAGATGTACTTTCGTGCTGGTAGCGCGGCTGGACTATTTAGGAGCACCCTTCAGCGTGTATATTTAGTCCACAGACGCGATGAGGCAGATACCTTAGGAAAAATGGGTCATTTGGCAACATCAGAAAGCATTTGTCTAATATGAGCATGTTTGACTTGGACACATGACACAGTAGAAGGACTGGGAGTGAAGACAGTGACAAATTACTGTGTAACAGATGCCCCCTAAAGTATGAAGCTCGAGAGAGTGGGAGGGGTGAAATGCTTTACGACACTGACTGGGCTGGAACACCATCTGGAAGAACCTGCACGCAAGTACAATTGATATCTCTGATAATGAAGTACATGTAGTCTAGGCATGGGTGCAACCATCCAAAAGACATACGAAATAGGTCTGTGGTATGGATGCAGTCATCTAGCTAATGAGACCATGACAATGATAAAGGTATGGTTGCAACCATCCATGAAGACTTAGGTATGGTTGCAGCCATCCATCAATAAGTCATGTAACCATAAACCAATCCACACAGCCTGAACATAGGTAATCTGAGTTTGAGGTCTTGAACCCATCCAATCATAGTACAAATTCTAGCATGCGAATAGATGTGTTGAGGTCGAGCACGATAGAAAGTCGCTTGATTATCGGTCAATGATGAAAACCGTTAACAAGCGCGAGAGAAACCACCAATAGTGCCAATGGTTCTCAAGGTACTGTCTAGCAAAATCCACGAAGTGTGAAAAAGGAGCTGAAGTTGAACACTTGTGGAATCACCCAATCGACGACCAATGATGAAAGTTGAACGTCAGGTGCGAAGAACTTGCCAATGAGACATGCAAGCTCTAAGGTACCAAAGGGGATCTCTGGATCAATCTCCTAGATAATGAGCTGATGCCGAAAGGAGACGACCCGCCGCAAGAGGGCCATAATGTTTCCCCCATCAATGACACAAGATAAGGAACAATCGGTAGATGGTGAAACAAAGCATCAGAGGAGAAGGCGAGGGTGTAAACTGCAGAAGGATTATACTCTTGAACATGTCAGCGACACGACTTCGGAGGGTGGCAGCATTCAGGTACCAAGGGATCAAAGGCTCGATGGAGACGGCGTGAATCGGATGGAATGAGGCTGAATGATAACCCAAACCCACGGAAGGCCAATTGATGATGTATGGATGTCCCAGCCCGACAAGAAGCAAAAGTGTCGATGTTCAAGAGTGACTAGCTGCCATAGACAATCAATGATAAGCCTGCTGTTGAAACCAACCTAGTAATAATTTAACGAGCCCTAGGGAGGAGAAGCTCGAGTCTCGTCATGGTGACGAGTCTAATGTCATCAGGGTTTAACGAGTCCGATATAGGTAGAACTCGGAGTCTTTTTCATGTTTAGAGAGTTTGAAAAAGACACGGAAAAGAAAACTCCAGGGGGTCCTTTTTCGTAGATTTGTGTCTCTCGAGCCCAAAAAAGTATAAAACGATACTCGAAAGAACCACTCGACCATTACGATCGAGGAGTACTTTTCGCGATTAGTGACCTCGACCTAAAAAAGTAGAAAAGTGATCGAAATCACGTCATTTCATAATCAATAACAAGCTTGAAACGACAAAAGCTCGACAATATTTTTCGTGTTTACACGGTCGAAAAAGGGCTTAAAGCAGACCGCCTCTTATTCCATTTAACGAGTTAAGAGGGAAAACTCGGAAATCTTTTCGTCTTTAAACGATCGGAAAAGAGCTGAAAGCAGACCTCCATTTTTATTCTCTTTAACGAGTCAAAAAGGGAAAAAATACTCGGCAATCTTTTCATCTTTTACGAGTCAGAAAAGAGCTTAAAGGTGACTCGTCCTAGAGGAACGAGTGGTATAAAGGGTAACAACTGGTTCCACAATGGTGGAACTACTCAAAACATGTAATGGTCAAGAGGCTGGCTAATAAAACCACTCATCGCTGCGGTTCCTTAGGAAAGGAAAAACAACCAAGTGAAAGCATATGATCGGCCAAAGAGATGGTGGCGATGGAATGAAACAACCAAGGCTCATCTAGCAGAATTTAGCAGATAAACGACAATCACGAGATGTAAATCATGTATGGGTTCATTTTTACACAAGCTTGAACCATGGAGAACTCTGCTTGGATTCGGTTTCATGTTTACACAAGCTTGAAACAAAAAACTATGCTTGTTATAAGTTCGCATGCCCCCAGCATAATGACGCAAATCGAGGTACATGCCCCCCAAGATTCATTGCATTCAACGAGGTTGATGGAATGAAGGTTCACTTTTGAGATCTTGGAAAGACTCGACTTTGGATTTTACGAGATCTTAATCAAAGACTCAATTTGGAAAGGGAGTTGTATCATTTTTTAATGAGGTTGACATAGTAAAAGAACTATCCTCATAACCCTTGTTTCATTTTTAACGAGGTTGACATAAGATCAAGAACTTTCCTCAAGACTCCTTGTTTCATTTTTTAACGAGGTTGACACAGGAACAAACTATCCTCATACCCTTGTTTCATTTTTTAACGAGGTTGAGACAGGAACAAACTATCCTCGTAACTCCTGTTCATGGGCCACATGAGAACATGGCTCCCAAGAGGTCTTCGCGGGATGGAAGAAACACACTCTGGGAGGAATACATGTCATGATGCACCAATGATAGATCGGGTTCCAATGCCCCCAGTACATGATGTACGAGACCATCTGCATGATCAGCAGCAGATGCAGAGATGGAACGGGTAGCCACATAATTGACCTGTGGCAAGGAAGGTACTGCTTGCGAGCAAGAACCAAGAGGGGATGACAGTGGCACAGGAGGCACCGAGGGACTAAAGAACGATAATTGATCTATGGTCACCACTCTTCCGTCGTGTGGAAAACAAACCACACGGAAAAGTGAAGAGACGAGGGCCCCCATGGCATAAACATAGTCACGACCAAGGAGAAGACTGAAATATAAAGCACCTTGGACAACCAGTACGTCTATATAGACAGTTTTGCCTCCCAAAGTAACCGAGAACTTTGGAAGGATCCCTAACAGTTGACTGGTTCCTTCGTCAAACGCTAACAGATGCTGTGCAACCGGCACAAGCTGTGGGGAGTCCAAAGTTTTCCAAGTAGTGGAAGGCATAAGACTGACAGATGCACCCTCATCCAAGACATTGCCAGGTACTGCCTTATCATAGGCATGTACTGTAATCTGGAAAGGCACATGGGATGGAAGGCAGAATGTAGTCAAATGACTCCAGTCGAAGGAAACGACTGAACTACTTGGTGGGGGAATCATATGATTTCCCCCCTGCTCTACAGGAACCGAAGAAGGACTCTCGTGATCAGCAGGGATAGGAGGGTCGTTCTTGGACTCAGGAGAATCTGACGAGATGAGAAGAACATGAGCATGACACTCTTCCGAAATAGAGTGATCAACAGGTGGTGAACCTAAGTTGACACTCTCTCTGACCAATGGTTGGTATGGAACAGGCTTAGCATAGCCAGGTTCGGAAGGAGGAGGACAGACAAGAGAAGAATCTAAGTCAATCTCTTTGTCAATCAGGAGAGGGTTTGAAGAGAGCCTCTGATAACCAATGGGAAGTTGGGGTGAAGAAGCTGTAAGACTTTCCAAAATGGCGGAAGCTTTATCCATGAGCAGACAAAGGTGAAGGGGATGGTTGCCTTCACATAGCCTACAGGGGAATCGAATCTTCCCTTTCTTCTTACCGTTTCCAGTTGATAGGGTAGCATCACCATGAGCTTCAGAGGACGATGAGGGATGAGCCGGATCATGAGACCATACTTCTAAGATCCTAGGAATGCCAGGACAATCACGAAGAAGATGGTCACCCTTGCATAATTTACAAGGAAACTTAACCTTCCGCGGAGGAGCAGAAGGTGGTTCGACCTGAGATGTACTCGGAGCAGTAACTGCATAGGTGGCCTTGCATTTATCGGACTTCTTCTTCTTCTTCTTAGTCTCCTGGTTACTAGATGTGAAACTTTCACCAGGCGAAGGAGGAGAGGAGGAGGAAGAATAGGGGAATAAGGCATAGGCTCAACCTTGGAATCATTGTGTCGTGGTTCGGACGAAGTAGAGGTGGAACAGGAGTTATGACACTCGGGACCACTGAGGTTGAAAATAACCATACGGGCAAACCGATGGTTAACCCAGGCAGAGACAATGTTGCCATATACGGAGCACCGACATTTCCAAAAGAAGCAAATGGACTAGGATTCCCATCTGGGGAAAGACCTTGGCCGATAGACTCAGGGAATGTTGCCATCAGGAACGAGCCTGAAAACACTCGAACTGTAATAAAGAACTCTAACTCTTACCAGGAATATTTCATGGGCAAATAAATTTTATGACACAGGAACAAAACTTGACCTTTTCATGTTTCAAGAGTCGAGAAAAGGACGAAAAAGTGACTCTATCTCTTTTGAGGTTTAATGATCCTGAAAGGACAAGTGCTCAGATGGACCTTTTCTTTTAAGGAGTCTGAAAAGGAACGAAAGTGATTACTCTGGAGAACTAGGCAGAAGGTTTACCAAACAACCCGTAAAACTGCATATACACCTTGGCAGTCATATGAAAACCAAGGACTTTCCGTACGACAATCAATCTTCCCGAATGCTGTGTTCGGTGCGTTACGGGTTGCAAGGCGGAAGACACGGCTTCCTAAGGATAAAGGATGATAACCTAGTGGGGTTTCCCAACATATACTCGACGGTACATGGGAGCACAATTCCATACTAGACCGCTATTGAGTCACAAAAGGAGGAATCACCCTATTATCACTGAAAAATTTTCAAAAAAATCTTGGACAACTTGTATGGTTTCAAAGTTGTAAGTCAGTCTTGGTCAAGTAATTTCTATTGTTTTATTTAAGGAGTCTAAAACATAGGATAGAGTCTTGTTCCCTTTGTTAAATATCGTCAACAATCTTGTTTTACCCACCATTGGTCCCACATTTACTCAAAAGTGTCATGTGTTAAGGCTGTTTCAAAAATTACATGCGCTACGAAATCAACTAGGATTTTTCGTAGCGCAAACTCATAAAAATACACTATGTGCACTACGAAAACATGGATTTGTAACTAGAAGATTTCGTAGCGCAAAATACAGAATTTACACTGGCTACGCTACAAAATCGGGGATTCCTGCTAGATCTTGTCTAGCTGTCTTTTCCATCAAAATCCATTAATATTTCGTCACCATGTGTCAGTCCTTGAACCATGCCTATCACATGCAGCCATTCATTCTCATCATTAGATTCGTTACATGTCTTATACGCATTCTTTCAAGTTTGAAAAAAGTAAGGCGAGGTGAGTTAGTCTTGGTTTTTCTCGTGTTCCTTTCATGCATAATAAGACAATTGGAAAGCTTAAGGATGACAATCATCAAAACATTTTGAAAGCTCAAGCAAGGCAGCTCTCAGTTTCAAATTCAAGTGAGGCAGTGTTCAAACCAATACAATGTAGGTTTATCTTCAAGTTTGCTTGCAGGGATTTGATAGACATGTTTGAAGAAAGGAAGAATCATAGATTAGGCCGGTGTCTTAGACCTGAGCCCGAAGGCTTAGATGTTCTCACGAGGAATAGAGAGGTTGAAGAAGCATTCAAATAGGTAGGCTGCTAGAGGTTTTGTGAAAAAATCCAAGGAGGTCACAGTCAAATAACCAAGGATTTTTCCTTCAATTTCACCGACTTGAATTCAAAAGTTGGAGTGCTAGAAATACCAATG
This sequence comes from Pinus tabuliformis, assembly GCA_031772625.1. Taxonomy (NCBI): domain Eukaryota; kingdom Viridiplantae; phylum Streptophyta; class Pinopsida; order Pinales; family Pinaceae; genus Pinus; species Pinus tabuliformis. The sequence continues at coordinate 276,589,599 of CM062809.1, read as the reverse complement.
TCTCCTGAGGTCATATCTGCAGTCATAGAAGAAGAAGGTTCAGATCAAGGAAGTGGTACAAGGGCAGTCTATTGATAAAATAGTCAAAAGAAGAGTAACTAGAAGTCAATTAGCCAAGGAAAAGGGGAAGACATTGATTGGTGATGAAATCCCAGGTTCAAAGGGAAGTTTGAACGACCTCCTTCGCACCATGTACATAGAAGAGACTCCTCTGGTCCAAGCAGAGCTACTTGAAGCCAACAAGAATAAAACCAAAGGAGTTAAATCTTCAAAAAAGGTTTAATTTGATGACCAGGTCTCAGAGTTTTTTTCAAGACAAGAAGGCCCGTGAATAGGCATTTAAGAAGGTTACAAGAGGCAGAGCCAGAGTTAAGTGTGATAGGTTGAGGACCTGCAAATTCAATTGAGCAAACCAGGAGGAAAATCTCAACATAAAAGAACCGGGCAGTAAGTGATTGGAGCCTTAATAAAATTTTGGTTAGAAAATTACCTTTTTGAAGTTGTTTATGGATGAATTATGTCAAAGATATGTGGCCTATTGGCATAAGATGAAGCTGTGAAGAAATCCCAAGAAGGATCATTTTTGAGAAAAAACTGTGTTTTTTTTTTGATCTACGAAACTGCTGTAGCTGCACTTTTGTTTTAGAGTTAATCTTCAAAGAAAAAAGGAGGTTATTTTGAAAAGGGTGCTACTGCAGAGATATAAGAAGACCACTTAAGAAGTTTTGAACCCTAAACAAAGGTATATTCAAGAAATGAAAGACATATACTTATACCAAACCATGTGCTACGAAATCACTGAAGCAACTGTTTTAAGTAGTCAACTTCCAGAAGGGTTCCTGAACAGCTGAGGACTCAATGTTGAAAAATGAAAGAGGTTTTTATTCCTAACATACTGAAATAAAAAAACCTCTTTCATTTTATTCAAATTCGTTATGAGGTGGGAGAAATTTATGGTTAAACTTGCGCTACGAAACTGCTGTAGGTGCAGTTTTTCACAAACAGACTTTTCCTGCTTTACATGTGTTTTTCAAGGACAGATTCTGAACAGCTGGAACAGTGTTTTAAAAAACCAAGAGAGGTTTTTGTTCTAGACATCATGGGCTAAAAAATGTCCTTCAATTTTGCAAAATATGTCATGGATGAGAAGATAAAGGATCTGTCCCACGTGCTAATTTTCAAAGATCCTAAACCTAAGAACGGGGAAACATGTTCCCTAATTTTTAGGGTTTGTCATCAGCAGTAAGGTGACCACGTGGGAGGCTTCATAAAATTCGACTTCATAAGGTTGCAGCTATCCAAGAATGCTTTCAATGTTTAGATAAGGTTGTTGTAATCATAATAAGGAGTAACACTCCTAGTTGTATTAGGTCACCAGCACTGCCAGTGAACAGTCAGTGACATTTAATAGTTAGTTTTAGGTGTCAATAGGTGTCATAGTAGGAAGAATTCGAATTCCCCTCATGCTGGAGGAGGAATCTTAGTTATGTAATGAACTATATATATGGGAGAAAAAGAAAATGTATCAAGGGTTGGAAGTTTTTCAAAGAACACTCATACTGTGCTTTTGTAGAAGATTGTGTTTTAATGTAATACAGTGATTTGGCTTTTCTCCTCAGGATTCAGAAGGAATTCAATGTTTAAATTGTCCTATGGTTGTATTCATTTTATTTCTTGTAGTAGTATGAATGCATGATTACTTAGAACTCATTGGCTATGCTCTAACTTCCTTCATGTCTTTGTAGATTGTGTCTTCCTGCATATTTCTGATGTGTTACTGATATGTTGAACTCCAGATGCCCTGACTTCCATGCAAAGTTAATATTATTGTAATACTGAAGCATTTCTTGACTCCATAAGCCAAATGGATGTTTACTGGTCATGTTCAACCATTCATATATCTCCACTTGTTTCATAGAGTTAGCCATCTAATCTTTATTAAAATCTTTAACCTAGTGAGAGAGCCCTCTCAAGTTGAGGAGGCTAAGCCTTGGCCAAAAGTTGGTTTGAAACAGTTACACAAGGTCTACCTGATCAACAGCCTATCAGGGATTGATTTTGGTGATAACATTTTGGTGCATTTTCCGGGAGCCTGAAGTATATTCATTCCCGAAATTAAGAAGCTGAACTTCTGAAGGTAGCAAGAGCTCAGACATTTTTTTTGAGGCTGCAAAACTACCTTGGTGACTCCACACATCGAATAACAAATTGGAAGGTGACTCCATTAATAGAAGATCAGTAGCTTGATGAAGTTTCAATATGAGTTCCATTGCAAGAATGAATGCCAGGTATGCCCCTATGAATCGGTCTCATATCCCTGGTTTTCCAAATCCTATGCCAAAGGTAGAATGGTTAGATGATCTTCCAATATTCAAAGATGAAAAGAAGGACAATGCTGCTCTTCATTTGGTTAGGTTCCATATGCATGTACGCAGTCTTAAGGTTCATTTCCTTGAAGATTGTCTCATGAAGATGTTTATGACCACTTTAGAAGGAAAAGCATGGTCTTGGTATAAAAGTTTGGAAAATGGTTCAATATATTTGCTTGCTAATTTTCATGATGAGTTCTATGAGATGTATAAAGAATGTCATCCCTCCTTATTGCTGGTCCAAGATTGTTGTAAAGATTCTGCAAGTTTTATTCAATATTTGGAGGATTGTTATGATGACGATGAATTTATGGATGAATAAATTTTAGAGGCTCTTCATAACAATACATTTCAACACCAAGAAGAAAGTATAACATCCCATGAAATGCAACATGAAAATCAGCAGGGGTTTACTTATGAAAACCATGTTACATCCTCTGATATGAATGAGAAGATGCCACAAACTTGCCAGTCTTTTGATCATAAAGAGTATGAAATTGATTGCAAACACCAAGAAAAAGTACTGGAAGATAGATTTTATAACCCTCAGGCATGGGAAAGGGTTGAATTTTTATGTCATACTTTTCAGCAACTTACGTCAATGAATGGTCATAATAAGGAGGAAAATTATATTGTTTGTGAGAATCATTCAGAAAAGCAGTTGGATAACATATCAAAGGAATCTTGTGTGGTTGAGAATCAATTGTCTGAAGATATTGAATGTTATGATGATCATATTAATGAAGTAATAGATGAAATTTTTTCTTTGTCCTTATCTTCTTATCTAAAAAATTTTGAGTGCAAGATAGAAGATAAGATGAAATTTTTAGATTAAGTTGCTAAGAACATTGAGAAAGACATTGAATGTTTAAAAGGTCAAATTCAATCATTTATTCTTCATGATCATGATCATTCTTTTCAAAAGCTTTCTATGGCAGAACACAAGGAGAGGGTGTTGCTTCCTTTCTCTTTCGTGATTGAGGAAGAATACACTGTTATTGAAGATTAGTTTGTACAACCAGAAAGTTATGAAAATCATCAAGCTGATCATGTATTCTGGGATCCTATAGCTAGATACATGGAAGAGTTTTACTCTCCAGTGTTTCAGTTTTTCTATCAAGATCAGAGGCAATTCCAGTGGCAGTGGTCATCACAATATCATAGTTGCTCTGAACTTCGATGCAGTCAAAAAACTCAAATATTAGATAAGACAAATGATTGGCTACATTAGAAATTTCACATTGATTGAGCTGAAAGAAGTTTGCAATTGATAGGGTAGGTAGGTAGGAAAATGAAAATAAGCTCAAGGTTGACTGAGCATTTTTCAATAGATATAGATTTCTTTCTCCTACAGTGATCATCAAGCTTAAGCCCGAGGTGAAGGCCCAAGAAGCTTAAAGGGGATGCTTGTCAAATAAATTTAAGTTTATCATAAGAGGATAAAGCACTGGACCTACAAGTTCTTAGTGTACCACAAGGGCACACTATCCCAAGTGGAGCCACTGTTATCACTGGAAAAAATTTCAAAAAAATCTTGGACAACTTGTATGGTTTCAAAGTTGTAAGTCAGTCTTGTTCAAGTCATTTCTATTGTTTTATTTAAGGAGTCTAAAACATAGGATGGAGTCTTGTTCCCTTTGTTAAATATGGTCAAAAATCTTGTTTTACCCACCATTGGTCCCACATTTATTCAAAGTGTCACGTGTTAAGGCTATTTCAAAAATTACATGCGCTACGAAATCAACTAGGAGTTTTCGTAGCGCAAACTCATAAAAATACACTATGTGCGCTACGAAAACAGGGATTCGTAACTAGGAGATTTCGTAGCGCAAAACACATAATTTACACTGGCTGCGCTACAAAATTGGGGATTCCTGCCAGTTCTTGTCTAGCTGTCTTTTCCATCAAAATCCGTTAATATTTTATCACCATGTGTCAGTCCTTGAACCATGCCTATCACATGCAGCCATTCATTCTCATCATTAGATTCGTTACATGTCTTATACGCATTCTTTCAAGTTTGAAAAAAGTAAGGTGAGGTGAGTTAGTCTTGTTTTTTCCCATGTTCCTTTCATGCATAATAAGACAAATGGAAAGCTTAAGGACGACACTCATCAGAACTTTGTGAAAGCTCAAGCGAGGAAACTCTCAGTTTCAAATTCAAGTGAGGCAGTGTTCAAACCAATACGGTGCATGTTTATCTTCAAGTTTCCTTGCAGGGATTTCATAGACATGTCTGAAGAAAGGAAGAATCACAGATCAGGCTGGTGTCTTAGACCTGAGCCTGAAGGCTTAGATGTTCTCACGAGGAATAGAGAGGTTGAAGAAGCATTCAAACAGGTAGGCTGCTGGAGGTTTTGTGAAAAACTCCAGGGAGGTCACAGTCAAATAACCAAGGATTTTGCCTTTAATTTCACTGGTTTGAATTCAAAAGTTGGAGTGCTAGAAATACCAATGTCTCTTGAGGTCATATCTGCAGTCACAGAAGAAGAAGGTTCAGATCAAGGAAGTGGTACAAGAGCAGTCTATTGATAAAACAGTCAAAAGAAGAGTAACCAGAAGTCAATTAGCCAAGGAAAATGGGAAGACAGTGATTGTTGATGAAAGCCCAGCTTCAAAGGGAAGTTTGAACGACCTCCTCTGCACCATGTACATAGAAGAGACTCCTCTGGTCCAAGCAGAGCTACTTGAAGCCAACAAGAACAAAACCAAAGGAGTTAAATCTTCCAAAAAGGTTCAATTTGATGACCAGGTCTCAGAGTTTGTTTTCAAGACAAGAAGGCCTGTGACTAGGCATTGAAGAAGGTTACAAGAGGCATAGCCAGAGGTAAGTGTGATAGATTGAGGACCTGCAAGTTCAATTGAGCAAACCAGGAGGAGAATCTCAGCATAAAAGAATTGGGCAGTAAGTGATTGGAGCCTTAACACAATTTTGGTTAGAACATTACCTTTTTAAAGTTGTTTATGGATGAATTATGTCAAAGATATGTGGCCTATTGGCATAGGATGAAGCTGTGAAGAAATCCCAAGAAGGATAATTTTTGAGAAAAATTGTGTTTTTTTTTTTTTGATTCACACAGCAATTTCGTAGCGCGCTACGAAACTGTTGTAGCTGCACTTTTGTTTTTGAGTTAATATTCAAAGCAAAAAGGAGGTTATTTTGAAAAGGGTGTTGCTACAGAGATATAATAATACCACTTAAGAAGTTTTGAACCCTAAACAAAGGTAGATTCAAGAAATGAAAGACATATACTTATACCAAACCGTGTGCTACGAAATCACTGAAGCAACTGTTTTAAGTAGTCAACTTCCAGAAGGGTTCCTGAATAGCGGAGGACTCAATTTTGAAAACTAAAAGAGGTTTTTCTTCCTAACATGCCAAAATAAAAAAACCTCTTTTAGTTTCTTCAAATTCGTTATGAGGTGGGAGAAATTTATGGTTAAACTTGCGCTATGAAACTGCTGTAGGTGCATTTTTTCACAAACAGACTTTTCCTATTTTACACGTGTTTTTCAAGGACAGATTCTGAATAGCTGGAGCAGTGTTTTAAAACCAAGAGATATTTTTGTTCTATACATCATGGAATAAAAAAACCTCCTTAAGTTTCACAAAATATGTCATGAATGAGAAGATAAAGGCTTTGTCCCACGTGCTAATTTTCAAAGATCCTAAACCTAAAATCAGGGAAACATGTTCCCTAATTTTTAGGTTTGTCATTAGCAGTAAGATGACCACGTGGGAGGCTTCATCAAATTCGAATTCATAAGGTTGCAACTATCCAAGAATGCTTTCAATGTTTAGATAAGGTTGTTGTAATCATAATAAGGAGTTACACTCCTAGTTGTATTAGGTCACTAGCACTGCCAGTTAACAATCAGTTACATTTAATAGTTAGTTTTAGGTGTCAATAGGTGTCATAGTAGGAAGAATTCGAATTCCCCTCATGCTGGAGGAGGAATCTTAGTTATGTAATGAACTCTATATATGGGATAAAAGCAAATGTATCAAGGGTTGGAAATTTTTCAAAGAACACTCATACTGTGCTTTTGTAGAAGATTGTGTTTTAATGTAATACAATGATTTGGCTTTGCTCCTCAGGATTCAGAAGGAGTTCAATGTTTAAATTGTCCTATGGTTGTCTTCATTTTATTTCTTGTAGTAGTATGAATGCATGATTACTTAGAACTCATTGGATATGCTCTAACTTCCTTCATGTATTTGTAGACTGTGTCTTCCTGCATATTTCTAATGTGTTACTGATATGTTGAACTCCAGATGCCCTGACTTCCATGCAAAGTTAATATTATTGTCATACTGAAGCATTTCTTGACTCCATAAGTCCAATGGATGTTTACTGATCATGTTCAACCATTCATATAAATTCACTTGTTTCATAGAGTTAGTCATCTAATATTTATTAAAATCTTTAACCTAGTGAGAGAGCCCTCTCAGGTTGAGGAGGCTAAGCCTTGGCCAAAAGTTGGTTTGAAACAGTTACACAAGGTATACCTGATCAGCAACCTATCAGGGGTTGATTTTGGTGATAACACACCCAACCTTGAGTGCAAATAATAGTGACTAGGTTTAACGACGCCGGAGCACGTCTCTAGCTTAGACCTCTAAATAGTGTGCGTTATGTTCCAATGTGTTGTTAGGTTTATTTAGTTCATTTTAAAGTTGATCTTGAATTATATTTCAGTTTCCAGGCCCTACTGTATGTATATCAGAAACCTAGGATGCAGCTAGAATGAGTAAAACATCTTTCATTTCAATGAAGAACTACTTATAGAAAGGTAGACAGTTCATTCCCAAACCAAGACAAGCGAATGCAAACACTAAGAAACAAAATGCATTAATACACTAATCTCACGATGCATCGATACTACTAATGAAAGATTTAAAATTTTCTTTCCAATTTCTCAAACATGAAAATTCGTAATGCAAATGTACTTTCACTTTCGTATGCTAAATGAATACAAAATTTTGATTTTCTTTTTGTAAACAAGCAAGCGTGAACTGATCGATCCAAACAATTGTGATCTATGCTTGGTAGTGAAGAAATCGAATCAACATAAAAAATTGGTTCAATAATCGACACTAAAAATCAACCAGAAACAAGTAGTGAAAAAGCTTCAAGCAAATCAATAAGACGGTTGTGGATGAACCTTGAACAGACAAGTAACCCAAGCAAATGGTTTCTCGACGAAACTTATAAAGGGCTAGGTCACATGGTATAAAAAACACAAGACTCACTCAAATGAAATCAAAGAGACAATACCCTAACCAAAAGCATTTAAAACAAGCTATTGAGAGACAAGAAACAACAGGGGATAAACAAGATTGATGAATTCAGGAGGTAAAAAGCTGTAAAAACAAATTTACAGCAATCATCGCAAGTGTTACACTGACAACTAGAGATGTCATCGCTAAAGTAGATACCATCGCTAGTGATGGATAGACAACTAGAGATTTCAGCACAAGTTTTACACTGACAACCCGAGATGATTGTAGAAATACACCTATTTTCCGTGATGATGCGATTTCGAGAGTCGTCGCGGGAATTAAACTAGAAACCTGGGATCATCGCGGGTGCAAAGCTATAAAGAGGCAATGATGTCGCGACTGTTAGGATTTTTTCCACGATGATGTTCAAAACAATGACAAATAAACAAAAAATCCCAAACCAAAAACAGTCAATCCTTCAATTAAATAGAGGTACTTCCCAGATCAAGCCAGGAAACTCAAGAGACTGATAACTAATCCCCAAACTTCAAAAGAGACCAAATCAAAAACCAAAAACAAGAGCAAACAAAGAAAGAACAAAGGTCAAGGCTCCCCAACAGAGTCGCCAATTTGTGATGCAGGAAAGTGTTCCCTCTGCGGATAGAGGCAACCCCTCTAGCCCTAGAGTGGGTCTAGTCACAAACAAGGACAGATCAACAATAGCCTTCCTTAAACAGTCATAGTTGGAGGCCTACCTCAACCGGTGGTCGATGGAGTTCCGTTGCGCTGCTTTAGCTTCCGCTTCCTTCTCCTAATAAGTGATCAACTTGAAACAAATGCAAAGGAAATACAACAAAGCATGTAACCAGAAAACAACAATGATCTATTTACTCACAAAGTCAAGAAGTCATGAGCTATCAAGTAAATTACATACAAGACATAGGAAAACATCATTGATTGTATTAATAATGAAATAAGAGTAAGCTGACAACCAAAGTCTTGACGTCACAAGCCTTCTCCAAGGGATTCAGCCAACATGTTCTTCAAGCATTCACTCTTTGAAGATGGATCTCCTAACATACAAAATCTCTCTCTCACTCATAAGCTTTTACACAAAGTTAAGGGAACTTCACAACCTTCCACAAGCTATTGCAATGAGTGCTAAGTGAACTATTCAAAATTCATGAGAAATTAGTCACTTTACGACTACCTCTCATGGAAATGGTCATACTTTGAATGACTTACTTTACGCAGTTGAATCCCAAAAATGATAATCCCACACTTGTCACACTCAGACCAAAGCTATCTACTTTGCTAAAAAACAAGAACTAGCAACCAACAATCCAAGAATTAGGAACCATCAGATCATAGCAATGGTGAGTGATTTTATAGGAGGAGGAGCCTCCATGAAATGAGGGAGAGGGAGCTTATCCTCAAGGTAAGTAGAACAAAAAGTGGAACCACCATCCCAGAGGCGGAAAGGCGACCCAAACTGACCCAACAACCAGGTCCAGAGACATCCATAAGGCCGACTATTAGAACGAATTTGCCCAATCTGGATCATCGTGGATACATCACTGAGCTTTAGCGCTGACATCGCTAGTGAGAAATGTAGCCAGTCAGATCATCGCTAATAACAAGTAGCCCCGCGCTGGTGCATGAAATCGGACCATCGCGGGAATTAGATGTACTTCCGCGCTGGCAGCGTGGCTGGACTATTTAGGAGCGCCCTTTAGCACGTATATTTAGTCCATAGATGTGATGAGGCAGATAAATTAGGAAAGGTGGGTCATTTGGAAACATCAGAGAGCATTTGTCTAATGTGAGCATGTTTGACTTGGACACATGACACAGTAGAAGGACTGGGAGTGAAGACAGTGACAAATTACTGTGTAACACTGTCCCTGGGTCCCACTGCTATTCTACAGCTCTTAGACCATAGTCGCTCTCATGCTGTGGGCAAGGGAGCAACCAACAACCCAAATTCACTCTCACGGGCCTGCTTGCCAGTGATTGTGGACTAAAATTTCTAGTTCCGTGCCAACGACCCCAAGATTTAAGCCACTTTTCTAGCCTAGAGTGTTGGCCTCTACCCAAAACTTGTTGTAACTTCCATAATTCATTAAAAACATAATAACAATGCTAATCAATCAAAAATCACCCTCAGGACTAAGCTTGAGCATCTCTAGCTGGGACTGACATTCTGTCAAACACTTGGTATTAATGCTACCTATAGGTCTAGGATACAAGACACAACATAAACGACTGAAACAACTTATGAAACATAACCAGAAGGATCACCTCATTCTCCATTGAACTACTACATCATCAATTAGGTCTTGCATCCATACATTTAACAGTTACAAGTACATCCATCCATTTAATAGTCACAAGTAAATACATGAAATAACCATGACATGAACCAGTCATTTAACCATGCTTATAACCAGCATAAAACCATATAAATATTAGAGATATGACAACCATTAAATTCACATATAAATTAGCGAAAAGTAAGAGAACTTATCTTTTATTAATCATTGGAAAATCTGACCAGGTTTGGGATTTCCATGTACCACCTGACCATAGACATGGATGAACCAAATATTTCTTTCAGCCAGTCACCCCCGTGCCATATTCCAAGCATGAATGTGGGATCTCATAGAACAACTAAGGGAATCCAGAGGTTAAATGACCTCCACCTTCATCGAACCCAGATCACACCAAAACTGGTTCTCCGATCACAACTGAACAGAAATTGGAATACCATCCGGAATCCATCACTATCCTTGAGGAATTTTAGGTCACCTTGTTTCTCATGCTTTACCGCAATCAAAACCCGGATCACTAGGCCCTAAACCGAGGCTGCTCCCTCAGGCCTTACCATGCATCCCACCAAAACCAGTCAAGGGATTCTTAGGCCTTTGGGAATGAACCTTGAGACCACCTCCGCCCTGGATTCCGAAATCCATCTGGCAATTCTAATGTTCCCAAAACCGAAATAAACATCCCAACATACCATGGCATTCGGAAAAAGGTTAGGCTAGGCTGAAATCGAATTTCTAACTCGGCAAAACCATGCCACCAAAAGCAAGAGAACCATACACCAACATGAAAATCCATGCATGTCCAAACCAGCTAGGAAATCACACATGAAAAAGGTTATCTGCAAGTATTCCTGCTGAAGTTGCTTGAGTCCTGCTTTCCTTTCCTTGATCGTTGCTTGCTTTTCCTTTCATTTCCTTTCCTTTCTTTCCCTTTTCTTTGCTCCCAACTAGAGTGCTCCAAGAAAACTTTAAGTGACTAAGAGTGAGAGAGAGAGAATAATTAGGGAGCTCGAAACTTTCCCTGACCAAGAGCTTACACTGTCAATGTCCTAACACTGAGCAGCCTGCCAAGTGATCCTTAGAAGCCTTTTTATCAATGAGGCCTCTACTTTCTTCATTTTCCATTATTTTCCTTCATTTTCCTCCTCACATGCAACTTGTGACCTTTTACCTTCCTTTTCTCCTAATTGCCTTTATTTTCACAAATAAATGTGCCAAAAATGCCTTTTTTCTTTTTAATGCCTTTGCCTTAGCCTTGCCAATTTCTTTAGCCAAGAACACACATCTAGTGATACCCACTAGGATATATTTGCCCAAAATTCAGCTTGGAATACGTGTCCCTTACCTGTGGTATTATTTTTGCTTTATTTACATTATTAATTATAATTTTCACCAGGGCTATTACACAAAAAGCCCCCAAAACTTCAATTTATGAATATCCCCCTCCCCCATTGTAGAAAAATAGAATATCATCAATAAATAGTAGATCAATAATGTCCAAAACCTCGTAGATCTCAATACCATGAAAATTCTATGTCTAACAACATATTTGATCAATAAGCTTAGGCTCTTAGTGACAATTATGAAGAACATAGGGGATAAGGGACAATCTTGACGTAATCTTCGTTGGGCATGAAAAAAGGGGGATGTTGCACCATTTATCAGAATAGAGAAAGAGACTGATGTGATACATCTCATGATATAATTAATAAAATGAACATCAAATACTATCTGAGTAAGAAGAGAATGAATAAAGGACTTATCCACTTTGTCATAGGATTTTGAAAGGTCAATTTTGAAGATCATCCTCTTGAGATTCTTTAGTTTAATACTATGAAGGCCCTCTTGAGCAACACCAATGGCCTCATGTATTTGATAGCCTTCCAAGAAACCAAATCGCTCCTGCAAAATCACCTGTAATAATATGGGCTTCAAATGACCTGCCACAACCTTCGAAATCACTTTATATACATAGTTGCATTATGAGATTGGCCAAAACTCCTCAAATGAAGAAGGTTGATCCACTTTGGGGATAAACACTATGAATGTAGAGTTAAAATATGGTAAAATCAAGCCAAACCATCTCCCCTCATTGATCACCTGTAGCAGAGTCGGGCCCATAAAATCATAAAAGGCCAGGAAAAATTTCATATCCCACCCATCAGGGCCTGGGATTTTATCTCATTGGAAACTTGAGAGAATTGATTTTAATTCCACTTTTGTAACCTTTGCCATGAAAACCTCATTTTACTCCTCTACAAAACGAGGAAAGAGCTGAGCCACCATGACTATCTCTGAAATATTTACCCCAGGAGCCTTCATAAAAATTCTTTGAAAATGTTGAACACCCGAAGTAGCCAAAGGAAAATATCACCATGCCTCCCTCCCTCTGCATCTGCTAAATATTATCATGTTACCTTCTACCTTTTGCATATGCATGGAATAATTTTGTGTTTTAACCCTCACTTTCTAGTCAAATGTCCCTAATTTTGAGTGTCCATTGCTCCTCTTGAAGACCAAGGAGCTCCTTATGTCTAGAGATGAGAGATTGAAAATGATCTTGACATTCCCATGTGAGAAAATGTAACAACCCCTGGTTGATTTTCTACGTAAATAAAATAAGAGCAAAGTCATGGGACACATATTCCAATCTGAATGTTGGGAAAAACATAGTTATGGGTATCACTGGTGATTAATAAATGGATATGGAAATTGGAAAAGACATTGGCAAAGGCAAAGAGGCATTAATTGACATTTATTTATGAAAATAAAGGAAAATAGGATAAAATGAAGGTGAAGGGTCACATATTTCTATGCTAAGGAAATTGAAGGAAAAATGAAGGAAAACGAAGAAAATAGAGGCCTCAATGATACAAAAGGTTTTTGAGGATCAGTTCATAGCTTTTGGGTTGGTTAGCTTTTTTTTCAGTTCAGTTTTTGGCTCTGTCATTCATTCTCTCACTTTCTAATACTTTTTCACACTTAGAGCATTCTTGGAGCATTCTAGTTTCACTTGGATTTGGAGAAATAAATAAAAGAAAAGCATGAAGGTTCAAGGGCATAGGTGGATCAATGACTACAACTAGATTGCTTTGCAGGTAACAAGTTACATGTGTGATTTCCTTCATGATTTATGGATGCATGGTATATGAATGTGGTTTTTTGGTTATGCGTTTTCATTGGCATGGAGGTTTTCCTAGATCGATAGTGGTTTTAACCTTTCCTTTCCATTTATTGGATAACCATGTTGTTATGGAATTTTTCCCCTTGATTGCTTTCTGATTAGTGCTCATAATTCCTTATGGATATGGGTTGGAAAAAATGCTATGGAAGCCCTAGAACAAATTGGGTTGAGTTATTAGTCTTGAAGCCTAGGTTGGGACAAACACTCTGGAGCCCCTGGTGGGTTGAGTTACTAGTCCCTAGATCAGGGTTGGACAAAAACTTTGGAGCCCTGGAAGGCTGTGGGTTGAGTTACTAGTTCTTGGAGCCTTGGATAACTTGGGTAGAGAATGATTTGGTTGGTGTTAGTGATGTACGACTGTGAGGTGGAATCATTGATTGGTGGTTGAGGTGGTTTGGCCTTTCGAAGCCCTAGTTTGGTTTTGTTTTTCTTATTCCATGAGATCCCAAATTCATGCTTGGAATATGGTGTAGGGGTGATTGGATGAAAGAGAGATTTGGTTTAGCCCAATATATGGTCAGGTGGTACATGGAAGTCTCTGACTTGGTTGATATTTTCATATGTTAATAAGAGATATTATTCTATTGTGATTCATGTATATTTGTAGCAATGATGTTAACGATATTATGGCCGACTTTCCATGGTTTCTATGTTGGTTATTTATTGGTTATATGTTGGTTATGTGATGTATAATACTTATGCCTCTTGACATGTTTTGATGAATGTATGAATGGTTGTTGAATGCATGGAATAAAAAATGTTATTACATCTATTATGAGAGGGCATTAGACCTTCTTGATGATTCTTAGATAAGTTTCATACTCCTATGATCATATATGCATTCATAACCTATGGCTTACATGTTCGCCATATGTTTAACGAAAATATTATCATGGTTAAGCCAGGTTAGGTCAATGTTTTGTTCAAATTTTGTATGTTTAACATTGTCCTTATGCCATTTATCATTCTGAGAAGTCTCAAGTAGTTCTAGGCAAGGGTCTGGAGGGTGGCCTGGAATTATGGCTTAGAAATTGGGAACGCAGGCACTGAACTGAGAAATTTAGGTCACAAACACATGGAGCAAGGCTTGTGAGTGTGGTTGGAGGCCTTCAACTGCATGCAAGAAGTGTCAAGGGTGTGGTTGGGAGCCCATGTTAGTGAAAAGGAGCCGCAGCTCATGGTTTGGTCACCCGTGGTGTTTCTTTGGCCATTGAGTGTCTTGCAGCCCTAAGGGTTGTTGTGAGTTGTCATTTTGTGGTCAATTTATAGGCCCCACTTCCTTAACTGGAACTTGGAGGTCAGGTCATGTCATAGTAACCCTTCGTATGATGTTTACCCTGACAGGCCAGTGAAATTGGGTAAATGTGGGAGGGATGGTTTATAGATTGGTATCCAAGCTCCTAGGTTCAAAACTTGGACTGAATGGGCAGAATGTGTTTGTCATGCATGCATGTCAATTGTCTATGTGTTCATTATGCTTTCATTGTGATGGTAATTGTTGCAGTTGTGTTTTCATGTAGAGGTTCATGATGTTGATGTTGAGATTATTGATATGTTGATTTCCTAATATATACATATGTTGTGCTAATCCAGATTGATTTTGCAGATGAGATAGCCTCTCCTGAACTTCATTCAGCTATGTTGATTATGTTTATATTTGGTTATATGATATGGTATGTTTGTAGGAAGAAGAATATCAAGATGACTACAAAATGGTGGACTACAATTCACGTGATTCTCCCTATAGAGTAGAAGAACAACATGGTGATGAGTACTCCCCTGACATAACATATATATTGAGAAGTTTGAAAGAAAAGATAAGAAGTTGTAAGGAAGATAATGACAAGATAATTCAGTCACAAGAAAGACTTGCCAGAGCATAAAAAAAGCAAGCAGAAGTCAATGCAATGATTCTTCAGATTTTATCACATTTACAGAGACATGGACCGCTTAGGATCAATCATGAACAAGAGGAAAGGACTAATGGGGCATATGGCAGTAGATCTCAATCAGGATATAGATTTGACAGGGATGGCACCATCAGAGATGGTAGGTTCTTGGGATACAGCTGATAGGAGGGGTAATGACCATGGTTTCTATTCTAGTTTTGGTTCGGAGAGATATCATCATCACCATCACCACCATATGTATAGGAGGAGTGAGAAGAATTAATTTCCAAAAAAATTCAAGAAAGAAAAACCTCCTACATTTAATGGAGAAATGAAGAAGTCACCAGATGCAAAAGCATGGTTTCCTTAGATGAATAAGTTTTCCAGATTGCATGATTATTCAGAAAATATGAAATCCAAGATAACTACCTTTGGTCTTAAAGGAAAATAAGACATTTAGTGGGAAGATGTGCAGAATGTTAGAGGCATTCAAGAAGAGGAGTTGACTTGGAGTGAGTTCAAGAGACTTCTAAGGAAGAAGTATCTATTTGAAGGGTACTATGATGACAACGCAAAGGAGTTCTATGAGTTGAAGATGGGATCTATGGTTAATGAGGAGTATACTAGCAAATTCTTGGAGTTTTTGAGACATGTGCCTTATATTAAGGAGGAGAAATCAAAGATTCAGAGATTCTTCAATGGGGTTTCGATATCATTCAAAGACAAGATTGAGTTTGATGAACCTAGATTGTTTGTCCATCAGAAAACTAAAGCACCATTATGAGAAATCTAAGCGCAAGACTGAGTCAACGAAGGAATGGAAAGGTAATGAGAAGAATAAGGGAAAGTGGGCTAAGAAGAGAGGGAAACCTCAAGATACAGATGACAAGGAGGATGCAACACCATACAAGAAATTCAATGCAGTTGAAAAAGGACATGGATTTCAATCTGAGGAGTAGAACAAGGCTAATGGCAAGAAGCCTTTACAGTGTTGGACTTGTGGCAATGATCATCACATGACAGATTTTCCACAACATTAGGGTGGTAGACCATAAATATATAGTGCACAGGAGGCACAAAAAGTTGGGGATGTTGGACAAAGTATTCCTCAGATTTATGCAGCATTGGATAATAGGAAGGATAATCATCAGGCATATATTATCGAGATGGGAGGTAAGATTTGTGATCAATTTTTTTCTACTTTGATTGAACCCGTATCTAACTATAGTTATATCAATCCTGAACTAGTGGATAAGTGTTGCTTGAATAAATAAGTGCATGCAGAGTCTTGGTTGGTGCAATTGGATATAGGTGCTAAGAAAAGAGTTCATCATTGGGTAAGATCTTGTGCATTTTAGCTGAACAATATGTCTACATCAACACATATAAATGTGCTTCCATTGGGATCATAAAATATGTTGTTGGGTATGGATTGGTTATACATTCACATGACTAAGGTAGATTGTTATGATAAGGATATTGAGTGCTTGGATGATGATGGAGAGAAGAGAATATTATAGGGTAAGAAGAAGCCTACGCTAGTGAGATTGGTTACAACTATGATGGAAAAGCGCAATAGTAGGAAAGGGTGTGTATTGTTTGCAGTTCATATTTCCAGTGATAAAGGTAAGGATGTTGAGGATGCAGAAGTCTTGAAAAGGTATCTGGTTTTGCAATAGTTTTAGGATGTATTCCCAACAGAGATATCAGAGTTACCACCTCATAGGGAAGTGGAATTTTCCAGTGAGTTGATGTCGGGAGCAACACCAACATCAAAGGCACCTAATAGGATGAGCACTCCATAGTTAGTGGAATTGAATTTTTAGTTGAACGAAATGATTTATAAAGGATACATTAGGAAAAGTGTATCGCCTTTGGGAGCACTAGCATGGCACCAATATTGTTTGTGAAGAAGAAGGATGATATTCTCAGGTTGTGTATTGATTACAAAAAATTGAACAAGGTGATGATTAAGAATAGGTACCCTTTGCCACAGACTAATGATTTGTTTGATCAGTTGAAGGGAGAAATGATGTTCTTGAAGATTGATTTGAGATTAGAATATCATCAGGTACACATCAAAGAAGAGGACATCTACAAGATTTCCTTCCAGACCAAGTATGGGAATTATGAGTTTGTTGTGGTTCCTTTTGGTTTGACTAATGCTCCAGGTACTTTCATGTGTTTGATGAATAATGTGTTGTGTCCTTATCTGGACAAGTTTGTGATAATATTCATTGATGACATATTGATATATTCTAAGAATGAGGAAGAGCATGCAAAACACCTAGTGGAAATGGTGAGGTTGCTAAGGCAGCATTAGCTGCATGAAAAACTTAGTAAGTGTAATTTATTTCAGACAAAATTTTATTACTTGGGACATATTGTTTCCAAGGAAGGTATAGCAGTCGACCTGTAAAAAATCAGATCTATCATGGAGTGGGAAACTCCTAGGAATGTGGATGAGCTAAAATCATTCATGGGATTAGCAGGTTATTACAGGCAGTTCATCAGGAACTTCTAATGGATTTCATATCCTATTACATCCTTGTAGCAAAAAGGAAAGAAGTTTGAATGGATAGAGGAATGTGTAACTAGTTTTGATAGTTGAAGTAGTTTCTTACAAATTCTCCAGTTCTAAAGATTGCACATCCAGATAAAGATTTTTTGGTATGTACAAATGCTTGCAAGAGAGGGCTTGGTGGAGTACTAATTCAGGAAGGATACGTGGTCTGCTATGAGTCAAGGAAATTAAATTAGCACGAGCATAACTATGTGACTCACGATCTTGAGTTGGAATCTATCATCCATTCCTTGAAGATGTGGAGACACTATCTTCTTAGTAGGAGGTTTGTCTTGATGAGTGATCACATTGGGATGAGGTACTTGTTTGGCCAACCTAATATGAATGCCAAACAAGATAAATGGTTGGCTACTCTTACTGAGTTTGACTTCGAGATTAGGTACATTAAGGGTAAAGAAAAAAAGGTTACAGATGCTCTTAGCAGAGAGGTGTAGATAAATCACATTGAGACTATGAGTTCATATGGGATAGACTTGTTGGAGCAGATCTTCTAGGCAAGAAAATAGGGTGATAGGTACCAAAAAATTAAGCACAGGTCATAGCAGTAGGGTACAAGTGAACAAGATGTGGATTATCATCTTACGACAGATGGTTTAGTGAGATTTAGGGACAAGATCTATGTGCCAGATGACAATGAGCTTAAGAAGCTCATCTTAAGGGAATTTCATGTTAAGTCATATTCAGGTCACCTACGATATCAAAAGACATTTATATTGGTTAAGAAGTTATACCATTGGCCTAACTTGAGAAAATAGGTGGCTGAGTTTGTTGTGAGATGTTTGGATTGTCAATGGGTAAAATCAGAACGTAAGCATCCAAGTAGTTTTTTACAGTCAATTCCAATTCCAAAGTGGAAATGGGAGGTCATTTCCATGGACTTTATTATAGGTTTTCCAAAGACATCAAAGCAACATGATTTTATTGGGTTTGTGGTTAACAAATTGACCAAGGTAGCCCATTTCATCGTAGTTAAGTCTATGAACTCAACTAGTGACATAACTTAGATTTTCATCAGGGAGATAGTGAGGTTACATGGTATTCCTAAGAATATTATGTCAGAAAGAGATGCCAAGTTCACTTCCAGGTTTTAAAAAAGTTGTTTGTATGTTTGGGGACAAATTTGGCTTTCGGTACAAATTATCATCCATAGATAGATGGACAAACAAAGAGGGTCAACACGATTTTGGAGGACATGTTAAGAATATATGTGAAGCATCAATAACATAAATGGGAAGAGTATATTCCATTGGTAGAATTTGCATATAGTAACAGGTATCAGGAGTCTTTGAAGATGAGTTAGTTTGAGGCACTTTATGGGCAAAGATGTAATACTCCCATTAGTTGAAGTGATCTAGTCAACACGGTATTGATTGGACCAGATACGTTGGCAAAGATGGAACAAGAAATGTAGGTTATTAAGAAGAATCTAAAGGCATCACAAGACAAACAAAAGAGCTATGCATATCAACATAGGGTATTTAAGGAGTTTCAGGTTGGGTAACATAAGTAGTTGCATATCAATCCCAAGAGGAGCTCCTTGAGGATTGGATCATGTGCCAAGATGAGAACTCGGTATTGCAGGTCTTTTAAGATCCTTGAGAGGAATGGACCAGTGGCCTACTGACTTGCACTACCTCTAACAATGAAATTCCATGATGTTTTCCATGTGTCCTTGCTTAAAATATATGTGAAGGATGTTGATATTGTGATTGAATGGTCTGTATTGTAGGTGGAACTAGAAGGAGAATTACAGCCGAAAAGTTAGTGCATTTTGTAGTGAAAGATGCTCATGCTCTGGAATTAAGTAATCAAGAAATTTAAAGTGCAGTGGAAGAACTGTGGGCTCAATGAAGCTACATGGGAGATGTATGATCAAATGCGGGCTATGTATCCTTCTCTATTCGCTGGTTGAGTGGATGTATTTTGATACATGTGTTTGATGTTATGTTTTGGTTATGTCTATATATATTCATATGTATGTAAATACCATATTGAGACATATTATAAAGCTCTAATAAGTGGTATGGTGTTCATGTTATGGTGCTCATGGCCTCAACAATATGATATGATGTAAATGTTCCATCAAGTTGTGGTATAAAGCTCCATGGGCAACATGTGTTTTGCTCGGTTATAAGTGTCATTGAACACCATTAATGGTGTTCCCTCAAGGGGGAGGGGTTTGTAACAACCCTTGGTTTATTTTCTATGTACATAAAATAATACCAAGGTCATGGGACACATATTCCAAGTTGAATGTTAAGCAAAACATAGTGATGGGTATCACTGGTGATTAATAAATGGCTATGGAAATTGAAAAAGTTATTGACAAAGGCAAAGAGACATTAATTGACATTTATTTATGAAAATAAAGGAAAATAGGAGAAAAGGAAGGTGAAGGGTCACATATTTGCATGCTAAGGAAAGTGAAGGAAAAATGAAGGAAAATGAAGACAATAGAGGCCTCAATGATAAAAAGGATTATGAAGACCAGTTCACAACTTTTGGGCTGGTTAACATTTTTCAGTTCATTTTTTGGCTCTCTCATTCATTCTCTCATACTTTTGCACACTTAGAGCATGCTTGGAGCATTCTAGTTTCATTTGGATTTAGAGAAACAGGGCAAAAAAAAAACCAAGAAAGCATAATGGAATAGGTGGATCAATGGCTGCAACTGGATTGGTTTGTAGATAACAGGTTGCATGTGTGATTTTCTTTCTGATTTATGGATGCATGGTATATGCATGTGGTTTTCTGGTTATGTGTTTCCATTGGCATAGAGGATTTCCTAGATTGATAATGGTTTTAGCCTTGCCTTTTCATTTCCTGGATAACTATGGTGTTGTGGGTTTTTTTCCACTTGATTGTTTTTTGATTGGTGCTCATAATTCTTTATGGATGTGGGTTGGAATAAACACTTTGGAAGCCTTGAAATAACTTGGTTTGAGTTACTAGTCATGGAGCTTAGGTTGGGACAAATTCTCTAGAGCCCTTTGTTGAAAATGCAACATGATGATGGAGTTTAGTGAAAAGAAGTCGCCTTCACTAAGTGGGCCCGCAGGCTATTTTTGGCGCAAAGTCTATTTTTAGACATATGGATCATGGTCTATGAGTTGTAGGATGCTTTTTGTGGATGATTGGTCATGTTGGTAAAAATAGATGGACTTCTATTTTTAGACATATGGGCAGAGTCTATTTTTAGACTGCCAGGCTAAAAATAGAACAGTTGAATATTATTAGCTCTTAATAATATTTGGACTATAAACATTATCTTATCCTCTTGGAGCACTTCAGTTCGAGCTACAGATGTGGCACATGCAACTACCAGAAGGAAATACGTTTTTCTTATGGGTTAGTTGAGCTATTGCATGAGGGATTTCAGTTAGAACTCAAGTGATTGAGTTTGTGGAGTTGATGGAGTTGTGTTCAGTTTGACTTGGTTGAACTAGTTGTATTTAGTCTAACTGCAGAATACACTAGTGATGAGTGATGTGAATTAATTATTAATTAATTCACTAATTATTAACTCATAAATCAACTAAAGAATACATCATTTAACTCAGTGCATGGACAGTTCAGTGGAGATAAGTGTTAGAGGTGGGTGAAAGAGTGAGACTGCTATCAGTTGTGACTATAGCTGTGCATGAGATTTGCACAATAATAGATTGAGATTGCCAATGAGGATTGCGTAGTACAAAAAAAGGGAATTCGAACTTGGATCATTCCTATTCTCACATTGGATTACGTATTAGAGGTAGGCAGACAGCGGAGGAGATTTGAACCTTTGACTTGATTCAGATCTGAGCTAGTTTGTGTGTAGCAGGTGGAGATAGTACTGAGTACTTGTGAGGACCGGGCAAATGTGTTGCATGCAGAACATTCTAGAGTTGCAGGATAGGGGTTGCAGATAATCCATATCTTGTTGAGAGGGAGTGTTAAAAATGCAACAAGTTGATGGAGCTTAGTGAAAAGAAGTCGCCTTCACTAAGTGGGCCCGCAGGCTATTTTTGGCGTAAAGTCTATTTTTAGACATATGGATCATGGTCTATGAGTTGCAGGATGCTATTTGTGGATGATTGGTCATGTTGGTAAAAATAGATGGACTTCTATTTTTATACATATGGGCGGAGTCTATTTTTAGACTGCCAGTCTAAA
The DNA here is from genome assembly GCA_031772625.1 of Pinus tabuliformis. Classification (NCBI taxonomy): domain Eukaryota; kingdom Viridiplantae; phylum Streptophyta; class Pinopsida; order Pinales; family Pinaceae; genus Pinus; species Pinus tabuliformis. The sequence continues at coordinate 276,567,870 of CM062809.1, read as the reverse complement.
AATAGAACAGTCGAATATTATTAGCTCTTAATAATATTTGGACTATAAACATTATCTTATCGTCTTGGAGCACTTCAGTTCGGGCTACAGATGTGGCACATGCAACTACCAGTAAGAAATACGCTTTTATTATGGGTTAGTTGAGCTATTGCATGATGGACTTCAATTAGAACTCAAGTGATTGAGTTTGGTGGAGTTGATTGAGGAGTTGATGGAGTTGTGTTCATTTTGACTTGGTTGAACTAGTTGTATTTAGTCTAACTGCAGAATACACTAGTGATGAGTGATGTGAATTAATTATTAATTAATTCACTAATTATTAACTCATAAATGAACTAAAGAATACATCAGTTAACTCAGTGCATGGACAGTTCAGTGGAGACAAGTGTTAGAGGTGGGTGAAAGAGTGAGACTGCTATTAGTTGTGACTATAGCTGTGCATGAGATTTGCACAATCATTGATTGAGATTGCCAATGAGGATTGCGTAGTACAGCAAAAGGGAATTCGAACTTGGATCATTCCTATTCTCACATTGGATTTCACAGTAGAAGCAGACAGACAACAGAGGAGATTTAAACCTGTGACTTGATTAAGATCTGAGCTAGTTTGTGTGTAGCAGGTGGAGATAGTATTGAGTACTTGTGAGGAGTATTATACTATGTATTGTTACATGTTCTCTATCATTATAATATACAGATAGTTGGGGGTTTTCAACTGTATGCTTTCCCCGGTTACATACTGTGTTAATGTGCGCATGCGATTGATGTTTCATTGTTTTTAATTCCGCAAAATTGATGATCAACGTAGAGGGGGTTATGTATTATGCATGCATTCCACAAATAATGTATAATCAGGATAATCTCTGTGAATAAGTGTCATATTATTCAAAATTTCTACACCCTTGGTGGGTTGAGATACTAGTCCCTGGAGCTGGGTTGGACAAATGCTATGGAGCCCTGTAAGGCTGTGGGTTGAGTTACTAGTTCCTGGAGCCTTGGATAGCTTGGGTAGAGACCGATCTGGTTGGTGGTAGTGATGTTTATCTATGAGGTGGAATCACTGGTTGGGGGTTCAGGAAGTTTGGCATTTTGAAGCGATGGTTTGGTTTTGTTTTATTTATTCCATGAGATCCCACATTCATGCTTGGAATATGGTGCGAGGGTGATTGGCTGAAAGAGAGATTTTGTTCATCCCAATCTATGGTCTGGTGGTATGTGGAAGTCCCTGACTTGGTTGGTATTTTAATATGTTAATAAGAGCTATTCTTATATTGTGATTCGTGTATATTTGTAGGGATTATGTTGGCGATATTACAACTGATTTCCCATGGGTTCTATGCTAGTTATATGCTGGTTATGTGATGTGTAATAGTTATTGCTCTTGACATGTTTTGATGAATATATGAATGGTTGATGAATGCATGGATTAAAAAATGTTATTTCAACAATTATGAGAGGGAATAAGACCTTCTTGATGATTCTCAAAAAGTTTCAGACTCCTATGATAAGATATGCATTCATGACCTGTAGCTTACATGTTCGCCATATGTTTGAAGAAATGGTTGTCATGGTTAGGCCTGGTTAGGTCAAGTTTTTGCTCAAGTTTTTTATGTTTAGCATTATCCTTATGCCATTTATTATTTTGAGAAGTATGAGGTAGTTCTCAGTAAGGGCCCGAAGGCTCGCTTGAAATTGTGGTTCAGATCTTGGGACTGTAGTCACTAAACTGAGCAATTTAGGGCACAACCGCATGGAGCAAGGATTGTGAGTGTGGTTGGAGGCCTTCAAAGGCATGTAGGTAGTGTCAAGGGTGCACTTGGGAACCCATATATGTGAAAAGGAGCCCCATCTTAAGGTTTGGCTCATGAGTGTCATGTAGACATGATGATTGTTGCGAGTTTCCAGTTTGTGGTCAACTTGTAGGCCCCACTTCCTTAACTTAGAACTTGGAGGTTGGGTCATATCATAGTAACTCTTCGTCTCATGTTTATCCTGGAAGGATGGTGAAATTGGATAAATGTAGGATGGGTGTTTATAGAAAACATTCCTACGCAAGATTGGAGAAAGCCCCAATTTCCTTCTCAATCCCCAATAAATATTCAGACACCTTGAGTCCTTTAATCCTATACCATTCCTTAATGCACTTATTTAAGAGTTTTAAATTTTGTGCAAGGTGACTTGCAGTAGAGATGCCCAAATTTCTCCCATAATGCTGCCAATTGTTTCTCACCAAATCATGAAAATAAGAGTTCTTTAACCAGTGATAATTCATCTTGAAAGGACTAGCAGGTTTTGTGACCTCCCCTTTAATCTCCAAAAATATCAAACAATGATTTGATAGGTTCCCTAAGCCAATCCATTGACGGATGCAGGGGGAAAATTGAATGGAATGATCATTTATCAGGAAAAGGTCTAAATGTTTCACAACATAGTCCAAACTAACTCTCCTATTGGATCAAGAAGGCTTCAATTTTATAGGGACCAAATCCACCAGATTTGATGAGGAAAATTTATGAGCGAAATAATCCAATAGGCCATCCCACCGTGCATGTACACCCCAAGATTTTGAATCGCCCAAAGAGAAGATTAAATCACATCCCAACAAAATATTTTCATCGGAAAGAAGAGAGCCTCCAATTAACGAGTCCAAAAAAGGGGCCTGATTCTCAACTGGCCCATATAGATTTACAAAGTTAACGGAACAATTTAATTCCACAGAAAAACTTACCTATACCCAAACCCAAATGTAAACTCCACACATTTTTGGAACATATTTTCCACTTGTCCCAACCCAAAGAATGACCCCCCAAATGTCCACGAGCATCACAAGCAAAAAAAATTCCAAGAGGGAAACATTGCTTCTAAAGAGTGTATCACATCTAGTCTAGAACCTAAGGTCTCCTAGAGAAATGTGACATCTAGGTGTTCAATCATAAATAAATGTTTTAATGCTAGTAACCACTGGGAGGGCTTTCACCACTCTAAGTGCCCCATTCATGGATGACTAATTCCCTGACGCAACTTAAAAACAAGCCTTCCCCTTATCCCATGGAAAATTGGATTTCCTCCCCTGACGCTTCCCATAAGAAGAATGAATAGGCATAGAAACCAGATATAGAAACCATTTCCCCTGGGGACAATCCCAGCCCCTTGACCAACAAATTATGTATAATTTCATACCCTCCAGACCCATCCAAACCCCTTGAGCAAGTTGAAACACATGATTTTGGTGCCCAACCACTATCCCCCTGTGACACATTTAGACCCAAAATGGACCTCGTTGCACCCATACATAATTTCTTTGTTGTTCGGTCTTTAAGAGTAACACCCTTGAATGAAAGGCTGAACGAATCCACCAGGTGACCAATCCTGTGACAATGTCGACACCAAAATAGTAAACCCTCATAATCAAAGTCTTGAAGACGAGGCTCCCCCTTCCTAATGTTCACAGTAGCATGAAGACGTTTCCGAAGGTCCAAACAAGCCAAAATCTTAACAACCATATTATCTCAGGTTGTCAAGAAGGAGTAATTGACATCCAAAAAGTGCCCCAGATAATTCCCCAAATTTGTAAAACTTTAAGAATTCCACATATTTTAGAGAAAACCTAGGAAGCTAACCCACATAGGAACCTCATTTGATCTCTATTTTCAAGCATCGAACATAGGAGTCGAAAACTTAAAAATCATCGGGGTAGAGTCAATGGGCCAAACCTCCTTAGCCACCTTGTTTTCATCTTCCTTTGATTTGAAGGAATGTTGAATCCATCCCATAGCCATCATGAAACCCTCTGGAACAACTCACACCACAAGCTTAATAACCTTGTTGCACCATTAATTTATAGTAGCCCATGAAAATTTCCTGCCATGGACACACCTCGCCAAAGAGAATTCAACCATTTCCGCAACATCAACCATCTCCACCTCATTGTTAATAAATTTGCTGCATAACATAAATAATTACTAAGAGGAATAAATATAAAAATAGGCAGCAACAACCATAAACACATAAACACAAATGTTTATCCGGAAAAACCCCAAATCCGAGGAAAAGGCCAACCTAATAAGATCTTATTAGCATTGGCCAAAACCCTGGCCAATCCGACCATGTGAGCCTTCACCACTCACCTCCAGGTCTTGCATTACAATGAAGTCCTTCCAGATTTTTATAAGCTCCATTACATATAATATCACGGGCAGAATACTATGGGTGCACAATACCATGTGCCCCAAAACCATCACTATTTAACCTGGTCAACTTTGACTCTATCTTGAGTCAAGTTTACCTAACACTCATCACCCAACTAGATAGTTTAGGGTACCAGATGAATGTCCCCCTTCATAGGTTGAACCTTCTTCTTGAAATTATTTTGAGAACCTACACCCACATCCACCTAAGGGTCATCTCCAATTGAGCTGGAACCATTGGCATTCGACCCAGGGACAAAGGGAGGGGTCATCGCTAGTTTCAATTGATTAACCGATGTCTGTGGCAAAAACCCACTTGTAGAAGCACTGACCCTAAGAAAAAACCGGTACATACGTTCCCTAGAAACACCCTCCATTGCTTCTTGATTTGTAAAGGGAGAGGAGGATACCCCACTAGATCCCGAGGAAAAAGACCTCTAGTGAGTCCCCCTAAGAAAGGTTGTAAATCTAGAAAACCCTTGGTGGAAAAAATCCTGAGAAAAACCTCCCGAGACTGCAGCACGAGGTAACAATCCCAAACTAGTGTAACAGACACATGTCAATGGAGGACCAAATGATAGGCATGATGAAACAACATGTCCCCCACCCAAGACTGAAAAATATGAACACTAAGTTAACCCAAGGTCTGTGCTTCGGCCTGAAACTAAAACCCCTGGTAAAGGTCAAGGAACACAAAAAAAAATCTCAGCACAGTTTGTGGCAAAAATGGACCCCCGCATGGGGCTCATTGATAAGTTTGCCTCCCCCAGATATTCCATAGATTCCAAAACAGGCTCGACATCACCATGACAAATTGAGACAAACCCGAATAATCCAATGGGCCATCCCACCGTGCATGTACACCCCAAGATTTTGAATCGCCCAAAGAGAAGATTAAATCACATCCCAACAAAATATTTTCATCAGAAAGAAGAGAGCCTCCACTTAACGAGTCCCAAAAAGGGGCCTGATTCTCAACTGGCCCATATAGATTTACAAAGTTAAAGGAACAATTTAATTCCACAGAAAAACTTGCCTATACCCAAACCCAAATATAAACTCCACACATTGTGGGAACATATTTTCTACTTGTCCCAACCCAAAGAAGGACCCCCCAAATGTCCACGAGCATCACAAGCAAAAAAATTCCAAGAGGGAAACATTGCTTCTAAAGAGTGTACCACATCTAGTCTAGAACCTAAGGTCTCCTAGAGAATTGTGACATCTAGGTGTTCAATCATAAATAAATGTTTTAAAGCTAGTTTTTTGGTCAAACTGGCCAAACCTCGAGAATTCAAGGGTAAAACGTTCATTGTGTAACCACTGGGAGGGCTTTCACCACTCTAAGTGCCCCATTCATGGATGACTAATGCCCTGACGCAATTTAAAAACAAGCCTTCCCCTTATCCCATGGCAAATGGGATTTCCTCCCTTGACGCTTCCCATAAGAAGAATGAATAGGCATAGAAACCAGATATAGAAACCATTTCCCCTGGGGACAATCCCAGCCCCTTGACCAACAAATTATGTATAATTTCATACCCTCCAGACCCATCCAAACCCCCTAAGCAAGTTGAAACACATGATTTTGGTGCCCAACCACTATCCCCTTGTGACACATTTAGACCCAAAATGGACCTCGTTGCACCCATACATAATTTCTTTGTTGTTCGGTCTTTAAGAGTAACACCCTTGAATGAAAGGCTGGGTGAATCCACCAGGTGACCAATCCTGTGACAATGTCGACACCAAAATAGTAAACCCTCATAATCAAAGTCCTGAAGACGAGGCTCCCCCTTCCTAATGTTCATAGTAGCATGAAGACGTTTCCGAAGGTCCAAACAAGCCAAAATCTTAACAACCATATTATCTCAGGTTGTCAAGAAGGAGTAATCGACATCCAAAAAGTGCCCCAGATAATTCCCCAAATTTGTAAAACTTTAAGAATTCCACATATTTTAGAGAAAACCTAGGAAGCTAACCCACACAGGAACCTCATTTGATCTCTATTTTCAAGCATCGAACATAGGAGTCCAAAACTTAAAAATCATCGAGGCAGAGTCAATGGGCCAAACCTCCTTAGCCACCTTGTTTTCATCTTCCTTTGATTTGAAGGAATGTTGAATCCATCCCATAGCCATCATGAAACCCTCTGGAACAACTCACACCACAAGCTTAATAACCTTGTTGCACCATTAATTTATAGTAGCCAGTGAAAATTTCTTGCCATGGACACACCTCACCAAAGAGAATTCAAACATTTCCGCAACATCAACCATCTCCACCTCATTGTTAAGAAATTTACTGCATAACATAAATAATTACTAAGAGGAATAAATATAAAAATAGGCAGCAACAACCATAAACACATAAACACAAATGTTTATACGGAAAAACCCCAAATCCAAGGAAAAACCCAACCTAATAAGATCTTATTAGCATTGGCCAATACCCTAGCCAATCCGACCAAGTGAGCCTTCACCACTCACCTCTAGGTCTTGCATTACAATGAAGTCCTTCCAGCTTTTTATAAGCTCCATTATATATAATATCACGGGCAGAATACTATGGGTGCACAATACCATGTGCCCCAAAACCATCACTGTTTAACCTGGTCAACTTTGACTCTATCTTGAGTCAAGTTTACCTAACACTCATCACCCAACCAGATAGTTTAGGGTACCAGATGAATGTCCCCCTTCGTAGGTTGAACCTTCTTCTTGAAATGATTTTGAGAACCTACACCCACATCCACCTAAGGGTCATCTCCAATTGAGCTGGAACCATTGGCATTTGGCCCAGGGACAAAGGGAGGGGTCATCGCTAGTTTCGATTGATTAACCGATGTCTGTGGCAAAAACCCACTTGTAGTAGCACCGACCCTAAGAAAAAACCGGTAAATACGTTCCCTTGAAACACCCTCCATTGCTTCTTGATTTGGAAAGGGAGAGGAAGATACCCCACTAGATCCCGAAAGAGGAAAAAGACCTCTAGTGAGTCCCCCTAAGAAAGGTCGTAAATCTAGAAAACCCTTGGTGGAAAAAATCCTGAGAAAAACCTCCCAAGACTGCAACATGAGGTAACAATCCCAAACTAGTGTAACAGACACATGTCAATGGAGGACCAAATGACAGGCATGATGAAACAACATGTGCCCCACCCAAGACTAAAAAATATGAACACTAAGTTAACCCAAGGTCCGTGCTTCGGCCTGAAACTAAAACCCCTGGTAAAGGTCAAGGAACACAAAAAAAAATCTCAGCATAGTTTGTGGCAAAAATGGACCCCCGCATGGGGCTCATTGATAAGTTTTTCTCCCCCAGATATTTCATAGATTCCAAAACAGGCTCGACATCACCATGACAAACTGAGATAAACCCGAATACCACACTAGACAGGGTAAACTTGCCAAGAAAACATCGATACCAAATGAAACAAATAAAAAATAAACTAGGAAAACTAACCAGGAACCACACATAAAAACCCCAACTCCCATCAAGGTCAATAAAGGAATGACTCCCTAAAACTAGTTGGTAGAAATAAACACCACCACAACTCTCAAAGGAGCCAATAACCACCGTAACTAAAATATTCACAAAATCTAAACCATGTGGTAAAACCTGAACCATATGAAACCCTGAAACACTTGCTCTGACCCTAACAAATTTATACAATTTATAAAATTAAAGTAAAATACATATTTAAATATTTTAAGCCCACGCGTTGAAATTGGACCAAAATTTTATGGAAGATATTTTCCAAACCGTAATTCAGAATGACGCAAAACTTTAATCATTGGAAAGTTGGTGACAAAACACATGCAATGGAGCAATGAATACGGAAATCCAAGAAAAGTGAAAATCTCACAGAATAAAGAAAACCAGTTCATTTTCAAAGCGATATTAAAAAAATTCATATGGAGGGTACCATTAATTTTGAAAAATTAAGGGGGTTGTTGTGGCCACAACACCATCCTACAAACTTTTCTAAGAAGTTCTCACATACATATGACCCAATTAGGTGCAACACACATGACAAGTTAGACAATTTTGGGTATGTTATATTCTTCACATGGCTAACCCTATGCACAACTTATATGCATCACTCACATAGGGGGGTCATTGGTGGTGGGGGGCTGTCATCTCCCCCTATTCGAGGGGTATGCAAGGGGGCGACACTAACCCGTAATAATTTTTTTGGGTGTTTTTTTGCAGATGTTTTTGGCATGAAATTTTTGATTTAGAGGTTTTCGAGCACATGACAATTTTTCCCATGGTTTTGTATATCTGATCAAAGGAACTACAATTGTATTCCAATCCAAGTTTAATGGATTGGAGTTTTATTAATTTTATGGAATATGCATATTGTATTTTAACATTTTAAAGATAATATATTGAAAAATATTTTCCTATTTTGGGTTCCTAGGATAAAATCTCTATGTTAATGTGTGTGTTTTCCATTGAATCATTTCCATTTTGTTAAGAATATGTTTGTAGAAATGATCTGTGTAGTGTTAAATTCTACATTGTATCGATCCCTAAACGATATCATCAACAAAACTACAAAGTGGCAAGAATTTTTCACATTTTTATATGCTTCTCTACTAATTAAATTTATGTTGATATTAGTATGAGATTGTTCTCACACCCAACATAACCATAACATGAAAAAATGATGAATTCTTGAATAATTTCATACTAATTCCCAAAGAGACAAGCCACAAGACATAAAAGAACCAATATAGTCAACAACAATAATTAAATAAGTCTTTGTAGCTAATGTCCTCTATGTCCTATCACAACCTGCATTTATCATCTCTTTCAAGAATCTTTGAACATGCCTTGAAGCAATGCATTGTGTTATACCCCAATTTTTGGGTTCAATCCTCTCTCTTTAATTTTGATATTGTGATCGTCCAGTTTAAAAGTGTTATAAATCATTCTGACATAGTTAAAATTAATAAACTCTTATCCAATAATCAAATATCAACTACTACTAAAGAAAGGATTCACCAACTTTTTTTCCATTATGGATATAATCTTGGCCATGAATTCTCATTACATTTAAACCATTATTCAATCTAATTAGACTACATCCTTCATTAGGAATTTAATATCTAATGCCTATTGTTGGAAAATAATCCTTCATCATAATTTTTCTTCTTCTACTATCTCTATCTAATGAATGACAAATAATAGGTTCCTAGAAATTTTGAGCATGTTTCTTCCTTAGGTATTCTATTTCTTCCATTTTTGATGAAGAAAATTTGCATCAAACCTATTACATGTTGGATGAGAAACCATAACAAAATAATAAATATTTTCATGTAAATGGTTTGCAACAATAACACATGCATAATGGCTAATCACACAATGCTTAAAAGTGTATGTAATAATATCATATCCTAGAACATCCTCACCAATTGTCACCAAGAAATGTGATTTTCACTTGTGTTCTTCTTTCTTACCACAAAATCCAACTAGCATATCCCTTCTTGGCACCCAACTAACATATTTTTTCATGAAAAAATTAATATTCAGCAAGAAATACAAGAATTGAACCCTCCATACCATTCTTGGATCTATAAGAATCGCAAATTCCAATTGCTTCAAAAATGTACTTTTGCTTCCATGGGATATATGCCAATGATTTTATAACTTGCCTTAAAGTCGTAGATATTGAGGGGCCATCTGGATTCAAACTATTAAAGCTATGTAATCTAGGATTCCCCCACAGCTCAATCATATCAAAAACTGATTTAGTGGATGCACTGTGCCTTATCCCTAATTTTGGATGCATCAAGTTGTTAAAGATATCATAGATAAATTCCTGCATCTTTCCCCTACAATTTTCCTTGCTAATGAGCCTCACACACATCCTTGCAAAACCTAAAGACATCCTTTCTTCTACATATTCGGACAACATTTCCTTTAGGGATCTCATTCTAATAGAAAATGTACCAACCTTTGTCCTTTCCCACCAAATATCTCACACTGTTAATATATGGCTAGAATTTGTAGCTCGTGCAATAGTTTTGGTTTAGTTTGAGTCAAATGGTCCAATCTTCTTCCTTTCCCTATATCTCTCCCATGTCTTTGCAATATTTTTTAGTTCAGTTTGCGTCAAATGGTCCAATATTCTCCCTTATTCTGTTGCTCTCCCATGTCTTTTAATTTTGCTCCTTCATTCATGATATAAACACATCCTAAAGTCATCACATTCAAGAATCAACTTACAAATATTGCATGCGAATAAATCAAATGGGATTCTTGTTTCAGAAGTAGATTAAAAATAAATAAGCCTATATGTGCTGTCAATATGACACTCATCACCATAATAACATAATGTCCTTTTAGTATGATTCTTCATGATCGATAATTTCCCACCCTAATAATCATCCATAAGGAATTTTGTATCCAATATCTCCCTATTTTTATCGTTATAGGGATCTCAATACCCCAACATTGTAATATAAAGGGAGATAAATCACCTAGAATAATATGGAAAATACATTAAAAAACGAACTATTTTTAAACAAGATAACAAATAATAATGTTCCCATTCACATTCAAATTCAAATTAGTTTGAAACTATCATAATTCACGCACTAAAAGTAGAAGCATACACACTTGTATAATTCTTATGTAATAGTGATGGTGATGATGGAACCAAGAACCTAGTCAAATTTTGTTAGGACTTCTCAATGATAGGCTTCTTGGGTCTCCTAATAGTGCTAGTCCTCAACCCACTTGTATCATGGAAAGACTCATCTATAGAATTAATATGCTTCTGTAATTTCATGTGTTCATTTAAAGAACTAACACTATTACCACTAGTTAGCACTAAATAAAACCATGTATTCCATCATGTTCGTTCCACTTTTACTTTTCTCTTGTCCTCGTATTTTGCAAGTGTTGCTTCCATCACCTTGAACAAATTAGGATCTTGTGTCTTGCTAAGATCATTTAGGTCTTTTATTGTTTTCTCAATCTCAAATAGATCTTCAACAACTATGGTTCATTTTGCTTCATCATTACATGAGGTAATTTGACCATCTCTCATTTATAAAGTGGTAAATTGAAGAGATGTTGATTTCATATGATAATTTATAAAATTAATAAATGTTCAAATTGTAAGTGGTATTTCCCTATTTCATCAGTAAAATCAAAAGTTTCAAACTAGATATTTATTTGAGGTTTCCCCTTTTATAAAGATGCTTGAAGGCTAAGCTTCTCCACAACAAACTATTTCATTTGTTTTCCCACGATGCCAATACAATAGGATCAACATATATACATTGTCTTACAAACTTTGACACACTGAGTTCAATAAAATTCTTATGCCTTTGCCATTAGATTCTAACTGCCAATGTCGCTTTTTCTTAGAAGGATCTTGATCTTATATTGCTCACTACATTGGATTTTTTTAAGTTGTTGTATGTCGATGAACTTGGACTCAACAACCTTGATTAAATCGAATGCTTGACCAAAAATTTGGATGAAACAAACATGGTTGGTTCTTGAGTATTTATGCTAGATTCATAGTTCATGGGATTTTTTTTCCCTATTTGTGATTCATCTACAACTCTGATTCCCTTCTTGTTTGTTATCACAGGTTCACATATGATTTATCTACTTGTGATATCTTCTTGGGGTATATTTTTTGAATTTTGTAGCTATCGTCAGTTTTCATAATGTTTCATTTGTACTTGTAATGATGAAATATAAAATATATTTGTAAAATAAAAAATATTTGAAGCATGTTCTTCATGCTTGAAAGAAAAAGAAAATATTTATTGTTTTTATATTCAAAAGAAAATTTTATAAGGCATGTTCTTCATGACCTTATCAAGAGTGGGAAAATGAAAATTTACATTTGCATTCTAGACACCACAAGATGCCCAAGTCAGCCTCTTAGTGATGAAGTCGGCCCTGCCCAAGAGATACCTATTCGACCCCTTATACCATGTATAAACAAAGACCATTTGATCTCCTCTCAAGGAAATTCACATCTCTGATCTCTCAAGTATATTTCTAATCTAGTACAATGAAGTAGGACAATGAAGAAGAAGGTTGAGTTGAAGAAGAAGAAGAAGTTGAGTTTAGTAAGGAGTCTCCTTGCACATGTGATCTTATATTGCCCTCCCATGTGATTTCATAAGGTTTGAAATTTCTATGGTATTTTCTAGTCATGGGTCAGAAAATTCAGAGATAAAGGAGAGGCTTAAATTTGGCCCTAGTGCAGACCTAAAGAGAATTTGTGGAGAGGCTAATTGAAGTGATTTGGTGAAGTTTTAATTGGCATCTTGAGGCCTCCTGGGGTTGTCATCTTATTGGTTAGTTTGAATTTGATGTATCTCTTGTTGCATTGATTCTCTAATAAAAAGGTTGGATGGGTTTTTCCCCCTAGTGGGTTTTCCCAGGGTAAAATATTATTGTCTCTTTGTCCATTGTGATCTCTATTTCTCTCTTGTTTGTATGGTTGAATTTTTGAATGTGTATTTTCTTAATGATACATTGAAATAAGTTCTTGTATAATTTTCACTAGAAAAATCAACATGGTGTCAGAGCTTTGGTGAAGGAAAGAGCGCAAAGATCATTCTTGAAGGATAACTCCTTGAGGTCATTTTGAAGAAACCCTAGATATACAAACAAGTTCTATCCATGCATTCTATGAAATTAGAGAACACGTTAGAAGGGGCTGCTAACTTTAGAGCCTAGAAGACAAGAATTGATCTAATTCTTACAAGGGAAATCTTTTGGAAATTGTGCAAGGCAAAGTAACTGAACCTACAAATGAAGTAGGAAAGAAGAAGTACAAGAAAGATGACGTCACTAATATGAGAATCATTTTGGATTCCAATAAAGATAATCTAATTCCATACATCTGAAAGCTTGACACTTCAAAGGCAATGCATGATGCCTTGATTGGTTTCTATACCATCAAAAATATTGGCCAAGTCATGAGTTTCAGAAATGAGCTTCATGATATCAAGATGCCAAAGAATGATACAATGGCTTCAAACTTTGTGAGGATCTCTCAACTGAGAGATAAGATACAAGCTATTGATGAAATTGTGTCTTACAAGGAACTTGTGATCTCACTCAATGGACTACCACAATCATGAGATTCATTTGCATAAGGTATAAGCAACCAAAAGGAAGTTCTAAGTTTAGAGGAATTATGGGTAGCTTGTTCTTAGGAATAATCAAGTATTTTGTCTAGAGGAACAAATTCAAAGGAAGAAGAAGATTCTCAAGCATATCCAACTCGTTCCAAGAAAGTTGGAGGAAGAAAGAAGTCTAGTTTTCAGAAGAAGAAGAGGGATTTTGATAGAAGACCTAATCCTCAAAGGAAGAAAGATATGTCATATATTCAATGTTTTCGTTGCAATAAATTTGGTCACTGCAATACCCAATGCACTGAAAGATTTAATGATAGGAAGAAAAGTGAGAAGCATCATGCTTCCATGAACTAATTTGATGAAAATTCCAAGAGACCTAATGTTGAAGGAGACAAAGACCACTTCTATAATTCCACTCTTGTAGGATCTCTTGAAGATGAAAACAACATATGATTGATCGACAATGGAGCTTCAAGATATATGGCAGGGGATCGTGATTATATTACAAATTTGATGGAAAAGAGATTGACTCAAAAGGTGGAGTTTGGAGAGAATAAAAACTATGTCCTCAAAGGAATTGGGACAACATCCGTTGGTCTAGAAACTGGTGAAAGTGTTCAGTTGAGAAACATATTCTATGTTCCAGGTTTGAAAAATAATTTGGTTTCAATTTAATGTTTATAATATAGAGGAGATAATGTATCCTTTATTGATGGGAAAGCCCTTGTGTGGTCCAAGGGCTTTAGTATATATTATGCTAGGGTTATTGGGACTCGTGAAGGAAGGTTGTATAAAATCCTGGGGCAACCTTCCCAAGATTTAGTACAAAATTATATTAATCCATGTGAGCTATGGCATAGAATATATACTCACCTTCATTATACAACCTTACCAACTTTAAAGTAGATCGTTACAGGTGTACCAGATTTTCAAATAGAACATGAAGGTGTATGTAGGGGTTGCGCTCTTAGAAATAATGCCAAGAAACCCTTTCTAAGCAGTGAACATAGGCCCAAAGAGATTTTGGATCTAGTCCACTCTGATGTGTGTGGTCCTATGTCGATGAAAACTATCGGAGGGGCTTTCTACTATGTATCCTTTATTGACAACTTCTCTTATAGGACATGGTTCTATATTATGAATTCAAAGGATGAAGTCTTTAGAAAATTCTAGGAATTCAACGCTGAAGTAGAGAACCTAACAAGGAAGAAGATCAAGACTCTAAGATCATATATTGTAGGAGAATACACCTCTAAGGAACTCATTGGCCTATGTAAGGAAGATGGGATTAAGAGGGAGTTGATAGTTCCCTATAATCCTCAACATAATGGAGTAACTAAGAGAAATAACAAATCTATTGAAGAATCTATGAAGGAAATGTTACATGATCAAGATGTGCCAATTTTATTGAGGGGAGAAGTAGGCAAGACAATCATATACATAATAAATATAATTCCTAATCAAATTCTAGAAGATAAGACTCTTGAAGAATTTTTCACTAGTCAAAATCCATAGGTAGAACATTTGAGAATCTTTGTTGTCTAGCGTTCATACATGTACCCAGGGATAAGAGAAATAAGTTAGAGCCATCGAGAAAGAAGGGGATATTTGGTGGGTATAGTGAGTCATCAAAAACCTATAGGATCTATGTTTTAGGGAAGTAACAGGTTGAAGTAAGCAGGGACATGACCTTTGATGAAGATGCTTCTTATTGGAAATCTAGAGAAGTTCATATAGAAATCAATGATGAAGAGAAGGAGTGTGTGGCTCCCAAAGAAGAAGTTAGAGGTCCTCCCACATCCTCAAGTCATCTTAATGATCATGAAAAAATGCCATAAGGACCTTGTGAACCATTGGATCATGTGATTGTTCAAGAAACTAGAAAAAGTCCATCTTGACTCAAATATACTTTGCAGGAAGCAGAAGGACATGCAGCTCCACGGGGTAACTTTAGGGAATATAAGAGACCTAAGAGGTATTCTGGTTATGCAATATTAATGACTAAGTTGATTGACTCAGAACCTTCCAACTTCAAGGAAGCAACCACTCAACAAGTTTGGAAGGATGTAATGATGGAAGAATGCCACTCTATTATGAAGAACAATGTCTGGGAGATTGTTCCAAGACTTAAAGGGAATTTTGTGGTAACCTAAAATTTGATATACATGATCAAACATACAACAAATGGGAGCACTGGAAAATACAAGGTAATATTCTTGGCTAGAGGGTTCTCCCAGAAAGAGGGAGAATATTATGATGAAACCTTTGCATTAATTTATAGGCACACCATGATAAAATATCTTGTTTCTCTTGCTTCATTTATGGGATCAAAGTTACACTAGATGGATGTAAAGACTAACTTCCTCAATGGTGTGATTGAGGAAGAAGTGTACATAGAGTAACCTCAAGGTTTTGAGGTTCATGGGAGAGAATCTCACATGTGCATATTGAAGGAGGCCTATGGACTTAAGTAAGCACTAAGAGCTTGGTTTTCTAGAATTGATGGATATCTGACAAGACTTGGTTTCTCTAAGAGTGTTGCTGATCCAAACTTGCATATCAAGGTTGTGAAGGGTGAACCTATGATATTACTATTATATGTTGATGATTTGTTCCTAACAGGTGTAGAGCATCTGATTATTCAGAGTAAGAGGGAGTTGGCCTATGAGTTTGACATGAAGGATATTGAATTAGTGCATTACTATTTGGGATTGGAATTCTGGTAGAAACATGGTGAATCCTTCTCGAGGAAGGAAAATATGTCATCAAGATCGTTCAAAAGTTTTGAATGATGGAGTGCAAGTCTAGGACAACTGCTACGGAGACAAATTTGAGAAAGATAATATATTATGAGTCTAATTTGGTAGATCCATCCATGTACCGATATTTGATTAGATCATTGATGTATTTAGTTAATACCATGCCAAAAATGTGCTTTGTAGTAAACAAATTGAGTCAATTCTAGATGGAATCAAGGCATGAGAATTAAATTGAAATAAAACATATATTGAGATATTTACATGGTACTGTTAACTATTTCTTGATATATGATTCAAATGGTGAAATAAAACTGCAGGGATATATAGATTCTAACAGTCCAGGGAGTGAAGATGGCAGGAAGAGCAGATCTAGTGTATGTTTTATTTTTGGCTCTGCTATGATATCGTGGATGAGTAGGAAGCAAACATATGTCGCACTCATTATTGTAGAAGTAGAGTATATTGTAGCTTGTTTGGCATGTTTTGAGGGAGTATGGTTTTGTAAGCTACTCTCTATATTGTTCAATTAGATGTTAGAACCGACTGTGATATTCCATGACAATCAAAGTTGTGTGAAGCATACAAAAAATCCTTTCATGATGAGATGAAGCATATTTATATAAAGTACCACTACATTCATGATATGGTACATGAAAGGGGAGCAGTAAGGCTCCAATATATTCCCACAAGGGAACAAACATATGATATTCTTACAAATCCTCTATCATGAGTGAAGTATGTATACTTCAGGGACAATCTTGGACTTGTGGAGAACCCCTCTATTAGTGAGAGGGAGTACTAATGTGACATTAACTGAGGCATGGCTTAGAATTTTAGTGACAATAGTTGCATGGCCTAGACTGTTGATGAGAGAAAAATAGGGAAATTTCCTATACTGTTGGTGAGATAACATGAGGGTCGAACATTCTCGAGAGTAATG
Organism: Pinus tabuliformis; assembly: GCA_031772625.1. Lineage (NCBI taxonomy): Eukaryota > Viridiplantae > Streptophyta > Pinopsida > Pinales > Pinaceae > Pinus > Pinus tabuliformis. The sequence continues at coordinate 276,550,860 of CM062809.1, read as the reverse complement.
GTCCCTAAGGCTCAAACATTCTCGAGAGAAATGGCCCCTAAGGCCCGAACATTCTCAAGAGGAATGGTACCTAAGGCCCAAAAACTCAATGGAGTGGGTGTTTTTTAAGAATCATGGCCTAGAATGAGGTCTTTGGAGTTAGTACATGGGTGTCCCTAAGGTTTGACCATGGGTGATGACAACCTTGGACTAGTCAAAGTACCATGAGGTGAGGTGCCCACCAAATCATGGTGACTAGATGAGTGAGTACTATTGGTTAGGATTTCTAACCTAGGTTGTGGTACTTGTTGATGTTGTTGTAGGTCAAGTGTGTTGACCAAGATGATGATGCTATCAAAGAGTTGTACCTTTCCTTAGAGAAATCATGTATATAGAGAACATCTAGATAGTCATTATGAATAAATCCCTAGCTAGGAGGGAGTGTTGAATTTTGTAGCTATGGTTGGTTTTCATAATGTTTCATTTGTATTTATAATGATGAAATATACATTATATTTGTAAAATAAAGATTATTTGAAGCATATTCTTCATGCTTGCAAGAAAAATAAAACATTTATTGTTTTTATATTCAAAATAAAAATTTATAAGGCATGTTCTTCATGACCTTATCAAGAGAAGGAAAGTGAAAATTTAAATTTTCATTCTAGACAACAAGATGCCCAAGTTGTCCTCCCTACCCAAGTGACATCTACTCAACCCCTTCCAACATGTATAAATAGAGACCATTTGATCTCCTCTTAAGGAAATTCACATCTCTCATCTCTCAAGTATATTTTTGATTTGGTATAGCGAAGGAGGACAAAAAAGACGAAGGATGAGTTGAAGAAGAAGAAGAAGTTGAGTTCAAGAAGATTCCTTGCACGTGTGATCTTCTGTTACCATCACACATGTGATTGGAGGTCTGAAATTTCTGTGGTATATTTTGTTCATAAGTCTGAAAATTCAAAGATAAAGGAGAGTCCAAAATTCTGCCCTAGTGCAAACTTAGAACAAATTTGTGGAGAGGCTACTTGAAGTGATTTGGTGAACTTTTACTTAGCATCTTGGGGCATCTTGTGGTTTTCATATTGGTGGTTAGTTTGAATTTGATGTATATATTGTTGTATTGATTCTAGAAGGAATAGGTTGGCTGGGATTTCCCCCCAAATGGGTTTTCCTTGGGTAAGATATTGTTGTCTCTTTGTGCATTGTGATCTATATTGCTCTATTATCTCTATGGTTGAATTTTTGAACGTGTAATTGCTTAGTGATACATTGAAAGTGCAAAATAATCATCTACATCATTGGAAGTAATTATCAAGTTTCAGAAACAAGTGCTTGTATAATTTGCACTAGAAAAATCAACAATATCAACATGCTTTCAAAATATCAAATTGAATGGACAAGGTTGTTGCAAGTGGTCCATTATTATCTCACTTTGTAGCTTGTACACAAGGAAAAAATAATCCCTATATGAAAAAATTCACAGCCTTTCATAGGAAAACTTTACACAAAACCCTAATTTTAGGGCTAGTTTCTCAATTTCTAATAATAGGTAGGGAAAATATTCATCATATGCTTTGCAACAAAAACCCCACACTTCTAGTGGTCCCATTATCCATGGGTGATTGTTCAAGATTTTCTTTCATACAATATTTCATACCTACTAACACAACACCATTTCAAAAAGTCTGTGAGCAGTTAATTCAATATAAATCTAATCCATATCTAAAGATTATCTGGATTTATATATGATAAATTCCAGAAGGGTGTGGCTATTAGGAGATCACTAGTGGGAAGAGGCCACGACGAATCATGGAAGGGGGTGATTACTATCTTTCCGGTTAAAATATGATTGCATAGAGGCTATTGGTATAAGGACTTTTTTCTTTCACCATTACATGTCTAAACAATTATTGTTTTTCATCAAAGTTAAGATTGAATCGATCTGCTCTTATATTGTAACATGGGAAGAACTATTGAAAAGTACCTTGATATGTAGATTTTGATACTAGAAGAGATGCCACATGAATGACATCATTATGGACTAGTTATGCAATTTGGTGGAATAACCAATTTTATGTGAGAGGTCAAAACTATATTAGGAAAGTGATAGATCAAAGGAACATATCGCATATGGAGATTTGTAGTAAATATTCAATCATATGTACATAGATTTCATTCCATTTAGGCATTAAAAAAAATAATTTCTCATGCATATCGTTCCACAGATAAATGACTAATGTTTGATAGATCCGTAACAAAATCACAACCACTCTCATGCATCATATACCCTTAAAAACCATAATGATATTTGGTATGACATTTCCATAACCTTTATTTATTCAATGTATTCACCATGATATCTTATATACAAGATATATTGAAATATGATTAGTCCAATCAACAATAAATCAAGAAATTTGTGACCTTGTTTATCACTACACGTGCAAATCGATGTAGATCTACAATTTTGTTTGTGTAGAAAACATCACTAGTCTTTATGCTGGGAAAAATAGATGTTTATGTTTCCAACATCAAATTATTGAACGAGGCTCATAAAATTAGAGATGCAAGCAAAGTATATGTGGGATCAAAGCCCTAATATATCATTTAAATGCTGAAAACTATTGATTAACCAATTTTACAACTAAATAACATGAGCATAAGAAAGATTGAATGTTGATAAACACACTAAAATTAAATATCATCTACCTATCCTTATATTAAATCCCCTGGAAAAGCCTCAGAATTCAATCTTTCACTCTACTGGATAGTCTTCATGCATTCAATAACAAGCTGCATTTAAAAGAACAAAGCATTCTAGTTCTGGTGGCTAGTTTCTCACAATCAAATGTTGAAATTAAAGGCAATGTGTTAAAACATAAAATAATGTAAAGGCAATAAAGACAATCTAATTAAATTGAACTAAACTATAAAAATAAAGAGGTAAATCATTAAATAGGATTGAGGAGCCCTTCCTAACCTGACTAATTCTACCAAGCACAATCATATTAGACTGAAGTAATGCACCAAATCCTAGGAAAAAAAATCATTCATTAAGGGAAAATGAACTCTGTTTACACGAAGGAATCACACAAACTTACTTCCACAATGAACCTCTAATCATCTTCCATCTCCCAATCCTATTACAAAATGAATGATAAACATCCCCAACATCTGTTCTACATTTGAATAGTTGTATAAGAGGAGCATTGAGGTGTATCAAAACCAATCCCCTTATATCTTGATTTTAGAATACATTAAATATAGAAAAAAATGATAGCACCTAAGGTAAAATTGGGTCATTTTCTTCCTATAATACAAGTACATCATAAAAAATCATTTCCATACTTAGAAAATGATTGAGATTCATTTCGCTTGCTATCTTTATAGTTGATTTGGTGCTTTCCTCAAATCTGGGCATTGTTTTTAAATATGGGTGAATTTTTACATTTAAGGCATATTAGCTTTAAAGAACCAAGGATATCTCTCAAACTGTTTAGTATTTTGGAAAACGAATTTCCTTTTTTGGAACAAAACTCATGTTCCATAACTTTTAGATTTGCCCTCATTGCCTCAAAAATTGTAACCTAAGTTGATTGTCTAGAAACTTTAACCTGTAACATTATTTTAGAGATGGAGCTCTGCATGTGTGACCTAGGTGAGATATGGATAACATGGAATTCTTTTGACTCTCAACCTTCAAAATCCATGTGGTAGAATTTCTTCTAGAGGAGTGCAAATATGCCAAACATGATTAGGTACCATAAGTGAAATACTAATACAATAACTCTAGACTAAACAATTCCTCACTAGAAAAATCAACTTAAAATTAATATAATCCATTAGAGACTTCAGAATTAATAAAAATAAGAATTTTTTACCTTGATATGTGTATCAAAGGGATTGGCTTCGAAGGTGTAAAAATATATGATATCATGGGAAATATCTAGTAATAGGGGTAGGGTATAAGTGGCAAAAGGTTAAATGAGGTGTTAAACAAGGTGACAAAATGGGAGCCCAAGATTTTCCCCACACTGAAGTATATGCATGTACTCACGCAAAAGAAATCCACCTTCAACACGTTCATCTAATTTTCTGACTCTTGGAAGATTACAATTGAGTTGAGATATTATGAGTGGGACACTGTGAACAACTACCCCATATAATTGCAAAACATATTGTAGGACTATTATTTCCATCATTAGCTAAGCATTTTTAGTAAAACTAGATTATATTATGCTACAAGATGGGGAGTCAATGATTTATTCCCACATTCATCTCTAGTGCTACATATTCTCATCCAAAATTATAATTCTCTAGCAAATGTTCTAATATGATACTTACAATCCAAAATTTGAAAAGGAGTGTCTAAAGAGGAGACATATGGAAAACATATCATTTATAAGGTCAAATTCTTATCATGTATTTGACCATATTCCTTTCCTAGAAAGTCCTTTGCATGACCACCATCACCTTTTTCATGTGTCATCATTGTTTTCATTGAGATCAAAGATTTTCTTCCCCTCCTTTTAATAGGATTCTATATGGGAACCCATGATCTTTGCTCTCTCTAACCTAAAAAATTAAGCCAACGAAAGTAGGAATTAGACCATATTCACCAATAGTTACCTTGTTCTGATAAAGCATTAACAAACTAACTAGGTTTCATGGAAATTATATTTAGTAGAGATTCTAAATTCAAATAAAAAAATTTGGAAGGGAATATTTAAGGGATTTGGGAGAAATTTAAATTTTAACACAACATATCACCTATAGTGAAATGGGAAATAGAAATGATCAATTAGGTGATGGAGGATATGATGAGGAAGTATACAATAGATTAATTTCTATATAGGGAAGACTACCTTCATCTAGTTAACTTTGTATATAATAATTGATATATTGAAGATGAGCCCATTTGAAGCCCTGTATTTCAAGAAATGCAACAAACCTATGAGTTGCGATAACATAGTTGATAGACACGTTATTAGGTAGAGTTTCTCAGGGAAACAGAATAACTTATGGAGAAAATAAAATAGAATTTAAATGACACATAGGAAAAGAAAATTTTTTATGTGGAAAAAGGCATAACTCATAGATAATTCAAAGTGGGCAAGCTTTTCTTCTTGAAATTGAAGGCTAAGAAGTCTTTGTTGATACTGGGAAAACTACCCAAAAATGACCCTAAGTTATTATGGACTATTTGAAATGCTAGTTAAGATTGATCCTATTTCATACACTTTTCACTGATTGCATCCATGTGCATACATAATGTGTTTCATGTGTCTTTGCTTAAAATGAATATTTTTTATTGTAACCACATAATTAATTAGACTATGATATAGGTGTAGCAAAAGGGAGATTTCTAGGTCTAGTCGATGTGAATATTAGAGATGAAAGTCAAAGTGCTTAGAAAATAATCCATGGGTTTGGTAAAATTTTAATGGCCCTACCACAATCTTGAAGATGCTAATTTGATGCATACAAGTGTTATGTTGGAGGAGTACTTGCAACTTTTAGAAGGTTTTCAAATTTTTTTGATTGTATATTTGTATATAATGCAGTAAAGACAATGTACACATAAGGGAGAGGGGAAGTTAATAGCCTATGTTGATCCCTAGGGTGTGTATATACATATGATAAATAAGTCGGTGAGTCAGTATGGTTTAAGGGATGAAGTGCCTATGGATATATGTTTTGATCCAGAGTGCATATGCTTGATATTAGGTTGGAGACCCTAAATACTGAAAGGCCACTCAAACTATCACTTTAAATTGTAATCACACTCATATTTTAACAAAATACATCATAGATACATACCAAGTCATATAAAAGAGTATCGGGGGCTAATACTCCACGAGAGGGAAAGTTGGATGAGGGAGTAAAGAAGGGGGCTAAGTCAAGGGAGATTAATCAAAGTAATATAATAATATATGTGTAAGTCCTATGTTTTGATTTTATCCTAAGTTTCTAAGTAGTGAGAAAAGGGATCCATGAGCGTCATGTGTCAAAAAAGGGGCCATGCATATATAAAATTTGGTACTTAAGGAGAAAATTGGTCATTCTAATTCATTCTATCCAGTCTTGGTGATTGTTACCATGGCATGTTGGGAATGAGCTAAGGAGTCTCTAGAACCCTCTATCTTTGTGAACCCTTTGAAATCCTAGGTGTATTTGGGGTGTCAATTCCCTTTGGGTTACCATGGGGAATGTTGGAGCCCTAAAGGGAGAATTTTCTGTAATAGGTTTCCATAGGTGAATCTTGGAGGGTACCTAGGGACTCCATGAGAGAAGTTGGAGCTCCAAGAGCCACAATTATGCGACTTCCTAGTCAACATGTGCTAGAGCCCTAGAAGAGAAGAGGGACAACCTAAAGTATCAAAAAGCAGATAAGGGCCTCCATTTCGTTGGATTGTGTATGTTGAGAGGGATGAGAATGTCATTTATTGGAGTTTGGTACCTTGGCCTAGCTATTGTTTTTGTTGATTGTGAGACCTAGTGGTATCGGGTAGCCTTTGTCTTTATGGAGTTATAGACCCAACTTGAGGGTGACTTGTTGTTGAGAGAGCTAGAACAACACTGTCTATTGTTGCATGGAATGTTTGAGGTCTATAGCTAGTTGGTGCTTTAATAAAAATATGCACATTCTTGTGTTATGATTTTGTTGGGTCCCTATAATACTAGTGATTACCCCATTACTATTGTAGTTATACCCCTTATTTATATTGTTGTGCCCCTATTACCCCCATATTGTTATTTTTGTGCCCCATAGAATCCCTCTATTGTTATTTTTGTGGCTTTATATTATTATTGTTAGGTCGGCTGGATTATATTGTGACTCCTTAGACTCCTATATATAGAAAGGAGGTTTTGTCATTTGAATCATCCAAGAATTGTTCATTTATGTAATGTAAAGGAGGTTGCCCCTCGAAGAGGCTGAATTCTAAGGCGTTGATCTATCTTTTATATCTTTTCTTGAGCTGGTTTCATAACATTTGGTACCAGATCTTTGGATTCTAGGGTTTCGTTGCTCCAAACAGGTCATCGTGGAATTTTCGCTATAACTTTTTTTCTGTGACATTTCAGGAGTCGAAAAAAAACCCATTTGAGAAGGAATCACGTTGAACCTTGGGTCCAAATTTCAGAGCTTTTTGCGTGATATTTGCGGAGATATGATCTGAGGAAGTTGGTCTTTTTGCAGACTCCTGAATTACATTCAAAACAGGTGACCTGGGGGAAATCATCATAACTTTCTCTCTAGGGATCAGATTGAAATTTCGTAAGATGGTACAGAAAGAGGATGGACTGTAGTTTCTTGTATGCAGGTTTCAGATCCAAAGATCGAAACAGTGACTCGTGTCACGTCGTACAAGTTTGCTCTACTGAACTAGTCTATAATCAAGTCACTGTGGGAGATTTCGCATTACTCTTCCTTGGAGAATCCAATTTGGGTCAGACTTGTGGCATTGGAAAGAGGACACAAAGGGCTACTACAGGTCACAAATTAAGAACTAGATGATCGAAAAGTATATAGATACATCAGAGGCAATATCGAGCTCCTACAAAGTGAAAAAATGTGTGTAGATTTTCTTAAATTTTTGCTTACGCTTGGTTTGAAAATTTATTTTGAAGGAATTCAAAGGGAATAATAGAGAATTATTATCGGTAACTGATGCCCCGAGGAAATAAAATGAAAGCACCTAATAAGGAACCTGAAAGCTCTAGCATGACTCATGAAGAAGAAGAAGAAATTCTATACGATATATCAAAATTACAAGAACAAGTGCAACGAGTGTCACTTGCACAAAAAGCAACAGAATCTAAAATGGATGGTTTAAGGAAAGATGTAGAAGCTCAGATGGATGGTTTAAAGAAAGGTGTAGAAGCTAAGATGGATGGCATGGAAGCTAAGGTGAATGGCATGGACGCTAAAATTGATGGCATGGATGATAAGATGGAAGAATTGAAGATAAATATGAATAAGTTGCTACAAGAAATGGTCACTAAGGGTGAAAGGGTACTAAAGGAAACTCATGATGAGAACAAAATAAATGTTAATCATGATTCCTTATACTCTAATGTTGGATCAAAGACTCACCATGTTCCAAAAATCGATATGTGGAAGTTTGATGGCAAGGATCCCGCCACATGGATATTACAGATGGAGCAATTCTTCGATCTCAATAATGTGCAAAACGCACAAAAGGTACATATGGCAACTGTATATTTGGAACCAAATCAGTTTGTATGGTATCAATGGCTTTGTTCTCGTAAACAATTTATCACTTAGGCAATTTTTACGGAAGAATTGATAGCACATTATGAGGATACAAAAAGCAACACTTTTTTTAGCCAATTGATAAGTCTCAAACAAAAGGGTTCAATAATGGAGCACATTGAGGAGTTCCAAAAATTGAACATAAGGGTAAAAGATATTCCAGAGGAGCATAGGATCGATGTGTTCATAGGGTCTTTAAAGGATAATATCCAACATGATGTTCGCCTTTGGGAACCTGATTCATTAGAGAAGGCATTCAGGTTAGCAAGAAAAATGGAAAGCAAAATTATGGCAACTAGGAAGCATAGCACTCACAACTATAAAGACGGAAGTGTTGTTGCCCCTAGTATTCCACAACCTACAATGTTGACACCACAACAATTGGAAGAAAAAAGAGCAAAAGGGCTTTGTTACAGTTGTGATAGCAAATACACAAAAGGTCATAAGTGTGCTGAGAAGAAATTATTCTATATAGATTGTGAAGAGGAAGAAGAAAAGGAGCAAGAAAGGTCAAATGAAGAGGATATACTCCAGGAACAATGCCTAGATGAAGAACAAATAAATCTGACCATATCTTGTAATTCATTGGCGGGAATTACCACTCCTCAAACCATCAAGATAGAAGGACAAATCAAGAAGAAAAAGGTAATAGTGTTGATTGATTCAGGAAGCACCCACAATTTTATTCATTGTAGGGTAGCAAAAGAATTGAATTGCTTCCTATATCCAGCACCAGAGTGTCAAGTGATGATTGCAAATGGAGGAACAATAAATTGCTCTGGAAAGTGCCATAATATCAAGCTATCCATGGGAGAATATGTATTGACTAGCCCAATGATTTCCATTCCAATGGGAGGTGCTGATGTTGTACTAGGAGTCCAATGGCTACAATCCTTGGGTACAATAGCTTTTAATTTTCAAGAACTTTTCATCAAATTTTCTACGGAAGGAAAGGAATTTGAATTAAGGGGTATTGCAGGGAAACCAGGAAAGATAATCAGCTCTAATGGCATGACTAAGCTTCTAAAAAAGGAGCAAAGAGGTGTAATTGCACAATTATGTTCGCTAGATGTTTCCACATTGGAATCATCTATTTCTCCAGATCTCCAAAAAGTCCTGGACAATCATTCCAAGGTATTTGAGACTCCCAAAGGTCTCCCACCTATGCGTGATCATGATCATGCTATTCATCTGATTCCAGGAAGTGTTCCTCCAAACATCAAGCCGTACAGATATCCCTATGTCCAAAAAAGTGAAATTGAACGTATGGTTGCAGAAATGCTAGAGGCTGGTATAATTCAACCAAGTCAAAGTTCTTTCTCAGCTCCAGTAGTATTGGTGCACAAGAAGGATGGATCATGGCGCATGTGTCCGGATTATAGGGAGCTCAACAAGCTCACTATTAAAGATAAGTACCCCATTCCTGTCATTGATGAATTACTAGATGAATTGCATGGATCAATTTACTTCACCAAGTTGGATCTTCGTTTGGGATATAATCAAATTAGAATGAAGATTGAAGACATTCCGAAAATGGCATTTAGAACTCATGAGGGTCATTATGAATTTTTGGTCATGCCTTTTGGCCTTACCAATGCACCTTCAACATTTCAAGGTTTGATGAATTCAATTTTCAAACCATTCCTTAGAAAATTTGTGCTAGTATTTTTTGATGATATACTAATCTACAACAAGTATTGGAAGGATCATGTTGAACATGTTGACAGGGTGTTACAACTATTTGAGGAGAAACAATTATATGCAAAAAGATCCAAATGTTTCTTTGGAGTCCAGGAGGTGGAATATTTGGGTCATATTGCATCTCATGAAGGAGTTAAGGTAGACCCTAGAAAAATTAAAGCCATTAAAGAATGGAAAATCCCCACATCCATAAAGCATCTGCGAGGATTTCTTGGGTTGACAGGGTATTATCGCAAGTTTTTTAATAATTATGGGAGAATAGCAGCACCTCTAACAACATTATTGAAGAAAGATTCATTTTCATGGACTACGGAAGCAACAAAGGCCTTTGAACATCTTAAAGAGGCAATGTGCCAAGCACCGTCTTAGCTACACCGGACTTCACAAAAACCTTTATTGTGGAATGTGATACTTCAGGAAATGGAATTGGTGCTGTTCTAATGCAAGATGAAAGACCCATTGCTTTTGAAAGTCGTCCAATCAAGGGAAAGTTTTTAAGCAAAGCTATTTATGAGAAGGAAATGTTGGCAATACTCCATGCACTTAAGAAATGGCGACCCTACCTAATGGGAAGGCACTTCAAGGTAAAAACCGATCATGATAGCCTTAAATACTTTTTAGAACAAAGATTATCCTCTGAAGAGCAACAAAAGTGGGTCACAAAGATGTTGGGTTATGACTTTGAAATCATCTACAAAAAAGGGAAGCAAAATGTGGTGGCAGATGCACTCTCAAGAAAGGATGAGGATGTGGAAGCATTATTGTGTGCCATTTCTATTATCCAACCAGATTGGATAAACGAAGCAAGGGAGGAATGGAGGAATGAAGAAGAAGTGTGGGCACTTATTCAAAAGATACAACAAGATTCCAGTACTTCTAATACATTTAGCTGACAAAATGATTCATTATGGTACAAAGATCGCTTATACCTCTGTAAGAATTCCCAGCTAAAACAAAAGATTCTTATGGAATTGCACACTTCTCCCTTAGGAGGGCACTCAGGATTTTTAAAAACTTACCACAGGGTTAAGAAGGAATTTTTTTGGGATGGCCTTAAATCGGATATTCAAAAGTTTGTGGTGGAATGTTTGGTTTGTAAACAAAATAAAGTTGAAACAATTAAGAAACCAGGTGTATTACAACCTTTATCCATTCCAAGCCAACGTTGGGAGGAGGTTTCAATGGATTTTATCACAGGTTTACCCAAGTCCGAGGGAAAGAGTGTCATCATGGTGGTAGTTGATAGACTTACCAAGTATGCACAGTTTTGTGCATTATCGCATCCATTTAAAGCCAGTACAGTTTCTACTGCATTTATGGAAACAGTTCAAAAACTACATGGAAACCCAAAGATTATTGTAAGTGATAGAGATCCCATTTTCACTGGAAATTTTTGGACATAATTATTTTCTTGTCTTGGTACTCAGTTAGCTCATAGCTCATCTTATCATCCTCAATCTGATGGGAAAACTGAGATAGTAAACAAATGTTTGGAAGGATATCTTCATTGCTTTGTCTCTGATAAACAGATACAATGGGTCAAGTGGTTGCCTCTGGCTGAATGGCGGTATAACACTTCCTTCCATACAGCAACAAAAATGACCCCATTTATGGCACTTTATGGGTATCAACCACCATCCATCACATCATATTTAAGAGAAAATTCTAAGGTTCAGGCAGTGGAACATCACATCGAACATCAACAAAAAGTCCTCCAACTCTTAAAGGATAACCTCGTGTTGGCACAAAATAGAATGAAACAACAGGCAGATCAACATCGCAGTGAAAGAAGTTTTGATGTAGGTGATTGGGTATTCCTACGGCTAAAACCATATAAGCAAATGTCCCTAAAGCAAGCTAAGAAGGATAATAAACTATCACCAAAGTATTATGGTCCGTACAAGGTGTTGCAAAAGATTGGTACTATGGCATACAAATTGGAGCTTCCCGCAGCTTCTCGATTGCACCCAGTTTTCCATGTTTCATGTTTAAAGAAGGTTATAGGCGAAAAGCTCCCAATTCAAACAATATTGCCAGAACTTGACGAGGAAGGAAAAATTATATTGGAACCGGAAGAAGTCACAGAAACAAGAACTCGATAGCTACGAAATCGATAAATTCCAGAGTATCTTATCAAGTGGAAGAACTTATCCGCTGAAGATTCCACATGGGAGGATGAGAATTTTATGCAGAAGTATCCAAAACTACTCAAGCGTTGAGGACAACACTTTTTTGAAGGATAGGGGCATGTTGGGTCCCTATAATACTAGTGATTACCCCATTACTATTATAGTTATACCCCTTATTTATATTGTTGTGCCCCTATTACCCCCATATTGTTATTTCTGTGCCCCATAGAATCCCTCTATTATTATTTTTGTGGCTTTATATTATTATTGTTAGGTCGGCTGGATTATATTGTGACTCCTTAGACTCCTATATATAGAAAGGAGGTTTTGTCATTTGAATCATCCAAGAATTGTTCATTTATGTAATGTAAAGGAGGTTGCCCCCTCGAAGAGGCTGAATTCTAAGGCGTTGATCTATCTTTTCTATCTTTTCTTGAGCTGGTTTCATAACAGATTTCATGCTATGTATAATATCTTTTTATATGTGAAAATTGTCTATTATGCTGTGCATATTATTACTATTATTATTATGTATAGGTTATTATGCATTGAATTACATGTTTCCAGGACTATATAAGTGTAGCATATGAAAGGCATATTAGAGTAGAATTGTTGCTAGAGCAATTGGAAAGTTATAGATCAGTATTAGAACATTGTTGGGCCTAATTAGTTATGGTATTAGAAAATTGACAAACGAAGTTAAAAAAATAAAAGAAAATAAAAAATTGGCAAACAAATTTATTTACAAAGAAACAACAATAATAAAAACAACAAAAACAACAATGTGTATAGAGGTAGAATTGACATGACATTTGCCTATATTTGAGTTTGGCCATGTGCGATAAAAATTGGATCCTCTATGTTGTTTAAGAAAACATCTACCAAAGGATATACACTTCCCCATATATATATTCTTTTAATAGTGAAATTTAAACCCTCTCCCATTATTATTTTGTCACTTTTCATAAATTCATTATGTGACAACTTCTTTTAATATGCTACTTTTTACTTATAAGGTCCATATAAGTTGGTTATATAGACTGCTTCTAACATCTCCATAGATAAGAGCTCATTTCCTATCATTGAGTCGAATGACAGAGAGTTAATTAATCTCAAAGACCCCCCCTCTCCCCCCCTGCACCCCGCCCCCCAACTAATTACTAAAACTTTAGATATTCCCCTAGAATCTACTGATAAGAAATCCAAATCCTTCAATATTGTAGGTGAATCTCCTACAATTTTTAACCCTTCTCCTAAATTATTGAATAATTATAATGTCAAGAGATTGATTTCAACTAACCTGCCCAGGGCAAGGCTTTTTTAGGTGTTGTTTATCCCCCTTATATAGAAAAACATAATAATCATGTAGAACCCTTTACTAGGGCATGCCATGCTCCAATGACCCTTTTTAAGGTTTGTTTCTTATCTTGTTGAAATTTTCACTGAGATTTGTTATCAACTAAGCATATTCTCTTTCATGATTGGATCCCTCCAAATACCCATCCACACCAACCATCCTTCAATTCCATAGTAGTTTGCCTAAATCTCAAGGGGTAACTGTGATGTTTTGATAGTGTAGGAGCTTCTTTGGAAGTAACATGATTGGGGATCAATACCCTAGAGTTTTCCTTATTTTCCATGGCCCTATATATCCTCTTAGCCACATAAATCACCCCTACATCCCTCGTCCCCCACCCACACACCCCCCCCACCCCCCCCCCCTCCCCCCCAATATTTTCCAAAACATGTAAAGATTGGCATGAATTTTGTTTCTCTCTCATCCCTTTCCCACATTCCTTTGATGGATTATTCACATAAACACCCAATTTCAACCATTTGGCATTAATTAGAGTTTGTTATTACATAACATAATTTATAGAGCTTGCAAGAGAGTAAACTAACTTACCTAGAGATTTTATGGCCTCTGCTTTAAATGACGCATCCTCATTTTCCCCTCATCTAGTTTGACCTTGCTTGGACCTAGATCCTTTTATGCCTTGAGATATTCATTATTTGTAATACCTCCTTTTCTCCTTATGGTTTCTTCCTTGCTACATAATCCTCATAATTTTAACATATTATAGGATTCACCTTTTCTAACTCCCCCCGCCCCACCAAACCACATATTTTGGCTTAGAGACTAATAATTCCCCCACAATATTTAAATTACTCAGAATATTTCTTATCCATACTTTCTTAGTGAATTTGAGCATATTTTCATTTGCCAAGTGGCCATAGGTATGGAATCCCAAGTAATAGAAGGGAATTCCTAAGTAGTCCAAAGTTCGTGTATACAATTCATTTCCCACCTTTATCTCAATGTCCTTCACTAATCCTTCTTTCGTGTCTACCTCAATTAACATATGAGCTATATTTCTTGATTTCATCATTTAATAACTTTCATCCACCTCTAGAAATCACTATAAATTGTTCGTAATGGATCTAAAAATTTCTAGTGACCATAAATATAAAGGAAGATCTTGCAACTTGGCCTATACAATATATGTTATGGATTTCTATATTTTTAATTTTAATGGCTTAAAACCCCACAATTGCCTCAAATCCAAAATTTTAATAGCATTTTCTTTGGATTTAAAATAAAATGAAGACAAAACCTTATTAGAAGGAAACATTATGACCTATAACCTAACAATGGTCTCCATTTAGTGTCTAACCATTCTCTTAAAGATGTTTTAGATATTTTCCTACCAAACAAAAGACTTGGTAGGGTTTGGATTACTAATTACACCACTTGATTCATTTTTATATCTTCACCTAGAATCAGTCTCACCTTATTCTTCCACCACTTTACACATTTATGTTCTTTATGACCGGGATTAACCTTAGGGTGGTCATTGCCTCTTGATGCTTTATGACACCTCTAGATCATGTAGTTTCTAGATATTTATTCTCACTACCACCAACACCAATACCTTTGAATTCTTACCATAGTCTAGATCAAATTTAGGGTTTGAATTCTCTCTACCACTCTAGTAATGGGGTTTTAAGAATAATAAGTCTATTGGCATTGGGTTCTTTCTTTGGCCTTACTTTACTATTGATGTCCAAATGATGTAGAGGGGGAATAAATCTACATATATATGATTTAAGGTTTTTAGTGATTGTGGAATTTCATTATACTCTCCAAAATATGTTTTTGGTGCTAATTTAGGTGATCTATTAGACTTGTCATCTCCTCTCCTACCATGTGTATATTCATTCATGTGTGCATTATTTTGGACATGGGTACTCTTTGTACATTTTCCATAGTATTTCCTTAAAACTCCTTGTGCTCCATTCCCTTTTTCTTCCCCTAAAGTCTTATCCACCCAAATTTCTTGGTGATGATGGATCTACCTTTGTAGGGATCCTTATACTAATCAACATTGTCCTTTGCCATTTCTTTGATTTAAAACCCTCGTTATATGCTTTCTTTCTTCTTCCTTGTGAATTATTCTTCCCTACCAAATACCAATATAAAAATAATTTAATAATTTAATAATAATAATAATAAATTATTTAATTAACTAAATTATTATATTAAATTAATAATAAACTATAACCATTAATAATAACAATAATTTTTTTCTTCAATAGAATGGGTAATAGAGTTTATATTAATAAAAAACAGGGAGAGGGCACTGATCCCTTACATCTCTTGTCTGAGACTATCAAAACAACCTCAAAAAAGTAAACAAAAAGTATATTGTCTCCTAGATTACATGACCAACTATAACAGAAAAGATGAAAATTATAAATCCTACAATAAGACCACAACAAAAACATAGATTTGCAAAAATACATTAAAATCAAAATTGATGGACAAGGCTGAGATATAAAACCAAAAAAGACTTCCAGATGATGTTATGACAACATTAGATTCTTGCACCATTGTTATCCAAACCTCTTGGACAATGAAGCCTCTTGCGCGCAGAAGGAGCCATAGGACTAGTGTCATCAGGGAAGGTTTTGTTTCCAGAGGAGGAGGAAACTTTCAGCACTGCAACACAAGAGTTGAGTTGATGAATTTCATCCTTAATTTTGTTGAGAGATAGTTCCATTTTGGCATGGTGCACCAAGAATTTATCTTCCAAGAAAATATGGAAGGAACTTCTTTGACATTCCACCATATCTTCCAACTTTTGAATGGTGGATATCAGGCCTTGGGAGGAGTCCAACATTCTATCGAGTATTTCAAAAGGATAAATTTTGTCCAGAGGAAAGAAAATTTTCTCCCTCCTATGAGGAGAGCTCTGAACTCTAGAGATTGGCACTTAAGAGTTTCTATCTACCTTATCCATGACTTGAGGCAAATCAAGAACCTAATTACCAAACACATATAAAAACCACAATAATAACATAGTCTTCGGGGGGTTTGATAAATAGGAAGAGATGAGTCGCCAGTACGAGCCAACCAACAACAAAGAATGTCAAATCTCCATATAAAAATCACTTAAGTAGAAAGACAATGAGGAATGATTACAATAGGATGACAAAAATAACTTCATGCTCTCACAAAGTGTTGTAGTCACAACAGTCGAGAGAAAGTGCATTAAAAAGAACTTAAAACATAATAAATACATGTAATCTCTTGAGAGTAAAGAATTCTGGAGAGGATGCCAACTTTTCACTGATGTGTGCCACCTAGGGATGGTCATGATAAAACGAGGCCAGAAAGAAAGATTCAGCCATTGAACGATAAGAGCCTGATCTCGGGGACTTGCCAAATAATTCAAATAGGTCTCCTCACAATGCACATTGTAATATATGTCCAAGGTGGGGGGCTTGAAGCTATGTCCCAATATTATTGAGATAAGTTTGAGAACCCTTCCATGATTAGGGAATATGAGAGAAACTCAAAATATGTTAACTTCAACATCACCTTGGTTCATATATGAGCATTATTTGTTGAGCTCATCAGTTATTGGATTTAGCTACTTGTAGACATGATAAAAATGCACCTCATTAAACATTTAAATTAAGGCGAGAATCCCTTCACAGAGGGGTGGAGAATCAGAATTGATTGTCATCTTAGCTTTGGTGAACTAGCATATGACCAACAAAGAGATCCTAAACACAATAAATTTAGCAATTTTGAGATCCTTGACAGTCTCCAAACCTTTCCAAAGAGCAAGAAATTCTACATCATTGTTTGTTATTGTTCCAAGACCCCATGCTAATTGAGATACCAATTTTTCATCAGGGCCAAAGATGAACCCCCGCTCCAGCCTCCCCAAATAACAATAACAATCATTCCAAAAAAAAATTATATATTAAAATGAAGAAAAAAATTACATTTTAACATATATTGATTGCATTAACACTATTTTCAAAAATAAACCTTGCATAGTCAAAAAACTCGTACATACCAATGTTGTAATATCCTATTCATAGTCCTCACATATTATCAATTTTCAAGTAACAAACTCTATAACAATGAGTGAAAAGTCTCTAAGCCTAAATATTTATCCAATTAAAGCTAAGAAAACAAATTCCTACCATATCATTATATTTTTCCACCTATACACTCAAGTATCATTATATCAAAGGGTTGTGATCTCCGTGATTAAAAAAAAAGGTTTATAAAATTTCTTTGTGCAACATAATAAATTTTTCCTCCTACATTTTCAAGCATCATCATTATTTATATAAGAAGAGTCTATTATCATCCACAAAAATAAAGGAGCACAAATATTTACATAATTTCATGAAATATTAACTATGGGGGAGATTTTCCTTTGACTGCTCCTTCACGTGCAACAACTCAATGTTGTTATTAAAAATTAGTTTGATAATTTGTTTATGCTCTAAATTTATTTTCTTTTTATATGATGAAATTGAATATTTTGGTTCTAGGATTTTAATTAGAGTGGTTGAGAGTATGGTTTTTTCTCCCATTACTCAAGTTCAATTCAGTGGGACATGTTTATTCCATTTTGATAAAACTCAAGGAATAGGATTTTCCACCATATGAAGTCTCAAATATTCATAGGTCACAATTTTTTAGTATATTCGACTTGTGAATTGTTAGATACACTCTTAATGATATATTGACAATCGATGAATTAATCTTAAATCTCGCCTAAATTAATCCCTTAAATTAGCAATTTAACATAGCTTTAAAAAAAAACAACACTTTCAAACAAATCAATAACTACTATGATATAATCTTAAAAACCATTAAAGTGATGTTTTATATGTTGAAGGAGCCCTTTACCCAATAAAGTGATGTTTTAAATCTTAAAGGGGGCCTTTATCCAATGAAGAACAGGTTTTAATACCCATAAACTCATGGCTTTGAGACTTCGTTTTCATTTGAAATCCCTAAAAGGGGCTACTAGTTTTATGCCCAACAACCTAAACTCAGATTTATCATAATGGTCTTTTTTGAAATCCAAGTTCCTCATTCCTTGAGAGACCATTTAAAGAATCCAACTTATGGCCTCTCTAATATAGAAATCCAATTGTATGTATTCCAACTTTTTCTTGATGTACACTACTTTTTAGATATTTTTCATCTATCAACTATTTGTTAGACATAGGTTGGTCGTGGCTATGTGTTCTATGTAATGGCTTTGGCACATTTTATTTGGAATCTAGTTATTTCCTTTATAAATTTTGTTATTTGATAATGAATAGACATGACATTTATGTGTTTTATGGAAGGCTATGGTGGTTTTGGGCCTACTTCACTGGGGTTCTCATCATGTCCGTTAGCTATCTTTGATGTTGTTTTAGGGACAGACACGACTTTTCAGTATCCAAGTGTATATCGCTTCTCCAAGTGCGATGTAATTGCCAAATTTCATATGATTTTCTGGGTGGATGTTGTTCATTTGTTAGGTTTAGATGATGACCCTCTATGGGAAATATTGTTTGTATTTGTGACTAGAATGTTTCAATAGATAGGTAGGCCATTTTTGGCCTTTATCCATATGTAATCTAATCATGGGAGTCTCTTGTGTTCCTAGGCATCAATGGAATTATGACACAATGTTTTTTACCCTCTATGATCAAATTTGATGTATATGTAAAATGTTTTTTTGAGCAATATAAAGTATTAATTGATAAAAAAATATATTGGTTTTTTATCCTAAAAGAAAAAAACACTTTAACTATAGATAAAGAAAGTACATATGCATGATTTTGTCCATTTACATAAAAAATCTTTAGATACAAAAATATATCTGAAGGCATTTTCTGAAGGTTTGTTTCCATACTTGCTTCTTTGTGTCCTACTCAACAATTGGGTCTATAACAGTCCAAAAAAGAAAAATATTAAACACTAAATACGTACTTACGAAATTATGAAAAAAAACATGTATGTTGCAATTAGCAACGAAATATAACTTTCCCCATCATATCATGATATGGCCAGACCTTAGCAAGTTTTCATTTCCAAATTATTGGTAGCTAATCGATCCTGGAACCACACTACATCCCTCCATAGACAAACAATTAGCCTCACAATTTTATTATTTATAGACGTGTAATATGGAAATCCTCCTGAAGTCCATAATCAACACCCCGATCCTGCGTTCCCAATTGGATATAATGGGATTCTCTAATTTGAATCTATCAATTTCCCATTCAATAATAGTCTTGGAGTTTCCATGGACTATTATTTCCTCAAGTCTCAGCCATTTCGTGCAAAATAGGACGTCCCATAATGCAAAAAGTTCTGCCCTATTGTTCGATCCTTTACCACTATACCAATGCAATCAGAAATATTGTGTAGGATCCAGATGAATCACCATAACACTTCCACAAGAACCAAAAGGATTGCCTCAATAAAAAAAGCCACTAGAAAGTAAACCTACAGGTCCTTAAGACATCAGATGGGCTTAGGGGCCATGTAGGCCATTGTTATAAATTCCTTGTAACAAGATGTAATCATTGTGCTGGTCTTGAGGATATCCAATCGAACTTGATCAAAGATGAGAGAATTCCTAGCCCTCCAAATACCCCATAAGAAAAATAAGGGTAGTGATTTGAGTTGCTTGTAGTCCACAATCCATTGTGTAAGGCATATACCTATGTTTGATCTATCTAGATCAGCTTTGAAAACAAGCAGGTTCAACACACCAGTCCAAACTGATCTCCAGAAAATTTAATGTAGGAATAGGTGGTTAATTTCTTCTCCTTCTGCCTAGAAAAGACCGCATTGATCCGGGTCCTGAAAGCTCGTCTTGATAAGGGTTTCCCATGTTAAAATACAGTTTTGAGCCACCAACCAAATGAAGCATTTGAGTTTATGGAGCGCTTGCCACCTCCATGATTTGTTGAGCCATATGAATTGCAGATTCAACGCCTCAACCTGTGAAATGATGGAATATGCCTCACTTAATTTGAACCATCTTTTATCAAAACCACAATTCCATTATAATTTGTCCTCCTTAGGAGACAAGATTATCCTTACAAGCTTCAAATTTAAAATATAGTTTGTCCATTCTAGTGATAAATGACTCGACAATCCAAGCATCCTAACACCTTTCCAACAAGAAGAATATGAAGATGTAGAAGATGTAGTAGATGAGATAGTAATATCCTTAAGAATGTGAATACCCATATCATGTCAAAAAGTGATAAGAGGAAAATAAAGGGAATGAGAACAATATGTAAAAAAAGATATTGTTTCTCTATCAAAGTACTCAACTTTACTTGAATAATTTTAATTTTAAATTAAGTTTAATTTTAATTTTTAAATTTATTAAATATATTAAGTTTGAAATAATTAAATAAAAAATTAAAATTAAATTTATGATTTTGTTTTTTAAATTGTAATTAATTTTATCATTATTAAATTTTTATTTTTTATCAATATAATATAATATTTTTTATTGTAAAATATTTGTGTATAGGAACATTTTATAATGGGAGATGTTGTTCCATAACATTATATTTAAAAATAATAAAATAAGGTTTACATTAATAAATTAAAAAAGATTGATAACAAAAATATATTTCAATGTAGGTCATATATAAAATATTTCAATCTCCATTTTAATTTTACATCAACTTTATATAGATAGAAAATGAATAGTTGGAGGTAAAAAATTCTAATTTTGTTTATAATTGATTTCTAGTTTTTAATATGTGGGCAATGTGTAAGTCCTTCATTACTAAGTATGGGGTTGACACATGGCATCTAGAATAATATAGATATTATTGTCCAATATGAAGAATATGTATAATTAATTTTGTACTCAATTGAGATGTGGTATATTTTTAGAGTATATCAACTTTATATAAAAATAGATAAAGTAATTGAAAGTAAAAAAATCTTATATTTTCACTTTCTAGTATAAGATATATTTGTGATTTATTTCTTAATATAAAATTCAAGCTATGAGGGAGATTTGTAATTCCTTGAATAATTTATATGTAGTTGACATGTAATTTTTTTTAATTTTTTTTTGTAAGTTAGAATTCATTGCCTTACAGAAAATTTACATAATTTACAACCATAGAAAGTCTTTTCTAGACAATGTCTAGTTTGAGAAAAAACAAAAAAGACTAGCTAGAATGATCTGGCCATGTGAGGGAAACCATATGGCATCCCATAATGTTTTGAAAAGAATTTGCGTTATCAAAAAACAAAGGAACAACAGAAGAATAAAAACAACAAAGGCATCCTTTCCCAATTCTCATTTGTGTTATGTGTTGTGCCGAGAGCTACTTGTGGGGGTTCTCCTTGCCTTCCTTTGGCTAGGGAGGACTCTCCCAATCCACCAACATTGAGCCATAGTAAGTGTCATCATCCTACTGAGGGTGCACCTCTGACTGCATATTGGTTGTTGTGCCTTAGCCATCGGTCATTGGTCTTCTCCCTTGTTCCTTGATGGCCTTGGCTCCCCTGGTGTTTTCTTCATAGCACTTTTTAATTGTCAAGGAAATTCAATAGATAAAATCCCCTTACTCGATGGATTTGGATTCCTAGGACCGTGGGGTTTGGTTCCTTGTGATATAAAATCTGGAGGGTTCTGAGAGGCAGAGTTATCAATAGTGTGGAATGATTATGGATGCAAAGGAGGGGGTGGGACTTATAAACCCAAATCTCCAAAGTTAAATCTCGACGCTTCTTGGGCATGAACCAAGTGGAAGTTGAGGTCCATGACCCCACCTTCAACCACCGTTGCTGCTTCATCCTAGTCCTGAAGGTGGTGGCCCAATATATTTCGTAATGCCCACAAGATGTCTCCAATATTTCCCAACTCCCGAGCCTCCATGTCCATGACCAAGAATCAATAAAATCTTGGGAGATCCTCATCGAAGCGCTTTGCTTCATGGCCCTGCCAAGGAGGAAGAGGCAACCGATTTCTTCCTTTCCCCCTTCTCTTGGGACAACTATGCTCTCCCACCATTGTTGCGGGTATTTGATAACTCATATCACTCAACATTCTACAACTAGTTCCTCCAATATTCCCACCAACCTCCCTAGTGTAGATGAGAAAATGATTAAACCTCCACCTTGTTAAACAAATGTACAGTCCCCGAGCTGACCGTAAATTCCAAGTTCTTTTCATTGTGCCACCATAGTCCATGTACTACCTCAGATCTACAAAGATGGATGGCTTGAAGCACTACCATTCTCCCATCTTAATTTCCTTGTCTTTGGAAAACATGCAAATGTTTAATTCCATCCCATGCCACTTGGTCACTCGGATCTATGGGACATGTAAAACACACACACACACACACACACATTTTTGAAAAACAAAAAAACATACTTTTGACATTTCTAGAATATAAATAAAAAAAATATAATCTCTTCGTTGCATAAAATATTACTTGATTTCTTAATATAGATTTTATCTTGGCATCAATAATATGCTTCAATAATGCATAAAGAATAAGACTAATTGTCACCAAAAGAGAAATATTAAAGAGATTGAAGGAAGAGACTGATGATAAAACACCATTATGGAATTTTGTGAAGGTATAAATTCCAACACCCAAAAGTAAAGCTTCCTTTGAGAATAGATCTTCTAAAACATTATGCTCCCTATAATAGTGAAGGAATTAAATATCATCAAACTGTTGTTGTAATTTCCGGATCTTCCTTTTCCATGATACCAATTGAAGGATTCTAAGATCCACCTTTCCATTGAGCCAATCCACTCTTATTTTGGAATCACAAATCAATTTAAAAATATTCACCTACTTCCACAAAGCTAACCACAAAGCACATCACATAGCAATCAACTCGACAACAAAGTTCGTACCATTTCCAATGTCTAACTTACATTTTAGAACCACATTCTAAGGGATTATAATGACAATACTAGCCCCACAATTCAACCTTTGACAGACACCATCAAAGAAACCCCATACATTTCTTGAAGATAGCACCAACTTCTTTATAATTCTTATATTTTTTTAGTTTCAAGGGTTTGACCTGTTCCAGAAAAGAAACTCTAAAGTTATGTGCAATTATCATTAAGCATACAATATATCATTATGAAAGAGAAATTTGTTTCTCCCTAACCAAATTCCCTACATCACAAACATCAAGAGAAATTTAAAAGAAGACAAACTAAATCTTTGAACCCAAAGCCATGAACTTTCTTCAACATAATTATCATACCACCAACTTTTTATTTTTAGGACTAACAAAACCTCTTTCTAAATTGTCTTCATAGAAGGGAAAAAACAAATAAATGATCAATAGATTCACTATTTTGATGACATAAAACACAAAATCCAGGACCTTCCCATCCTTTTTTTACTAAAAAATCCCATGTGAGAATTTTCTTTTCAAGGAGAAGCCATAAAAAAAGATGACATTTCAAGGGTACTTGACACTTCCAAACTAAATTAAACCACCATTTTGATTCATAGCTCATTTTTTTCAAAATTAAAGCATTGTAACCCTACTTCACAGGAGTAACCCCACATTTCTTGTTTCTAGACCGAGAAAAAATATCCTCTTCATCCCTATTTAAAAAAATACCCTCTTTCCTCAAATTCATCAATAAAAGATTTCATTCACATAAAAAATGGCAGAATTTGTAAATCTTGAGCAGAATCCCAAGCTTGATCTTACCAACATCCATGGGATCATCTCTAGCCACATCTGCAATATAATAAATTGTTGGGAAAAATACTTGGGTGGGGGGGGGGGGGGGGGGGTGGGGGGAATGAATTAGTATTTTAAAATCACTTCAAATTTTCAATTCCTTATTCCGATTCATGTACACTATTGTCATTTAGGAAACTAGTGTATATACGCAAATGTGATGAACACAAACAACATATATCCAGTTAACTAAATTCTCATATATTTCATCATCTGCTCATCTTTAACCAATGTATCATTACTTCATTATTTGTTTCTTAAGAAAAAACCATGAGCAGTAAATAATAGATAGATCATCACCACACAAGAAACATATTAAAACACATGAACAAAGGGATTTTAGGTGGAAACCCAATGTGGGAGAAAACCATTGTTGTCGTCGTCTCTATCTTCTTCTTGTATTATAAAGGAAAACATCTTACAATCTTGTACTGGCGTAGAATCATACTAGTATGAAGGAACCCACCTGTAGAAGGTTACAACCTTCTCTCATACTCCAGAACTCACTGGAAGGAAGCTTCAAACCCCTGATCTCGTTTACTAGGTCCTACCGGAAGGGAGCACCTACTCCCTGCACAAATTTACCAGCTACCACTGGAAGGAAGCTCTTACTCCCTCACTGAAGGCTCCAACCCTCATCACCTCTTAAGGATCATGTTTCTTAATATTTCATAGTGGACCCACCTGACTTAAACCATAAAACCTGTAGGCCACCTTTCACCATATTTTCATATTAGAGGGATTTCCATCATTAAGCCCAAACCAAGTAAAAACTATGGAACAAAATACTGAACCAACTTAATCATTATATTACCATCAATCAAACATTGAATCTCAATCAACCATTGAAACAATATCAAACCAATCCATAACAAATATAAACCATCAGATCATACCGATGCACAACCATTCATCAATATAACAAGCCATACCCTATTAAGGATCACAGAAACCAATTGTTGTCCCTACAAACCCTAATCAAATATATTTCAAAGACTATACACTATTTCTTTGTACCACACCCGCATATGTACGTGCTTCCTCTATAGAAGATTTGCGTACAAATATCAAATCACTGACTACTTAGATTTTTGTCAAACTGAATCACTAGTTCAATCAATGAATACTAAATCACAACAGATACATCAATACTAACTTACTGAAAACCCAATCATAATATAACACCATCACTGATCAATATACCAAGTCTTATTCAACCCAATCAACATTGTTAAACATAGATTATCATGATAGAGACATCATCGATAGACAACAACAAATAGAACCGAATTGATCAAATGTCATCAACAAGCCATATTGCAAAACCCTAGTATATGTACACAACTTTCACAAAGCGTATTTGTGTGTGTAAGCACTTACCATTCACAACACCCACGTACATATTAGCATAAACTAAAATCACTTCGCATAATTTATATGTAACTACCCAGAAGTAGATCTGCATATGTGTGCAACTAGCCTGAGACAAACCTATGTACATATCTGAAAAATATTCATTGTAAACATAATATTCACACTCCGAAACTCTTACTTTCATAATTACATACTTTAGATTGCTTCATTCAGATCACAACATCATTACAATCACATATATATCATTGTTAGACATTTTCAATAAGTACATCAAACAATCAAATATGTCACCATACTTCAAATCTTTCAGATTAGAGTCTTCTCCTTGCTCCTTGGTGCACACCTGTTTCAGATCAAATCATTCATAAACAATCCATCACTTGCACACTTAACACTTTTATCTCCCTTTTCTTATATACATTTAGCCTTAGCCAACACCTTAGGCCAATCCTTTGGTAATGTCGTTAGTATTCCTTTACGGGATCAAATAATCATTGTCACACTCATTATTGTGGGCCAATACCATGGTAAAGACCCCTGGTATTCAAATTACCATGGTGTATATTCTGTACGCTAATTTTATTTACCATACCTACGTATGTATGCGACCTTTCTTCTCAGGACCCGCGTATACTTTCTCAAACTTTACATTTACCATCCACCTGTTTCCGAATATTTCTCAAACTTTACCTTTACCATCCATTTATCTCTGAACTGACATTCCTTTGTCCATATCACTTGTAACATCTATACCAGTCTACACGATATCACAATGTTGGCATCTTTATCAAGTAGTTTGCCATCAAGGACAACACATTACCATAATGTCAACATAAACACCATGAAAATTTAGAAATTCTACCATATTTTCATACTATATGTGCCTAACGTCACACCCAATCCATAGATCTTATCCAATTAATACATTCCTGCCATTACCAATTTCCCACATGATTTTTTTCTCCATAATATATATGCCTTAGACCACATTGATCCAAATCATTGACTCGTTGCTAAAGAACATTTTGTCGTTGTCCCTATACTCCCCATCCACAATCACGGAGGACCTTTACAGTGTACCCAACATGATTTCCTATCATGAAGAAACTCCCATTGTGTCCCTCTTCATGAGCAGAACAGTTCCCTTTTGCACCATTTCCCAAAAATATTTTGTTTATCCTAGTTTACAAGACCAACGCTAATGACCCATGTCCTCCTCACGCTAATATGCACGTGTTAAAACTATCCCTAGCACCGATAGGATTGACTGAGCCCTTTCTCAGTCGCGCCGATCCTCTTTTGGAATTTTTTTTAAATATGGAGCCGAAGCTTCCAACTCTAGAAGCTTTGTAATAGAAGTCTGGTAAATGGTTAGGCTGGATGGAGTTGAGGAGGTCAGTTTGGGCTCCTTTCTCTTATTAGGATGGAACTAATCCAAGAGATAAGGCCTT
The DNA here is from genome assembly GCA_031772625.1 of Pinus tabuliformis. NCBI lineage: Eukaryota > Viridiplantae > Streptophyta > Pinopsida > Pinales > Pinaceae > Pinus > Pinus tabuliformis. The sequence goes on along the minus strand of CM062809.1, from coordinate 276,523,863 downwards.
CTCCAATGAGAAGAGGAACCATCTCCCATCCATCCAAGATATAAAAACCCCTCTTTTTCCCAAGCAAAAGCTAGTTTTAGTTGGGAGTTAGAATAATAAACAAAACATCTATAGTCTGAAGTTTTCTAGTGTATGTTTGAGGGAGAATAGTTTGCTTGGGTGTGATTTGAGACTAGAGGGAAAGAGGCCTTAAAATCTCTATTGCTGGGGTTGTCCATGAAGTGCTAGCAGAAGTGTGGGAACTTGGATACGTTAGAGGATATCAGCAACATCAAGGCACCTGTTGTAATCTATTTTTGATTTATATAAATGAAACTATCGATCAATTTCATACATGAAGTGTCATTTTACATATTTATGGCTTAATGTTCCTTGACTTGTTAAGTAGGATGAATACAATATTGTATGCTATTACGTTTGTTGTTTTCTGTTGTTTTCTTGTTTCAGGTGTGCGAAGGAAGGAAACGAAAGATAGCTGGAACAAAGAAGCAGGATCATCACCAAGTGGAATAGTGTTCTAAGAGGTAGGCCCTCTTCATTGATTCTAGCCTAAGGAAATCTGCAATAGATTGTCTATTTGTGACTAGACCCACGGTCTCGAGTTAGAGGAATTGTTTGTATCCGCACTTAGAATTTACCTGCATCACATCTGCCCCTAGTCAATTTTGACTATTGTCTTAACCATACCTCCACTGATTTATCCCTTAGGTATTTTAACCTCATGATTGAGCTCCACATGCTGTTTTAAAAAAAACATTTGACATCCACCTTTTGCAACAAGGGCTAAAGAAAATAGCTCCATATTTATCAAGCCTCAACCTCCAATTTTTTTTGGAATTTCCAATCTTTGCCACTTCACTAGAGACAAACCTCTTTTTTTACTCTTTCCATTCCATAAAAACTGAGCACTCAATTTCCTTATTGACATTAACATTCTTTTGGGAATTTTGGCTAAGATTAGCATCATTAAAGACTAGAGTTGCATTTGCATTACAAGATTGCATTACAACGAAGTATTTTCTTTGTCAAATTTGTTATTTTCTTATGTATCTCACAAACTTACATGTTATCTAAAGTGAATGAATTAATTGGAAATTTATTTCAAAATTTGTTTAAGTACACTCTGTCTTGAATAGTTAATCATTTCTATGTTTTCTTATAATATCCGGATCTGATAATCCTTAATTGCTCTCCCATCCCGATTGACCTCTTTCACTTCTTTCATAATCCAGTTTAAGGAACCCTTAATTTCTCCTTTGATTCGATAGAAAACCACTTCACCATCCAGCCTTAAGATCTAAAATAACTCAGCTACCTTGCCCTATAGACACTATTTTTAGAACTTGATCCAGTCTTGTTTGCTTGACATTTGACCCCATATCCCAATGGTAAAATATATCCCTCTATCCATCTAAGTAAGTGATCCCACCACCAAATCAAAACCAAAACCCAAGTACAATCATAACTAGCCTTAAATCAATTAACTAAACAAAGTTAAATCATAAAGAGAGAGCCCTCTCTGAGCATTAGGAAGGCTAGATCCTAATCTCCAAAGTAGGTTTGTGGTTACCTCTATCATTTCTTTCCTAACAACTCTAGAGAAATTTTGGAGTGATAACATAAAATAGGGTCCTCCTAAGTCGTCTGCTGGTGATTCTTCCCAACAAAAGCCTAAGTATCTGTGCCTCATTTGTAAAGAGGACCATTATACTAAGGATTTTCCTAGACGATTTGAAGTTAGTTGTTTGCTAAAATGGACCCCAACTATCCTAAAAGAGTCATTTCCATCCCAACAAACTCAAATGGTAGACCAACCTCAATCGTCTGCTTCCTCAGGTTCACAAGTGTTCATGATGAGTATGCCCGTTAATGTGGCTACTAGATCAAAATATTATCAAACTCATACCCCAACAACAAGGAAAGAAAAAAAAGCTGTCGCTTCTTCTTTTGCCCCATCAAGTTCTAGTCCTCTTCATATAGAGCGACCTCACCCTAATTTCGCCATTCAACCACCTTCTCAAGGTGTGCTGCGAAAGTCCTCGTACAATCCCAATGTTCGCGCTGCTCAACACTATAATATTTTTGAGGATTTGGCTCAGGCGCCATCGACTATGTTTGCCCTCGAGGTACTCCAAAGCTGTCCATCTCAACGAAAATCATTATTGTCGGCTATTGGGGGTATTGATCCTGTTGATTCCAGTCTTATATGTTTTGATATAGAAAACCATGTTCTACATCTTCCTCATCAGATTTCCTTTCTCATTCAGGTTATCATCAATGAGAAAACCATTCATAGAACTGTCATTGATGAAGGTGATTCCACCTACATCATGTCTGTTACTTGTTGGAAGGAAATTGGTTCTCCTACTCTGAACCAGTCCCCTAACACTTTGGAAGCTTTTGACAAGTGCGATTTGTGACCATTCAGTGTCTTACCCAACCTTGCCATTAATTTGGAGGGCACAGTCCACGTCGAGGTAGAGATCATTGACACTAATCTCAATTATAATATTCTACTTGGATGGAGTTGGACCCATGCCATGCATGCTATAGCCTTGTCCTTTTTCAGCGTGATTCATTTTCCCATCAAGGGAAAATAGTCACAGTTGACCAACTATCCTTCTTTACCTCTTCCTCCTTAGATGACAATGTTCCATATGTCAAGCACATCGATGCTTCTTATGATATTGTGGGGGTATGACTCTTTAAATATCCTACTATGATGGGTATCTTTTCGCTCCCATCTCCTCATGTTACCTCTGTTAACATGATTTTAGTCAATTCTGATCCTTGGGTCATTCCCTCTCCGGATCTTGTTGACACATGGGGCGAGGTAATGCCGTTAAGTCCTGCCGAAATTAATTATGTGGAAATTGTTTCCGCTTCGCCTTCAATATCCCCTGATTATATTGTTTTGAAAACCTCTCTTGATGTGTATTCTCAATCTCATGGTTTGGTCAGAAGGGAACATGGGTAATAATACCAAAACGATGCTAATTGATATTTCTATCAAGCCTGGTGTCGCTAAAAATATCCATATCGGGGTAACTTGTTCTCCAAAAGAGATCAAGCTCTATAATCTTTTGTTCCAAGAGTTTCAGGATGTTTTTTCATGGTCATATGAAGAAATTCCCGACATTGACCCAAGTATAGTCGTGCACGAAATACCGACTTATCCTCATACAAAGCCTGCTCACCTACACCCCGTTATTATCGTTGGTCCTTTTTCCAAATGGGGCATCGACTATATGACATGTAACCTCGTTCGGCTAGGAGGTATGGTTATATCATCGTTGTTGTGGATTATTTCACCAAATGGGTTGAAGCGATGCCTACATACTCTGCAGACGATAAAAAGACGACTCAATTTCTATTCAATCATGTTATTTCTAGGTTTGGAGTGCCTCAGGCCATTGTCATCGACCATGGCTCCCACTTCCGAGATTACATGATGGATGAGATGACTTCTACGTTGGGTTTACGCCACGATGGATCAACCCTGTATTACTCTCAGGCCAATGGCCTAGTTGAAGCTGTGAATAAAGTCTTGGTTACAATGCTTCAGCGCACCATTGGGATGCACAAGTCAAATTGGCATCTCATGCTATTTTAAGCTCTATGGGCTTACTGAACCTCAACCAAGGATGCAACTGGATTTACACCATTCCAGCTAGTCTGCGGTCTGGAAGCAACTTTACCGTTTGAATGCGAAATTCCATTCCTTAAGCTGGCTGTCGTACTTCTCCCCGAGACCTCACCTTAGGAAGAGCATCTCTTGTATTTAGAATGACTCAACAAGACCCACCGTCTTGCTACTTTGGTTATCAAAGCACAAAAAAAATGAGTCAAATCCCATTTTGATCAGTATGTTTCTCCTCCATCTTTTCCCGAAGGCGATTGGTCCTTCTGTATGATTAGGCTAATGATAAGCTGGGGGCAGACAAGTTCGAACCCATGTGGCATTGGCCCTACATTGTTAAATGCGTGTTACAAAAAGGGGCCTATGAGCTTATTGACTACAAGGACAATCCCTTAGACAAGCCCCGTAATGGGCTTTATCTCAAAAAGTTTTATGCTTAGGTCATCTTGCATGGTTACTTTTGTACAATAAGTGTGTCATTTGTTTTTGTGCAGTACGGTTTGGTGTGTTTTTTTGCAACTAGCTTTCCTTCTTATTATGTTTTTGCCTGCTTTGCAGATGTCGGTGTCTCCTCACATCGGTTTTGTTGACGGTGCTTGCCGAAGTACCCAGAACCTATCTCCGCAACATGGGTCATTTATGACCCCCATGGTGAGTTGATTGATCTTCAAGGGATTTGTCTATGTCAAACAGCTAATAAAATCACTAAGTATAGCGCAGTTATCGAATTGTTGTCAGAAGCTATCACTCTTGGCATCCAGGATTTGGTTGTCAACCTTGATTCACAACTTCTTTTTCTTCAACTCAATAGGAAATATTTCGTCAGAAACCCTCATATATTGAGAATGTATCTACATATCTGTCTATTGGAGAGAAATTTTGATTACATTACATATCATCATATTCCTAGACATATGAATACATTGACAGATGCATTACCTAATTATGTGTTGGATAGGCATTTGCGAAACATGTAAAAGTAAAAAACAAATCATTTGTATCATAGTAAGTAGGAAAATATAGGATCTATATATGTGTGTGTGTGTGAATAATGTTTTCATACATCAAAGCCTCAAAAGATAAAATGTGTGTTCGAAATATGTCAGTGGCTCAGAGGCCTAAGAAAATATGGAATGCTAGACCTATGCACTAAAAAACATGATGCTCATGATAGCATGTAACAGTGCAGACTACACGAGTCAGCAGTCGGTGGATCCGATCTAACACCCCCATCGTATGCCTCTGGTATTGGCGTGGGACATCACCCATCTGAGCGTACTCTGGGATCCCATGGGTCAACCCTCGAGATTGTGCGCAATATCCTCCTCGTTGTCACTCTCCTCATGATAAGGAGTGACATAAAACTGCCGAGCGATGCACTTGGCAATCAGGGACATCTCGGTAGGGCATTCTAGTCCAACATATGCATTCATAAAATCGAAGTGTCATGAACACATATATATTTCAAAAATAGTAAAAACATCACAAAACTAAAAAATTGTTTGTTTTTACCTCCATCATCAAAATCCTCCCCTTCTGGGAGTGACATATTCGGATCTCTGCAGAAGTCGGTACTGCTATAAGGACAATCCTCCACTACGATCACCTGTCGTTGTAGCCATGAGAAGGAGGCGGGCTTGTAGGACATCTGTTGGCCCCTCATAACCCTGGCCATCAACTCGCTCCAACGGACCATCTGTTGGTCTCGTGGCATCGGAGGATCCATCTCGGTCAGCTAGTATTGGAACAGCGGAACCCACTCTAGGAAGAAGGTCACTAGGACAGACCCAAAGAAAATTGCTTTAGGTTTCCTGCCTTAGCTTTTGATAGATGGCGCTTCATGTTGATTTTCATAGATTCCACCCAGTTAAAAATAGTGGGTGATGTGCACTCGATAACATATAGGAGCTTCGACTTATTAGTCTCATGCGGCGCTTGGGACCCAACGACTCTATTGATGGTCAATAGTAACACTCTCAACACAAGATCCCAAACAGTCGCGATCTTGATCTTTACACTTTTGGACTTGAGAGCTTTTGGGCAATGTTCGACAAGTCACATGGACACACTTGCCCCAATTAGCCTCGACCCATATAGGTTGACTGGTTCCCCTCTCCGGGATCGTCCTGTGATGAAATAAATATTTGAAGTCTCCAACTCCAGCTCTTGGTCACCGATGATAAAAATTTCCCGATTTATGTCCCAGAGACTAATCAGGTACCATAACAGCTCGAGTTGAGCCCACATCCCTGGTGTGAGAAATAAATTGAGGAGCTTATAGTTCCTCAAAGCCTCCAAACAATTTGGATCAGCTATTTCTTGAGTATCGATATCCTCATGCTCTTGTTCTTTCCAATCCACCATTTTCAACGATTTTCTTCCTACAAAAACCATTTAATCAATTCAATGATCATCTTTTGACAGAGAAATTTGGATTCAAGTGGTCAAATTGAGCAAAAAACATGTTCTTTTTTTGCTCATGGTGTCGGTGCGACTGTTTTAAAAACAGTGGCACCGACAACGTGATTGGTGGATTTCTTAACCCTCGGTTGGCGCGGATCTGTGCCCAGAAGTTGCGCTGACCGAGGGCGATTTTTCTTTTCCAAATCCTTCCCATGAAATCCAAAAAATGGATAAAAAACAGGTAAAAACAATATGAAAATTGAGATTAAGGTCTTGGCCCTTACCTACAGCCGACGACTCGACAAATGACCCTTGGATCTCCCACAATCTGCTCCAGAAAAATTAGGGCACAAAAGGGTAAAAAACTCTTCACACAAAGGTAAAAAGGTAAATGGTAAAAAATAATTATTTTTTCCCCTTTTTATTCGTTTTTATGAAAATATTAGGGTTTCAAAAGTGTTTTTGACCTATTTTTCCTCAGAACTACATAATGCATTTACCTTTTTTGTGCATCGAAAGGTAACAGATTGTTGATGATGACACTCGAGCCTCGTTTAAGCTTTTTTCTTGGTTCGTAAGCCCAAATGAAAAGATCGTCGAGTATTTTCCCTTTTGACTTGTTAAAGAAAATAAAATGGGGAGGTTTGTTTTCAACTCTTTTCCGACCTTTTAAACACGAAAAGATTGTTGAGCCCTTATTGTTTTGAACTCATTAAAGGATGCGAAACATCATTTAACCAGTATATGTTTACCCATTTTTCAGGCTGGGATAAAATATTTACGAAAAGGTACTCCTTGAATGAAATGGTCAAGCGGTTCTCTCAAGTATCGTTTTTTACCTTTCCGGGCTTGAGAGACACAAATATACGAAAATGGACCATGTGGAGTTTTCTTTTCTGTGTCTTTTTCAAACTCTCTAAACATGAAAAAGATACCGAGTTACACCTTTGTCAGACTCACTAAAGAATTAAACGCCATCGGATTCGTCACCATGACGAACATGAGCTTCTCCTTCCTAGGGCTCATTAAACTTGCTAGGTCATATTCGTCTGAAGGATGAACTTACAGTGCAAGCATATGCTATCCCCTTCAAGCTTGCGATAAAAAATAATTGGGGTACCTGCTAGAAATGGTGAGGGAAAATTTGGTAATTCTATCAGTTGTGTCAGCAACTCACTCTTGAACATGACATTATCTATTTCGTGTCGGGTTGGGGTATCCTCCTTTCATCGTTGACCTTCTTGGGTTGAGCCGTTCATTTTTGCCTTCCATTTGATCTCTGCCACGTCATCATGACCACCAATCCTATGGATCCAAAAGCTGCCAAACTTCGGAATCGTGTCGCCGATATGTTCAAGAGTCCATCTCTCTATAGTTACACTTAGTCCTGATTCTCTGTATCATCTGAAATCATTTTCCTCCCTTTGTCTCGTGTCGATGATGTGAGATACATCATGGCCCTCCTTCGACACAGTTGCTTCCTATCGACTTCAGCTCATTTTCCAGGAAGCTGACCGCGAGACTCCCTTCTGGTACCTTAGAGCTTGCATGCCTTAATGGCAAGTTCTTTGCACTCAACAACAAGTTCACATCATTGGATTTCGATCAAGTGATTTCACGGGTGTTCAACATCAGTTCCTTTATTCACATTCCGTGAACTGTTCTGCCAGTACCTTGAGAGCCATTGTCATTATTGGTGGTTTCTCTCGCACTTGTTAACGTTTCACATCATTGACTTGTTATCAAGTGACTTCTTAGCATGTTCAACTTCAACACATTCATTCACATGTTAGGATTTGTACTTTGATCGGGTCGTTTGGAGCACAAGATCCTGGGCTAAGATTACGCAAGTCCAGGTTGTGAGGTGATGTGACATGGTCATGTTGATATACATGTCTCTTTCAGATGGATGGTTGCGACTATACCATGAGTTGTTATATGTGATCCTTATCATTATTGGATGGCTGTGACCATACCTTGGTTTCATTATGATCCTTTCTGTTGGATGGCTGCGCCCATGCCTTCGGTCCATTTACATGATCATTCTCTTGATGGATGGGTCCATACCACAATTCATGTATTCTTATTCAAAGTTTACAGTGATGTATATGTATCTATTCTTGCTTGCAGGTTCTTCGATGATGGACTCCAGTTCCCCACACACACTTGTAAAGCATTTCACTCCTCACTCTAGTTCAGCCTTGATGCTTTAGGGGGCATCTGTTACACAACATTTTGTCACTATCCCTGTACTCCTCGTCCATGATCCTGGAGGACCTCTACAGTGTACCTGACATGCTTTCCTATCATGAAGAAACTCCCATTGAGTCCCTCTTCATGAGCAGAACATTTCCCTTTTGCATCATTTCCTAAAAATATTCTGCTTACCCCAGTTTACAAGACTAACGCTAATGACCCATGTCCTCCTCGCACCAATATGCAGGGGTTACAACTACCCCTAGCACCGATTGGATCAACTGGGCCCTTTCTCAGTCGCGCCGATCCTCTTTTGGAAATTTTTTTAAATATGGAGCTGAAGCTTTCGGCTCTAGAAGCTTCGTAACAGAATTCTGGTAAATGGTTAGGCCGGATGGAGTCGAGATGGTCAGTTTAGGCTCCTTTCCCCTATTAGGATGGAACTAATCTAAGAGATAAGGCCTTCTCCCATGAGAAGAGGAACCATCTCCCATCCATCCAAGCTATAAAAACCTCTATTTTTCCCAAGCAAAAGCTAGTTTTAGTTGGGAGTTAGAATAATAAACAAGACATCTATAGTTTGAAGTTTTCTAGTGTAAATTTTAGGGAGAATAGTGTGCTTGGGTGTGATTTGAGACTAGAGGGAAAGAGGCCTTAAAATCTCTATTGTTGGGGCTGTCCATGAAGTGTTAGCAGAAGTGTGGGAACCTGGATATGTCAGAGGAGATCAAAAATGTTAAGGCACCGGTTGTAATCTCTTTTTGTTTTATATAAATGCAAGTATCGATCGATTTCCTACATGAAGTGTCATTTTACATCTTTATGGCTTAATGTTCCTTGACTTGTTAAGTAGGATGAATACAATATTGTATGCTATTACTTTTGTTCTTTTCTATTGTTTTCTTGTTTCAGGTTGCGAAGGAAGGAAACGAAAGATAGCTGGAACGAAGAAGGATCATCACCAAGTGGAATAGTGTTCTAAGAGGTAGGCCCTCTTAATTGATTCTAGCCTAAGGAAATTTGCCATAGATTGTCTATTTGTGACTAGACCCATGCTCTTGGGTTAGAGGAATTGTTTGTGTCCACACTTAGAATTTACCTGCATCACACCCGCCCTTAGTCAATTTTGACTATTGTCTTAACCATACCTCCACTGATTTATCCCTTAGGTATTTTAACCTCGTGATTGAGCTCCACATGCTATTTTAAAAAAACATTTGACATCCACCTTTTGCAACAAGGGCTAAAGCGAATAGCTCCATATTTCTCAAGCCTCAAACTCCAATTTTTTTTGGAATTTCCAATCTTTGCCACTTCACTAGAGACAAACCTCCTTTTTTACTATTTCCATTCCATAAAAACTGAGCACTCAATTTCCTTATTGACATTAAAATTCTTTTAGGAATTTGGCTAAGGTTAGCCAAAAAACCAAAATGCTCTCTATAATAGATTTCACTAGAATCTGTTGATATCCTAAAGAGAGCCACCAATTACATCAAAGATTAATGTGTTTTTCCACTTTTATAAGAATCTATAACCAATCAACTCCCATATAATTATTTGGTTTAAGGAAATATCCAAGAGATTTGAAACCATCATTTAGCATACCAGAGTTGAGAGGAAAAATACCTTTAATGGATTCCAGATTCTCCTACTTGAGATTACTGCTAAGACTAATCAATTTATCAAGGCTTACTTCCATGCCTGCAACATTAAAAATAGTCTAAAATTTCTTTAAACATCTTCCATTCATCCACATTCCCCTGACCAAATAATAACACACCATCAACAAATAAGATGTGTTATCACCACATGAGGGCCAACTACCACTCCTTTAATTTTGCAATTCTCCTTTGCTTCCATTATTAACCTACTTAAGCCTTCAATAGTGAATAAAAACAAAAACAGAGATACAAGGCATCCTTGCCTTGTCCCCCTTGATGTCTGGAATAATTCAAAAGGCTCACCATTGATAAGAAAAACATAATTAGAAGGTCGAATACAACCTAAGATCCAAGACACAACTTCAAATTTTAAACCAGTTTGAATTAAAACCAATCTTAGGAAAAACCAGTCCACTCTATCACATGCCTTTTTCAAATCAATCTCCATCACCGACACTGGAAAATTTTGAGCCTTGATCGTATGATTGACCTTCTATGTTGTCTTTATTGCATCATGAATATGCCTATTATAGAGAAAAACGAATTGAGTCAACGACATATGATTTGATAGACCAACCTTCATTCTATTAGCAATCAACTTAGAGATTATCTTGTACAGAGAATTGAATAGGGCTATTGACTTAAAAGCATTAAAAGACGTAGGCTTCACCATGTTAGGAATTATGTATGCGATTCTATCCCATGGATATATGCTTTCTACTTCTCAATACGATGACAACATATATTTAAAAATATACTAATAACAATAAAACATTTTTTGGTGGACAATGTAGATCATAAGTAAAATATTTCAATGTCCATTCTAAGTAAAATGCTTCAATATCAATTATCCATATATTATATAACACAATTGAAAATAAAAAAAACTTCATTGGTCTCTCTTCTAGCTTAATAAATCTAGGATTAAAATAGATTTATGATGATTTAAAAAAATACATATACACCATCTAGTGTGTATATATATATGGAGAGTGTGTGACTCTGACTCATGGATATATGCTTTATACTTTTTAAAATGAGAACGACATGTATTTACTAATATATTAATAACAATAATTTTTTTTAATATGTATAGTGTAGATTATAAATAAAATATTTCAACGTCTATACTAAATAAACTGTTTCAATATCAATTATAATACATATATTATATAATACAATTGATTTTTTTAATAAATATAGAATTACAATAAATTTAATAATGAAAAAAAATACATATACATCATCTAAAATATATATATATATATATATATATATATATTTTAATAAAAACTGCATTTTTGGAATCTTTTAACTCTATATATTTTAATTTCAATAACGTATTTTCCACACCTTTAAAATAAATCTTTTATATTTATAATTCATTAAAAAAAACATATTTATTAAAACACTTAGAGTGGAGAGGACAGAACCATAAATCTATCAATGAAGGTGGACAGATGTACAAGTGGCACCAACAAAGTACGATACTTTAAAGGTGGGAGCCCGACGTGTAGAACTTTCAAGGTGGGTTGTAACTTTGCTTTATTTTACTCTCTTTTACTTTTTCTTGTTTTCGGGGATGATTTTCCTTTTAATAATTTTTTTTTAAAGTAAGATGATTAATTCTTTAACTTTTTGAACGTGCAATATTTAACACTTTATTAAAAGTTCACACTCAATGTTGAATATTCCATTTTCCACCTTTCGGCTTGGTGTGAATATTAAGTGGCAATTTATAGAGGGGGAGATGAAAAGAAAGATTTCGTTGCTTTATAACCTTTAAGAAAAAGTATATATATACGACTTTTTCATAAAAAGGACATTTCGAATATTTTTTGTATTATGAAATTTGTTTTGATTCTTATCCATGAAAATGTTACAAATTAATTAATTATTATTTTAATTTTTAATTTTATTAATTTCTTTGTTTATATTTAATTGATTAGAGGTTGGCTGATTTTTTAATGATATTAATTATATAATATATCTAAAATAGTTTTTCTAATTTGTATCTTATTTTTACTCTTTTATATAAAGCTAAAAACATGTACCCAAGTGATTGAGTCCTTGGCAATAATTATATATGCATTAATATCATATCTCCCAAAAGGTATAATAAGATTGTTTATTAAAGCTATAGATTCTAACATGTCATCATTTTTCTTTTGTGCTATTTACTTACATGTGTTCTCAAGTCCTTCTACCAATTGGATTTGTTATTCTTCTATATTTTCCCATTAAAAACCATTTCTAGGTAAGTTTTATTTAGATGACATATTTGTAGATAAACTTTGCATTTAATCGAAATTGTGTTTTTCATAATGAAATTATTTGTCCATTAAAACTTTACAATAATTTTGTTCGATATATGAGTGTTTTAACATAGAGAAAACACCTTTATCCTCTTCAGTTTGATATGCCTTAATAAAATTATCCAACAAGTTTTTATTTTTATAATGGATTTTCTTTTCCCAAAAGCATATCCGAATATTCAACATCTAATCTAGGTTGAGTTTGAGGAAATAAATATTGAAATAGAGTTAAATTTGAGGAATCATGCTTTAAATAAACAACCATCTCTACCCTAAAACATAATCCCTCATCTACGACCTTTCTATAGACTTATTAGAATATGAAATAAACAAAAAATAAGCATGAAGAATTAAGACTTTTCAAATAATCTATAGTCTAATTAAAGTTAATATATTTCAAGAGAGTTGTGGAAGGTCATTAAAAAAAAATGAATTTACAAGTTAAAGTGATTTCTTATAGTTGTTAATAATAACATTGGTCCACATTTGAAAGCATTTGTAATAGAAAGTTACATTCTACTTTCTCTATAGTAAACAAATCTTTGTTGTGGAGTCTTCCTTTCCAAATTAGAAGAAACCTTATATTGGACTACAATTTTAACACCAAGTACTTGAGTATTGAAAAGAGAATTTGTCCTCTTTCTCTGGATATTGAAAAGAGGATTTGTCCTCTTTCTCTAAATATGGAAAAGAGGATTTTTCCTCCTCTATTTTAGTTGACAAAGATAATACTTCCTTTTGAAAACATTTATAATCAAAGTGCCTTTAGAGACAATAGAATACCTTACCAGGGAGTTAACCATAAGTATTACAATGTGAGAGGGCTAGCTTAAAGATTGCAAAGGAAGTGCTCTCCCATAAAGGATGTGGGTAGGTATGGGTTTCCTAGTAAACCTAAGCCTCATGAGCCCTTTAATAGGAAACCCTAATGTTCATGAAAAAATTAGCCAATGCTAAAATTTTCTCTCCATTGTCCTAAATAACCTTGAAAAAGGGCTAGCTTAAAGATTGCAAAGGAAGTACTCTCCCACAAAGGATGTGGGTAGGTTATGGGTTTCCTTGTAAGCTTAAGCCTCATGAACCCTTTAATAGGAAACCCTAATGTTCTTGAAAAAATTAGCCAATGCTAAAATTTTCTCTCCATTGTCCTAAATAACCTTGAAAAACGACTTATTGTAGTTGGAGAATTAGGAAGATAGGCATTGCCATTACATCATAGTTAAGTAAAAATACTACAAATTATAAGGCAATACAAAACAATATGCTTAAATGTAAATTTTGTACATATTTAGTTGAAATATATTGAAAATATTAATGGTGGCTTGTCAGGTTGGTCAAAGAGGGGTGTTGATATCCCCCCCTCCAAAGTTCAAGTCTCACTAATGGCATGATTCTACTTCTGCTCATGTTCATGCTTGTGGATGTGCTAGTGCATGCTATAGCAATTTGAAACCAAGGGAAAACATAAGCATCTTTAGTGGAACATATACCTCCTAATCACAACGTCTTAATCAAAGGATCAATTTAAATTTGAACCAAGGGAAAATATAAGCATCTTTAGTGGAACATATACCTCTTAATCACAACATCTTAATCAAAGGATCAACTTAAATTTGAACCATATATAAGCATATTTAATGGAACATATGCCTCCTAATCACAACGTCTTAATCGAAGTATCAATTTAAATTTTGTTCGTTTCACTCACTCCAAAATTAATAAAACATAATTACCAAATTATGATAAGTATAAACAATCAATACATACATATATATCTAAATTCCTTTATAGATAGTCAAAGGATCTTAGCTCGAGTGGTTTGGTGAGAACTTTGTTTCCCCAACTACGTGGGTTCAAGTCTTCATAGACATGTTGTAACTGACCCATTTGTGACATTTATGAAATGGTTGTATTTGGTGTAATAGCAACAACTATTCTTTCAAAGTGGTTGATTCTCTAGAAATTCTCATTCTAATTTAAAAAAAAAAAAACCTTTTTACACAATTAATATTAGTAAAACTACCATGGTTATCTTTTCTGTGGAACTACCATGGTTATCATTATAATCATTATAAGGTAATTATTTTTGAGCATATAACTGAGATGAAAAATTTTAAGCAAAATAAAACATGGATAGGTAGAAAAACAAATTAAGTTGTTGGCTTCAATAATTCCTAATTACAAGTTTAATTAGATTAAGTTCACAATAAAATGAAAATGAAAATGGTGAATATGAGGAAGTATGATACCTAAGTGAAGGTTTCTCGAATCAAAAGACTTTGTTTCCCATACTTTTAATCCCTACTTTTTGGTGGGGTAGAGACTATAATAATCAATTTTTCGATAGTGACTTAGTTCCACGTAAAAAAATAGAGACATAACAATGTTTTAAATCAAAGTTTCATTCAAATCATGGATTAAATTTGATTACATTTCACATTTTATCTTAGGTTTGAGTTCGAGTTCTTATTTGGCCTTTCTGGAGGTTGAGGTCTTAGGTTATAAGGTACATTTATTAACCATTTTTGACAGATAAATTAATGTTGGCAAGTCCACCGCTAGACCATTTGAAATTTCATAACTTTCCATTGCCCTGTGAGTTTTATGACATCTTGAATCCCTTATTTTACACTTGGGAGGCACATCTTCACATCTTCATTTTGTTTAGCTGAAGAGTCTCCTTCAATATTGAGTGTCTTTGCTTTTCCCTTACTGGCTTTGAACTCTCGGTAGCCTGGTAGATGATGCTCCCATGGTAGACGACTCCACAGGGTATGCAATCCTCACATGGTAGACGACTCCACAAGTTTGCTTGGTTCAGTGCCACTGTTGAAATCAAGAATTCTTTCTTTTTGGTAGATAATGATGGGAAAATTAAACCAGTAAATATATCTCAAAGCAGAATTGTAAGTAAATTCATTGTTGTTAATTCTATGCTTCATAAATTCCAAGCACCAACTAGCATAAAAAAATTGTCCACGCAAAATATTGCATGAAATCTTCTTATCTTTCTTTTTTACATTCATTTATTCATTTACTTTCTCTGTATTTGTATCAATGTATCTTTCTATGGAAGAATTATTTGGCCATATTGGCTATTGTTAATAGAGATTGAAGCAAATTCATGAAAAGAAAAAACCAGATAGAAATAGAACTATCTTAGCAAATTAAATGAATGTAATACAAAAACAAGTTCAGGAAATGATACCTATTCTTGAAAAAAATCAATGTGTGTAAATGTTCATGTACTGAATACAGTGTGCAATTAGCCAAACATAGATGGGGAATACTAGAAAAGGCTTCTCTTATGGAGAAAGGCTATAAAAAAGGTGAAGGTATGGAATGAGAATGGTAACGCCTTTAAATTTTAAATATTTTAATCATTGGAATGAAAAAACAAAGGCAAAAAGAATACAATCTTTGAGGTTGGAAAACATGCACAAGTTTTACATTACCAATAACACCAAAAAGTTTCTCTAGATTTTGGATAGAGTGATCATTTAGAAGCTTTTCTGCAACAACATTGTGGGACTGCACCTCCTTAGTGTCAATGTCTTTCGATGGGTGAAGTCACCTCACTTTCTTCCCATATTCACCTACAACCTGCTTCACGACATTTTGTCCCAATTCAATCCAATTGAACTAAAGGAAGTTAACAAATTCAAATTAGACTTTTAGAAAAATAGAAGAGATGGGCAATATTGTTCCTAAAGTAGTATGAGAGATATTTCATATACTAGGATAGATCCATCTTAAATACAGATCTAACATGAGTCGAGAGGGATGCAATTCTTGACGTGATTTTTTAAATTTTTAGATTTTTGTATTTTGGCTTACTTGAGAAAAATTTCAACTTTGATGAGGGATGAAAAAAGTTACACATCATATTGGGATGTAGAACGAGTCTCTTATCTCAAACATCATACTGGGTTGTAGAATGAGCCTCTCGGCTCAAACATCATACTGGGTTGTAGAATGAGGGTCGTAAAATGAGAGTTGTAAAATTAATTTTTTCTAACCTAATAGATGTGAAAAACTCATAAGTGATAATTTATTAAACATCGTCTTTTGTGCCCAATCATACACGTCAAAATTATATTGGAAAATCAAGGGTCACACAAGACATTAATAGATTTTCATTAAATGTGTATGTATCTGGAGAGATTCAACATTCATAGATGACATGTTGGCATATTTCCACACTCATGGCGAATCCATGAGTAGCACACAATGCACTCTTGATTTGGAATATATTTATTATCAAATGAAGCATTCAATGTGGATGTGTTGCATATTATATGATGTACAACAAACAACATATCAGACATGGTTTCATTATTGAGTTTTATTGGTAGAACACATATGCTTAGCTTATGGCCCATATAATGGCGATGTTCATTGTCCTGTTGAAAGACCGTTCTCAAGTGGTGGAGAACTACTGAAAATAGGAAAATCTTTGCTACACTTTGCCCAACTGCTCATGAAATGCGAAAAGGAATTCACATCCGCAATAACGTGATGAAAAATTGGCTCTGATGCAAAATATGCTTCCCTGCAACATAGTGACCCATTTCAAAGCTTTGTTGTATATGTAAAGCGTTTTTCCATAACTATTTTGAAGCTTTAATTGTTTTCGTAAAGCTCTTTTCAATAACTATTTTCAAAGCTTTTATTGTATTCTTAAAGCGCTATTTTATTTTAAAATTTATTGTATGCTTTCCAACCATATAATGTGAGGATTTTCTACACACTGCGCCATCTTTGTACTTTACTTTACTAGCTCTATGCTGCCCACTGCCACCTTCCATGACTTGGACAGTCTCTCATGTGGGCATTATAAGCATTTTGGACCCTTCACAATTTCAGATTCATCTATCTTTTTTTAACCACATGGTGAATCGGTAACTGTTAGGCCTAATCTATGGGAGACCAAGGATCAAACCTCATAGCTGCAATTATAACACCAAGAGCATAACCAACCACCTGCAAGTCGGGTATACTAAGTTCCTAGAGACATAATGCCTAATGAAGGCTATCAAATCGGACATCAATTTGGGGGTGGATTAGAGCGATTTTAGCAAGAGCAGACTCACGGGAAAGGGGAATCTGCCCCTCTAACTGCCACCACAGCAGGTCATTGTACTCAATGAGATTTGAACTTCGGTCTGCCCGGGCTTCGCCCATGTGACTTACCATCAAACCACACATCACTGTACCTCAGATTCATCTATTTAGGGTCCATCTCCACCAAGTATTTGGTTCAGCTAGTGGTACTGTTCCTTCAAGTTCCCTCGCACATGTCCCTATCTGCCTCTAGTCGTTATTGAAATAGAAAATTCTTTATTTATTTTGCAAATATATTTTATATATGTTCCCATCACATGTTATTATTCCCATAGTGATAGTTTAATTTTAATGGTGATGGATGAAAGTTAATACTTGGGGTCAACAATATCTTACAATGGTATTTTTCCATAAATTTTTGTTTAAATTTTAATGGTCAAATTGGAAGGTCAATGCTTAGTAACTATATAATAGGTTAATATTAAAATATGAAGAGTAATAATTATTTAGCAATAATATTATATATGTATAAATGTTAATATAAATGTAATAAATAATTTTAATAATATAATTTTTTTTAATGGTGAACTAACTTTAATAATATTATTACTTTCATTTATATATAATATTTTTCTATAATTTTTCATTCAAATTTATTTTAAATTTGAATTATGATAATTAGTTTTAATAATATAATATTTTAGTATTGAAATATCAAAGTAATAATGATTTTAGTAATATTATTTCTATATAACAATTAATTTATATATTATAATTATCTATTTTTTTATTAAAATAATTTAAATTATAGAGCATGTAGTGTAAGTTTTTATTCTTATATTTAATGCAATTTTATGTATATTTAATTGGTTTTTATTTTACATATTTACTAAATTTCTAGCTAATTTGTACTCTTGATTATTAAAATATAAATAGTGATTAATTTAAGTTATTAATTTATATGTTTATTATATAGTGGTAATTTGTCTAATTTTTTAATGTTGGATTTTGTTGTGTTTTGTTTTTTTTTTAATATAAAATTATTAATTAAATTAAATTGTAAATTTAATGTCAATCTACAACCAAATTTGAAAGTAATGTGTGATTTCTCCATTTTTGTGGAATTGACATGTGCTTTTTAAAAATTTAAAAATTAAATAAATACTTAATTAATAAAAAAGCAAAAACTCAAAATAATTAAATTACATATTTACAAATAAAAAAAAATTAATCTAGCCCATGGGGCTTTGGATTAATGGTGAATGGGTATACTGTTAAGGCACTCCTTGCGATAGGTCACCGGTTCAAATCCCTCGTGGATGCTTAGTTAGTATTATATAGAAAAAAAAATTAAATATTTAAAAAATTAAAAAACAAAAACTTAAAATAATTAAATTATATATCTAAAAAATAAATAAAATTTTCTCAATTTTTTTTTTTTTTTTTTAATAATTATTCTAATAGAAATAAAAATTTTAATATTTAATGATTTTTTAATGATTTTTTTTTTTTAATATTCTTCTTAAATACCATATTGTGATATATAATCACAATAATATATGATTTATAATTCAAATAGTTTTACTCGAGTACAATTGATATAGATATAAATTTACCACCAACTATTTAACACAAACAACACAAATAAAACAATAATACTAAAACTTATTAAAAAATATGAGCTATCATTTATTATATTATATTATTATTTAATCTTACTAAATTATTAAGCATTTTTTTTTTAATTATTAAATCAATCATGATGCTAAACTTATAAAAAGTATGAGCTATTATTTATTATGTCATGTTATTATTTGACCTTTACTCAATTATTAACCATAACCAGAGCCTATGGATTAAAGGTCATCATCTCGCCCAGCATCCTTGCCCGTTCCATATCCCGTAGTGGGACCCGTTTCACCCGTGGCAAATCGAGATCGAGTGCCCCTAGATTCCAAGTCAGAACTCTTTAATGCATATGTTTCCCCTGCTGGATCATTCACTCGCACAGAAGCTCAATAGTCTATTGTTTTTTATAGGCAAAAGCACGGGAAGCACCTAGTTTCGCCCGGCAAAGGCAATTTCATTTTGATAGCCAGCTAACGGTCCTAAGGTGAAATTGAATGTCCATTTATGAATCATTATTACAACATAAGTATTAATTATTTTAATTGATTTTTTCAATTATAAAAATTAAATTAACAATTAATTAATAAATGGTTGAAGTGTTATGTTATTACAACATAATTATTAAAATAATAATATTTAAATTATTAACTATTAAATTATAATATAATGATTTTTAATTTTACATATTTAAATAAGTTTCAATTATTAATAATATTTTATTAATCTTCAAAAATTTAAAATTTAAAATATATTTAGTTGTTTATACACAATGTGCATTATATATCATATTTTAAATTTTATGTAAATTTTTATAAACGAAATGTTAAAATGGATAAATCTTTTTACTATGTTCTTTGATATAGGTTGTGTTTTCATTGGTGACTAGAACCCTTGTGTCATCAAACACTATTAAAAAAGAAAAAAGAACTAATACATGAGTGCTTTCAATATTGATTTTTATAATTGACTTGCCATGAAGATGTAATTTTGGATTCACATAATCTAGCATTATAATCTTTTTGGGAAAGGAAGAACAATTTTCCTTCTTTAATTTGCATCAAGGGTTAGGTCGACAAGGTTTTAAATCCTTAAAGTTGTTGATTGTTGCCATGTCCCAATCACAAAGCTTTTCACAAGTACTTTCACAACATTCATTGATACAACAATTTTATTTGTAATCCAATTTTTTATCATCTTCACAATAATTTACTGGTAAAAGCCATTTCTCCCAAGTGCCAATGATATATTTAGTTGGTAGATACCTCATAATTCCCAATCCAATTTTTTATCATCTTCACAATAATTTACTAGTAAAAGCCATTTCTCCCAAGCGCCAATGATATATTTCGCTGGTAGATACCTCATAATTCCCATGTTTAGAATTTATTTTATGTCATTTTAAGAAAACCCCAAAGAAATTGAACTCCCATGTTATGCATGTTGTGCCAACCAGGGTTATGATTGTTCTGGGACATTTATGTTAGTGCAATTTTCTTCCTAAATTTATCCCCCTGTTATATTTGTTAGAAGAAATATAAAAACTCAAATTTAGATTGCATTTCATTATACATATATTTCACTTGATTATTGCTTTCAACCATCTCCAATCTTCCTTTCTGTTTCTTTACCCCTCTTAATACAATTACTAATCTATTATTTATAAAACTTTTCTTATATATGCTCTACTTTCCTAAAAAACAAAAACGAGGAGCACCCTTTCTGAGATTAGATTAGTGAAATCAATATGTGCCCTTTGACAATAAAACATATAGTTAATTATTTCAACATATATGTGATAATTATTTAAACATATATTTGATAAGGTGGATAAAACATTGATATGAATCACCCATCACACATTGAATTGAAAGATCACCAATCGTTGTATCTTTATGTACATGTGCCATTGGAGTTTGTCTTTATTAGTCCCTGCTGCGGGACTATAGCGATCGATAGATGTTTGACCGCATATTAATTCTGAGTTTGACTGAACATTTTATGGTTTTGCCGAATGTTTAACCTAACAAAATATTATTTCGCTTTTTTACAATTAAAAAACCATGTGTTATTACAAATCTGATTGGACAATGATATTGGAGGTCTTATTGCGGGCTTCAAATTTTTTAATGCAAATTTTGTTTCTAAAGTTTGGATAAGAGAAAGTTTGACAAACCGTCCGAAAATTGATATCGTAAAACTTCACATAAGAGAGTTTGCAACCCGGGCAAACTTTGGATAAGAGAAAGTTTGGCAAACTGTAGGATAATTGATATCGTAAAACTTTGCATAAGAGAGTTTGCCAACCCGGGCAAGCTAATATGGGGAACTTTGCATAAAAAAAGTGTGAACTCTGACGAACCGATATTGTCACAATATTATATCTTTCATGGATATATTCCATGCAAAGTTTGGATTAAAACAAAGTTGGGAAAAACAACATAAGTATGAATTAAAACAATGTTCAACAACTTTTGGTTTTAAAAGTCTGATCAACAGCTTGGGCATTGCCACATGGCTTCCTCTACTCTCAACACCGTTTCTTTTACTCTTCTATATGCTCGACACCGCTTCTTCTACTCTTCTTTGCACAACGTCCTACTCCTCTACACAGCTTCCCGTGCTCCTCTTCTTCACTCTTCTCTTCTGCCCTTCTCTGCAAAAATATTTATTTTACTCTATTGTACAGACATAATTCATAGAGATACAATCCATAGAGATACATCTGATTGACAATTATGAAGAGGGACTATGTTTCAAAAACTATTGTAAAAGAACAACTGGTAAGTGATCTTTGAACTGCTCTGATTTTTCTAAATAAATATTTCTTGTTAACTACTCTAATTTTTCTAAATGAAGATTTTTTTTTAATTCTCTGAAATATTCTAATTTTCTAGTTATAGACTTCTTGATAATGCTCCTCCTAGCAGTTCTCCTGAATGTGAGTTCTTTGTTCTTTGTTCTGGTTGTAAAAGAAGGCCAAGCCAACCTAGCTTCTCGACCTAACTAGCTTTTCATGGTTGTGAGTTCTTTGTTCTTTCTTCCAGTTGTAAAAGACGGCGAAGCCAACCTAGCTTCTCAACCTAATTAGCTTTTCATGGTTGTGAGTTCTTTGTTCTTTCTTCCGATTGTAAAATAAGGCGAAGCCAACCTAGCTTCTCGACCTAACTAGCTTTTCATGGTTGTTGGCGGGTGGGAGTGAGCTACACTTTCCCTTGGTGGGTGGGGGCAACTTGATCCCATCTGTTACACTAAAATTTGTCACCATGACTATTTGCAGTCAGTATGGCTCCATCAACTGTCATATTGTCCTCCTTGGCAAGTCTTATACCTCTGCTCCTCATGTCAAACTCCAAGAAAGAGAGAAAGTCCTTAAAAAGTCAATTAACTTTGGTTACGCAGTTTCTCTTAACCTTACCTGCGTGTACGCACCTCAAGTTCACAATACCTGCGTACTTGTACGCTCTGTCTGTAAAGGGGTGGGTGCGTACTCCTGTAAAGGTCAAAAGGCGCGAGTTTTACTTCAAAAAAGTTACTTGTGGTCGAATCTAGAGCATTCTAGAAGATGGTTTGATGTGTATTGAGCGCCTCCAGATGGTTCATGCATCCCTATGAAAGAGGAACTTATCCCATCAAGAGGGGAGCTATCCCATTGAAAGAGGGGCTTATCCCATTGATGGTGGACTTGCTTAACTTCCTCCAAAGCATTATAAATACAGGCATTGGGCCAGAGGGAGGAGAGGTTGAAAGCTAAACATTCCTAAGGGTAGATGCTGCTGAAATTAGGACTCCCTTATAGAGCTTGAGAGGAGAGATTCCCATCCTTTCTTAGCTTCATTTGGAAGTGGGTGAGCTGATCAAAGTAAAGGAGAACTCTTGTTGGACCCTGGGAGGGACCTGCACAACACCAAGGCACTGGTTGTAATGGTTTCTTTTGTTTCCAATTAATACAATTAAGTTCATTTTTCTCAACAAGTTGTTTATATAATTTGTTTCATATACTCCTTGGTCTTTATGATGAATATGTTTTATTTTATGAGTTATTCAGGTACTATGTAATCGTTTGCTTGTTAGTGAATGCAGGTTTCAAAGAGAAGGAGGAGCTCATCTGGATCGGAGAGGCTGGACTGCTACAAACAGCGTTGGACTGAAGGTATGCTTTAAACACCTAGTTGCTTGTATTGTAAATGCATATTTAGGGAAAGATAGTGCTTGATTGTTTTGTTTGTCACTAGAAAGCCTTAGCTTCTAGGGAGGTCAGTTTTGTCCGCAAAATTGACTCTTTCCGCATGAAAAAATTGACTCTTTCCTGTGTCAACCTCACTAAAAAATGAAACAACTCCCACGAGTCTTTCCAAGATTTCGAAAGTAAACCTTCATTTCATCCACCTGGTTGAATGCA
The DNA here is from genome assembly GCA_031772625.1 of Pinus tabuliformis. Classification (NCBI taxonomy): domain Eukaryota; kingdom Viridiplantae; phylum Streptophyta; class Pinopsida; order Pinales; family Pinaceae; genus Pinus; species Pinus tabuliformis. The sequence continues at coordinate 276,500,553 of CM062809.1, read as the reverse complement.
ATGAAGCTTGGGGGGCATGTACCTTGATTGGCATCATTATGCTGGGGGCATGCGAACTTATAACAAGCATAGTTTTTCGTTTCAAGCTTGCGTAAACATGAAACCGAATCCGAGCATAGTTCTTTTCCTGTGTCAAGCTCGTTAAAAAATGAAACAAATCCTCCTCTACTTGAGTCGAGAGATTGACTAGATCTCATAAATGTTAAGTTGTATATTTAGGTTAGTTATTTCAGTGTTTTGCATAATTTTCTTACAGTGTTAGGTCGATTCTTTCAAATGATCTCGTACATGAACCTTCATTCCATCCAGCTTGTATTTAGTTGAATGAAATGAAGCTGGGGGGCATGCGCTCTAGTAGTTACGCTTAGGGCGCATCAAGCACAGTTTTCTCTCTATTTCAAGCTTGTGTAAAAATGAAACTACTTTGAAGCATAGTTTTTCTCTGTTTCAAGCTTTTGTAAAAATGAAACCTATCTCAAGTCAATTTCAGTTATTTTCAAGACTTGTTAAACTCATGAAAATCTCGAGATTGTTTTGTCATTTTTCATTCTCGTAAAACAAATGAAAATGCCGAGTTCTTTCCGTCTTTTCCTACTCGTAAATTAAATTGAAAGTCGACCATATGAGTACATTTTTATCATTTTTTCGAACTCATTAAAACTTACGAAAAAGTGAAAACCATGAGTATATTTTTATCATTTTTTCGAACTCGTTAAAACTTACGAAAAAGTGAAACCTTGGAGTTCTCTTTTAAGCCCTTTTCAGACTCCTAAAACATGAAAAGATTGCCAAGCGTCTATTTTACACTCATTAAAACGGAATTAAAAGACGGTCCTCTTACAGCCCTTTTCTGACCGTAAAAACATGAAAAGATTGCCGGATTTTTGTCGTTTCAAATTCAATATTGGAAATAAAACGACGTGTCTTTGATCGCTTTTTACTTTTCAGGTCAGAGACACTAATCATGAAAGTACTCCTTGGCCGTAAAGATCAAGCGGTTCTCTCAAGTATTATTTTATACTTTTTCGGGCTTGGGAGACACAAATTTACGAAAAAGGTCAACCCTGGAGTCTTCTTAAGTTTTTTCAGACTCTAAAATTGAAAAACGCCGAGTTTCTCCTATACTGGACTCGTTAAAATTTCACAGTAAAGGACCTGTTCAATTACAAACAGGAACGGACCACTCCTTCTTAGGGTTCGAATCTAAACTAAGTTGGACTCATCCGAAGGATGAGCTTATAATCAAGCATATGTTATCCTCCTCAAGCTTGTAAAAAATAAAGAGGTACTTACCAGAAATGGTGGGGGAAAAGAGAGAAAAATGAGCCTATTTCTTATCCTTTGTCTCAGAAAAACCTTATCACCACTCTTGAACACGACACTTTTTCATTCACCTGGGTTGGGAAATCCTTTGCCTAACAGTTGATCAAACCACATTGAAAATTTTCAGCCGGTTCCGGGCATTAACTTTGGGTCAATTGTCACCAAGCCATCTGTTGTGTCGTTATGTGTTCAAGAGGTCACTACAAATAAACCATTCATCTGCAAAATACCTGTCATCCATTTTGACCATCCCTAAGTCAGTCCTTACAGCTACATTTCTTCAACTTGATCTATGATTTCGTGTTGTGGGCTTGCCTGCAACGGGTTACTTTCTATCGACATCAGCACATTATCTAGAAAGATGACCTAGAAATCGTCAATACCTTGAAATATGCATGCATCAATGGCAGGTTTCTCGCCTTTGACGACAGTTTACATCATTGGCTTTCGATCGAAGGATTCCGTGACATGTTTGACATCAACACATTCATTCACATCTCATGGATTGTACTGGGTACTTTGAGAACCATTGACATCACTGGTGGTCTCTCTCACACTTGTTAACAGTTTACATCATCGACTGGTAATCAAGTGGTTTCTACCATGTTCGACATCAACTCATTTATTCGCATGGATAGAATCGTACTATTTCGGGAAGTAGAAATAAAGACCCTGGATCTAGTTTCCACCATCCAGGCTGCGAGGAGTTTTGTATTCATTATATAGTAGACTAATTATAAACAGATGGCTGCGTCCATACTGTGTCTACAGGAGTCTATGATTATGATGTACTGCGAAATCATTCCTATATCAGAGCAGTAGTTAGTTTGTTAGTTAAAGTTTTCAATCTGAGTATGGGAATGCCTACCTCAGTGATGATATGATCTTATATATGTATTTTGTGTTGAATATTTGCAGGTTCCGACTGGGCTCTCCACAAGATAATCCTTGAAATGATAAAGTACTTCACCCTTCCTAGATGATATGAAACCCTAATCTACTACAGGCTTCGCACTTTAGGGGGCAATCTGTTACACTAAAATTTGTCACCATGACTATTTGCAGTCAGTATGGCTCCATCAACTGTCATACTGTCCTCCTTGGCAAGTCTTATACCTCTGCTCCTCATGTCAAACTCCAAGAAAGAGAGAAAGTCCTTAAAAAGTCAATTAACTCTGGTTACGCAGTTTCTCTTAACCTTACCTACGTGTACGCACCTCAAGTTCACAATACCTGCGTACTTGTACGCTCTATCTGTAAAGGGATGGGTGCGTACTCCTGTAAAGGTCAAAAGGCGCGAGTTTTACTTCAAAAAAGTTACTTGTGGTCGAATCTAGAGCATTCTAGAAGATGGTTTGACGTGTATTGAGAGCCTCCAGATGGTTCATGCATCCCTATGAAAGAGGAACTTATCCCATCAAGAGGGGAGCTATCCCATTGAAAGAGGGGCTTATCCCATTGATGGTGGACCTGATTAACTTCCTCCAAAGCATTATAAATACAGGCATTGGGCCAGAGGGAGGAGAGGTTGAAAGCTGAACATTCCTAAGGGTAGATGTTGCTGAAATTAGGACTCCCTATTAGAGCTTGAGAGGAGAGATTCCCATCCTTTCTTAGCTTCATTTGGAAGTGGGTGAGCTGATCAAAGTAAAGGAGAACTCTTGCTGGACCCTGGGAGGGACCTGCACAACACCAAGGCACTGGTTGTAATGGTTTCTTTTGTTTCCAATTAATATAATTAAGTTCATTTTTCTCAACAAGTTGTTTATATAATTTGTTTCATAAACTCCTTGGTCTTTATGATGAATATGTTTTATTTTATGAGTTATTCAGGTACTATGTAATCGTTTGCTTGTTAGTGAATGCAGGTTTCAAAGAGAAGGAGGAGCTCATCTGGATCGGAGAGGCTGGACTGCTACAAACAACGTTGGACTGAAGGTATTCTTTAAACACCTGGTTGCTTGTATTGTAAATGCATATTTAGGGAAAGATAGTGCTTGATTGTTTTGTTTGTCACTAGAAAGCCTTAGCTTCTAGGGAGGTCGGTTTTGTCCGCATAATTGACTCTTTCCGCATGACACCATCAAAAAATCCATAAACATCAGCGCCAACACCAAACCTTAGCCAATAATCTCAGGTGCCCTGCTCGTGGCAACAAGATTCCAATTATCCATCCCCTGACTCGCTATATCTGGATGAGATAGTCCATCAGAATGCCATGGAACTTTGCATTGAGCACAATGCTCAATATAAAAAAAAAATTACACTGACAGGGACTCGGGAAGGCCTTCCTATTTCTTGAAATTTCTCTTGAAGAAGCTTTACACCTGATACATGTTTGAGAGAATCCCGGTTGGTCGGTTCTTCTGTGCTGATGACTAGTTCAAAGGCTGGTGTGAAAGACTGCTCCTTGCTTATGCAGACCATATGTATTGCACATGACATTCCATGGTCCACCCACCCAGGAAGAACCCTAGGACAATTTAGTTATACATGCCTAACCCAGGACTTTGAAGCAGCAACAGATTCATAATTGAATTGAACTCATGAAATCAGCTAACATGTCCTTAGTAAGCCACTTACCTAATGACAAATGCATGACAAATACCGCGGTGGATGGAATATGACTCAACCCATTACAACAACATGTTTGATAGCCCTAAAATCGCATTTCAGATGCTTTTCCTAATTCCACTAAGAACCCAACCGCCATGGTATCAATTGCTTGATCAGATCAGGGAGGGGCGGACAGGGAGGGAAAGCTGGATGGATTTTCGAGTAACAAAGGAACTTTTTGTTACATCATGCTTCTGTCGGGATGATTCACCTAAGAGCCCGTGTTTGAGAGCTCTTCAATCACATTTTAATACGTTTATTAGATTGACCGGAACTACCCCACCTGGATGCTTTAATACAGAACCTAGAATCAGGCACAAGATTTCACAGGCCCTATTTAAGTGCCGAAATTCATAAAGTAAGTTTGAGACAGAATAATGTGGGTTCCATACCCAGTGGTGGATTAATATTACTCATAACCCTAAGAAATTATCTTTATTAGAACATCAGGAAAAATCTTTTTCGAAGTTATGGAACAACCCAACCTGGGTGCCCTAAACCTAGTGCCTTTATATGGAGCCCCCAATATGGTATGGCATGCACGCTGTTAAGAGGCTTGAAAGAATGCCGACTTTCCCTTGAATATTCGTAGGTGAATGATTATTTCTCCATCGTTGTTGTGAACAAGCCCGAAAGTAGGACGACTTTCCCTCCAATATTCTGATTGTTTCTCCATCGTTGCTGTGAACAGGCCCGAAAGCAGGACGGATTTCCCTCAAATATTCGTAGGTGAAAGATGGTTTTTCCATCGTTGTTGGGCTCTGTGAAATGCACATTAATGACAGAGAGGGCAGAAAAATGACTAAAAATCTAATAAAGTATATGCCATTATGGTAAGGAGGCGATTGTTGGACCTTCTCTCAAATCTATCCAGAGCATTTGATATGAGGCAGATGTAATACATTCAGGAATGATGCATGTTATATTTGAATGACAAGTACAAAGTCATCAATCAACTTATATATTTTATTTAATTTAATTAAATATCAATCACTAATACAACCCTGTGGGCCCACATTTTTACCACTTGTTTATCTTGCCATAACTCCAAAATGCATGTCAAATTTCAGATAATCGTGTTCTGGTGGATGCATAGTTTAATTACGCAGATAGGCGACTGCAAAAATTTTCTTATGACTTTTTATCTTGCTATAACTCCAAAATGCATGTCAAATTTCAGATAATCGTGAGTCCTGTGGATGCATAATTTACTTATGCAGGCCGGCCATTGCAGAATTTCTTCTCTAAATTTTGGTTAGTAAGCCAATATCAGTTTTCACTCTGAATTCATGGTTCAACTATCCTATGAACTCAAGTTGAAAAGGTATGCCTATCTACTTTCAACGTTCACTCTAAATTTATGTTAGGATAATGCTGAAAACGCATGCCAAACTGTTTTCAATGTATATATCCTTTGACATTTTTGCTGATTCATAATTTAATTAATGTCCTCAAGATTAATTTGTGTTGTTATTTAGGACTGATTTAGCTTTCCCATTTTGATTGCCAAACACTTTCATGCATTAATGTATTTCTGACCATTAACATACAAAAGGTTGAACACAAGTTGAACAGGCGCTCTAGTTTGCTGAGGTTGTTACTTGATACAAAAGGTTGAACACAAGTTGAATAGACGCTCCAGTTTGCTGAGGTTGTTACTTCATACAAAAGGTTGAACACAAGTTGAATAGGTGCTCCAGTTTGTTGAGGTTGTTATTTGATACAAAAGGTTGAACGCAAGTTGAACAGGTGCTCCAGTTTGCGGAGGTTGTTACTTGATATAGCTTTTGTTTACATTGAATGACAATAATACTTCATTTTATTATTCTAATTTTGTTTTTCCCTCTGAATATTTTAGTTGGTGTTGTTTCTACAGATTAATTTTCACAATTTTTTAACGTTTCTATTTTATTTTCTGAAAACATAGAATTTTACAATGAAATGAAATACACTTGCAAAGTTCTGAAGTTAGATTCAGAATAAAAAATGATATTTTATTTTTATTCGCTAAAACATTTTCCTTTGAAATTTCAAAAGTTTCTTTAATATTCCCATGTTTGGTCATTGTCTCCTACATCATGTACTTATCACTTGAGCTTGGATATTCTTGACTTTGTTGTTTTTCGTCCTCATCATCAGATTGACCTTGGCCTCAAAGATCAGGTAGGAATTATAAATACCATGGACATTTTCTTTCTTGTACAAGACGCTAGAAGATGTCCTCCATTATGGCATCTTGTCTACAATATCCTCTCATTATTTCTTCCTGTTGGTACTCCAACCTCCTCCTCTGCCTGCCGAGTCAATTTGGCTCCCAATTTTTTTACCAGGTTACCAACCAGGAACCAAAATCTAGCTTATTGTAGCACTAGAAAAAATTTGTTTCTATCAATGGATTACTTGCATGTCTTTCACATGTACACCAAAAAATAGGTGATAAATATATTAAATATTAAATGGATATGTTGCACGTGCACATGGTAGTCAGTCTTTTTATCTCCTTGTTTCCATGGCATTAGTATTAATACATATTTGCTTGAATCTACACTACTGTGTGGTTCTCTAGTGAAAGCAATTTTCAATATCCACAACATAAGATTATGTGAACTGTGCAAATGGTCAATCGTCGTCTTGACTAATTCATTGAGATTGTAGTTAAAAGGAACTATGAGCTACCCCAGATATTTGTATTTCACTAACTAGTTCATACATTTAGATTCCCAAAAAGTTCTTCTGCTGTTGGGGTTTTATTTGTATCTATTTCTGGGTATGGATCTGTCAGGTCAAGATTTTGGTCTCCATCTGGATCATAAGGTTTTCATTTCAATTATGTAATCTCCACCCCCAAAAGAAATCCTACTAGGATATGGTGATTCTGCTTTCGGCCTAGTACCCCATTTTTCACAGGGTGGGAGCAACTGCTGGCTGGATGGGCCAGGAAAAAAATTACACTGTTTCAGAATTTATAAAATACGGGTAGCTGAGAAATTCGCTAATGCAAACCTGGTGATAAATTAAAGAGTAAGAAAGTGGTGTATTGAGATGATAGAGAGTTCTGGGAAAGAGTACAGATAAATGAGCCTCATGGCTTTAAATGTTTTTCGCCTGAGGAAAGAGGGCAGAGTCTGTCCATTGTCCACTTTGCAAAACTCCTACCATCTTAGGCCAATTAAAATGAGCCTTAGGGAATATGCGTCCCCTAGAGAAGGAGGGGAGGTTTTCGTCCTCTGAAGCAACTCTCCTACCATCCAAGGCTGAAGCAAAGAAAATCTAAATAAAATATTGGCTTTTTAGGCTAGAACTGGTCTGAGCACTGTCTCTCTATCTAAAGGAGATGCCCCACTGCTACTTAGCTAATATTCATATATCATTCATAGGCAGTCGGCTTATTCTCAGTAAAAAAAATCTTATTGACTTTAAGTTTTACTTCAAGTAAGATAGCAGTCGATATTATGAGTGGTATATCTTTCCTTTAATAGTTTTTGCTGGATCTTCTTTATCAAAATTTCTTAGTGGGGGTGTTAAAGAAGCCAAGAATTGATGACCATAATGCAATCACCCAAGCTTTTTTTATCAAACTTCCTAAAAAAAATGATCAAATTTGCCCGGCAGGGACTACTACTGCATGCATCTCTTGTTAAAAAACAAGTTACTAATGTGTAAGAAAATGAGTGTTGCATGCACACGCATGGGAAGAAGGAAAATATAAGATATAAAATCATTATAACATTATATGGTAATTAGTTTTTAATATTTATTTAAAATTAGTTGACCATTAATAGTTTGAGTTCTAATTGATGTTAAAATAAAGTAATCTAAAATTTTATGAATTTTCAATGGAGTGATGAGGATGAATAAAGTAATATAAACTTTTCTAATTTTTCATGATTTCTGGGTATGGATCTGTCAGGTCAAGATTTTGGTCTCTATCTAGATCATAAGGTTTTCATTTCAATTCTGTAATCTCCACCCCCCAAAAGAAATCCTACTAGGATATGGTGATTCTGCTTCCGGCCCAATACCCCAATTTTCACAGGGCGGGCGCAACTGCTGGCTGGATGTGCCAGGCAAAAAATTACACTGTTTCAAAATTTATAAAATATGGGTAGCTGAGAAATTCGCTAATGCAAACCTGGTGCTAAATTAAAGAGTAAGAAAGTGGCGTATTGAGATGATAGAGAGTTCTGGGAAAGAGTACAGATAAATGAGCCTCATGGCTTCAAATGTTTTTCGCCTGAGGAAAGAGGGCGGAGTCCGCCCATTGTCCACTTTGCAACACTCCTACCATCTTAGGCCAATTAAAATGAACCTTAGGGAATGTGTGTCCCCCAGAGAAGGAGGGGAGGTTGTCGTCCTCTAAAGAAACTCTCCTACCATCCAAGGCTGAAGCAAAGAAACTCTAAATAAAATATTGGCTTTTTAGGCTAGAACTGGTATGAGGACTGTCTCTCTATCTAAAGGAGATTCCCCGCTACTGCTTAGCTAATATTCATATATCATTCATAGGCAGTCGACTTATTCTCAGTGAAAAAAAAACCTTCTTGACTTTAAGTTTTACTTCAAGTAAGACAACAGTCGATATTATGAGTGGTATATCTTTCCTTTAATAGTTTTTGCTAGATATTCTTTATCAAAATTTCTGAGAGAGGGTGTTAAAGAAGCCAAGAATTGATGACCATAATGCAATCACCCAAGGTTTTTTTATCAAACTTCCTAAATTTTTTTATGAAATTTGCCCAGCAGGGACTACTGCTGCATGCAGCTCTTGTTAAAAAAATAAGTTAGTAGTGTGTAAGAAAATGAGTGTTGCATGCACACGTATGGGAAGAAGGAAAAGATAAGATATAAAATCATTATAACATTATATGGTAATTAGTTTTTAATATTTATTTAAAATTAGTTGACCATTAATAGTTTGAGTTCTATTTGATGTTAAAATAAAGTAATCTAAAATTTTATGAATTTTCAATGGAGTGATGAGGATGAATAAAGTAATATAAACTTTTCTAATTTTTCATGATGTTTTGCTAGATGAAGAAAAAAAAGAGAAGAAAGGTATGTTGGGCATGTGGCTTTTCATATTCTAATCGTGAAGATTGTTGTTTAAATATAATGTATTTACTCTTGAGAGTTCTTTCAAGCATGGATTAAGATAAAATAGTTTCTCCCATCTCCATAATTATATGATGATTGTTCATAAAGATGGTTGTTTAAATATAATGTATTTATTCTTAAAATTCCTTTTAAGCATGAACTAAGATAAAATAGTTTCTTTATTAATAATTATAGCCATAGAAGGAGGGATCATTAGATTCATAGATACAATGTGGAGTATTAGCCATATTTTTTATTTGTTTTATGTTTCTAATAAGAAATTTATTTCTTATTTTAAAATTAGAAGGGTGAAATTGATTGGTAATGTTAATTTTATTGAAGGAGTTTTATGTAGGCATCTAGATGGAATATTGAAGGTTCCTATAAAAATGGTCACCAAAGAAGATGAAAAAATGATCCATAATAAGGGACGCTTATGCTTAAGTTAGAGCTGTGTACAGAGGACAATCTTGACACATAAGAGAAGGTTAAGTGAGGATGACTGTTGGATTGATGAGCCCTGATCTAGGTTCAACGTTAAGCAGCCAAGTAAATCCCTACATTACTGGCCCTTTCAGCATCAATCCGCGCTCCGCGGATTGAAGTATTACCTGAAGCAGTATGGGGTGATGCAGGAACCAATTTTCCACACCTTGAGATGGTTGTGATGTTGGTTATATGCCCCGACCCCTCCTTCATGTAGACCGATAAGCCCTTTAGGGCTTATCAAAGTATTTCTCTTATTCGTCCTTGAAGCCTCCGCGAAAGTCTCCGATCATCCTTTGCAGACCCTAAATAGATAGATCAGGCACTTATGCACCTCTATAATTACTCTTCTGTATTTACTCAGATTCTCTTAGTTTCGTATTGTCTTCACATGTAATTATAATTATCGTGTGTAAATTGATATTCTTACTTGCGTTCATATAACAAAGAGAAACATATAGAGTCGCGAATCAGAGTAGTATTAGAGCATGAATCCAGTATTCAACATAACATAATCGCATGCAATTAACAAAAGTAAAATACATAGATAATTCCAAAATACTTCTCTTTATTGATAATATAGATTTCCAGTACAGACTTTGACTACGTGGCGCACACAGCTGCAGTGGTCCGCACACTCAGTTGCAGTGGTCCGCACACTCAGCTGTGGACTTCTACCCTACGCCTCTACGCACTCAGCTGCAGAGCCTCTTCCTACGCTAAGACTCTTCGCTCTTAGCTCTCACAAACCCATCAACTTACTCAGAATTCTACCAAAAACTTATGAACTCCTTAGACTCCTCTAAGTCTCCCTTTTTATACAATCCCATGGTCTGCGGACCAAGGGCAGATCTCATCAAGCCGACACAAACTATCTAGACTAAGGGCGGAAACCTTTTTTGACTATTTACATCTTCGCGCTTTGTGACCACAAAATGCGGAGACTTTACATTCTTTACACAAAACTTGGGCTTTTAACCCCAAAATTGACCCCAGGGGACCCGTCCCCACCGGGTCCCCAACACAAATCTGGTGACTCGCCCCCAAGTCACTATGCTGGTGCGGAGATCTTGTCGCGAAGACCTCTCAGATCCACCTGTACCATTGCGACTTGGGCATTGCAATGTGTTACCGCCTGCTTCACTTGCTTGACTAGCTGCTTCGTCGTTGGCTCTACGTTGTTTGCCTGTATTTTCTGCTATGTCACCTATAGACTGGCCAATTTCCCTTCAATGGAGGTAGTGAGTACATAGGCCTCCTCTAGCCAAGGCCCCAATCTGGCCTTGAGTACTGTCTCCTTGCGCTGAGCTGCATCCACCTGTTATTTCAGCGCCTTTGCTTCCTGCAGCTTCACTAACCTTTGTGTAATGGAGACAGTGTGCGCCATTGCTTTAACCTCATCATATCTTTGCTGTAGCTCCCGCGCTTCTGTTTCCAGCCTCTGCACAGTGGGATCCTCTTGTAGGTTAGTGACTACTTCGAGCAACTACTTGAAGAGCGTAGTGCACTCCTTCACGGTGGCATCTATAGTTGCTACTGCGTCTTTGATAGCGGTCGCAAGCTTCTCTTTAACCTCTGGTGGAGTTGAAGGTTGGGCCCTTAAATTGAGCTTTGTAGTTTTAAGGTTTAGTTCAAACTGAACCCTAGCTAGCTCTGTTCTCGCTTCGCGCACTCTGGCAATGAGCTTCCGAATTCTCACATCCACTGGCGCATCTTCAAGAATATCCAGCTCTGGCATAGTCCTGCATGCCTCAGCCACCACCTTGGTCATGTGCTCATTCTTTTCTGTGGTGGCCTTAAGAAGATCAATGGCAGAATTCTTTTGTGTAGCCAACTAAGCGTTGTTCACCTTCTGCTCACTTATAACGTTTAGGACGTGCTGTTATCGAGCCCGAAGTTCCGCGATCACACCATCTTGCAAGGTGTGAAGGGCTTCACTTGGAAGCACGGCCAAATTTAGCCCAACCCTCTTGAGGGCACTGACAGTGGCCCTGTTAGCTTTTGCTTTTGTAGTCAGTGCTCCATCTGGAAGCACTATGGCTTGAGGATCTAGCGTGCACACCATTTCTACTACCTCCAACGTTCCAGGCACCAGACTAGTTGACGCTATGTTGCTTTGCCTCATACTGGTCTATACCTAGGACATCTGGATCTACAGCTCGCGCAGACCCATTTGAATGGCACCCAAGGCCTATTGTTGCTACTGCTCGAACTGCTGCAACAGTTCCATAGTCGCATCCCTCACCACATCGCCAATATTGTTCAAATCACCCTCTATCAAGGTGATGGGGTCGAGGGACATTTTGCTGGCCTTGGACTTCTTCTGTGACCCTACTTTCTCCTGCTCCCTATTGCACTTAACCTGGAATGGAGTAGTCTCTAGGTCTGCTCCTCCCTGGTCAGATCGCTGCTCTTCCTCTTCTGTCTCCGAGGAAGGAGATTTCTGACTCTTGTCAGAGTCGCGCTCCTCCTCTTCTTCCTACCCTTCTGTCTACTTTTTGGCAGCGTGCTCTGCTTTGGCTTTGTCCTCAGCCTCTTTCTTCCTCTTCTCGGCCAACTGTTCCATCTTTAGTCTAGCCTCTTCCTTCTTACGCTTTGCTACAAACTTACTAGACCCAACTATCAAGTTTGAGGCCGTGAGCCACTCTACTAGCCAACAGTCGAGGACTGCCATGATCGCATCGTGTGTGGTGAGGTATGGAAGGTCATACCACTTTTGCTCAGGGTCCTTCCGTGCTCACATGGAGACACAATGGAAGTCCACCTTGAACTCCACATACTCTGCCAACTGGTTGAAGACAATCGGTGACAACTGTGGTTTTCAGTTGATGGCCATGTTGATACTCATCTCATCAAGATCCAAAGGATCTTACTATCCTTCACCCTTTGGGGGTCCTTGGTGGCCCAGAGTGAAGCGGACTTTGCTACTTCGGTAAATCCTATGTGATCGGAGGAAACTGACTATCCTCCGGTAACTCCCATGTGACTAGTACTATGGATAGCAGCAACCATGCATAGTGAAAGGTTTTGTTGTGGTCCTGTGCCTCTCTGCAGTTCACGAGGAACTCACTACAGAGGTAGCATGCCCAATTGAACTGTACACCCTCCGTGCATTGGGGCGCTAATGATACAACTGTTGTCGACACTTCATCTGCACGACACTTTCTCATAATTTTCCCTGCGAGGATATGGGTGGCTACTTTGACCGCAGGGTCAGTTATACTGGAATGGAGTAGTGATGCGACTTCTTGACGAGCTTAAATTTGTCCTTCATTTGCTCGATGAGGTCGCGCTCACCTGTCTTTCCGCCAAATGCCATGGTCGGATTTAATCCTGAATGCGACAGCTGAGTGATCCTATGGATCAGCATGTCAGTGATCGGTATTGGTTCTTCCAACCACAAGCACCCATCATGCACCAAGCACAACAACTGTTTGATCACTATCATGGTTATGGGCGTGCGGTTGTAATGCGACACCCATAGCATGTTTAGCAATCCTGCCTTGTCCACCCCTTTTATCCATTTCCTTAGTTCCAGTGCGGTCACACCAATGTCCTTATAGAAGACATGGTGCATGAACTGATCAGTCGCTAAGTGGGGAAAGCACTCTGTATCGGCCAAATCCCAATCCTCCATCTTTAAAAGGGGGATGCGCGCCAGACGCGGTCCGTGAAATGTGATCTTGTCTGTCAGAAACGGTGTATGTAGCATGACCTTGCTCTCATCAATGTCCTTGGGGACCTTTGCCTTACCTCGACGCAGAGGAATGTATTCAGGTAGTTTAGAGATAGGGTCAGACCCTTCAAAGTCAGCATCCTTAGACCCCATGTCAATGTTGTCCCCACCCATATTGATTTCTTCACTGTCTTCTTCAGGTTCCAGGTCAAATACCTTTCCCTTCTCCTGCACGATGGGATTTTCCTTCTACTGGTGTTTTCTCGGTGACGCTCGCATCGGTGGTGTCACTTTCTACTTATCTTTCTTTGTTTTTGGACCCTCTTTGGTCGGCATTGGCCTGGGCTTGGGCGACCTCAATGATTTGGGTACCTCTGTAAGTACTTCAACACTTGCTATCTCTGGGGCAACTTCCTCAGTTGCCATTAATTCTCCAACACTCATGGTTTTTGCGGATGCTGACATGATACTAGACAACAACTCCTCTGTTTCCTATGGCAACTTCTCAAATGTTGAACTCGCTATCAAAGCTTCAAAGTACTCATCATTCATATGCGCCTGAGAGCTCAACACCTTAATTCTCAAAATGCCAAGTGTTTTTCGCTGGGCACCCTCCTGTAATTTATAAGCATTTTTGAATTCAAATTTGACCGTTCCCCCCACAATTCATTCGTAAATGTTGGATTGGTGGCATATTTTCAAAGATCTTGCCCTTAAATTCTGACTTAAATGTTGCCCCCTCGCTCCATTTAGTCGTTTTCCCACTCTCAAGTCATGAACAATGACCATAACAGTCACTTTCCAACTTCCTTGCGTGGTCCCTTCTTCGATAACGCAACTCCCCGCATGTTTCTGTTGACACTGTGACATTACTTCATTCCGCACAGTTGCCCAATCACGCAACTCCACAACTCGGGTAGTGTAGTTTATACTCTCGTGCCTCCTTTCAGTTGCCTCGAGTGCTTTCATCATGTAGTCATCTAGCCGGATCACCAGTGGATGGCTTCAATCGGCTGCCATTCACCCTCCCTACGAATGGATTTCCATTCAACTTTACCAACTGAACTGCTCCACCATCGGTAATCTCCTTGATGGCATAGGGCCCCAGCCAACGCATCTGAAATTTTCCTGGAAATTTATCAAACTTGTTGTCATATAATAGAACTAAATTGATCGCACCATTCCTTTTCACGCTCCTTTCGAACTTGTTGATGGAATCTAGCTAGAAATCTATCCTATTCAATCTCTGTTAGCTGTGCGAGCCTCTCCTCCAGGGCTCTACGATCTACCATTCCTGTGAATGCCGCTATGCGCAGACTAGGTATAATGTATTCCATTGGCATCACAACTTCTACTCCATAAACCAGTCTGAATGACATTTGTCCAGTCAACTTCTTGCAATTCGTTCTATAAGACCATATCACCACGGAAACACGCACATCCTAGTCGTTTCTTTGAGAATTACAAACCTTTATTAGCGTGCTCTCCAATATTTTTTTAAACGTTTCCACCATCCCATTAGCCCACAGATGATATGGCATGCTCTTTTGATGGTAAACCTAAAATTCCTCCATCATCGCGCTGATCGTCTCATTAAGAAAATGCGTACCGCGATCAGTCATTAAAATTTTTTGATAGCCAAACCTTGTCAGCACGTACTCAAAGATTATTTTTGCTGCTGTTGGGCTTGTACAATTGTTCACAAGCTACGCCTCTGCCCATCTGGTTAAGTACTCAGTCGCAGTGATGATGTACCACGCACCCGTCTTCTTCCCTGGAGGCTAAATTGGTCCCACAAAGTCAATCACCCACTTCTTAAAGGGCTGCAATAATATATGCGGATTCAATGGCAGCTCATCCTTGCGCAAGGGTCTACTAGTCCTTTGGCATGCATCGCATGCCCTATAGTATGCTTTTGAATCCTTATGCAAGGTCGGCCACCACAACCCAAAGCGTCGAATCTTTTGCGCTATTGCTTTTCCTGCATAATGACCTCCTACGACTCCACGATGAGCCTTAGCAAGGATGTTGTTTCATTCAAACTCTGGAACATAACTTCGCAATATTTCATTTGATCCCATTTTGTACAAGTGCACTGCAATGACAAAAAAGTCTACTGCGTACACCACCAGTTCCTTCTTCTGTTGACTTGTATATCCTTCTGGAGCCATTCCTATTGTTAGGAAGTGTATAATATCTTCAAAGTGGCTATCCGTGACACACACTTCAAATCACTGTGTGTAAGGCAATCCTTCCTCCAAATTAGTAAGCTCTTCTCCAATTTCAATGCGCGACAGATGATCTGGTCCTGCATTCAATCGTCCTGGTTTCACAATGACTTCAAAGTCATATTCCTGGAACAACAACAACCACCTGCATATCTTCCCCCCCAACACAGGCTTGTTGACCAGGTATTTCAATGCAGAATGGTCTGTATACATCTTAAAATGTCCACCCAACAGATAATGCCTAAAATTCTGGAGCACGTACACCATAGCTAATCCTTCGTGCTCTGTCGTGGAATAATTTTTCTCATCTTTGGACAACTTCCTACTTGCGAACGCTATAGGGTGATCCAAGTCCCCTTCACCGACCTGTGTCAGTACTACTCCCATCGAAAGACATGACATGTCCACATGCATATGAAATTCATTCTTCTAATCCAGGAAGACTAGGATCGACGTGGTGACCATTTTCTCCTTTAGCACACCCAATCTCTTATGAAATTCTTCATTCCAATAGAACGTAACATCCTTATTTAATAGTTTTTCCATCGGCGTGGTGATATGGGCATAGATCTTGATGAATTTCTTATAGTATCCTGTATGCCCCAACATTGCGCCCAGCTATTTCACACTCCTTGGTGCTTCCAAATTGATTATGACCGCGATCTTCGCAGGGTCTACCATCAAGCCTTGTCTACATACCACATGACCTAGCAAGATCCAAAAATGGACACAAAACAAGCATTTATTCAGATTGAGCGCGATCTGGTACCTCCGACATGTATCTAGCATCAAGCCCAGACTTGCCACATGGCACTTTACCAATCCAAACACCGTCCAATCGTCAAAGTATACCTCCAGAAATTTGTGAATGAAATCCTTGAACGTCGTGATTACTACGCGGGAAAAGATCGCTGACGTGTTCTTCAGCCCATAAGGAACCACTGTATACTAGAAGCATCCCCATTTAGTCGCGAAGGTCATCTTACTTCTATCCTCTGGTGCAATCTTGATCTAATGGTACCTAGAGAACCCATCAGTGAACGAATATGCTTCTTGGCCGCCAACATTATGTAGGACCTCATCAGTGAATGGAGTTGGGAAGGGATCATGCACGCAAGAATCATTCAACTTCTTAAGATCTACGCATATCCTTATTTCTTTCTTCTATTTTTTTTTCCTGAACTACTATTGGGCTCCCCCAATCAGATTCTTCCACCAGTTCAATGATACCTACTGTGAGCATCTTATCTAACTCTAAACATACCCTTTTTTTATACTTCGGATTGAGGCGGTAAGGTTTTTGCTTCACAAGTTCCACGTATGGTTTTAGGGTGATCTTCATGATACCCAGGTCTCATATTATCCCTTTTAGATCTGAAAACTTCATGGGGTACATATCCTAATATTTGCGGAGTAATTCGACGAACTTATCTACTGTCGCGTCGTCCCAATAGTCCACAATATTTGCAAACTTTGGCTCTGCCTCTGTGCCAATGTTCACTTGTCTCGTTTTGAGCGGCTCAATTATGTTAGGTTTCTCTAGTTGTGGTCCTTCAACTTCGTGGTGACCTTCAGTCTCTGGAATATTAATCTTCCTCAGGTCTTCGTCTTCTTCTTCCCCTGTTACATTGTAGCACTCCAGCATGTGGCTCAATTGGGTAGTCCAATCGGGTTGAATCAAATCTAGAGGATCTTGTGGTATCCTAAAAATTGCTGCCTTAACCTCTTGCAATGATTCATCGATACTTTCAAACCCATCCTCAAAGATGAATGTCATAAAAAATCCTTGGCGCAAAACATCCCATTCTTCAGTGCCATGGCGGAGTTCTGTCTCCAAGTACCAATTCATCGGTATAACATCCAAGGTATGAAAAAACAGGTGCACCCACTCCGACTAAGGCTTCGCTCTGGCTTGAGTCCATTTGGCCAAATGGTCACGTGAATCATTTATCCCATCATTTTTTTCTATTAGTCGTACTTGTGGGTGACCAAACCACACTCTCATCAATTTTTTGTATATGTGCCAATCATCAAAACTGTCCTTGTGAGTGCCCCACCATCTTGCAGGTGTAGCACACAATGCCTAGTCTAAGGCTTGGAAGCGATGTTTCTCTGGAACTTCTCTCTCAAATGCATCCAAAAAGTGATCAACATCAGTTAAACCATCATAGTAAGGAAGATTTCTTACCTCTGATGATACACAATGCAATGACTTGGTCATCATATTACAGCGCAACATAGATACTTCATGCAGTCAATTCTACCAGTGCTCTAGTTCTTTGTCTAAATCTGATGTGTAGGAACTTTCGCGGTCCCATGCAATATGTCCATCTGCTGTCAGATTCACCAAATCCTGATCTCATGCCATTATCTTATAAATCTGGTTCAAATTGTCATCACTTTCATAATTGTGGATCGGTTCAATATAGTGCAGTCTCTTCTGCAAGGTCCAGTGGCACCACTACGCAGAGCGATTTCTTCTCAAATATCATCTTCCGCTACTTTAGATTGATTACCCGATTCATGTTAGTGGCCCAGTCGATCCCAAGGAGCGCGGGGTAGGGATTACTATCATCCACAATCTCTATTACTTCAAAATCAGCTAGTGCACTCACGCCTTTGATATCAACTGTTACCCCCTGCAACCTCCCCATTGGGATGATTTTTTGTTGATTCGCAATCCTTAACTGAATTGGAGACCACTATAGTGCAGGTCTCCCATTCTCTACCATGTATGTTTTGACAAAATGTTCGCGTCCGACCCCAAATCTAAAACAACCTGATCCACCTCATATTCTCCTATCTGCATGGTGAGTCTCATCTCACTTCTAGTTCTTGCCTTATGCTTACCAAGATTTCTAACTATGCGTGGTACATTAGTAGCGTTTTCCTTGCCAACGCACCTATTGATTAGCTCATGTAGTCCCTTCACAGCCTTGCTATCGAGTAGAAATTTCATGCGGGTCTCCAAGAACGTGGTAATCATGGACGGGTCCATTTCTTCAGCTGACTTCTCTTGACTCCCTGAGGTATAGGCCTTAGAGAAACATTTGTTCGCTTCCATAAATGTTTCTTTTGTGCGTTCTAGATAAAACCCGGTCTCCCTTTCTAGCGCTTTGTGGACCCACTCACCTTCTTTAGGCTGCTTCCCCTTATCCTCACCAGTTGCTGCTCCACTCCATAGCACAATATTTTCCTTAGGGTCTTCCTCGTGAGCATCAACCCTCATCATCTACAGGTTCTAAGTCGGTTGCTGAGGTTGCGATTCCTTCTTGCGTATCTTAGCTAACAATATAGGGCAATCCTCTATTGCATGGTCAAATTGAGTACAATAGCGGCATGCCAGCCACGTCATATTTGGGAAATATCGCGCGTAGTGTCCTAGTCCTCCACAATTGTAACAAATAACTTGCCCTCGATCTCTACCAGGTCCTCCTCCACCTCGGCCTTATCCGTGCCCATGATACTTGCCTTGCGCTCCTCTAGCACCTTGGTCCGGAGGCCGCCTTTCTACCTGCACCCTTTATGCAAGTGTCCTGTCCATCATTAATTTGTAACTCCAGAAATTGTGCTCATCCTGACCCACTGATTGAAAGAAGTTGTAGAAGAGTTTTTGCAGTGTCTGTACGAATTTCTAGGTAAATGGAAATTGTCTGTCACATGTTTCCCAGCTACCTAATAGATAGCACACCATAGTTTGGGCCCTGTACTTGGCCCTACCACATCTTCCGGTCTCAGAGGCACTGGTTCCCCTGTTGCAACATAATTTCCGAAAATTGGACAATGATCTTTGTCATGCCCTTGGCTTTTGCACTTTAGGCACTGCACTTCTTCGCACGCCTCTAACCGAGTTGTTCTGTATTTTTTCAGAATCTGCATTTCAAGGTAAAGGTTCTGCAAATGCGCATGAATCTGCTGAACTCCTAGATTAGCATCCTTCATTGGTGTCTCGTGCAATCTCATCACGATTTCAGAGCTTCCGCTTGGGTCCCAATCTTCTATTGTGATAGCGCAACCCTTAGATGAGGCATGAGTGAGGCCACAAACCATTCCCAGTGCTGCCCATCAGTCAGATTCATGTTAGCCTTGCGGATCATACACTTCAATCTCTGATCCAAATCTTAGGGTGTCTCACTAGGCTTCATCATGATCTCTTTGAATCCCATAATTGATTGCACTCCAGACTTAGGTCTATTGAACTCCTTATTCAACACAGTTTGAATATCTGCCAGTGAGGACATCTGGTTATCCATGAAGTACTTAATGTACCAAGTTAGTGCATGCACTTGCAAAGCACTAACCAACGCCTCTTTCTTCATTTGATCATCTGTGATACCCTGAGCTTCCCATACAGCCTTCACAATGAACCAAAACTGGTATGGATCTTCATTTCTCATGCCCTTGAACACATGTATCTTTATGGAGTTCACCTTATTGAACGGTGGTGGAGGTGAAGATGGAGGTGGTGTGGGTGGATGAGGTATTTGTGGGAACCCTTTCTTTATCAATTGAATAGCACTCTGCGGAGAAGCTTGTGTTGCTCCCTTGTTGTCACTCAGAGGAGGTTCAATCAACAGGCTATTCAGGGCCTTTTCTTCCTCCATCCCTAAAAGTCCTTCCATTGTGCGTAGCCCCAAACATCAAGGTAACTGCATAACCCGCTTTTCGCAAAATAGCATCTTAATCCAAGTATTTAATGATTTTAAATACTTGCCTTACGACCCTTTGAAGAAGCGACGCTCTGCTTCGCTGTAACTAATCGAAGTATCGATTGGGAACTCTGTCAGAAATCCTCCTATGATACGATCGAGCCAATGATCGACAGAACGTGTGATCTTATCTTCAGAGGCTTCCAATCTTCGCACTAACTCTGGGGTCCAAACAATCGGACCATCAAGCCTCCACCTTCCTTAGTCATCTGCCAACTTCGCGATCCACTCATATAATTCAACCGGGAAGGAAATAGAAGAATATTTCGTGTATCTCTGTGTACAGATATATATCCAATCACTGTTCTTTCGTCAATCGCAGATTCCTGTTTTCCTGTGCCACGAATTCGTGGATCTTTCTATCTAACTAGTCTTTGATGTCTTTCTTAGTTGGATTCCAATGAGGTGACATCAAACATATCGTTATGCAGATCCCAGTCCCAAGAACGAAACCACTTGTTGGCTTGATGGGCCCTGACCCAAGTTCAACGTTAAGTAGACAAGCAAATCCCTACACTATTGGTCCTTTCGGCATTAATCCATGGAGTGTGGTCTGAAGTGTCACCCGAAGTAGTATGGGGGGATGCAGGAACCAAGTTTCTGCACCTTGAGATGGTTGTGATGTTGGTTATATTCCCTAACCCTTCCTTCGTGCAGACTGATAAGCCCTTTAGGGCTTATCAAAGTATTTCTCTTATTCGTCCTTGAAGCCTTCACAAAAGTCTCTGATTGTCCTTTGCGGACCCTAAATAGATAGATTAGGCACTTACGCACCTTTGTAATTACTCTTACTTTTTTATTTACTCAGATTCTCTTAGTTTCATACTGTCTTAACAGGTAATTATAATTATCGTGCGTAAACATATATTCTTACTTGCATTCATATAACAAAGAGAAACATATAGATTCACACATCAAAGTAGTATTAAAACATAAACCCAGTATTCAACATAACATAATCACATGCAATTAACAGAAGTAAAATACACAGGTAATTCCATAATACTTCTCTTTATTGATAATCTAGATTTCCAGTATAGACTCTAACTACCCTGCGCACATAGCTGCAGGGGTCCACGCACTCAGCTGCAGACTTCTACCCTAGGCCTCTGCGCACTCAGTTGTAGAGCCTCTTCCTACACTAAGGCTCTTCGCTCTTAGCTCTCACAGACCCATCAACTTACTCAGAACTCTACCAAAAACTTATAAAATCCTTAGACTCTTCTAAGACTCCCTTTTTATACAATCCCATGGTCCGCAGACCAAGGGCAGATCTCATCAAGCCGACACAAACTATCTAGACTAAGGGTGGAAACCCTTTTTGACTGTTTACATCTTCGTGCTCCGTGACTACAAAATGTGAAGACCTTACATTCCATACACAAAACTTGGGCTTTTAGCCCCAAAAATTGGGCTTTTAACCCCAAAATTGACCCCAGGGGACCCGTTCCAAACAATGACCTAGGAAATAGACCTAATAGAGCAATATTCACTACAAAATTGAATGATGAAGCTTGAGGTCTCAAATAATACATAAGAAAGGTTAGAATGCTTCCTATAATAGCCCTTCACATGCTAAATGTCATAGATATCTCTAGATTCATATCTAGCATAAATAAAGGTACTTTGAGGATACATCAAATGAATTGGAAGACTTGGAACACATTTTCAATGTAAAGAGAAATTTAGTGATGGATAATGTGATCTAGAGCTGCAATGATGAATTTGTACAAGACCCCAATTGAACTAGGATTAGGGACAAAAAGGGCCACCATATTCTAGCGATTTTCTAGTACAACAAGGAATGCATAGCAACCAAACTAGATAAGAATGTCCATAATTTAGTGAACCTAGTGCAATATTAACAAAGGTTAGAAAACATACCAAAATACATTATAAAGGATTTGAATAATCTAATGAAAATTTTCTTCCTCAACTTAACACAATGGGTGCACTTCATCAATGCTTAGTATTAATGGTCAAGGGTGAGGCAATGCTTTGACAACTACCCAATGTGAAAATCGATATAGCTTTGTTAAGTAGGGAAAAAACCTAATTTTTATGGTGTCTCCTTCTATATAATGCATCCCCTCATCATATGGCATGAAGTTTATCCATGAAGGCAAGGGGATATAGTATGTAGTGTGGGGGCTACTCTTCCATGATACATATTGAGCACCTTAATGAACCCTTTTGGGATAGTTTTTTTACTCTTATACATGTAAAAAGCCATTGGTAGGGTTAGTATGTAGGGTGGGGGTTACTCTTCCATGTAACATATTGAGCACCTTAATGAACCCTTTCGGGATAGTATTTTCACTCTTATTGTTGGCTTGTGGGGACCTGACCCAGGTTCAACGTTAGTTAGCGAAACAAATCCCTACACTACTGGCCCTTTCAACATCAGCCCATAGAGCGCGCACTAAAGTATCACCCGAAGCAGTATGGGGGGATGTTGGAACCAAGTTTCCGCACCCTTGAGATGGTTGTGCTGTCGTTTGTCTAGTAGGATGATTAGTTCTCCTGTGAGGTCTGGATGATGTGTTCTCCATGACAATTGTGTAGCAGGATGATTAGTTATCCTGTGAGGCCTGGATGATGTGTTCTCCATGGCGATTATGTAGCAGGATAATTAGTTCTCCTGTGAGGACAAGATTGATTAAGTTCTCCTGTCGAGGCATCCTATCCATGTAGTTTGGGACTCATGGGAAGTACCTCTGATATGATCAATGAGTAGGGAAATGAGGATAGGGACCATAGTAGTACTGATGGACGCATCGCTGTATCTACCATACTCCCTATGCTAGGATGACCTTCATTGATCTGGGATCAATGACACTAGTCTGGGACCAGTGGTAGGAGTTATACCCACTATGAAACTGACTTCGGGTCGGTTGAGGACTAGTCTGGGACCAATGATACATACTCCGAGACTGACTTTGAGTCAGTAGAGTACTGGTTTGGGACCAGTGGTAGGAGTTGTACCTACTATGACACTGACTTCGGGTCGGTTGAGGACTGGTCTCGGACTAGTGGTACACACTTTGAGACTGACTTAGGGTCAGTGGAGAATGCTATGACACATTCTGATCAATTCTTCTTCTTCATGGTTTAGCAGAGCTAAGTTGAGTAGAGCAGAGATAGAAGAGCTGAGTAGATCTGAGCAGAGCAGAGTAGAGTCAGCAGAGCTAAGCAGAGCCAACAGAGCCAGCAGAGCTGAGCAGAGCCAGCAGAGCAGAGTAGATCTAGTAGAGCTGAGAACTTAAGGAAAAGCCGGAACTTCCGGAAAAGTCGAAATAGTCGGAAAAGCCGGAAAAGCTAGAACTGTCAGAAAAGCCGGAAAAGCTAGAAATGCCGGAAAAGCCGGAAAAGTTGGAACTGCCAAAAAATTCAGAAAATCTGGAAAAACAGAAATAATGGAAAAGCAGGAAAAGCCAGAAAAGCTAGAAATGCTGGAAATGCCGGAGCTGTCAGAACTGCTGGAAAATCCAGAACTACCGGAAAAGCAGGAACTACCGGGAACTGACGAAACAATCAGAGCATATGTCTCCGAAGGAAGGTAACATGATGTATGAGATCATGGGCAACATAATAAGCAACATGATGATATGAGCATGGGCAGCATAATGATGCATGTTGATATGAGCATGGGTAACATAATGATGATTGAGATCATGAGCATGGGCAGCTTGATGATGAATAAGACCATGGAAGATGCAGCATGATGAGGAGCATGAAGATGAGAGTAGCTCAGTCATCAAGGTTCAACACATGTGATAGTACAGCAAGGTGTCACACGGTAATGTGTAGCAAATAGACGAGATGCAACACTATGATAGGTGAACGAGTCACCTTAGAGAATCAGTTGAAGCAATATGTCTTCAACTGATCTCATGACGATATCAAAAGTCAAAGTGATTGAATTCTATTGTAAATGTACTATCTCTCTCACTTTCTCTGTTGAACTTTGAAGAACATAAAAGAAGAATTGATCAAGGGTTTCCCCACATTGTGGGGTTTGTTCCTGGCTAGCGCCACATCTTGTGTCCTCTTGTCTTGGCTTGTCTTCTGCGATTTATATTTATGTTTTATCTGCAGTTTACTTTATGCTGATGAGATTGCTAATGTGGAAAAGAAATTGAAATAAATTGCTCTAGCATAGACATACCTAAAATTAACAATTCCAACTATAACTGCCTTCGTGCAGGTTGCTTATCCCTCTGCTTTATCCTTCAGTACCTTCGTGAAATGTTATAATCGGCTTCCACGCAGCCCTAACCAGGGGCTGATATGCTTTCATGTTGCTAGGGTAGCAGACTGTGATATTTCCCAAACTACGCTAAGTATCTTACTTGATTTATTAACAAATCTTAATTAGCTTCGCGTAAACAGATGCTCTTACTTGCGTTCACTTAACCAATACATTTACATAAAATTTATACCTAATATAAAAAATGCATAAACAGTAAATAAAGACACAGAAATTACATAATGCTTCTCTATATTGATAATTCCAGATGATTACAGACTCGACTTGCTCTGCACACTTAGTTCCAGGGGTCCGCACACTCAGCTGCGGACTTCTAGACCTCTGCACACTCAGCTGCAGAGCCTCTACCTATGCTACAACCCAAAACTTAGAATTCTACTCAGAGTTATCTCTCATACATTATTCCATCATTGATTTCTTCCATATATTGATGCCTTAACTACTTAGAGCTTAGCTCTATTTATACAATCCCATGGTGCGCGGACCATGGGTAGATCTTTTACAACCGACATTAAATTATCAAAATAAGGGTGAACAACCCTATGACTCTTTAACATCTACGCGCTTAGCAACCACAAAATGCAGAGTCTTTACATTAGGATTACAGAGATTGGACCAAAATATGGGCTTTAAGCCTCGAAACTGCCCTTGGGGGATCCCACGCCCAACAGGCCCCCAACACAAACATCATGACTTGCCCTTGAGTCACTCTGCAGGTGCGGAGATCTTAGTGCGAAGACCTCCCAGCTCTGTATGGATCACCACAACACCGACAGTGCACTAAGCGACCGCCTACTAGACTTCTTCCACACGTTGTTCGGTGACTGCTGCTGAACTACTGCTCTGAATATTTTGCTGAGCTGCCTGCAGTTTCACAAGATTTCCTTAAATAGATGATGTGATCACATAAGCCTCGTTTGATCCATGGTTGTAGGTGCACTTTTAAGACCGCTTCTTTGTGCCGAGTGACATCCACCTGTTCCTTGAGCGCCTTTGCCTCCTGCATTCGTGCAAGCCTTTGTGTAAGGGCAACCGTCTGCACAGTCCCTTTTACCTCATCATACCTATGTTGGAGCTCATGCACCTCTGTCTCTAGGCGCTCTACATTCGGGTCCTCCTGCAGGGTGGTTAGGACCTCGAATGACTATTCGAAAAGCTACATGGAGTCTGCTACTGCACTGTCAACCGTTGCTGTTGCTGCTGTAATAACAGTGGCATGCTGTTCCCTGATCTTCGGCGGAGTTGAAGGCTGAGACTTCAACTATAGTTCTACGATTTGTAGGTTCAACTCCAGCTAAACCCTGGCCATCTCTGCTCAAGCGTCACGCACCCCTATGGTCAATTTGTGGACACACGCCTCCACCAGTTCTTCTACCTGGATGTCTAACTCCGGGACCATCTGGTAGGCTTCCTCTATAACCTGCATTATCTGCTTATTCTGCTCTACTACCTCATTGTGGTACAGGCCCAACTACTCGATGTTGATGCACTGCTCGCTAATCACCTGTAGAGCGCGACTCTCTGGGCCCTAAGTTCCATAATGACTCCATCCTGTAAGAGGTAGAGTGTCTCCTGAGGGAGACCGACCATGTTCAATCCTAAACCTTTCAGAATGCTAATACTAAGCCTGTCAACCTCATTTTCTGTAGTGAGCGCCCCATTAGCGCCTCATCAGGTAACAATACTGTCTTGGTTACCCTTGTGTGTAACATCTCTTCGGCAACTGAAGTGCTAATCGCGAGGCTGGTGGACAGTGTGCCAACTTGTGGAGTGCGAACCTGCAACTCTTGTAGTTCTATTCGAAGAGCCCCCAATACCAGCTGCTGCTGTTCTTTAAATTGTTGGAGGGCCTTCACGGTGACATCCCTCACTGTTTCTCCGATGTCATGCAAATCCCCCTCAGTGAGGGTGATTGGGTTGAAAGACGTTTTGGATGCCTTGGTTTTCTTTCTTGGCATTTCCTTCTCTCGCGGTCGTGGATGCTTGAGCTGGGTGGATGTCATCTGTGGGTTCATGCCACCTTGTTCTGTCTCTGTTTTTGCCTCAGTTCCAGGCGAAGGTGACTTTTGTCCTTCGTGCTCTTCTTCTGTTGTTTTCTGTTGTTCCTCCACTTTCGCGGTGTTGTGTGCTACCTGGGCCTTAGCCTCTGCTTCCTGTTTTTTGCGCTTCTTTGCCAGCTGCACCATTCGAAGCTTGGTCTCTTCCTTCTTGCCCTGCATGGCAGACTTGTTCGTTTCCATCACGGAGCTAGCTAGAGTGTGCCACTTCGGTGGCCAAGACTCAAGGACTACAAATATCACGTCGTCAGTCACTATATATGGTATACTGTGCCATGTCTTCATAGGGTCCTTCTGCACCCTAATAAAGACATGGTGGAAATCCACTTTGAACTCTGCAAAGCTTTGCAAACTGGCATAGATTGTGGGTGACAACCATGACTTTTGATTGATCCCCATTCCGATGCTCATTTCCATTAGGACCCAGAAGATCTTACTTTCTCTGATACGCTGCGCATCCCTGGTCACCCACAACGAAGCGGAAATTGCTGCCTCCGGAAGGTCTGACGTGATCGAAGGACACTGAGTGTCTTCGGGCAACTCCCATGCCACCAGTACAATCGACAACAGGATCCACGCGTAGTGAAACGTTTTTCCCTACTCTTGTGCCTCGTGAAAGTTCTCAAGGAACTCGCTGCATAGATAGTTTGCCCAGTTGAATTGGACTCCTTCTGCACATTGGGCTGCTAGTGCAACCACAGGAGCAGACACCTCATCTGTGCGACACTTCCGCATCACCTTCCCTACTAAGATTTGTGTCGCGACCTTGACTGCAGGGTTGTTAATGCTGGAGATGGCGTATCCTCGCTTCTTCTTCTCCAACTTGAACCTCTTCTTCATTGCTTCCGTGAGGGCCAACTCGACACCTTTTCCTTCAGAAATATTACCTGTATCCTCCCCGGAGTAAGGTAGCCGTGTAATTTGGTGAATCAAATGGTCTGTGATGGGGATGGGCTCCTCTAGCCACAAACACACATCATGCACCAAGTAGAGAAGTTGCCTGATGACGAAGATAGTCACTCGGGTGCGACGGTAATGCGACACCCAGAGTAGGTTAAGCAACCCAGCTTTCTCTACACCTCTGAGCCATGTCCGCGACTCCAATTGAATTGTTCTAGTAGTCGCGTCAATCCTCTGGTGCATTAGCTTCTCAGTCGCTAAATGTGGGAACTTCTCGTGGTCTGTGAGGTCCCAATCTTCAAACTTCAACACAAGAACCCGCCCCAAGTGTGGTCCCTCAAAAACAATATCATCTAGGAGCAGTGGAGTTTGCAGAGAGCTCTTGCTCTCATCTATGTCCTTCGGCACCTTGGCTTTACCCTTGCGCGGAGGAACATATTCAGGTAACCGGGTAATAGGGTCTGCACCCTAGGTTTCAACTTCCATCTCTACATCCTCCTCATCCACCAGGATTTCTTCAGACTCCTCCTCATCGGCCTCCAGATTAATGGCCTTCCCCTTTTCCTGCAATGTGAGCTTGGTCCTCTATGGGTTTCATGGGGAGACATGCACCATGATCATAACCTGCTTATCCTTCTTAGGTCTCGGTGTTCGGGGTGATTTAGGGACCTAATGATTATTCCAGCACTCTTTCGGGCTTCTACTATTGCAATTTCCTGTGCGGCTTCCTCGACTATCATTACTTCTGTGTTGTTGGGCGTGGGATCCCCTAAGGGAAGTTTTGGGGCTTAAAGTGTAGATGTTGGTCAAAAGATGTAAATCTGATGTAGAGACTCCACATTTTGTGGGCGCGGAGTGGGAATTTTGTACATGAGTCATAGGGTTGTCAGCCCTTAATGTTGTGATGTAATGTCAGATTTAGAGATCTACCCATGGTCCGCAGAACATGGGATTGTATAAATAGAGCGAGGCTCTAAGTTGTAAATAAGTTAGGAAGAAGAGAAGAAATGATGAAGAATTGAGTCTTGTCTAAAGTGTAGAGTCGAGTCTTTAGGTCGTAGAGTAAGAGAAGGCTCTGCAGTTGAGTGCGCAGAGGCCTAGTAGTCCGCAACTGAGCACGTGTACCCCTGCAGCTAAGTGCACATGGCAGGTTGAGTCTGTAACTATTGAAGCATTAATAAAGAGAAGTTTTATACCATTCTTGTGTATTCATTACTGTTTTATTCTTTGAGTATATTGGGTATGAATTGCATTTTCACTATTTATATGGCGCGTGAACTTATATGATTGTGTTGATTAAGTAAATGTGAGATAAGGTATTCATTACATGAAGTTAACTAACATCTGTAAGAAGATAAGTAAGATCTGTCATGTAACTTAGGGAAATAGCACAGATCGCTTCCATAGCAGCGCGAAAGCACCTCAACCCCTGGTGAGGGCTGAACGAAGGCGGTTATAATAGATCATGAAGATATCTCAGGCCAGGATAGTGCGCAAAGTGACCCGCGCAAAGGTATTCACAGTTGGACTAAATCGACCCCTCAGACATCTCCAGGGTGTGGAAACTTGGTTCCAACATCCCCCCATACTGCTTCAGGTGAGACTTTAGTCTGTGCTTCACGGGCTAATGCCGAAAGGGCTAGTAGTGTAGGGGTTTGTTTGGCTAATCAACTCCGAACCTGGGTCAGGCCCCCAGGTCAGGCCCCCTCAAGCCAACATGTGTCCATGGATTCTGTGGGCGCTGACATAGCGCTATTCCACAATTCTTGCAGTGTATCTGGTAGTTGCTCAAAGAATGAATTTGCTTTCAGGGTCTCAAATAGGTCTCGGTTCACGTATACTTGAGTGCACAACAACTCAGTTATCAAAAGGCCAAGTTTTGTTTGCTGGATAGCCAATTGTAATTTATAGTGCCTTTTGAATTTGAATTCGACCGTTACCCCCACATTCGGTCCATTAATGCTATATTGGTGGCATATTTTCAAGAATCTAGCCCATAAAGTTTGCCTTAAATGCCTTCTGCCCACTCCATGTGGCCTCAAACCAACCATCAAATTGTGAATAGTGACATTAACAGTCACCTTTTGGCAGACCTGCGCACTAGCGCAGCTGTCTTCATGCTGTCGCAGACTCTGTGACACTTCGCTGCTTCGCGCAGTCCTGAAATCGCAAAACTCCTAGGCAGTATAGTTTATAGTCTCGCACCTCCTTTCGGTTGCCTGGAGCGCTAAGACTGTGCTTTTGTCAGCTAGTCAGATGGCCAGGTCACCTGTGTATGGCTTCAAATGATTGGCATTCACTTTTCCTTGGAAGGGATCTCCATTCAAGTTAACCAACTGGACCACGCCACTGTTGGTAATCTACTTAATAACATACGACCCCAGCCAATGCATTCTGAGTTTCCCTGAAAATTTATCAAACTTACTATCATATAATAGCACCAAATCATTCACCTTAAAGGTGCGCAGCTTAATATGTCGATCGTTCCATGCCTTTTCATGCTTCTTTTGGACTTGCTGGTGAAATCCAACCAAAAATATCTCTTCTTCCAGCTCATCCAATTGCGTGAGCCTCTCTTCCAGGGCTCTGTGATCCATGATACCTGTGAGTGCTTTTATGTGCAGACTAGGCACGATGTATTCTGTAGCCATCACCGCTTCAAACCCATATACCAACGTAAAGGGTGTCTATCCCGTTAAATTCTTGCACATTGTCCGATAAGCCCACAATACTGTAGGTATGCGTAGGTTCCAATCGCTTCGCTTAGCATTGCAGACCTTCGTTAGCAAGTTTTCAAGCACTTTGTTGAATGCCTCCACTGTCTTGTTAGCCTGCGGGTGATAAGGTGTGCTCTTTTGATGATACACTTGAAATTCCTCCGTTAGTGCGTTGATTGTCTCATTCAGGAAGTGTGTACCCCGATCACTCATCAAGATCTTTGGGCATCCAAATCACATCAATACATGTTCAAATAGAAACTTCGCGGCTGTCACACCCGTGCAATCCTTCACCGGCTGCAATTCTGCCCAATGGGTCAAATACTCCATCGCAGTGATAATATACCTCGCGCCTGTCTTCCCTTGTGGCTAAATCGGTCGTACAAAATCTATTGCCCACTTTTCGAATGATTGCAACATCATTTGTGGATTCAAAGGCATTTCATCCCTCCGTGATGGCCTACCATTCTTTGACATATGTCACATGCCTTGCAATATGATTTTGAATCCTGATGAAGGGTTGGCCACCACAACCCTGTGCGTAGAATCTTCTGCACAATTTCTCTTCCCGCATAATGTCCTCCCATAGTGCCCCCATGAGCGTCCACGAGGATGCTGCTTCGTTCAAATTCAGGTACATACCTTCACAGTATTTCATCATTCCCCATCTTGTATAGATTCCCAACAATGATAGACAAATCTGTTACACGCACCACTAATTCCTTCTTTTGCTAGACAAAGTGTCCTTCCAGTGCAGTTCCAGTTGTTAGGAAGTGTATTATGTCCTGGAAATGTCCATCCGCGATGAGGACAAAAAATAGCTGTGCGTCAGGTAATCTTTCCTCCAAATTAGTAGGTTCCTCCCCTGTCTTGATGCGCGATAGGTGGTCAGGACCCACGTTCAATCGTCCAAGCTTCACAAAAAATTCAAAATCATACCCTTGGAACAATAAGAGCCACCTGCAGATGCACCCCCCCAACACAGGCTTATTGACCAAGTACTTTAGCGCGAAGTATAGGTGCACCTGCTTAGGTTGGGGCTTTTCTTCATAGGCCTGCATCCATGTGCGCAGATCATTCTGCCCATCATACTCATTTGCCAATCACATCTTAGGCTTCCAAAATCATGCTCAGATCATTCTCCTACATTCGCGCCAATCATCAAAACTCCCCTTTTGCGTACCTCACCATCTTGCGGGCGTAGCGCGCAGTGCCTAGTTCAAGGCCTGGAAGCGTTGCTTTTCTGGCACCTCCCTTTCAAATGCATCCAAAAAGATATCTACCTCATTTAGACCATCATAAATAGGCATATTTCTTAACTTTGACGATACGCAGCGCAACGACCTGGTCATCATATTACAATTCAGCATAGTTACTTAATGTAACCGATTCTACCAGCATTCTATTTCTTCGTCGAAATCTGAAGTGTAGGAGCTCTCGCGCTCCCATGTAGTCCACCCATCCGTGGTGGGATTTACCTAGTCTTAGTCTCGCGCTGTTATCTTATAGATGTAGTCCAAGTCATCATCACTCTCATAGTTGCGGACCAGTTCTGTATAGCGCAATCCTTCAGCAGGATCAGGGGTATTATTACACGTAGTGATTTCTTCTCAAATATCATCTTTCGCTTCTTCAGATTGATTACCCCATTCATATTAGTAGCCTAGTCAATTCCCAATAGCGCGAGGTAGGGATTGCTATCATGAACAATCTCTATTACTTCAAAATATGCCAACGCGCTCGCTCCCTCAATATCCACAGTTACTCCTTGCAGCCGTCCCATAGGTATTATTTTCTACTGATTTTCCATCCTTAGCTGAATTGGAGACCATTGCAGTGTAGGTCTCCCCATTCTCTCCCATGTTTGCTTTGGTAGAACGTTCACATCTGATCCCAAATCTAGAATGACTTGATCCATTTCGCATTCTCCGATCTGCGCGGTCAGTCTCATTTCACATCCCGTCCTTGTCTTATGCTTTTCGATCTTTTGGAATATGCACAGTTCTCCTGGTGCGGTCCCAACACATCTGTTGATGAGTTCCTATAACCCTTTCACAACCTTATTGTCGCGTAGTAACTTCATACAGGTTTCGAGGAAAGTTGTCAGCATAGAGGGGTCCATCTCCGGTTCCGGTTTATCTTTGCTTCCTAAAGTGAAGGCCTTAGTGAAGCTCTTCTTAGCTTCCATGAAGGTTTCCCTAGCATGCTCTAAAAACTCGACCTCTTTCACCTGGGCTTTGTGAATCCTTGTACTGTCTTCTAGTTATTTTCCCTTGTCATCTCCCATCGCGATTCCACTTCGGAGCGCTATATTTACATTCAGATCTTCCTTATGGGGCTCAGACCTCATCATCTGCAGGTTCTGAGCTGGAGGAGGCGGTAGCGCTCCTTTGTCATGTATCCTAGCTATCAGCGTAGGACAATATTCTGTCTCATGATCAAACATCGTGAAATACTTGCACGACGGGCGCGTTGGATTAGTGTAATTGCGGGCATAGTGTCATGGTCCTCCGCAATTGTAACAAATCAACTATCTACGACCTCTATCAGGTCCTCCTCCACCTCACCTTGTCTGCGCCATCCCTACATTCTGGTCAAGGGGTCACGTTTCGGCCTGAACCCTGTAGGCAGGAGTTCTATCCATCATCAGTTCATAGCTCCTGCAAGTATGCTTATGATGTCCGACCGATTTGAAAAAGTTACAGAACAACTATTGTGGAGTTTGCGTATACTTCTGTAACAGGTGACAGTTATCCATGGCATGTTTTCTGGCTATTTGACAGATAGCGCACCACAAAGCAGGCGCCGCGCTAGGTCCTTCTTGAGATTTCAGCCTTAAAGGCATCAGTCGTCCTCCTGCAAGGTAATTTGTAAAGACCGGGTAGTGGTCTTTGTTATGACCCTAACTCTTGGATTTCACGCACCATACTTCTTCGTGTACCTCTGCCTAAGCCGTCCTATTCTGCTTCAAGCTTTGCATCTCAAGGCATAGATTCTTCAGCTGCGCATGGATCTTCTGAACTCTTATATTAGGATCTTGCATCAGAGTCTCATGTAGTCTCATGGAAATCTCCAAGGCATCTACCTGAGTTGTTATCTTATGTTGCGATAGTGCAATCCTTAAGTGTGGTAGTAGAAAAGCCACAAACCACTCGCGATGTTGTCCATCTATCAAATTAATGTTGGCTTCACGGATCATACATTTCAGCCTCTGATCTCATTCCCAAGGCATCTCGCCTGGTAGCATCATGATCTCTTTAAATCCCACAATCAACTGCACTTCAGATTTAGGCTTGCTAAATTCCCTATTCAGTGCTGCTTGGATGTTCGCTACTCTAACATTCGGGTTATCACTGGAGTATTTAATATACCAGGTTAGCGCATGATCTTGCAGAGCACTAACCAGTGTTACCTTCTTTATGTTATCATTTGTAACACCTTGAGCTTCCCATATAACCCTCACAATGAACCAAAATTGGTCCGGGTCCTAATTTTCCAAGCCTTTGAACAAATGCAACTTCACTATGTTTTCCATACTAAATCATAGTGGTGGTGGGGGTGGTAAGGGTGAAGTTGGAGGTGATGGCGGTGAATATGGAGGTGGTGTGGGCAGAGGCGATATTCATGGAAATCCCTGTCTTGTCAATTTAATAACACTTTGCGGACAGACATTTGCTATCCCTTCTTCGTCCCTTCGTGGTGGTGAAATCAAGGGGCTATATTTCGGACCCTTATTTCCTTTGTTTTTATAAATATTTCCACTTCACGTAGTCCCAAACATCAAGGTAACTGCATAACCCATTTTTCGCATGACAACATTTTAATCAAAGTATTCAAAGATTTTACGTACTTACCTCGTGGTCCTTTGAAAAAGCATCGCTCTGCCTTGGTATAACTGACTGAGGTGTCGACCGCGAACTCAATAACAAATCCTCCTATAATGCAATGGAGCCAATGATCGACGACGCACATGATCTTATCCTTCGATGCTTCCAACCTTCGCACTAGCTTGGGATCCACGTAATAGGATTGTCAAGTTTCCACCTTCCTTGGCTATCTACTAGCTTCACGATCCACTTGTATAGCTCAGTAGGGAAAGAGGCGAACAAGATTTAATGGATCTCCGTATACAGGTATTGGTCCAACCATTGTTCTTTTGACAGTTGTGGGTTTTTGTTCTCCTGCGTCGCAAACTCGTGAATCCTCTTGTCCAACCAGCCTTCGATTTCTTTCTTAGTTGGATTCCAGTGATACGACATCACACATTTCTCATGCCGATTCCGGTCCCGGCAACGGAACCATTTGCTGGCTTGTGGGGGCCTGACCTAGGTTTAGCATTAGTTAGCCAAACAAATCCCTACACAACTGGCCCTTTCGGCATTAGCCCACAGAGCGCGGACTGAAGTCTCACCCAAAGTAGTATGTGGGGATGTTGGAACCAATTTTCCGCACCCTTGAGATGGTTGTGATGTCGGTTTATTCCAATTATACCTGCCTTCGTGCAAGTTTCTTATTCCTCTACTCTATCCTTTAGTACCTTTGCGAAATGTTACAATCGGCTTCCGTGCAACCCTAACTAGGGGCTGATATGCTTTTGCATTTCTAGGCCAGCAGAGTGTGAGATTTCCCAAACTACGCTAAGTATCTTACTTGATTTTTTAATAGATCTTAATTAGCTTCGCGTAAATGGATGCTATTACTTGCATTCACTTAACCAATACATTTACATACATTCGCGCATCATATAAGAATTATAAGAGAAATTTATACCCAATATAACAGATGCATAAATAGGAAATAAAGACACAAAAATTATAGAATACTTCTCTTTATTGATAATTCCATATGATTACAGACTCGAATCTCCCTGCGCACTCAGCTACAGGGGTCCGCACACTCAGCTGTGGACTTCCAGGCCTTTGTGCACTCAGCCGCAGAGCCTCTACCTATGCTATGACCCAAAACTTATACTTCTAATCAGAGCTATCTTTCATACGTTATTCCACCATTGATTTCTTCCATATATTGATGCCTTAACTACTTAGAGCTTAGCTCTATTTATACAATCCCATGGTGTGCAGACCATGGGTAGATCTTTTACAACCGACATTACATTATCAAAATAAGGGCCTACAACCCTATGACTCTTTAACATCTACGCGCTCTGCGACCACAAAATGTGGATTCTTTACATTTTGATTACAAATATTGGACCAAAATATGGGCTTTAAGCCCCAAAACTACCCTTGGGGGATCCTACACCCAACACTTATACATGTAAAAATCCATTGGTAGGGTAACATTATTGGATCGTAGTGGCACTCTGCACACCTAACTTAGGAGTTGGCCGATCCTTTTTCACCTTGATGAAAGGCCATATCATCTCAAATAAGAATTACAAGTTGTGAAATGAAGCATCACACATAGGTAAAATGAATGTATTGACTTGGTGATAATATACAAAGTAATATCATTTGGATGCTCAAAGGTTAACACATTATGTGCATTATTAGACTTACATTATACTTATGGTCGAACTAGCATGTGGAAATATTTGTTTTGATTTGTTCATGCCACTTACATTGTGGTGTTTAGAAGTTATTTCTTTGTGATGCAGGAAAGGAAACTTGAGTCACACTCCAATATATTTCCCAACCATGCATACACTCTCCTACCATTGCTTTGGGGGTGGGTACATTGTTTTTGTCTGTCAGTTTGAACTAGGTCTTATTTGTCCCTTTTTCCCACAAAATTGGCCTAGTTTGACTATTGTAGGGATTCCACCCTTAGGTTTAGGACTTTACCTATTGGCGTAGAAGTGAATGGGAAAGGCCATTGAGATGATAGTAGGTATATTTCCTAGTAGTTTCCCTTGTCTGTCATCCAATAGGACCAACTTTACCTTACCGAGAGTCTAGGCAAAAAAACTCAAGTCAACAGTGGGGAGAATATACCTCTTGAGATGGAGGAGTCCCCCCCAGGAGGGGAAAGCTTGAGGCTAATGACTAATAATTAATTATTGATAGAATGATATTACTTTCACTCTTTATTTGTGTCTCTCTTTATTTTTTGAAATTTATGTATGTTCAACATTACATTGATATAGTTTATAATCTCTTCAAATATTTAAATCTTAGTATATGTTGAGAAGTCATGGACACCTAGTCAAAATCATGTACTCAAAATATAAAGTTAGCTTGGAAGGCTCTAGACAATCATCTTTTAAAGAAAGCTTTTTGTGACATTGTGTACGTTAATCAAAATCTACACTTACCCAAAAAAACATATATAATTTCATAAATAGAGTAACTATTATAAACCAATATTGACTACCATTTCTTTGTGTCCCAATGTTTATATTAATGAGAAAAAGGTGTTTGTGAAATTCAAAATTACATCTCTTCATAGTGAATGCTCCCAAATTACCTCTCAATCAATAAACAACACACATTATTTCTTAGTTTTAACTAATATGAGTCACTAAAACTTTGTGATAGGCATATTTGTTAATTTTTCTTACTTTTAATTAATAAGAATAACATGGAGTAGAGGGATTGACTGTTGGGGAACCCTAGCCACCTCTTCCATCTGGTTTGTGTTGCCACTTTTTTCTTCCTTGTTCCTATTGTCCAGGATCACTCATTTTCTATTTGATGAGATTGTGTGGCTTGTTTTGGGTGCTTGTGGTGGGTTTGTTGTCACTAGTTATGGGATCCTTCCACTGCCTTCTCTGCTAGTGCTCTTGTCGACCATTACTGTGTGCTTGGGTGATGGGTTTTTTCCATTGTATGTATGCTTCACTCGCCTGGGTTTTTGGTTGTCGACTATCTTTCATTTGCAAGTTATGCTTTGTTGCCACAACCACTAATTTGGATGGGAACTGTTGATGATTTGTCATGGAATTTTATCTTATCTTCATTGGGAGTGACATCTTTCCATTGCATCACTTTGTTTGCATTTTTCTCCTATGCTCTTGTGAGCTATGGGATAGCTATGTGGGAACTTTTATAATGCCACCTCCCACATCTACCCATTTTTACAGGCTTTAGAGGGTAAACATGACCTGAGTGTCACTATGATATGAATCGACCTCCAAGTTCTAGTTATGGAAGTGGGGCCTACAAATAGGAAGTAAACTAACATCCTCAGAGACTACAAATCACTCAGGAGCCTACCAACCATCCCAAGTGGTCAATCCCTAAGTTTTAACTCTTTTTCGGTAGGATTATTCCCTAACCACACCCATAACACTTTATGCATGCAGTTGGGAGGCTATAACCGCACCCACAAGCCTGTCTCCATGTGGTTATGACCCAAAATCTCCTATTTTGTGCATGCGGTCGCAAGATCTATGACACTTTTTCAGGATAGCCTCTCACAAATTGCCTGTAACTTTCCAGAATCATGACAAGGATGATAAAAATGCTAAACAATCAAAGATTGAGCAAGATATTAATCTAGAAATGCCTAATACATGATAAACATTTCATCAAACATATGATAAACATCAAAGCTATAGGTCATGAATGCATATATGATCATAAACTTCTGAACTACATCAGAGAATTGTCAAGAAGGTCCAATGCCCTCTCAAGGTAGTCGCAGAAACACTAGTTAGCCCACGCATTCGTCAACCATTCAATAACTTATCGAATCATGAACAAGATCCATAGTAAGGAAAATCATATAACTATGCATATAAACAACATATAACCAACATAGGATCCATAACAAATCCACCGCAAGATCAACATAATAACTAGTGCAAGTGCTGATCAATCATAATAAGAAAGTAAATTATATTAATATATGCAAAAGCCAACCAAGTCAGGGACTTCCACATACCACCCGAGCATAGATTGGGCTAAACCAAATCTCTCTTTCAACCAATCACCACCATTTTATATTCTAGGCATGAATGTGGGATCATATGGATTAAACCAAAATTAAACCAAGCATGGATTCCAGAGGCAAAGCCACCTCAACCCTCAACCATAGTGATCTCATCTAACTAATCCAGAAATCACTAACACCAAAACAAGCTTGGATACCTCCAAATTTCTTCACAACATCCAGAGGAATTTTCCTATCTCCACCCATCCATTAAGAGTTCCAAGAGAAATCCCATATCCACCCTTGACCCTCAAGAATTTCCTAAGACCACCTCACTAAGATCCAAAGTCTACCGGCCATCGAAATCTTAAACCAACACAAAGAACCCACAACACCATGGCTATCCAAGAAATTGAAAGGCAAGGCTGAAACCATTGTAATCTAGGCAAATCTCAAGACTAGGATGCTCCAAGAATGATCTAAGTGTGCAAGAGTGTAAGAGTATGGAAGACTTAAAGCCAAAACTAAACTGACAAAAGTTTTGAACTGATTCTCTGATGCGTTTTTATGATTGATGTCTCATTTTTCTTCATTTTCCTTCATTTTTCCTCTAATTTCCCTTGCATGCATATTTGTGTCTCTTTAGCTTCCTTTTCTCCTATTTTTCTTTATTTTCATAATGAAGTGCCATTTATTTCCTGTTTTCCTTTTCTAATTTCCATAACCATTAATAAACCACAAATGATGCCTACTATAATGTTTTCCCAACATTCAGTCTAGAATACATGTCCCATGACATTGGTTTTATTTTATTTACATGGAAAGTCAACCAGGGGATGTTACAAACACTCCCCCTTGGGGGAACACCATCCTTGGTGTTTGATGACGCTTATGACTAGCAAAACATATTTTCCATGGAGCTTTATAAAACAACTTGATGTAGTATTTACAATGACATACATACATACATACATACATACATACATACATATACATATACATATACATATACATATACATATACATATACATATACATATACATATACATATACACTATATATATATATATATATATATATATATATATATATGTTTCTGATCTAACAAATAAAGAAAGATATAATGCCCTGCATCTAATCATCCATCTCCCATGTAGCTTCATTGGGCCCAAAGTGATTCCACTGTACTTTAACATGATTTATTTTCTATTTCGGAGCATGAGCAGTTTTTGCTGTTGTTGTCTCTCCTAGAGACAACCTTGTATTGCTTGCAAGACCAGTGCCTGAGCACTTTTAAATTCTATGTATCTCATATGATCCTCAAGAAATCAAAGGCATTATATGCATCTTCTACATATAATAATTAAAAATATACAAATATACACATAACAAAATGGGTTGGTTCCTTCATCCAAGGATATAAGCCATGTATTTTTGGTATCCTTTCGCATATACAACTCACAATAATAAGGAAAAAACAAGTGGAGGCCGAGTAATCAAGGACTTACAGTTTAATCAGATTTTGCAGAATAATGAAAGAAGAGGAAGAGAATAAAAACTTATCACATAGAGCTTGAAACATCAAGAGTTCTATACTTATCTAAGCTAAAGATAGACAGGTGGATGTAAGAAGAGTGAATGCTATTATTTCAGGAAGCACACATTTAAATATATAATCTCAAATATGCATACAAGCATATGTATTAACTAGTTAACACCAATGAATCTGTAAGAATATAAGAGATATTTCTAGCAGCTACAATTGCTTGAAATCAAAGAGGAAGTGCGAATATAATGGAAGTTTAATAGAGAAACAACATATTGTAATACTCGAACATGGGAATCACCACTGTTTCATTCATATTAAGAAATATGTGGATCTAGAATCCATACAACTTCAGAAGCACATACAATTTTTTCCTAGATTTCAGAACCATTGTTCAGTTTTTCTTCCTCCCTTTTATAAGGAGAGGGAGGGCAAGAAAATTAGTTACAAAAATATCTTCAAGTTGAAGTTTACATCTGTTTGTATGAATGGCTGTCTCATCAAGAATCCTCTAACTATCACAACTAGGAGATTCCTTTCTTAAAGGAAAAACATAATAATAATACCGTGATCAAAACAAAAAAGCATAATTAATCCATCGAAACTGAAATGATGTTTTCTGGAAATATCTTCATGTCGCTCCTCTTTGTTGGCCTTTGGTCTTGGCGTTTTCCTGCTAGGTCACGATTAATCCTCTCTTGGTCGGTTCCTGGTCACTATCAGTCTTTAATAGTTTCTTCCCTTCCCTTTCACTTAAGCTGGAGCAGTCACCCACAATGATGATAAAAAACTTTGAAACAACTGCCGACTCATACGCCTTTTAAATTTATGTTAGATAATATCGGTCGCCCTGAAAATATCTGGTGTCGTGTTTCATGGAGTACCTGGGTGCTTTTTGAACACTGGCCTTTTAACGCAGGAATAGTGTGAAATAGGCGAGCCCGAATTCCCTTTAAGGCCTTGTGAATACAACCCCTTTTCGCTTCCTCTTTCATGTGATTGGGGGCTTGAACCGAGCGCTTAGCTCTTCAGGTGCTAAGGCTTTCGACTATCGCGTGGGGGGCATTTTCCTTTGTTACTTGAAATACCTTCAATAGCCCCTTACACTGCATTGACGGATATCTCGGATGCGAAAACTTTATAAATCACAGCTCATTTTATATCGCATCCGGGGCCTTTCCTTATCACAATCGAAATCGCCGATAAACCTGAAACCCAGAACCGCCGATCACCAATTGTTGATAAACCTGTTGACGTCATCATCCCTACCACATCATTGCTGATGTCATCATTTCCACG
Source organism: Pinus tabuliformis (assembly GCA_031772625.1). Taxonomy (NCBI): domain Eukaryota; kingdom Viridiplantae; phylum Streptophyta; class Pinopsida; order Pinales; family Pinaceae; genus Pinus; species Pinus tabuliformis. The sequence goes on along the minus strand of CM062809.1, from coordinate 276,459,798 downwards.
CGTCACCTTGAAATAGACCCATGTCACTCCTGAAAACACTGAAACCGGGTGACACATGTCCTCTTCCACATCATCAACCGTATTTCCACGTCATTGCTGATTTCAGTTTCCATGTCTGCTCTAAGGACCAATTAGAGGCTGCCACGTGGCCCCCTGGAGGAGAGAGAAAAAGGCCTGCCGAGCCTTGGTTTTGCATGGAATTCCTTTGTATTTCTGAATCGGCCTTCCCCGACGATTTCATATTAAATTGCAATGTCGACGGTTTTACGATGTTTCGGAGTTGCAACCCCGCCGATCACCAATCGTCGATGCCACATGGAGGAGAGAGAAAGGGGAGGCTTGCCCCTAGTTTTTTCAGCCATTTCCTTTGTATTTTGTTTTCTTGTCCCCCTGGCAATGCACCACTTTATTGCATGATTGGTGGTTCCCGCGATATTGACGTTTGGCGATAGTTATGGCCCTACTGTAGTGTGCACCCCCGGCGCCTGTGATCGGCGATCTACAATATCGACACTCGACCTTGAAAGCCACTGATAATATAAGTATGTGCCCCGGGACCCGTCGAATACCGATACGTTTCTGTGCCCTGACCCGCCTACCACCGATATGTGATTGCAATCAGCCTCATACCTCCGATTGCAATTTTTCTTCTACACTTAGTCATTTTTTCTCCATCAGTTGGGCTTTTCCAAGGTAATCTTCAAAATGATTTATCTTCTGCTCCTGCGATATCGACACTCGACCTTGAAATCCGCTGATAACATAAGTATGTGCCCTGTGACCCGCCGAATACCGATACGTTTCTGTGCGCTGACCCGCCGAATACCGATACGTTTCTGTGCGCTGACCTGCCTACCACCTATATGTTATTGCAATCAGCCTCAAACCTCTGATTGCAATTTGTCTTCTACACTTAGTCATTTTTTCTCCATCAGCTGGGCTTTTCCAAGGTAATCTTCAAAATTCTTTATCTTCTTCTCCAAGAGTCCATTTTTGGACTTCCATATACGGTCGGAAATATTTTTCTCAGCACTTGGTAATGGAGAGGGTTTGGTTAAGCTTTGATAACTTATATGGCCTAAAACATGGCTTTAACTTTACTACTCTCAGGCAACCTTGACCAATTGAAACCCATAATGCAGTGAGTGACAATAACTGCAATATTCATTGTGGCTCTGGCTGGAACTGTTTGTAGAAATTTTGAATAATAAACACATATTCAATGGAGATTATCCTGATCATGTACTATTGCGGAATACATACACAATACATAAGCTCCTCTATGTTGATCATCAATTTAGCAGCATCAATAACAATAAAACATCAATAGCGTGCACACATTAACACAATATGTAACCCGGGGAAAGCTTACAGCTGAAAACCCCATGCTATCTGTATATTAATGATTGAGAACATGCAACATTACATAGTCAATACTTCTCACAAGTATCCAACACTATCTCCACATGTTACACACAAACTAGCTCAGAATCAAACAAGTCACAAGTTCAAATCTTGTCCACTACTTTGCCTGCCTCTATTGCATAAACCTGTTGAGGATCACTCACACTGGAAATCACGTGAGCACATGCTATTCTATTGGGCAAATCAATGCAATACTCATTGACATACTCAATACATTGCTTGTGCAAATCCTCATGCACAACTATAGTCACAACTGATAGCAATCTCATCCTCTAACACCTGTCCCTGTTGAACTGTACATGCACTGACATGCAACTGAGTTAACTGATGTATTCTTTAGTTGCTTTATGAGTTAATAATTAGTTTAACAACTCATCATTAGTCTATTTTGACTTATACTAATTACAACTAGTTTAACCAAGTCAAACTGAACACAACTCCACCAACTCCACAATCAACTCCACCAAACTCAACTGCTTGAGTTCTAACTGAAGTCCTGCATGCAACAACTCAACTGACCCACAAAGAAAGCGTATTTCCTTCTGACAGCTGCATGTGCCACATCTGTAGCTCAAACTGAGGTGCTCCAAGAGAATAAGATAAAGTTTATAGTCTAAATATTATTATGAGACAATAATATTTGACTTTTCTATTTTTGACTAGCAGTCTAAAAATAGACTCTGATCACTCCTGCTGTGATCACTCTTGCTGTGATCCAAAAATAAAAGTCCATCTATTTTTCCCAACACGACCAATCATCCATAAACAACATTCTGTAGCTCATAGACCATGATCCATATGTCTAAAAATAGACATAGTCTAAAAATAGACTTTGTGCCATAATTTGCCTGCGGGCCCACTTAGTGAAGGCGACTCCTTTCCACTAAGCTCCATCATCTTGTTGCATTCTCAACACTCCCTCTCAACAAGATATGGATTATTAGCAACCCCTATCCTGCCTCGGTGGTATTCGAATTTTCTCCTGGTGAGCGCCTTCATCAAGATATCAACATCCTGATCCTCCGTTGGAATGTATGAAAGTTACATGATTCTCCGTTGCACACAATCTCTGATATGATGGTACCTGATGTCAATATGCTTAGATATATCATGAAATATAGGATTAGTTGAGAGTTTAATGCAACTCTGGTTATCACAGTAAATCACAGTAGGCTCCAAGTGAGAACCGAACAAACCGACCAGGATCTTCCTGATACATATAGCCTCGCATGCAACCAAACTTGCTACCATATACTCGGACTCTGCTACACTGAGTGCCATGGATCTCTACTTCCTGCTGTACCAAGAAACTGCTGTCAACCCGATACTGAAGACCCCTCTTGATGTGCTCTTTCTGTCCGTTCGGCTCCCTGCCCAATCTGCATCCGTGAAGCCACATAGCTTCACCTCATCCTCCTATCTGTACCACAAACCATATCCCAATGTGCCTCTCAAATAACGCAATACATGCATGCCCGCCTTCCAGAAGAGCTTGGTAGGCTTAACCATAGCTTGTAAAAGCTGGTTAACTACATAGCATATATCGGGTCGTGTGTTGACTAGATACATAAGCGACCCCACCAACTATCGATAAATAGTGGAATCCACTTCTGCCGAAGTGGCATCCTCCTTCCTCAAACCTCCAAGAAGAGGAGTATCAACAGGCTTGCAACCATGCATGTTGAACTTCTCCAGTATCTCCCAAGCATACTTGCCCTAAGAAACAAATAGTCCACCACTGCGCTGCCAAATTTCCAATCCCAGGAAATAATGAAGGAGGCCCAAGTCCTTCATTTCAAACTCCTTAGCAAGATCATCCTTGCATGAAAGTATCAATAGCTCATCACCCGTTAGAATAAAATCATCTACATACAGTACAATGATAAGCAACTTACCCTCCACCACAATCTGGTATAGGTTAGGATCCGCCTCTCTCTTGCAGAATCCAAGTCTGGTGAAATAGCTGTCTATCCGTGTGTACCAAGCACGTGGTGCTTGTTTCAACCCATACAACACTCTCTTGAGCCTGCACACATGCGAATCACTGCTGAAGATCTCAAAACCTTCAGGTTGCTCAATGTACACCTCCTCCCCAATGACTCCATTGAGGAACACAGTCTTCACATCCATCTGATGAATGTGCCATCCCATTTGCGCTAAGAGAGCAAGAATCGTCTGTATGGAAGAATACCTTGCGACAGGTGCAAAGGTCTCCTCATAATCGATCCCCTCTATCTGTGAAAAGCCTCGGGCAACAAATCTTGCTTTGTACTTCTCCACACTCCCGTCAACTGCCTGCTTAACTTTGTAGATCCATCTCGAACCCACCACTGATTTCTCTTCCGGTCTAGGAACAATCTCCCATGCACTGTTTCTGACAATCGAATCATACTCTTCCACCATGGCATCTACCCATGCTGGATCCTCCACAGCTTCCTCGAAATAGGATGGATTAGTCACAACACATTTTCTCATAAGAGCCATGTATCCAGTGTACTGATCAGGTGATTGTCTCTGCCTGCGTTGGGCTGTAGGTGGTCATACAACTTTCTCTGCATCTTGTGCTAGTCGCTCAGCTTCTGTCAAGCGCTTTCACCCTCTGATGGTTGGCGTTGCATGAGTGGTCTCTTCCACTCCATGAACCTCATCCTGTGGCTGATCCACGTCGTGAAGCTCATTCTTAGGAACTAATAGCTCCTCATCTGCATGCAAGTGTAGCTCCCTCTCAAGTGAACACTTCATGGCTTTCTCCTCCTGAAATTTTATATCTCGTCGCACAACAGTTTTACCACTGTCTGGAAAATACACACGATAGTTGTGGTGCGTATCAGTGTACCCCACAAATATCCCAACCTCTACGGTTGGCTCCAACTTCTTCCTGGCATCCTTCGTCACATGCATGGAAACGTTAGCACCAAAAATCCTCAAATGAGAAAGATCAGGATTCTTACCAGAATAAGCCTCCTCAGGTGTACTCATGCCAAGTATCATGTGAGGACAACGGTTCTGCACATAAACTGCTGTATTGCATGCTTCCACCCACAAGTGAAGGGGTAGGCCCTGATCATGCAACATCTCCCATGCAACACCCACGATCATTCTGTTCTTCCGCTCAGCAACCCCGTTCTACTGTGGGTTATGGGGAGCTATGAGCTCTCTTCGAATTGCTTCTGCCTTGCAGAAATCCTTGAACTCGTCAGAGATGTATTCACCACCATTATCACTCCTAAGAGCCTTCACCTTCTTCCCTGACTCCTTCTCGACCAGTGCTTTGAATTCACAGAACATTGAATATGTCTCGCTCTTCTTCTGCATGAAGAAGATCCAACACTTACGAGAGAAATCATAAAAAAAAATCACATAATACCTGTGTTTTGCTGTCGAAGCAACTGAGAAAGGTCCACACACGTCTGTGTGAATTATCTCAAGGATCGTTATGGCACGACTATCCTTCTCGCGAAAGGTGGCTCTCACAAACTTTCCCAAAGTACACCCCTTGCACTGATCTGACTGCACAAGAGTGCCTTTAGGAAGCCCTGTAGTGATTTGTTGCAGTATCTTCAAGGCTCCATGGTGAAGGTGACCCAATCTCCTATGCCACAACTCGCCATCATCCCGGCTCACCAATCCTTCTGCCTTGCATGAAATTTCTGCGCATCCATCTACATGAAACTGATAAAGGTTCCTCACTCAAACCCCTATCTTCCGGGTTTCACTAGTTGTCTTGCTACGCAAGAAAGCCTTTCCCTCGCTGAAAACAACATCATATCCCTTGTCTTCTAACATCTCCACAGAGATAAGATTCTTCTTCAATCCTGGAACATGCATCACATCCTTCAATACGAAGGGTTTACCAGACTCCCTCTCAAAGGAAATGGTACCAATACCGGTCGCACTGTATCTACCATCATCACCCATCTCAATGTGCACTCCAAGATCTTTGTCCTCCAGATCAGAAAACAAATCTTGATATCCTGTCATGTGAAAAGACGCACCACTGTCCAAGAACCACACCGATCCCATCAAACTTGAAACCAAGCATGCGATCAATGAAAAATCAAGCTCAAACTGCGAGGCTAGAGCCTCTCCTACTGCAAATCCAATAGCTTGCTTGTTCTTCTTCTTCTGTGGACAATTAGTGGCATAATGTCCCTGCTGGTGACAATGAAAACACTTCACCTTGGACATGTCCTACTTCTTGCCTTTCCCACCAGACTGAGAAGCTTTCTTGCTCTTCCCCTTCTTTGCTTTGGCAGCCAAAGAACAATTTTCTTCATTAGGTCCCTTTGATGAAGATCCGTCCCTCGTACTCCGCCTGATCTCCTCCTGCACAAGATCTGACCAAAGTCTTTCCCATCCTGGAAATTTCTCCCGTCCATTGATAGAGTCCTGATAGGAATGCCAACTCTTTGGAAGACCAAGCAGAGCCAAGCTCACCAAGTCCTCATCATCGACAGTTACCCCCACACTTCCCAGCTCATCTCGACACTGAGTGAACTTCGTGAGATACTTGGGCATACTGTCACCCTTCTCGCATTTGATGTTTCTGAGTTTATCTTTGAGCGCCAACTTCCTCTGATCGCTCTTGCTTTGGATGAGATCTGTTAAAGCCTTCCACATCAAGTATGGAGAAGTCTTCCCATGCAGGCTGGACACAATGTGATCCTTCACGCCCTCCAACAGAATCCTTCGACACTTTGTTGTCTTCTTTTGCCAAGCATTAGCTTGAGTAGCATCAGTGGGCTTTGGGACATCAGTCTCTATGAACTCCTTCAACCTGTTATCATCCAATACTGCCTCCATCCTATCCTTCCATGCAATATAGTTTGAGCTGCCCTCAAGAGCATACTCCAATTGCAATCCGTTGAAAGACATTGCACCACTGACACGAAGAAAACACTGCTGCAAATTCGAATTCCACCAGCTCCAAACTCAACTGCCTCGGATCTAAGATTCGTGAGAAAAAAGCATTTCTCGTACAGAGATTTACTGTATGGGCTTTTACCAGATATCTCACCTTCCAAAGGAAGGATGAATCCAGAGGCTACCTGGCCCGATTACAGACTCTGCCTGAAGAAATAGAATGTAAACACTTCCTGAATGTAGATCTGATGATCAACAACTCTGATACCATGTATAAATTTTGAATAATAAACACATATTCAATGGAGATTATCTTGATCATGTACTATTGCGGAATACATACACAATACATAAGCTCCTCTATGTTGAACATCAATTTAGCAGCATCAATAACAATAAAACATCAATAGCATGCACACATTAACACAGTATGTAACCCGGGGAAAGCTTACAGTTGAAAACCCCACACTATCTGTATATTAATGATTGAGAACATGTAACATTACATAGTCAATACTTCTCACAAGTATCCATCACTATCTCCACCTGTTACACACAAACCAGCTCAGACTCAAACAAGTCACAAGTTCAAATCTTGTCCACTGCTTTACCTGCCTCTATTGCATAAATCTGCTGAGAATCACTCACACTGGAAATCACGTGAGCACAGACTATTCTACTGGGAAAATCAATTCAATACTCATTGGCATACTCAATACATTTCTTGTGCAAATTCTCATGCACAACTATAGTCACAACTGATAGCAATCTCATCCTCTAACACCTGTCCCTGTTGAAATGTACATGCACCGACATGCAACTGAGTTAACTGATGTATTCTTTAGTTGCTTTATGAGTTAATAATTAGTTTAACAACTCATCATTAGTCTATTTGCGGTTAGACTAATTACAACTAGTTTAACCAAGTCAAACTGAACACAACTCCATCAACTCCACAATCAACTCCACCAAACTCAACTGCTTGAGTTCTAACTGAAGTCCTGCATGCAACAACTCAACTGACCCACAAAGAAAGCGTATTTCCTTCTGACAGCTACATGTGCCACATATGTAGCTCAAACTGAAGTGCTCCAAGAGAATAAGATAAAGTTTATAACCTAAATATTATTATGATACAATAATATTTGACTTTTCTATTTTTGACTAGCAGTCTAAAAATAGACTCTGATCACTCCTGCTGTGATCCAAAAATAAAAGTCCATCTATTTTTCCCAACATGACCAATCATCCATAAACAACATTCTGTAGCTCATAGACCATGATCCATATGTCTAAAAATAGACATAGTCTAAAAATAGACTTTGCGCCATAATTTGCCTGCGGGCCCACTTAGTGAAGGCGACTCCTTTCCACTAAGCTCCATCATCTTGTTGCATTCTCAACACTATCCCTCTTTTTTAACCTACAATATAGACCAATCAATCACATGATCAACATCCTACACATATCTCTTAAGAAATGAAAAATGGATGTCATACAAAGATTAACTCCTTGAATAACTTGTTCCTTTTGCATTAAGAGATAATATAAATATATACAAGGAGAGGGAGACTATTGGGTTTCATCTCCCAATGTCTCTTCATCTTCCAACATCTTTTATTTTTTTCTATTTATAATATGTACATGGATCTCTAATCCCAATAGTTGTCAACATTCCTCCCCTTAATATGAAGGGATTTTGGCAAGTCCAAGCATCATTCTAAATCTTTCAAACTTTTCCCTTCCAGCTGCTTTGGTGAAGATGTCTACAATATGATCATTTGTGGAACAATACCATAGGTGGATTGTTTTGGCCTCAACATGATGTCGAATCAAATGATATTTTGTATTGATGTGCTTCATTCAATTATTGAACTTTGGGTTCTTGGCCAGCTTTATTATAGAAGTGCTATTAATAAAAGAGGAGTTGAATGCACTTGTTTCTCCTGCAAATCTTCCAGAATTTTCCTGAGCCAGAAATTTCCTTTTTTTCTTTAGATCCTTCCACATATTTTTCCTCAGTTGTGTAATATGCTAGAACTGATTGTTTGCGTGACCTCCAGGAGACAACTCCTGATCCAAGACTCATAACATATCCTGAAGTGGATACCCAAGTTTATTTTTCCCTATCGAAATATGAATTAAAGTATCCAATCAAGCTGAAGTCATCCACCTGTGTATACTTGAGTCCAAAGTCTTGAGTTCCCTTCAAGTACTTTAGAACTCTTTTTGCAGCAGACTAGTGACCCTCACAAGGTTTTTGCATAAACCTAGATAGGATTCCAACAAAAAATGAAATATTTAGTTTGGTAGTAGTCATGTAGTTGAGACTTCCTAAGAGATATATGTACTTTTTTGCATCCTAAAATTCTTTTCCTTCATTGGATGTGAGATTTAAGTTCCGTTCCATTGGAGTAGTAAAAGGATTGCACTCAACCATGCGATAATTGTTCAACAAATATCCAATGTACTTCTTCTGAGAGAGGAATATAAACATCGGATGTTGAGTTACTTCAATACGAAGGTAGTAGTGAACATAGTGGTGAGCCATGCTATTGTACCAAGGGAGATGCAACTCCCAGAGGCTCCTCAACTCTATCTATCAACCTGGGGTTTGTACAAACTTTGAGGTGAGTGTGCTATATACACAGTAGATGGAATTATACTCATGCCACCCTCAACTAGGTCATTTTATCATTAGAGTTCCAAGACCATTCTTCTACTAAATTAGGGGGAATTAACTACTGAAAGTGCAATTAAGAATCTAGCCCTAGTGTAGAAAAAGTAAGTGCTTCTCAAATCTAAGTTGTAAAAGCTACCCACTTGTGCATGCTACTAAATCAATTCATGAGAAAAAACAAGAGTTATGTAACTTGTAGAAAGGAAACTACACCAATTGCAATCAATCATCTAGCTATAAAAGTCACATGAAAACACAATATTATTATACCAATTCAAAACTCAAGAATTCATGCATCATTTATCTAATTCATACTTGCAGATTAAGTAATGTACTAATTTCTAGATTTGTGATGAAGAAACTAATGCTATTTTCTCTTGCAGTGAAGGAAAAGGAATGGAGGGAATGGCCTAGGTGGTACCTTTGATCATGGAGTCCAAGATGGGGGGTCAACCTACTCCTAAACTAAGCTACACTAGAATTATAGGTCAAAACAAGGGCAAACCAGGCTGCTACAAGCGTGCTACAGGAAACTTCTATAGGATTCTTGTATTGCTATAGGAAGTCCTGAAATGCTACAGGAAGTTTTCCGAGAGGGTTTGGAGGGTAAGGATGATGGGATAAAGTGATGAAAATATGGATGAAGGTTGTGGGGGATGGATGGAAGGTGACCAACACCCCTAGCCAAGCTCAACACTTCAAGAAGGCCAACTTTGGGCTAAGAGGGCTGCTCACGGTGACAAAAAAAAACAGAGATCAAGACAATGGTTGGGAGTCATCAAAAGAGAGTGGAGAAGCCCTGGATGGAGATGGTGAAAAGGTCCCTTGCCTGTAGGTCCAACAATTCTGCAACATCACACACACCTATTCTTCTTTTCATTTGCAAAATATTATAACCAATGGTGGAAAATATGAGTTGAATTTAAAAATTATCTCACTGATGCTAAAAACCCTGATCTATGCAATGGATTCACTTCTAAGCTACAACAATAATATGTGAAACAAAATAACTAATGTATATCTTTTTCCAAGAAATCATAAACAAGAAATCATCACATAATGTTTTTGGGCTGTGAGTGTGGATTCCTCTAGTCAAGCTCCCATGAGAGAGATGAGATAGAGGCACAATCATAGGCTTTTTGAGGAATTATATTATACTAAAATGTAGCAACTAATAAACATTCTCACTGGGTCCTAGAGACAAACTTATTTTCTTTAGGGATACCCCCTTATCTAGATGCAATAGCTTGGCTTGGTTTCTACTGTTGCTCATCATCTTCTTCTTCATCTTTCACTTTCTCTACTTCTGCCTCAGGGTCTTCCTCTATTTTCTATGCCTCTATGTCTCTTTCCTCTTCTTCTACCTCTGCCTATTCTTCTTCTTGTTTTTCTTCTCTTCCTCCAACACTAGAGGCCGGGGTCTCACCCGATGTGAGGGTTTCAGTTTCAATGAAGGTCTCCCTGTCCATATCAATGAATTTGGACCAAAGGAAATAGATTCTTAGTTTGTTCAAAGCATATACCACTATTAGTTTGATGAGGCCATGGTGGCATAGGTGTTAGTGTTTACCCTCTCTCACTTTTTGGCTCATGTCCCTGATGAACTATAGGAGGAAATATGGTACACTGAGTCTTTGGGCTAGGGGAGATTCTGCTGGAAACCTTAGTTCATGGAGTAATATAAAATGATAGCCATATACTACACTCAACCTTCCTTCACAAGAGATGTATTTTAGGATATGTTAGGCCACCCCATCCAAGGGGTAGGGTGGGGTCTCCCTCCTAACTCCATCCTGGTCTTCAATATGTTTTTCATCAGTAGTGAAGAATTTCTTTTTGGCAATGGAACTGATGGTTTTGTCTTCTCTTTTCCATTGGATCCCTAGGGGAAGGGTTGTCACCTTGCTAATTAGCTCAGGACTGATTGAAATAGCTAATCCCCTCACCACAGTGGTGGCACTGACTTCTGTTTGAGAGCTTAGGGCCATGGAAAATTCATATGCAATGTCATCATCATATCCCTTCAATAGTTCAAAGAATCCTATCCACTGATGTTTTCTAAAAATGTCTAATACAAGAGGGTGAAGATGAATTATTTTAGTGTCTAAAGGCTCCCTTCTATTGAATCTGCCCCCCATCTATTTTCTCTGTTTTCAACTGAGTGAAGGAGGGATGCTTCATGTAATAGATCTAATGTATAATTCAGTGGAATTAGAGGGTTGGAATATATAGTTGATGACAATTTTATATATTCCCTCTAATCTACAGTCTCAAAAGTTCTTGCAATCCACAATTTGACTGATATTTCCTATAGACTTTAGGGTGCACTAGAATACAAGTTATGGACATATGAGGGAGAGGATGCACTCACTTTTATCACATGGTCTGGGATAGATATGAAAAATTGGAGATCAACTCGACCCTTGGTGGTGTTCTTTCACCTTTTCAAGATTCTTGTAGCAATTCTTCGGGCTTCCTGTAGCTTCATGTAGCTTCTTCCTATAGAAATGGAAGAGTAGGGTTTGACTCTCCTGAATGGCTCCCAAAGCTCATCCTCACCTTAAATATTTTTGAAATGAGCATAAATGCAAGCGAATTTGAGACCCATTACAATATACTCCATTTTGGCTTGGGCTATGAGCGCTGTGATGACCTGGTAAGGCATGAGGTTTCTTCTTTTGGATAGTTGTCCCCACCTACAGTAATCATTCCCGTGTTCCTCATAATCAACACCCACTCCCTGTGATCTTATCTTAACTGATGTGACACATCCATGTTGCATGAGGGCTCATAATCACTTTTCGTTTACTCATTGAGGGTGGACAAGTTAACTAGCCACCTCTAGCTTATAAAAAAAGCTCCTCTCAACATTCATACATTTTTCATTATTTACACAAAGGGAGGAGATGAGAGATTTCCATACTTGTGCCTACCTTGTGATTAACTGATGGAGGGATGTGCATGATGGAGTGATGGACAAGGAAAATTTTAAGGATGGGAAATTTTCTTGAAGTTTAAAACATTGGCGAATCTCACTAATCCCTAATATCCAAATTATAAATGTTTATTGATATATTTGTAAAATTATTCAAATTTATAATTATTTTATATATAGTCTCTATATAATGTTGGCGATTTTTAAGGTAAAATAATTTTATATTCTAAAATTTGGGCGAATCATCTTTTATAAAATTGGAAATTGGCGAATCTTTTTTGTGGAAAAATCATGGAAAATTAGCCCACTGGGCGAACATTAGCCCCTAAAATTTTCCATGGTGATGGACCTTTGCACTGTCACCAAGGGAGTTGTCTTGCTGTGTTTTTACGTTCCTGTGTATATCTTCTCTGCTCCTCATGGTATTTGACTGTTGTTGTTGCTATGTGTGCAGGTCCTTTGTTGATGCCCTAGGTGTTGCTGCTACTATTGGAGAGTCCTGCTTGGAGTGTTAGGGTTACTATAGAGTGGATTATGAGCTGGTATCCCCCCTCTTATTGATGGGAAAGGACAAAAACATGATTATGGCTTTTTTGTAATGCTTGCACATGCTACTACATGAGGCGATTTTCTTCCTGTAGTAGTTTTTTTTTCCTCTTCCAAGGTATTTTAACTATATGGGAGTGATGAGAAATGGTTTATAGGGCTTGGAGGATGATGCTAGGGTTCTGAGGGAGTAGTTTAGGTTTGTAAAAATGGGGAGGATGTGATCTATGTTTTTCAAGAATTTAATTTAGCATGAGACAAAGTGGAGGGTTGGTTTTGGAAAATATTAATTTCTTATGTGAACAGGGATGGATGAATGATGGATAGATAGTGGATCAAGGTGGGAGAAACTTATTTACCTTTAGCAAGGTCATGCTTGGTGGTATTTTCATTCAAATTCTCTTCCTGTAGTATTTCGGGGTCCTCCTATAGTGCTACATGATCTTCCTGTAGCAATTACAGTCTTCCTATAACAATCCAGAGAGGGGATGGAATTTTGTTTTTGAGCTACTGGGATGATGGAGAGTGGTGAGTACATGAGTTTTGATGGAAGATATGGAGTGGATGGACGAAGAAGTGGAGAGAATATTGGGTATGATGTCCTTGTAGCTCTAGAATTCACCACTATCCTCAAACCTGCTGTTATCTCAAAATCAGATCCTGATAGGCTGCTGGTCAGGTTGACCCTAAAGTAGGTTGAAATAGTTACTTAGAGTCAACCTAACCAGCAGCCTATCAGGATCTGATCAACCACTGAATTCAACTGGGCTTCTACAGTTTCACACCTGGACAGTACCAACAATCAAAGAAGCCAAGTACATCAGAAGGATCAATATGCAACTGAGAGCTGGGAATAAGGTTATGAAGAAACAAATTGAAGATCTGAAGGCACAGCTAAGCCAGCTTAAAGGACCTGCTAAATGAGTTTTCATTTCAAGTAATATTCCATTTCAAAATTTTGATAAGTTTGCTTGATCTTATCTTTCTGAAGAAATCCAAATCCCTATTCGGCCTTTGGAAAGTCTAAAGAAGTTTTTGGAAATTAAGCACTCGCTTAATAAAGGTCTCAGGTTAAAAACAAGCTATTTTAAATAACTCAGCAGTTTCGTAGCGCGCTACGAAACTGCTGAAAGTGATTATTTCAACATAAATCAAACAGTTTTGGACTATAAGCGGGAATTTTGAAAGGGGAATGTCTACAAGGTATGCAAGGCATCAGCTGAAGCTATTAAGATTCAACCAGATGTCAAAGAACGAGGATGATTGTAGACCAAGACTGTTATGGAATTAGAGTCCTACTTGATTTAGATATCTAGAAGGTCTAGTTGAAGTTTGTTACATTTAATAGGCAATTAAAAGCTAAATAGGTGTCAATAATAGAAGTAGTTTTCGAATTCCCCTCATGCTGGAGGAGGAATCTCGATTAGTTAGAATAAGAGCTCTATATATAGCTGAAACAGAAATGTAATCAGGGTTGGAAAATTTTATGAAAAAAACTGGTATTTGGCTTATGTAAAACTCATTTTCAGTAATATACATGCTAAACTTTACTTCTCAGGATTCATGATTTTTTTTTTATGTTCAGAATATGTGATGTTGTCCTTTTCTTAATCTTTACAGTGGTATGGATGTATAATCACTCAGAATTCACTGAATGTGCTCTGACTTCCTGTATACATTTATAAACTGTGTGGTCCCATATGAGTTTATGTTCTAAATGTTTAAATGCTGAATGCCCTGACTTCCATGTAAGGTTGAGTTCATTGTTATATTGAGGTGTTGTTGACTCCATAAGCCCAATGGATAGTTTTGTTTAATGTGTTTCCACCATTCATATTTTTCACAGTTGTTTTATAAGAGTTAGCCATCTTATCTTTAATCAAAATCATTAATCCATCAAGAGAGAGCCCTCTCAGGTTGAGGAGGCTAAGCCTCACCCTAAAGTAGGTTGAAATAGTTACTTAGAGTCAACCTGACCAGCAGCCTATCAGGATCTGATTTTGAGATAACACCTGCAAAATGACAAAAATAATTAATAGACATGTTGTGGATCCATGTCCTGAGATTCTTATTTTTTTTTTTGTTTTTTTATTCTCCTTTATTTTGAGACACACAAGCTACCTCAAGAGAATTTTTCAACCTGTATGCCTACCCTAAGCACCTCAAGAGATGTTTTACCCAGGGATCTTTATTTTCCCTTTTCTTTTCTCCTGGGTTGCCTCAGGGAGGTTTTCAACTCAAGAGTTGGCCTCAAATGCCTCATAAAGGTTTTCATCCAGGCCTTTTATTGGTTTTTTTTTAAAGAAGTATCTAGGAATGTTGTGTCTTGGAAGCTATGAAACTTCCAATCACATTAACCTCTTTGCTGATGGTGTTGGTGAATTCTTCCTTAGATATTGGCTTTCTGTATACCTTGAATTTGTAGCCATTGACAAAAAAGAGAATGCCTTCCTCATCAATGGTCCTGATTTGAACAAATCAATTGTCATGAAATTTCTTTATTAGGTATGGGCCTAACCATCTTGTCATCATTTTTCGCTTGAAATCCTTGAACCTAGAGTCATAGAGGAAGTCCCAATCCCCTTCCTAAAAAACTTTGTCCTTGATATGTCTATCATGCTAGACCTTCCTCTGCAATTGGATAACTTCGATGTGTAGGAGGGCCTGCATTCTAAACTCATCCAAGCCATTTAACTGGAGAAACTGCTTATGTTGTTCTTTGGTGACATCTAATTCCAATTAGGCTTCCATTCTCAAAGTATTATACTCAAAATCAATAGAGAGCAAAGCTTTATTTCCATAAACCAAATCATATGGAGTAGAACCAATAGTTGTTTTCTATGTTGTGTTATAGGTCCAAGTGGCCTCCACTAATATGTCTGCACAATCCCTCCTACTGCTGCTCACAACCTTGGTGTGGATTCCCTCTAATTCTCTATTTGCAACCTCTACTTGTCTATTGGTTTGAGGGTGATAGGCAATAGATTTTCTGTGTTTGATATGATTTCACCTTAACAGATTCTAGATTAGACGTGATGTGAATTGAGCTCCCTGATCATTTACTATCTCTCTGGGTACCCAAATTTGTAGAACACATTCTCCCTTAAAAATTCAGCCACTTTCTCCTTTGTTGCTTCCTTGACGACCTTTGTCTCAACGCACTTTGTCAAATAATCAGTGCACATAATGATGTACTTTCTCTGTCCTCATGGTGGATCAATTGGCCCAATCAAATCCATGCCCCACTTGTCAAACGGCTCCAAATCCACCTGGGGTTGTAGGGGAATTTCATCCTTGGGTGTGGGTTTTCTCATCCTTTAGCATTGATCACATCTGCTGGTATACCTTCTTGCATCTTGGTGGAGAGTGGCTAATAATAGCTTGCTTGTAGAGCTTTGAAAGTTGTTCTCTTGGCATCAAAATTACCTCCACAAGGCCCATCATGACGAGATGAGAGGATGTCAAAGAATTTCTCTTCCCTTACACATCTCCTTAATATCTGATCTGGTCCCAACTTGAAGAGATTTCCCCCAATACAAGTGAAAGGGGCACTCTTCGTTACAATTATGCGCTTTTCCCTAGATGACAGATTTGGAGGAAATCTTGTAGCCACTAGGTAATTTTCTTTGTCAGAAAACCACGGGGAGAGAATTGAGATAGCAAATAAGTGCTCATCTATAAGTTGATCATCGACCATCCCTTGATCACCTACAAGAAAATAAAGTCTAGATAGAAAATATGCAACTACATTTTCTTTTCCTGGCTTTTCAATGATAGCTAAATCAAATTTCTATAACAATAGCAACCATATAATGATTCTAGCATTTACATTAGGATTTTTAATCAAGTATTTGATAGATGCATGGTCAATATGCACAAAAGTTTGGTATCCAGTGATGTAGTGTATGAATTTGTTCAAAGAGTCTACAACATGAACTAAGAGTTCTTTCTTAGTTACAGAGTAGTTCAATTTAGCCTTAGACGTATTTTTACTAATGAAGTAAATGACATAAGGTCACTTACCATCTATTTTCACTAAAGATGCCCCTAAAACTTTTTCAGATGCATCAACATGGATATGGAAAGGCAGAGCCTAATTTGCGAGTCTAAGTATAGGTGCAGTGGTTAATTTCTCTTTAAAGATCTCAAGGGCCTCTTGGCAGTTATTTGTATAACAAAATTTTGAGTCCTTGGCCAATAACCAAAACAATGGTGAAGCCACTTTGGTGAAGTCCTTGATAAACCCCCTATAGTATCCAGCTAAGCCCAATAAAATCCTAACATCCCTCTTCTTTTGAGGACTATGGATCCTTTTTATGATGGAAATTTTGTTTGGGTCCATGTGTATTCCCTACTGAGATTTTGAATGGTCAAGGATAGTCACTGCATTCATTAAGAATTCATACTTCTCAGGAATAAGTGAGAGCTTCATTTCAATGCACTTTTTTAGGACTTTCCCTATATTAGAGAGAGCCTCCAGGAAGTCACACCCACAGGGAGTGAAATCATCCATGTAGATTTCTATGGAGTCATGTACTAGCTCAACAAAGATGCTCAGAAGTGCCCTTCGAAAAGTGGTAGGGGCATTACATAAACTGAAGGGAAGGACCCTATAAGGAAAGGTACCCCAAGGGTAGGTTAATGTAGTTTTGTCTTGATACTCAGGGTTGATATGGATGTGACTGTAACCACTGAATCCATCCAATAAAGTGAAGAACTTATTCCGTGCAAGACCATCTAAAACTTGATAAATTAAAGGTAAAGGGAAATGGTCTTTCTTGGTGGCTTTGTTCAACTCTTTGTAATCGACACAGATCCTCCACTTCTCATTCTTATTTTGGGACCAACACTAGAGGGGACACCCACTCACTATCTAAGATGGAGTATATGAACCCTGCATCCGGAAACTTCTGCAAATCTTCCTACACTATGTCCTTGAGGGCTGGGTTCATTCTCCTCTAAGGTTAGTGCACATATTTTCAGCCCTCCTTGATGTAGATGTGATGAGTACAAACTAAAGGATGCACCCCTTACATTTCTTTATAGCTCCAAGAAAAATCATCTAAGTGCCCTCTCAGCATTTTTCACAACTTTTCTTTTTGATTGGTTGATAGAGAGGGGTTAATATTCAAGGTTATAGAGGGACAAAATTATACAATTTTGACATGTGTAGGACTTGGGTCAACTAGGCATAACTCATTCCAAGGATTACCCTCATATTCGTTCACAATCTCAACAAGAGGTATGGTATTGGGGGGTTGGTTCTAGAGTATTTGGTCAATGAGGTCATCTTCATCACGTTTCCACCCTCCTATAATAGCATATAGGGTACATATTGGATGGGATGTTGTATGATACATTTCATCTTCCTCCTCCTCTTCTAACCATAGGGGTAAGTCATGCTCAATGGATGGCTAAGGAGGGGGGGTACAATACCAACTATTTGGACAAATGCCCATTCTTAATGGTCATGTTCTCAGACCTGCAACTTATGTAAGCTTTAGCAGTGGCTAGCCATGGTCTTCCCAAGATGACAGGATAACCATTGAATTTGGTTGTGGGTTGGAGAACCAAGAATTTAGTATGATACTCCTAGGAGTCAATAGAGACCATTACATCCTCAACAACTCCCTCGAGAGCTACTATAGATCTATCTGCAAGTTGCATCTCTGTAGTGGTCTTTCTCAAGGATCCTTGGAGGTTTAGTTTCAACATGGTTTCTCTAGTCATCACATTGATTACAACCCCAATACCAATCAAGGTGTGAGGGAAAATGATTCCATCGATGTTCACATCAAACACCGGACTTCCAGGGTCAAGATATTTTGGACAAATCATTCTCTCGAACATCAAATCCGATAATTGTCTAATAATATTGATGGTGGGGGTGCCTATTTTTCTCCTCTCATGGTGTTTGAAACATTTATATTTGATATGGTTATTGTAGATGGTAACCTCCTTAATATCTTGGAGGAGGGGTATTTTAACATAGATATTCTTCAATTCTCCCAAAAGTTCATTTTCTTCTGGGGTGTGTTCGTTAGAATGGATCAATCTCCCAGGAAAAGGAGGTGGATTTACTTGAAGGCTAATCTCTTCCTTTTTATCTTTAAGTTTCTGAGGTGGAGATGGAGGTTTGTTA
The DNA here is from genome assembly GCA_031772625.1 of Pinus tabuliformis. Taxonomy (NCBI): domain Eukaryota; kingdom Viridiplantae; phylum Streptophyta; class Pinopsida; order Pinales; family Pinaceae; genus Pinus; species Pinus tabuliformis. The sequence continues at coordinate 276,441,207 of CM062809.1, read as the reverse complement.
TCTGGGAGTACTCTTCTAGACCTGAGGTTCATTTCTCTAATCTCCACAACATAGGCAAGGTAAGATGTCTCTCCACTGGAGACCTGTTGTGCCTACCTGCTATTAGGGTTCGGATTGGGTTGAGTAGGCATGTGACGTTGCTTGGGTGGAGTAGGATGAGTGAGTTATGGTTGAGATGGAGGTGGAGGTAGTAAAGTAGGAGGTTCGTTGAGTTGAGGCCTCCAACCTTGTGATAGGTTATTCCACCGAGGATGTGGAGAATTATATGGCTGAAATGACTGATTGACAGGTTGAGGAGAATATTGAGGTGCATAAGGCCAAGAAGGTTGTGTGGACCATGATGGATGAGTGGAAGAGTACCGAGATGGAAAGGCTGCATTCTGGTTAGTATGGTAATAAGAATAGGGTGCACCTTGCAAGCCCTGCTGGTATGGTCGAGGTCCTTGAGGCATCATTTGATTAATAAAGAAGAGTTCCTCAACCCCACCTTCTTCCCCTTGGTATACAACTTTCAATCTAGGTAAAGAAGGGAATTTATACGTGGCATGGTTTTCCTCATAGACTAAACATACCTCTATGACATTTAATGGACATTGATTTCTGGGGTGCCTTCTAGTGCATTTAGGGCAAAAATTGGCTAAGTACCTCTCTTCTTCCTCTTGTCTCCTCTTGATATTCATGGTATCGATTTGCAAAGAAAAGGTATGTAGCATTTCACTTTTAAAGTCCTCCAACATGTTTCCAATTTCATTCTTGATGGATGCTGTGGAGGGAGAGGAACTGACCAAAGCTTGACTAGCCCTACCCTTCTTCCTAACAACCCTAGAATTGTTTTTGAACACTTTTTTGATGTCCTCATAGGATAACTGATAGATGTCTCCCCTAGAAAACATGTTGAGGGTTTCCAACATGTCTTCCCTGATCCCTCATAGAAGAACTAAATTGAGTGATTTATGATCGAGGGTGCATCTGGCCCTTCTATAACTGCGATGGAATCTTTCCTCATTGTCCTCTACGGATTCATTAGGTCGAAGAGACATTATAAACATTTCTTATTTGGTTTCTTTGGACCTACAGTAGTCCCTGTACTTGTTGTTATAGGATTGTTGAATTTGAGCCTAGGTAGTGATGATATCCCCAGGTAGACCCATAAAGCAGTGCAAGGTTGCATCCTTAAGGGTAGATGGGAATAACTTCAGCTTCTGGTCATCAAAGGTATAATCATAGGTCCTACAAACAACAAAAAATTCAAACATAAAAGTATTAGGGTCCTCAAAGGTTAAGCCATGGAAGTGAGGAAGGGAAGTAGGGATTATATTCTTCATTCTGGCCTCTCCATTAGTTTCTCTGATAGGGAAAACCTCCTCATTCCTATTTTCAGCCATGGTTTGGGTAGGTGAAATGGGTTCCTCTTCTTCCCCAATACTCTTCAAAAATCTCAGGTTGTTCACCTAAGGGGTCTTCTAACTCCCCTGTATTCAGAGAGGGAAGTTGGCAGTCATAGAAGAAGAGGGAAGGTTGATTGTTTGATGGTGTGGGGGTGTTTGGTAAGAATTTTCCTTGAGTATCTCTACTCCTACGAGGCATGAAATGTTTTTTTTTCTTTTATGTAATTTTTCAAAACTAAATGAAAAACATAAAGAAATGCTTAAGTACACAAACATCCAGATAATTCGATGGAACAACAAATTTTTTCAAAACTGAATGCAAGACAACTGTGCTAAAAAGCAACAGTTCAGTTCAAATAGATAGAAAAACATCCAGATAATCCGATGGAACAAAAAATGTCTATGAAGACAAAAAATCACATTCAGAAATTTCTCCAAAAAAAATTGTTTTTCTTTAAGCGTTATTGAAGGGATCTATTTAAATTCCCTCAACGCTCTAAACAATACATTCAATTGGTTTTTTTTTCTCTTTAGGCTTACTTGTTGTATGAAATTAAGGTCTAAAATTTTATGAAGAAAGGCATACGAAAGCTCGCACTACCGTACTTTCATACTTTTCTCAATAGAACAACTGGAACGTTGTTTTAGGATTAAAGAATTTTGAGAAATTGCATATCTGTACTCCTGAAGTCATCTTTGTGAGAAGGACTAAACTACTGCTATTTATTTTATGAGATGAGTAACATGCATATCGTAATTCTATCATTGTACCTCGATTTTTTTCATAAGTAAATAGTGAATCTCTCTTTTCAGATTGCTTATTACATGGTATTTAAAGAACAGTGTTACACGCATTCATTTTGATCATGCTGCCATTGATATTTTTTTTTACATGTTAAGAAATTTTCTTTGATATTCTGAATGTGATATGAGTTATACACATTATTTTTACTAACTATTTAATCAAAGTAATCATCTTGAAATATTTTCATTTCTATTGGTGTTTGAGCAATCTATATTGTCATTAACTAAGGAAAATCATATAGATCGCATCTAGATAAATGTTAAACAATCCCGGGTTATAGAGTAAACTAATGCATATGTTTTCCATTTAATTCATATATGCAAATCCATCTATTTCACTTCACTATAAGCATTACATATTCATTCAATAACCTTTCATTGGGAAATTTGTCCCATTATCCTAAGTCGGAGCCACTACTTAAACGGAAAAGGAGCTGTCTTAAGGTCCGGACAGGGTGGTTTTCCCCTGTGTTGACGCAACAATTTTTGAGGCCTTAACACGTTTTGGTTCTAGAAGGAGGGCATGAAGATTAGGAATGGAAATTTAGTCTAATATAAAAGCAAAAGGCCATTCCAAGAGTCATTCCCCTTCCAAATCTCCTACAACTTCCATATCTCCTCCAGAATCTCCTACTTTTAGATTAGGAGTTGTACAATCTCCTCCAAAGTATCCTAGAATACTTCCTGATGTAATCCCTGTGGATTATACTCCAGAATCACCATAAATTACAGCTTTGGTAAAGAAATTAGAAGACGTCTCCATTTCAACAAAAAATCCTGAATGATATGAAGTTTCTGAAGGAAATATTACTTCTATTTTTCACGGAACTAGTGTTTTGACTTGCTCCTGAAGTGAAAAACTTGGGATCTCGCCATTTTAATTTCCACTTCAATCCCGTCGAACTAAAACTGCTACATCATATTCCCAAATACCTACTAGTGAGATTACCTCATTCTCTCATTCACAAACATCTCCATTTATTCCTTTTTCATGTCCTTTTTCTCTACCGATCACTTCATCTATTTCCATTTCCTCTACACAAACGACTAGTGCTGCCTCAAGCAGTACTATAACAGATGCCAGTTCTTATTTCATCACATTCACCTCCAAAAATGTTACAATGGCATCTAGTCCATGGTCCAATCCAGGAACTATTCAAATGCCAACACCACTTCATCCTCTACGAAAACATCTTGAAAGATGGCTTCCCAAGTTCAATCCTGATGATGGGCTACCTACTAAAGAGCACCTTCATAATTATATTTTAGCCATCAATATTAATGAGGTAGATGAAGAAGACATTGTTGTTAGATTATTCCCATACACTCTTACAGGATCAGCAGGGTCTTGGTACTTTTCATTACCAGCCAATTCTATTACTAGTTGGGATATTTTTGAAGAACAATTTTTGACTAAATTTGGTGATGATTGCTCAACCGCATCTCTTATCAATGACCTTTCCAATTTAAAAATGAATTCAGGGGAAAAGATAAAATATTTAAATTCCAGATTTAACAAATTGTTAAATAAAATCCTAGCTACTTCTAGACCTGGTGTCGATGTACAAATTGAATGGTATATTTCATCTCTTCCTTCTAACATAGAAATTTTTGTAGATAGAGCTAATAAAAATACCTTGGTAGAAAACATGAAATAAGCTGTGTCTGTAGAGAACGGGATAAATGCACTAGAAAATAAAAAACATCAGGAAGACAAAAAATTAAAAAGAGTTACATTTAAGGATGAATCTAAAAAGAAAGCATTTAAAGTTCCCTTTGATCTTGAAGGCTTGCAACAAGTCCTTAAAAATTTGTCTAATGATATGGTAGAGATAAAAAAACAAGTAACCGAATTTTCTTCTAGAAAACCTTTTAGAACATACAGAAGATATCAGGAACCTAATCCACAACCTCCAAACACCATCTCTTATGCAAAAACTGATGATGAAGAAGAGGAGGAAGCAATATTTTATGCCTATGAATCCCAAGATGAACAAATAGCTGAGTTAAATGGAATGTGGGATTTTATTCTTCCTATTTTTGATAGTGAAAATGAATATGAAGCATTACCTATTAGCACAAGAAGTAAAGGTCCAATTGATCCTATACAACCAATTCAAAAACATAAACCTTCAACTTCCACTGCTAGAGATAAAGCTGCTGTTAAAAAATCCACATCCACTTCTCCCCAAGTAATTCCGCCTTCATCCAATTCTCCATATTTACCTAGAACATTAGTAGTTTTAGATACTATTGAGTAAAATATAGTTTAGGATATGAAGAAAATAAAAGCAAACATTTCCCTTCATGAACTCACTAAACTCAAACAACAACATAAATTTTTACTGAAAGAATTGAACGCAGTACCTACTTCTCCTCTTCCTGCTATTGTGGTATCCAAAGCTTCTAACGGAATGGGTAAACCTCCTGGTAAAACATTATTCGATTCCTCTTATGCTATTTTGATAGGTGACAAGTCTAATTCACATACTCCTCCTTTTATTTTGACTTTTGAAATATTTAATAAAAATGTACATACCTTCTTGGTAGATTCAGGGGCTTCTTCGAATATCATGCCGTATTCAGTTTGTTTAAAATTGAACATGTCACCCCAGAAAACTACAGTTCACATTGTGCGACTCGATAGGACAAAAGTCAAAGTCATAAGAGAAATGAATTCAATGCTTATTAGATTATCTTTGAAACTTGAAGTTTTTCAAATAATTGATATACTTGTTGCTAATATCCCAGATTTCTACTGTTTAATTCTTAGTAGAGATTGGTCATAAAAACTACATGGTTATTTTTCCACTGATTGGTCTCACTTATGACTCCCATTTAATGGAAAGCCAAATCAAATGAGAATCAACCGATAAAAACACATGAAACATTCGATAAGATTTCGAAGGTGAAAATGAGGCAGTAGAATTTAATAACAACATTCTTGGAAACTACTCTATTGAATCATTTTTTTGATAATTTTAAAGCACAAACATCACCATTTATGAGTAATTCTATAACTTCTCAATTTGAAAATTTTTCACAGACATACTTTTCCAGATGTGTAAATATGCTAGAAAAACCATTAGTTAATTCTTTATTTTGGACATTCTATTTTGATGGGTCGAAATCAAGTGATGGTGTAGGAGCAAGTTGCATATTGATTAATCCTGAAGGTGTGAAGACAATGTTGACTTGCAGATTGGAATTCGAATGTACAAATAATATTGTAGAATATGAGGCATTGGTCCAAGGTATGTATAAAGCAATTAGCCTTGATGTTAAATACCTTCAAGTTTATGGAGATTCAGAAATTGTAATTAAACAAGTAAGAAACATGATGCATTGTATCTCTACACACTTGAAGCATTATCAGTCATTGGTTCAGTCTCTCACTTCACATTTTTTAGCGTTTAACATTTCTTCTATTCGTAGGATTCAGAATGCCATCACTGACCTTCTTGCTAACGTTGCATCAAAACTAATCCCATATGAAAATTACGGCCCCGATAGATTTTTTGTGGAATTAATCTATAGACCATCCATTCCTGATAATATCACCAATTGGTGGGTATTTAATGATGATGAAGACATTTTAAGCTTCATAGCTTCTAAAAAATCATATGATGACCAAATAATTGATGAAGATGAACACAATGATAAATTAAAACAGAAAATCGATGATAATACCATATCCAAATCTGTAGTAAAACTTGAGGATCTCTATGATTTAAAAGATAGATTTAAAAGAGTTACTAATTCAAAACTATAGATTTCAACTTTGAGATTTGAATTAATAAACCTTGGGACAGATCTTAAACCTCAAAACATCAATTTAGGACTTGGTCTCTCGTCTGAAGAAATATTATCCTTCATTCATTTGTTAAAAAAAAATAAGGATAGCTTTGCTTGGAGTTACGAATATCTCACAACAATTGACACTTCCATCATTCAACATATAATTCCGATGACATCTAATGATAAACCTGTCTAACAAAAGTTAAGGAAAATTCCCCAAACTTAGAAAATCATTTTTCCTGTTAGGCATTCAAGATGGGTTTCCAACTTGATACCTGTTAGGAATAAAAATGGTGATATCCACATTTGTATATATTTTAGGAATCTCAATAAGGCCAGTCAAAAGGATAATTTCCCGCTACCCACTATGGAACAAATTTTACGATCGGTTGTTGGTTCCGAACTTATGTATTTTCTTGATGGTTTCTTAGGATATAATGAAATCATGGTCCACCGAGATGATAAGATAAAGAGTACTTTCAGAACCAAATGGAGAACTTATGCCTACCAAAAAATGCCATTCAGCTTAATAAACGCAGGGGCCACTTTCCAACGAGCCATGGATATAGCTTTCAAAGGTATGTTAAACAAAATGGTTGTTTTTTATTTGGATGACATTACTGTTTATTCAAAGAACATAAATAAATATTTGAAGGACTTAAGACAAATTTTTGAACGCTGTAGAAAATATGAGATTTCATGTTTTTTTTTGTTCTTAGTGAAGGGAAACTTTTAGGATTCATTATGTCAAAAAATGGAATTTACATTGACCCTAATAGAATAAAAGAAATTTCAGAAATTTCTTCACCATATACAAAAAAGGCATGCAATCATTTTTTGGATAGATCAATTTTGTCAAAGGTTTGTCCCTGATTTCTCACAAATTATTTTTCCATTACAACAAATGATTAAGAAAGACACAATTTTTAAATGGGGTCATCATGAAAAGAAAGCATTCGATTTAATCAAAAAAGAAATTATCAATGATCCTTTTTCAAATACTCTGAATTTCTCTGATCATTTCATCTTATATACCTTTTCTTCTTCAACGTCTTATGCCATTGTTTTGACACAAATTAATAATCAGAAAATTGAAGCACCCATCTCTTTTTTTAGTTCAACTTTTCAGGGTGCTGAAAAGAATTATTCAGAAGTAGAAACGTAAGCATTTGCTGCATATAAATCTGTAAAGCATTTTATACCTTTTCTTTAAAAAACACACATGAAAGTAATACCCCCATTCCTAGTAGTGAGGAAATTACTAATGCAAAATAAATTAGGAGAAAAGAGAGAAAATTGGGTAACAACTCTGAAGGAGTACGATATTGAAATTAAACTAGCCAAAATTGTCAGAGGTCAAGGTTTCTGCAAGCTGCTTGCAAGAGAATCCAACATACCAGCCGAAGGGGACATAGGTAACAATGAACACATTTCTGAGGTAAGTGTAACTGATGTTGAATCCCAATACGTTGATTTAATTTTTTTATTTGAAAAATGGATATGCTCCTCCCGAACTCAATTATAAAAGAAAAAGAGATTTACGATTAAAAGCAATTCATTATGAGATTGTTGATAACATGTTATTTAGGAGAAACTATGATTCCATATTGTTAAGATGCCTTGAAAAGTCTGAAGCACAAAAAGTTTTGCAGGAACTTCACGATGAACCAACAGGTGGACACTTTGGAGGAGATACTACTGCACACAAAATCTTACATGCTAGATACTACTGGCCCACTCTCTTCAAAGATACCCACACATACGTAAGGAAATGAAAAACATGCCAAACTGCTTCTGGAAGACAACGGAAACTAGCCTTGCCTCTGCAGCCAGTCAACATCAAACAACCTTTCGAACAATGGGGAGTGGATATCATACGTGAGATCGTTCCTCATTCTTCTAATATATATATATATATATTTTGACTCCTACATATTACTTAATTAAGTGGGTGGAAGAAATTCCGTTATAGGCAGTCAATTCTGAATCTGTTATTGAATTTATTGATCAATTTATCATTACAAGATTTGGTTTTCCTTCTGCACTTACATTTGATAATGCATCTTATTTTTTGGGTACCAGTATGATCGAATTTGCAATTAGGAGAGGTTTTAAACTCAAATATTCTGCTAATTACTATCCCCAGGGAAACGATTTGGCAGAATCCACAAATAAAAATCTCCTTAGAGTAATCAAAAGCTATGGTGAAAAAAATCAAAGAATTTGGCACAAAACTTTAATATTTTCTCTATGGGATTATAGGATAACTCAGAAGGCCTCTATAGGCACTTCTCCATTCCACCTAGTATATGGGAAGGAAGCCATCATTCCATCACATTTAGCTCTTCCTTCATTAGCCCTAGTTCAATTTATTGAAGAAACACCTTCTTCTTCCTTGCAATTAAGAAATTCACAAATCCTAAAATTAGAAGAAGAGGAAAATGCCAAACTCACACACACCAAACATCAATAGATGGTGAAAGCTTATCTTGATGCAAGTTCAGTCACACAAAGATCCTTTCAAGTTGGAGATCTAGTTCTCAAGTGGGACAAAGCACACGAAGAAAAATAGAAACATACCAAATTTAAAAAATTATGGCTTGGTCCATTTCATTTTGTTTAACAGATAAGCCCATCTACATTTATACTTCAAGATTTATCAGGAAAGAGAGATTCTCTTCTTGTAAATGGGCTCATCTTAAAGAAATTATTTTCTTAAAAAAAGAAATTGTAAAAAATCACTTCCATTGTACATCCCATTGCAATTTATTTTTCCTTTAAAGATTTTGTTAATAAAATGTTAAATAGTACTCTATCAAATTTTCAAACATCTCTCGAAGTTATTTTTCATTTTTTTTTTTCATTTTGAAGGTAGGAATTTTTTGATAAGTGGTTACCAAAATTGAAAAAATAGATAAAAATTATATAGCTCTGAAATTTTTCTTTTCCATTAAGTCGTAAAATCTTAAAAATAACCTTAGAAAATTATCATTTTACTCTAGTTTCAGTCAAAGAAAGGTTATCCTTAAAAAATAAATACCGTCTTATGACTAAAGCACTTTCAACTTGGATTTGTCATCCAAACCTCTTAAGGAGTCAATAATTCTCTCCATTCATTAAAAAAATAATTTTTAGAGTGTAATTCTAAAATATAATAAATCTAGAAAGATAAGAGGTCTCATCACGAGCCTGCATACCATGTTCATAGGGAACCAATTAAATTAAAATTACCACACTGAACACCAAATCAGGGTAATTTCTTATGATTTTTAATTGTAAGACAAGGGGTCTCATCACGAGCCATCTTGTTCAGTTTTAATTATTACCAGTGAATGGCATTGTCACTATATGGCCACCAAACCAGGACAATGGCTTTTTAGCATAAAAAAAATATAAAAAAATACCTCTAATTATTTCACTATTAAATGGATGGGACATTGGATTGTTGTTGGTTAAAAGGTAACCTTGTCGAGGCTATGAACATTTGCTGGCAGTAGTGGTTCTACCTATGAAGAACGAGTAAATTATAAGTTAAGCCATAAAATCCCCCCCCACTTTATTTTTACAACTAATTAATGACTGATACAAGTAAATAGGAGTTTTTTCATTCAAGAAAGGTTTTTTAAAGAAATTGCAATTCAATGAGTTTTATAGTCAGAGTAATGCTATTTATCTAAATGTTTCGAAAAGTAGTTTCCACTTCTTAAATTATTTTTACAGAATTTTTGGAAAATTTCATTTATCAAAGATAATTGGTTCTTCCAGTGAATCGCCAATTGTTGTACTATTCAACAACTCCCATTTTAATATATTATAAATTTCTTATCAAATTTATTATATTAAAATAGGTACCCTTTTAAAAATCCCTTTGATTTTATTTCTTTAAAAAAAATAAAAAATTAAATTAAATTAATTAATTAATTAATTAACATAAAAATTGTTAATAAAGTCCTATAACCAAAGTTTAATACTTAGGATTTTTAACCAAAACCCAAGTATTAAACCTTGATTATCCAAAACAAGACCATAAGACAAAGACCCCCGACCCGACGATAAAACTAATTCATTTCTAAAAGACACCGTGTCCATCACAATCACATAATCCATTATCATATAAGTCCATGCCCCATTACCTTCGCTGAATTGCGATCTACAATTAGGACCAGACCTGATAGGAAAAACAACTGCAATTTATAAAATACCGCATCCGTAGGCTATCATAAATTTTCCCCTTCCCAAGTGTTATATGCGATATAACTGGACCTGCCATGATTATAAAACACATTTAAATTAATATTGCATCCACGCAATTGAAAAGTTCCAAGAGTCATGCCTCATTTGAATTGTGATTACAATATCCTTCCTCATGCCGATTGTGATATGACATCATCAATGATGTCATCCTCCACATCATCCACCACATCACCATTCCACATAGATCTGCCACGTCATAGTGACATCACCATCACGTCATCCCTTATATCATCCCGCATATCTCAAATCGCAAGTATTTCGGCCACCTATTAAAGTCTGCCACTCCTTAAATTCGATTGTGATATTCCCGAGTATTGTGATCTGCGATCAAGTTCCGAACATCGATTCCGATATAAAAGCCTGACTTGCCTTGATTTAATAAACAGCTCAGATCTGCCTAGATCAACGATTGAGAAGACTTCAGGCCCCCCTGCGCTCATTTTAAGTTTATCAAGGGGGGTCTTGAAAAGTAGTTTTTCGTCCAAGCCATATATCCACGTGTCACTCCTTTTTTCTTTTAGACCCCCTCTTCACAAACCACTTACCACTTCTGACCCCCTCCGAAAAAATCGTTAGCCATCCACCTTTCCACGATTGCGATTGCAATTTTATTTGAAGTACTCTCGGCCTCTAAGCGATTGCGATTATTCTGAGTTCTACCCCCAGTCTAAAAGCGATATGCGATAGGACTGTAAAGTCTGCCTCTCTTACCAACATTACTAACTCCGCATTCCTCTCCATGATGGTTTTGTTCAGGATTTATTACGCTCTACATTTTTTCCTGATTTCTTGCAAAATGTGATTTGTTTAAAATAAAACTCACTTATCAGTCTCATTTAATTTTTACTTATCGATTCTTGTTTTGCGTGTTCAGATTCATGAAAGAATAAGACAATTGTGTTGATAAGTGACAGTTCAGTTCAAACAGAAAGACAAACATCTAGAAAATCCGATGGAACAAAAAAAGTCGATGAAGACAAAAAATCACATTAAAAAAGTTCTAGCAAAAAAAATTGTTTTTCTTTAAGCATTATTGAAGGGATCTGTTTAAATGCCCTCAATGCTCTACACAATACATTCAGTTGTTTTTATGCTATTTAAACTTGTTGTTTGAAATTAAGGTCCAAAATTTTATGAAGAAAGGCTTACGAAAGCTCGCACAACTGTACTTTCGTACTTTTCCCAATAGAATGACTAGAACATTGTTTTAGGAATTTCATAAAGAATTTTGAGAAGTTGCATTTCTGTACTCTTGAAGTTGTTTTTGTGAGAAGGACTAAACTGCTGCTATTTTCTTTTATGAGCTGAGGAACGTGCATCTGGTATTTCTATCATTGTACCTCTATTTTTTCATAAGTAAATAGTGAATTTATCTTTTCATATTTCTTATTACATGGTTTATAACTAACAACTTTACATGTATTCATTTCTGATCATGTTTCCAGTGATATTTTTTTTTACATGTTAAGAAATTTTATTTGATATTCTGAATGTGATATGAGTTATACACATTATTTTGATTAACTATTTAATCAAAGTAATCATCTTGAAATATTTTCATTTCCATTGGTGTTTGAGCAATCTATATTGTCATTTACTAAGGAAAATCATTATAGATCACATCCAGATAAATGTTAAACAATCCCAGGTTATAGAGTAGATTACTGCATATGTTTTCCATTTCACTCATATTGGCAAATCCAACTATTTCACTTCACTATAAGCATTTCACATTCATTCAATAACCTTTCATTGGGAAACTGGTCCCATTATCCCCAGTCGGACCCACTACCTAAATGGAAAACAAGTTGTCTTAAGGTCCGGACTGGGTGGTTTTCCCCCATGTTGGCGCAGCGATTTTTGAGGCCTCAACAGGTTCTAAGACCATTATTCTACAGAATTAGGGGAAATTAACTACTGAAAGTGCAATTCAAAATCTAGCCCTAGTGTAGAAAAAGTAAATGCTTCTCAAATCCAACTTGTAAAAGTTACCCACTTGTATATGCTACTGAATCAATTCATGGAAAAAACACGAGTTAAGCTACCTGCAGAAAGGAAACTACACTAATTGCATCAATCATCTAGCTATCAAAGTCACTTGAAAATATAATATTATTCTACCATTTCACAACTCAATAATTCATGAGTCATTGATCAAATTCACACTTGCAGATTAAGTCATGTCCTAATTGCCAAATCTGTGATGAAGAAACTAATGCTATTTTCTCTTGTAGTGAAGGAAAATGAATGGAGGGCATGACTTAGGTGGTACCTATGATCATGGAGTCCAAGATGGGGTGTCAACATACTCCTAAACTAAGCTACTCTGGCATTACAGGTCAAAACAAGGGCAAAACATGATCCTACAAGTGTGCTACAAGAAGCTTCTATAGGATTCTTGTATTTCCTTAGGAAGTTATGAAATGCTACACCAAGTTTTACGAGAGGGTTTGGAGGGTAAGGATGACAGGATAAACATATTGAAAGATGGATGAAGGTTTTGGGGGATGGATGGAAGGTTACCAACACCTCTAGCCAAGCTCAACACTCCAGGATGGCCAACTTTGGGCTAAGAGAGCTACTCACAATGATTAAAAAACAAAGATCAAGACAATGGTTGGGAATTTCCAAAAGAGAGTGGAGAAGCGCTGGATGGATATGGTGAAAAGGTCCATTTTTTATAGGTCCAATAGTCTTACAACATCATGTGCACCTGTTCTTCTTTTCATTTGCAAAATATTATAACCAATGGTGGAAAAGTTGAGTTGAATTTGAAAACTATCTAACTGATGCTAAAACCCCCGATCTATGTAATTGATTCACTTATAAGCTACAAAATCATATGAGAAACAAAATAAATATTGTAGATCTTTTTCCAAGAAATCATAAAGAAGAAATCATCACGTAATGTTTTTGGGCAGAGTGTGGATTCCTCTAGTGAGGCTCCCATGAGAGAGATGAGATAGAGGTATAATCATAGGCTTTTTAAGGAATTATATTCTACTTAAAGGTAGCAACTAATAAACATTCTAAGCTAAAGAAGAATATCAATACACAATAGGGACCTAAGCTACTTGGGTTGGGCCCAAAACTAAGAGCCTCATCCCTCTGAACTAACTCAATGATGGATCAATATGAAACTTCTTATTATCATTGCAGAAATGTCAAATACATCACATAATAAACAAAACATAACAGTCACAAGTGTTTGAGCTTAATATATTCTTAGCTACAACCAAAATTCGAAAATCCTAATGAGTTCCTTGGCATGTTTTTTTATACAAAAGGGTAGCTACCAACAGTTCCCTAGAAAATAGAGGTGTTTGTCTCCCAAAACTTGAGAAAGGTAGATCTAGATATTTCTTAAACTGCACTGTCTTGGCTGCCAATGACCTCGTCCTGCTTGGCTGCCAATGACTCTGAGTTGATGAGAGACAAAGTGGTGATATTGGCTGATTGAAGGAGTTAATGAGGTAGAAAACCTCCTAGAATCTCTCCCTATTTTCTACTCCGAGCTCCTGCAGTTAAATTATCTCAAATTTTTCCCAATTCTTGCATTTAAACCATGTTAGACCACATGACATAACAACACATATTTTATCCTCCTCACTATGCATAATATAAAAAAAATGTAAAAAAATGTGAGAAAGAGATAATTCTAAAGCTGGAGGATGGCATTATGACCCTTGTGATATACCTATTGTGAGCCTCATCATGTAGCTGAAATTTGTCATTTCAAAACCTTTCCTCAGTTCTTTCTTTATGGATGCAATGTAGTGCTCATTGTTCCCTATCATCAAAAGACCATCTACATAAACCATAAGATATACAACTGTTTTGCCAACTTTCTTGGAAAACAAAGTTGCATCATTAAGATCATAATGTTTGAAATTGAGTTTTAGAAATGCTTAGTTAATTTCTCATACTAGGCTCACGGTGCTTGCTTGAGGCCATATAAGGACTTTTCGTGCTTGCATATGTTATGTTCCTAGCCCTTTACAACAAAACTTCTAGTTAGGACATAAAAACATTCTCTTTTAGATATCCATTTAGGAAAGTAGTTTTTACATCGATTTGATGGAATTTCCAACTGTTCTACGCTGCCAAGGCAAAGAGTGTCCGGATGCCAACCCATTTTGTTGTGGGGAAAAAGACTCCTCATAGTCAACCCATTCCTTTTGTGAAAAAACTTTTGTCACAAGCCTAGCTTTGTGCTTGTCATCAAAGCATCATATTCTTTCTGCATCACTTCCTTCCTTTCATCATGAGAAGTGACTTCTTTGAAGGAAGTTGGTTCGAAATCTGTAGACAAATTTAGTTCACAATCGTAAGAAACATCCATATCAACAAGTGAATTAGTATTGTCTACATCACCTCCATTCTGTTTGGTTGAGCTTCTTGTTCCTGTCTTTCCAACCTCATCAGGACGAATACTTTCAAGTGTCCTTGTCATCCATTTTGGAGGATCTTTTTGAGATGGCCCAGGCTGCTCAGTTGACTGAGATGGGGCTTATTCAAGATTTAGTCTCCTAATTCTTTCATTCACATCACTCAAAGTGTCATTAATGGCTGGAGCTTCAGGTGGGGGAGAGAGTGCTTCAAAAGAAGATTCCACAAATTGATCCAATACAGGAACCCCCCCCTCAAGATGTGGAATCTCATTATCAAACTCTTGAAATCAATTTTCACGTATGAATCTATCCAAGCAATCAAGCTGCCGCTCAACAACATTGCCAATATTGGAAAATTCAAGAAATATCACATCTCTAGATATTATAAACTTCTTATTCACTTCATCGTAGAGAAGGTATATTTTGGAGGTGTTTGAGTACCCCAAGAAGATACATTTGTGACTCCTTGCACCAAGTTTGTTTCTCTGTTTGTTGGGTATCAAGGCATAACAGGTGGAACCAAAAACTTTGAGATGCCTCGCTGAAGGAGTGTAGCCATACCACATTTCATAGGTAGGTTTTTTTTATAGAATCAAATGGACACCTATTATTTATATACACAACACATAGAACTGCATCAACCCAAAACATCAATTTAACATTCTTGAAAAACATATTTAAGATTGTCATGTTCATTCTTTTAGCTACTCCATTCTGTTGGGGATTATAAGGCGTGATTTCTTGATGTTTTATCCCATGCTGGCGAAGATAGTTTTAAAATTCATTTGAAGTGTATTATTTTCCATTGTCAATATGAATAGAGCCAACATGAGATTGTTCATCATTTTCAATCCATGCATGAAAGTTCTTAAATGTTTCAAAAGCTTCATACTTGTTCTTCAATAAATAAACCCAACAAATTTTGGTGTTGTAATCAATAAATGCCATCATATATTTATTACCATTTGTAGAATGAATAAGAATTGTGCCACATAAATAAAAATGAATGAGTTCAATTTTTCTATGTGCTTTGGAATGAGAATCATGAAAATATTGTTTGATGTGCTTTCCTAAGACACAAGCATCACATTGTTTAAGTTTCCTAGGAATTGTAGGCAAACGAGTAACACCATTTTTCTTCAACAAACAGAGGTTGTCATAGTTCAAGTGTCCAAATACAACATTTCATAAAAGACTTGATGGAAATGTACCTTCATCATAGTGAGAACTATATGAAAAATTATGTGCATGAAAAGAGGTTCCTTGCAACTTCAAAAGTATTTCTTCCTCTATCCTAGTCATGACAAGAGAGTGATTTGATGCTTTTCTGTCCTCGACCTTGCCATCAAATATATGAATAGAGTGTCCTTACTGGAAGATGTGAACCAAATACAATAATTTTATCCTCAACTTCGAGAAGTATAGAATATCATGTAGAAGAAAGTCTGGAAGACAAAGCAGTTTGAGCCTGATGGTACCAAGCCCTGATGACTTGGGTTTTGACTTGTCTGCAAAGTATACTACTCCATCAACATTATTAGTGAATTCTTGAAAGGAATCTCTTCTGAAAGTCATGTGGCAAGTTGCTCCTAAATCAAGCAACCAACTATATTTCCATGAAGCAAGTGAAGCATTGAATAAGTCTTTAGTTACTCCAATGTTGTGATGTGCCACAACATAATGAGAAAACTCAAGTGGTTTAACTTTTCCTTTGTCATGTTTTTTTATCTTTTCATTCATTTATTTCCAGCTCGATTCTGTACCAAGGAATCTTACATGTGGAAGCATCATGTCCATCTCTATTGCATCATATGCATTTAAGATCAAATCTTTCTCCTTGGAAATGTCTATCCCCCTACCTCTAAAACTATTCCTTCCTCTTCCTCTTTAGCCACCTCTTCCTCTAGAAGAATCTTGTATATGATTCTTCTCTTTCTATGCAAGGCACACAACTTCATTAGAAGAATGAGGAGTTGTCTTCTTCCCAAAAGCCTTCTCTCTTTCAAAAAACTTCTTCTCCTTAAGGTTTCCACTTGCTTGCAATGACTCAAAATAATGCGAATATGTAGGATATAGTGCCTTGATATAATATCTATTTCAACACCAGTGGTTTTTATGTAATGCATAATGGATCTTAATTCTGATGCTAAGTCAAGAGGGTCATCATTTTTCAATTCAAGATTGAACAAATTCAAGTTCAAAGTGTGAGTCATATAATTCCTTCAAATTCTTTAAGGCTTTAAAGGCATTTGAAAATGGTGAAATATGATGACTCACCTATTCATTTACAATGTTGCAATCAAGGCACATGCCTTGTTACTCTTGTTTGTTACTCCTTGTATAAAGCCTGCTTTTTAGGTGCATTGTATCCTTCTCCTTCACAAATTCCTTTCCAACGAGGGTGTGTCTTATCTTCCGGGACCACTCATGGAAGTTCTCTTTTCCAGTGAGAAATAATCCCACTATGGATATGAGTGAATGCATCATCAAAGAAAAGAATATGTGTTTTTGATTTCCAAAATAATTGCAAATATACTTTTCCTTCTTACAAAACTAATTTAAAAACCTCACTTGCAAATTCACTCTTCATTATACAAAATCAATAGTTTCATGTGAACATATGAACCACCAATCATAAAATAGAATAGATATCATATAATGTGTGTCATGGCAATACCATCATATACCATACACACATTCACACATTCACACTTCATAAAGGAATTCAACGTACATATTCCCATCATAATGTTTAAATAATGGCTTGAACATATAATAGCATGTGCTCCCATTAATGTATATATGTTCCAAGAATGATAAAATGAATTCGAATTTTCAAAGTCTTCAATATATGATAAAAAATAATTCAACACTCAGACACCTATGGCGCTCACACCAACACATGTATAAATTAAAAACGCAACATACCACACATTTCAAGAGAGATTTATATCATATGACCTTCAAATACAACATTCTGGGTTTCACAAAGTGTTCAACGCAACAAATTCATGCACCAATGATATTTACAAGGGCATAAATGATGAGCTGGCTCTAATACCATGTCAGACCCGAAGTAACTCCACGAATAACTTGTTTCCTTTGCATTAAGAGATAAAATGAATATAGACAAGGAGAGGGAGACTATTGGGTTTCATCTCCCAATGTCTCTTCATCTTCCAACTTCTTTTATTTTTTTCTTTTACAATATGTACATGGATTTCCTAATCCCAAAGATTAGGTGTCAATAATGGAAAACATCATGGACTGTCAGTACTGGAAATAATGTAAGTTTGTAGGCCACTGGTCCAATCCTCTCAAGGATATCGAAAGGTCCACAATAATGAGGTGCCAACTTGGCACATGATCCAATCCTCAAGGAGCTCCTTGTGGGATATCTTCAAATTCCTTCTAATAACCTACATCTCTTGCTCCATCTCAGCCAACATATTCAATCCAATCAATACCCTGTTCACTAGATCACTCCAGCTAATGGGAGTATTACAACTCCTCCTATAAAGAGCCTTAAATGGACTCATCCTCAAGGATTCCTAATACCAATTGTTATATGCAAATTCTACTAGTGGAAGATACTCCTCCCACTTTCTCTATTGATGCATTACATACATCCTTAGTATATCCTTAAGAATCATATTAACCCTCTTTGTCTTCCCATATATCTATAGATGATAAGCTGTGCTGAAATCTAACTCTATTTCCAAGCCTACAAAAAAATCGTTATAAACTTGGAAGTGAATTTAGCATATCTATCTGATACAATATTCTTGGGAACACCATGCAACCTCACTATCTTCTTGATGAAGATTTGAGCTACCTCACTAGCTGAATTAATATACTTCAGTGCAATGAAGTGAACTACCTTGCTCAACCTATCAACCACAACCATGATGGAATCATGCTGCCTTGATGTCCTCGGAAAACCTGTAATGAATCCCATGGAAATGACCTCCTTAATTGGAGTGTGTTATATTCTTTCCATGACTATTCACATGCGCAGGGGGGTGAAATCTCCTCCTATTTGTTGCGTAGGACATAGCAGGGGGTTTTAGGGGGGTGACAACCCACCTGTATAGGTTCCAGGGTAGCGCCTCGAGAAACTTTTTTGGACTCTATATTAGGTGGGAAGACCTACCTATGGTTTGTGCATGGGCTTCACAAATGGTTTTGGGCATGATGGTTTTCTTCCCATGGTATTTTTTAGATCCAGTCAAGGGAACTACAATTATGTTCTAATCCGGGGTTAATGGATTGGGGTTTATGAATGCTTTGACTATTGGTGAGATGGGGCGCTCTATTAATCAAAGGATTAATGAGCACGTAGTTGACCTAAAGCATGGGAGAACCGAGTCTTCCGCACTAGCAGAGCATGTGGAGAAGACCAAGCATCATGTTTGTATTGAGGAGGCCAAGGTTATTGATAAGGTTGCACAGTTCCATCACCAAAAATTTAGGGAAGCAACCGAGATTGAAAGAAGGCCAAGCAATCTCAATAGAGATGACGGCTAAAAGATCAGTAGTTGCTGGATCCCTTCCCTCTCTTCCTAGTCGTGTCTTCCCCTTCTTCCCCTCGCTCTTTTATTGACTTAATCTAGATTTCTATGTTTCCCCTTGTTATCCCTTATCCTACTTTATTTAGCCGCAATTCTTTAATCCTCTTGGGAAATCTCCCTTGCTTTTCTAATATATTTATATTAATTAATTACACAAACCTTTAATAATAATAGTATAACACTATTATATTAATATAATTAATCCTTACATGTACTAACATCCCTAGATCTATTAATATATGTTCCCATTGGATAACTTTACTAATAAATTGATATTAATTAGTTACCCTAACCATCAATAATAAGAATAATACTTTTATCATAACAAAAGTACAATAATAACTAATATTATTTTTAATATTAATTCCATACTGTTACTAATTATACACGATTGATATTATTATAAAATATTTCCCCTTTTCATGTCTAATCTGAATAATCTAGTACAAATAATATAACAAGAATTAATATTATTCTAATTATTATTAATATCCCTAGATCTATTAACACTTATCCCCATTTGATAAACTTTACTATTAAATTTTTTTAATTAGTTACACAAGCCATTAATAAGAAGATTAATACTGTAACGTTATTATAATAATAATATAATATTATTTATTCTATATTAATTCCCTTCTATTTCTAATAGTTATTATTTGGTAAATATTCCCTAAATGTAGTCTGATTAACTTTTTACTTAAAATAGCACATGATAAATATTATAATAATATTAGTTTTAACATATTAATATAGTTAAACAATTTGAATATTCAAATCTAGCCGTTTCTTGGTCAATTATAGCTGTTTGTCTAGTCTGACCTAATATAACTGTTTCTTTAGTCAAACCTAACCGTTGGAAGATATGCTCTCCCTATTTAATATGTAGCCATGATCTGACTCTTCAACTTGTCCTGACGATGAACCACACTGGTTGGTTTGAAACGCACTAATAAATGTATTTTCATGTGATTTATGCCAAAAAACTTTTTCTCATAAACTTGATATGGATCACAGAAGCCTCAATTCAACAAATGTATATATATGTATTGTAACATTGAAAGGAACATAGTGAAAAATAAATCTGGTAGTCCCGGTTTTGGGATCCAGGGGAAAATCTCTGTGTACTTGTTTTATATTCTCTTATTGTTTATTTTCTGTTTTTTAGAATTCGTTCGCAGGTAATTTCTGTACAGGGTTAAAAACTGTTGTCACTCACTGGATTATGAGCTTTTAGTTGTCGTAAGTGCTAAATAGCAGTGAAGTTTGAAGCCATATTTCAAGACTCATAAGCCTCAATGCTAAATCAGACCCTCTCCACTGGATAATGCTCGAAATAATCTTTCCAACAGTATGTGGAAGTCAAAAAATGGAATTTTGGATTAGAATTTAGAGCAGAATGAAGATACCCCTTGAAAACCATAAAATAAAAGAAAAAGGACCAAGGGGATGCTAACCGCAATCACATTTCGGAGTTTTTCTCAAGCAGTAGTGGGGGTGGATAGTAAAATCTGCGACAAGTGATCATCGATATCACAAATCAGCAATCAGCTGTCAACGTACTATATATCGGTGATCGGCGGGTCCAAGGGGTAGTATATATCGGTGATCGGGGGTTTTCAAAGTACAATGCAAAGGATAGAGCAGCTTGCGATAAATGATCACCGATATTGGTGATCATAAACGTAAGAGGTCCCAGGCTCATCGCAAATCGCAAGTTGCTAAGAGCAGCGACGTGGAGGATAAAGTAAACTTGTGACTAGCGATCATTGATATCGTATATCACAAATCGGCGATCAGAGGTCCCAGTGGTCTGGAAAATTTTTGATGTAGTGTTGAAGCGCTGGGACTGGCCGATTTCATTTAACATAGAAATTCAAAGAAAAACCAAGGCGGATGGGTCCATTTCTCTTTCCTCCAGGGGGCCATGTGGTAGAGTACCATTGGATCTGATAATGACACGGGGTAGCTAACATCAGCATGATGTGGTAGTACAGAGATGACATGGCGGTACAAAGGACACATGGCATGCAAATTTGGCATTTTTAAGGGTCATAAGGGGCCAAAACCAGGTGACACATGTCACCACTCACAAGGCGACACGTGGCAGTACGAAGATGATGTTACATCGCAATAAAAAATCGGCGTTGGGAGGATGAGTAATTTCTCTTACATAAAGAAAGACTCCAATTATGATTTGTGATAAAAGGGATCTGATAAGGGGGCTAGCCCGTGGTCATAAGGATTTAGCGAGAACCGAGGGCTAAGAAATAGGGGGAAATCGCATATCACAATCACAAAAGTTAGGAGAGTGCGACCAGAGGTAAAGATTAGAGAAGTCCCGATCATCGACCTCCAATATGAAGCTAAGTACCAGGTCACTGACCCTAGTCATATGAAGAGAATTACAGAAAGGGGTTGAAGAAAAGGGGCCTAAAGGGGATTTGAACTCGCCTGTTTTGTAATGTTTTTAGTGATAAGTGCTAGCACCAGAAAATCCTCCATATTACACTATGGTTGCATCACCAGGCATATCATGGCTCTGATAGCATAATACTGGAAGTTAGAAGGGATGGATGAGTCGACAGCCGTGTTCAGAATCCGTTCAGGCCACTATGTGTGATCGCTCTTGCTTCCTGAATGAGAAGGAGTGAGATTGTTAAAGACTGAAAGTGACAAGGAACCAATAGAGAGAGCATAGGGCATGATATAGACTAGAGGCTAGAAAATAGAGTGGCATGAAGATATTTTTGCAGGACCATCATTTCAGTTTGCTTGTTAATATTGTTTTGTTGTTTTTTTGTCGTTGTTGTTGTTATTCTATTTTATTTTCAAGAAAGGCATCTTACTGTTCTTCACTCTAAGATAGTTAGTCATACAGATAGCTATAAACTCCAGCCAAAAGATATTTTTGTAATTGATTTCCTTGCCCTCCCTTTCCTTATAAAAGGGAGGAAGAGACACTTAAAAAAGGTTCTGAATTCTGAAGAAAAAACCACATGTTATTTTTGTGACTGTATTACTTCAAGATTTTCATCTTCCAAAATATTAATGAAATGGTGGCGATTCCTACATTCGGGTACTACAATATGTTTTCCCTCTATTAAATTCCATTATGTTTATGTTTCCTCTCTGATTTCATGTAATTGTAGCTTCCAAAAATGTTTCATATGCTTTTACAGATTCATTTGTGTTGAATTGTTAATGCACATGCCTGTATGTGGCTTTGAGATTATATCTTTAAATTGTGCTCCATGAATCATAGCATCCATTTCTCCTTTATCCATTATGTCTACCTGTAATTTAGATAAGTGTAGAACTCTTGAAGCTCTAATATTTATGTGATAAATATATAATTCTTGAGGTTTCAAGCTCTATATGATGAGTTATTATATCTCCCTTTCTTCTTCCATTTCTATGCTAAAGTTGATTAATATGCAGGTCTTCGAACTACTCAGCCTCCACTAGTACATACATATATCCCTATGAGTTGTATATGTGAAAGAGAAGCAAAAATACATGGCTTATGTCCTTGGATGAAGGAACCAACCCATGTTATTTGTTGTATGTATTTACATATGTGTATAAAATGTATATGATGTCTCTGGTTTCTTGAATATTGTATGAGACACATAAAATCTAGATGTTGCCAGGCACTGGTCTTGTAAGCAATCCAAGGTTGTCTTTGGAAGGGACAATAAAACCTACACTCACATTTCCATTCTAGAATTAGAATAGGCTACAATAAACTGTTGGCATTATGACACAGTTTTGGTGCTATGACACAGGTGTTGTCCTTGATGGAAACTCACTCAGATGACAAATCACAGTTTAGGCTCTGAGAATGAAGGAAAAAGAGATATACGCAGGTTTCCCTTGACCAAGCTGTGTATACACACGGGTTCGCTGACCAAAAGGCGTGTATGTGTATACATTCACTTTCACGCAAAGAAAGGTGCGTACATGTTGAAAACTTGTTTTTGGTCCATGGTATTTTGACCCATGGTATTGATCCAAGGTATCTTGACCGAAGTATTGACCCCAAGTATTTGGTCCAAGGTATTGCTTCTAAGTGGTTTTGGACCATGGTATTGAGTAAGGCCTGAGACTATAAAAGGAGGAGGAGATCATTAGGCAAAGGCACTCAAGCATTGAATATCTTATGAAGAGTTAGATTTAGAATATTGGTCATTGGGTTATGGAGCGTAGCTGGATTTGAATCAAGGAGGAACCTGAGCACTTGAAGAAGGATAAGTTCTATTGATGGGTCAAGATCTTAAGGCTTGAAGAGAAGTATCTCTGTGTGGTTTTGATCTCTTATAATTGGCACATGTATTGATCTGTAAATCTGATGATCTGGGTATAACTGATGTCTTAATAGTTAAAAAGGGTAAAGCATCCTTTACAGATTTGTACGCAGGTTCAGTATAGCAAAGGTGCGTATACACGCTGGATTGGCAATTCAAAACGACGTATATGCAAGTTTACCTTCATATAGCAGCGTATGCACACAAGTTTGACACATTGAAGTAGCGTACATCTCATAAAATATGTGTTAGCTACTTCTGTTTACTATTGCTGTGATCTAGGTTCTGGTACTGTTACTTTATTCTAGTTAGAACATTCAGAGAAGTAATTGTTTGATTCAGTTTTGGTTAGTGCAAGGGAGATTTATTGATGCAGATATATTTTGATGGTTGATTGATTCTATTGATGGATCCAGTCTGAAAATTTATGAAACTTGGTCCTTTGAAGAAAAGAGAAGGTTTTAGCCTTCTGTTGGTTAGCACCTACGTATTAATAAATCAACTAGTACAAGAGCAAAGGGGGTTGTAACTCCCTTCCAGGAGAAGCTGGAGAATGAGAGAAGGTTATAGCCTTCTATAGGTAGTATCCTGCGTACTGGTATAAGACTACGCCAGTACAGCATATTGTAAAAAGAAGTTTCTTATTAAAAGAAGATAGAGACGAGTTGTAGCAGGTGGTTTTCACCAACATTGGGTTTCCACCTTATATCTTGTGTTCTGTGTGTGTAATTGTCTGCTCTATTTTTGCTGTACCTGTTACTACGTATATGGTTCTGATACATAGATTAAAGATCAACTGACTAAATTATAAGTTTACAAGGTATACGCCGGTTGCTCTAAACACAGTTGCATATATACGCAAGTTGCATTAACCAAAGTAGCGTATATAAATATGTTTATGAAATGAAATATTGTTAAATTGCTAATACTAATTCACACCCCCACCCCCCCTCTCAGTATTATTTCCAACAATTGGTATCAGAGTAGGTCCTTCAGAAGAAGCTTGATCGCTTGAAGGAAGATCTATCATCATGAGAAACTATGAAAGAGAGGCATCCATTAGGCCACCAATCTTTGATGGGAGAAACTTCGTCTATTGGAAGGTAAGAAGCACAACCTATCTTCAATCTCTTGGAATAGAAGTTTGGGATATCGTGGAAGGAGGATACACATTTCCATCAGCAACTCCTACAGATACGACAGGTAAAAAGCAGTATAAACCAATGCAAAGGCTTTCAATACTCTATTGGGGAGTCTGTCACAATCAAAATTCGTCAAGGTTATGCATCTCAAAACCGCCAAATAAATATGGGACAAGATCATTCTAAGCTATGAAGGAGACGATCATGTAAAACGTGCAAAACCACAATCTCTTAGAATTCAATATGAAACTCTCAGAATGCACAATGATGAAAGTGTAGCTAATTATTTCTTACGTATAGATGAGATTGTTAATTGCATGAAAAACTTGGGTGAAGAGATAAAATAAGTTACTTTAGTTGAAAAGGTTCTAAGATCCATGTCTTAAGTTTGAATCAAAAGTTTCTGCCATAGAAGAAAAGCAGGATCTTCAGAGTATTACTATGTCACAGCTGCACGAAATCCTAACTGCTTTCGAAATGAGAAAAGGGGGTCCATCATATATGAGAGAAGCCACATTCAAAGCTTCAAGAAAAGGAGAACTCAATGAGTCAGGACATATGTCAGAAGGAGACGAAGAATCAAACTTTGTTAAGAACCTTCAACGGGGTTCTGGAAGATTTAGAGGTAAACTACCTTTCAAATGTTTTGCTTGTGGAAGAGTAGGTCATTATACTGCCAAATGTCCTCACAAAGATAAGCTTGATAAAGGTAAGGAATCAACAAAATGGAATAGAAAACAAAGTGTAAATAAGAAGAGCTACTATGCGCATGAAGATAGTGATGGTTTATCAAATAGTGATGAAGATGAAAATAGTAATGATTATAGACTTCTAATGGCTTTTGAAAATGATGATTTCTTGGATGCTTTAGATGAATATGGTCTCTATGAAGAAATTTCTAAGCTTAAAATCTATTTAGAAGGAAAGAGAATGATTATAGATACTTTGACATTCCAACTTGCTGAAGGGGAAAAACACAATGAAAAGTTAGAATGTGAAATTGTGGGTCTAAGAAAAGAAATTGAGAAAACAAAAGCTATCAATCTTAGGGTTGCTAAAGGATCAAAAACTTTAGATGAAATTATCAAAGTGCAGCATTCTCCTCTAATAAAGACAGGTCTTGGATATACTGAAGAACCATATCAAGCACAAAAGCCATCAACCTCCAAAATCTATCTGGATGCAACAAGGAGAAATGAACAGGTTGACAATCATCAGCAGAGGCTTAAAGCAGATCACCAGGTAAATCGAGTTCAATCTACTTCGAGGATGAAGATAATCTATAACCAACAACAGGTAAATCATTCTCAATTTGCTTCAAGAATGAATGTCAATGGAAGCTACAATCATCAAATCAGTAGATTCGATAATCACAGGAATTTCTTTAATCGCCAATGTTTTTCATGTCATAACTTTGGATAAAAAGTTGCTCAATGTGTTGCTTACAAGACCATCATGACTAGAGAAGCAAGAAATCAAAGGAATGTGACTGGGATCATGAAAAGGACCTACAATAACTTTTCTACTCTTGAAAATGAAATAGAATGCTCTATCTATAACAACTTCAGTCATGAAGACTTTGAATGCAGGAGTAAATTTTGGCAAACATCTCAGAAGGAGCAAGCCTCATTGGTTCCAAAAACATGGAAAAAGAAATAACAACAAACCGAAATATGTGGTATAGCCTTATATGTAGAAGGACAAGAAAATCAATGGGACATTGACAGTGGATGCTCGAAACACATGACAGGTGATAAAGAAAAACTTCAGACATATAGTGCCTTAGAAAAGGAAAGGAAGGTCTCATTTGGAAATGACACTCCTGCAGTCATAAAAGGTAAAGGCTCTGTTCTCTTAAAAGAAAAGGTCAAAGCTAGGAATGTTATGTATGTTGATGGTTTAAAGCATAAGCTATTGAGTGTTAGTCAAATGTGTGATCAAGGAAATGAGGTAGTATTTCGATTAAATGGATGTGTTGTTTGTGAGCTTGATATAGGAGAAACAGTGATCAAAGGCATAAGAACTCCAAATAATTTATACATACTCAAGGGAGGACAACAACAATGCTATCTAAGCAAAAATCATGAACACTGGCTATGGCACAGAAGATTGGGGCATCTAAGTTTCCCTCAGATAAGGAAAGCATGCAAATTCCAAGCTATTCGCGATCTTCCTGACATCAAAATTCCAGAAAATACAATATGAAAATCATGTCAATTTGGTAAGAAAACCAGAACACATTTCCCTGAGAAGGAAGGATCAACTAGCAAGCTGCTTGAATTGGTCCATACTGATTTATGTGGTCCATCAAGGAAAAAGTCACCTCATGGAGAAGAATATTTTATATTGTTCATTGACAACTTTTCAAGAATGTGTTGGATAGGAATTCTAAAGCATAAAGACGAAGCATTTGAAAATTTCAAAGCCTTAAAAGCTTTGGTTGAAAATGAATCAGATCAAAAAATCAAATGCCTCAGGTCTGATCGAGGAGTGGAATTTACCTCAGATGAATTTTTCGACTTTTGTGAAGAACATGGAATAAGAAGGGAATTGTCTACCGTAAGGACTCCTCAGCAAAATGGAGTGGTAGAAAGGATGAACATAACTGTTCAACAAATGGCTCGTGCTATTGTAGATGAGTCTGGAACTCTTGCAACCTTCTGGGGTGATGCTGCATTTGCTGCAGTCACTATTCTCAACAAAACAAATGTTCGGGTAAACAACACTCAAACTCCTTATGAACTTTGGTATGGTAAGACTCCCACTGTAAAATACTTCAAAGTTTTTGGATGTAAATATTACATCAAAAGGACTGATGAAAAACTTGGCAAGATTGAACCTAGAGCAGATGAAGGCATTCTCCTTGGTTACTCTTCTCGAAGTAAAGGATACAAGTGTTATAATAAAAGACTAGGGAAAATTGTTGAAAGTATTGATGTTGTGGTTGATGAAGCAGGGGAAAATTCAAAGCAGGTAAAAACTGAAGAGTGGGAAGAAGATGAGGATTATCCTTCCACATCAAATTAGACTAATGCTAAAGAAGAAGAAACCAATGAAGCACCAGAAGAGCAGATAATGGTAGAAGAAAAGAATCCATCTAGATATGTTCAGAAAAATCATCCAGAGACTCAAATTTTTGGATAGAAAGAGGTAGGTGTACATATAAGATGAACTATTACAGAAGCTTCAAGCTATCTAGCATTGATTTCCTCAATCGAACCGCAAAATGTACATGAAGCATGCAAAGATGAATGCTGGATCAAGGCCATGAATGAAGAGCTTGAAAAAATTGAAAATAATAATACTTGGGAATTAGTTCCTAGACCTCATAATAAGAATATCATTGGAACCAAATGGATATTAAAAAACAAGTTGAATGAAAATGGGGAAGTTGTTAGAAACAAGGCAAGACTTGTTTTTAAAGGATATGCTCAACAATAAGGTATAGAATTTGAAGAAAATTTTGCACCTGTTGCTAGACTTGAAGCCATAAGAATGTTCCTTGCTCTTTCTAGCTCTCAAAAGTTCAAAGTATACGAAATGGATGTGAAATTTGCCTTTCTTAATGGAGATCTAGAAGAGGAGGTATATATTGAGCAACCAAACGGATTCATCCTTGGAAATAATCCAAAACTTCTATGCAAACTCAGAAAGGCACTCTATGGTCTAAAACAAGTTCTAAGGGCCTGGTATTATCGCCTTGACAAATACTTTCATCAACAAGGTTTTTCAAAAGGATCATTTGATAGCAATCTATATATAAAAATTAACAATGATAAATTGCTAATACTTGTTGTGTATGTTGATGAAATCACTTTTGGGAGTAATGAAGAAGCCATGAGTCAAAACTTTGCTTTAGTAATGCAAAAAGAATTTGAAATGTCCCTTCTTGGTGAGCTCACATATTTTCTTGGTTTACAACTTCAACAAAATAAAGATGGTATTTTTCTATCACAAATAAAGTACCTCAAGAAGATCTTGAAGAAATATGGAATGGAAGATTCTAAACCAGTATGTACTCCTAAGGTAACAGGATGTATCCTCAGCGCAAATGATGAATCAACAACAGTACATCAACCAACGTATAGATCCATGATTTGTAGTGTCACGCGGAATGAGTCGATCTTGCGGACAAGATAGACCTTCCTAGAATCTAAAGAAGACCTAACGACAAGCAAACCAACCAGACACTATCTTTCTCTAAATATGCTTCAATAAACAATAGCAAACAAAGGTTTTTAGGGCCTACCTTTGGTCCAACGCAAGCTTGTGGATGCCCTCGCTCCTTTGATCCGAATGAGCTCCTTTTCACGAATCTGCAAACACAAACAAGGCAAACACATTAAATAACACCTGAAAAACCAATTGCATAAAACATATTTAACATGAAAGTCAAGGAGTCCATGAAACAAATAACATAAGATACTTGTTGAGAAAAATGAGTTTGATTGTATTAATTCAAAAGAAGAAGAACCTTACAACCTTTGCCTTGACATTGTACAAGCTCCTCCCAGGGTCCAACAAGATGTCTCCTCTACTTTGACAAGTTTCACTCACTCTCCAATGGAACCAAGAGGTATGTGATCTCTCCTCTCAAGCTCAACCAAAGAGTCTCAATTTCACCAGCATTTACCCTCAAAATGTTCAGCTTCTAACCTCCCTAGGCCTCACCCCAATGCCTGTATTTATAGTGCAATGGAGGGAAGTTACTAGGTCCTCCTTAAAAGGGATAAAGCCCTCCTTCAAAGGGATAGCTCCTTTAGTCAAGGGATTAGCTCCTTCTCTTTTGGGATGCATGAACCACCTCAGAGCGAACAATCCACGTCAAAACTCCTTCTAGAAAACTCTAGAATTAACCCAAAGTGATTTTTTTAAGATAAAAATTGTGCCTTTTGACTTTCACAGGGGTCCGCACCTTCACCGTTAGGAACAGAGCAGGTAGGTACGCAACTTTTGTACACAGAAGGTGTAGGACCACAGGTGACCTTGAGAGAAAGTGCGGAACCAGAGTTACATTGAATTTTAATGTCTTTCTCCCACTTTCAAAGCTTGATTTGAAGAGCTGAGGTCCTAGACTTGCTTAGGAGGACAGTACAAGTGATGATAGACCCATACTGACTGCAAATAATCATGGTGACGATATTTTTGTGTAACAGATTGCCCCCTAAAGTGCGAAGTCTGTAGTAGATGAGGATTTCATTTATCATATAGGAAGAGTGAAGTACTTTATCATTTCGAGGATTATCTTGTGGAGAGCCCGGTTGGAACCTGTAAAAACATTCAATGCAAGATATATATATGAGATCATATCATCGCTGAGGTAGGCATTCCCATACTCAGATCAAAACTAACTAGAAAACCTATCTACTGTCTGATACAAGAATGATCTTGTAAAACATCATAAGTATAGACTCGTGTGAACACAGTATGGACGTAGCCATCTGTTTATGAATAGTCCACAACATAATGAATACAAAATTCCTTGCAGCCTGGATGGTGGAAACTAGATCCAGGGTCTTCATTTCTGTATCCCGAAATAGTACGATTCTATCCATGCGAATAAATGTGTTGATGTCGAACATGGTAGAAACCACTTGATTACCAGTCAATGATGTAAACTGTTAACAAGTGTGAGAGAAACCACCAGTGATGTCAATGGCTCTCAAATTACCCAGTACAATCCACGAGATGTGAGTAAATGTGTTGATGTCGAACATGTCACAGAATCCTTCGATCGAAAGTCAATGATGTAAACTGTCGTCAAAGGCGAGAAACCTACCATTGAGGCATGTAGATTTCAAGGTACTGACGATTTCTAGATCATCTTTCTAGATAATGAGCTGATGTTGATAGAAAGCGATCCGTCGTAGGCAAGCCCACAACACGAAATCATAGATCAAGTTGAAGAAATTTAGTTGCAAGGACTGACTCAGGGATGGTCAAGATGGATGACAGATATTTTGCAGATGAATGGCTTATTGGCAGTGACCTCTTGAACACATAATGACACAACAGATGGCTTGGTGACAATTGACCCAAAGTTAATACCCAGAAACTGGCTGAAGACTTTCAATGTGGTTTGATCAACTGTTAGGCAAAGGATTTCCCAACCCAGGTGAATAAAAGTGTCGTGTTCAAGAGTGGTTACAAAGTATGACAAACAGACTCATTTTTCTCCCTTTTCCCCCACCATTTCTGGCAAGTACCTCTTTATTTTTGACAAGCTTGAGGAGGATAACATTTGCTTGATTATAAGCTCACCCTTCGGATGAGTCCAACTTAGTTTAAATTCGAACCCTAAGAAGGAGTGGTTCGTTCCTGTTTGTAATTGAACAGGTCCTTTACTGTGAAATTTTAACGAGTCCAGTATAGGAGAAACTCGGCGTTTTTCAGTTTTAGAGAGTCTGAAAAAACTTAAGAAAACTCCAGGGTTGACCTTTTTCATAAATTTGTGTCTCCCAAGCCCGAAAAAGTATAAAATAATACTTGAGAGAACCGCTTGATCTTTTACGGCCAAGGAGTACTTTTCGTTATTGGTGCCCTTGACCCGAAAAAAGTAAAAAAGCGATCAATGACACGTCGTTTTATAACCAATATCGAATTTGAAACGACAAAAATCTGGCGATCTTTTCATGTTTTTACGGTCGGAAAAGAGTTGTAAGTGGACCGTCTTTTTAGTTCCGTTTTAACGAGTTTAAAAAGAAAAAACTCGGCGACCTTTTCATGTTTTAGGAGTCAGAAAAGAGCTTAAAGGTGACTCTAAGGTTTCACTTTTTTGTAAGTTTTAACGAGTTCGAAAAAATGATAAAAATGTACTCATATGGCCGACTTTCAATTTAATTTACGAGCAGGAAAAGACGGAAAGAACTCGACATTTTCAATTTTTTTACGAGAATGAAAGATAGTAAAATAATCTCGGGATTTTCATGAGTTTAACGAGTCTTGAAAATAACTGAAATTGACTCGAGATAGGTTTCATTTTTACAAAAGCTTGAAACAGAGAAAAACTATGCTTCAAAGTAGTTTCATTTTTACACAAGCTTGAAACAGACAGAAAACTGTGCTTGATGCCCCCTAAGCGTAACTGCTAGAGCGCATATTTTGTCGCACGGAATGAGTCGATCTTGCAGACAAGATAGACCTTCCTAGAATCTAAAGAAGACCTAACGACAAGCAAACCAACCAGACACTATCTTTCTCTAAATATGCTTCAATAAACAATAGCAAACAAAGGTTTTTAGGGCCTACCTTTGGTCCAACGCAAGCTTGTGGATGCCCTCGCTCCTTTGATCCGAATGAGCTCCTTTTCACGAATCTACAAACACAAACAAGGCAAACACATTAAATAGCACCTGAAAAACCAATTGCATAAAACATATTTAACATGAAAGTCAAGGAGTCCATGAAACAAATAACATAAGATACTTGTTGAGAAAAATGAGTTTGATTGTATTAATTCAAAAGAAGAAGAACCTTACAACCTTTGCCTTGACGTTGTACAAGCTCCTCCCAGGGTCCAACAATATGTCTCCTCTACTTTGACAAGTTTCACTCACTCTCCAATGGAACCAAGAGGTATGTGATCTCTCCTCTCAAGCTCAACCAAAGAGTCTCAATTTCACCAGCATTTACCCTCAAAATGTTCAGCTTCTAACCTCCCTAGTCCTCACCCCAATGCCTGTATTTATAGTGCAATGGAGGGAAGTTACTAGGTCCTCCTTCAAAGGGATAGCTCCTTTAGTCAAGGGATTAGCTCCTTCTCTTTTAGGATGCATGAACCACCTCAGAGCGAACAATCCACGTCAATACGCCTTCTAGAAAACTCTAGAATTAACCCAAAGTGAGTTTTTTAAGATAAAAATTGCGCCTTTTTACTTTCACAGGGGTCCGCACCTTCACCGTTAGGAACAGAGCGGGTAGGTACGCAACTTTTGTACACAGAAGGTGCGGGACCGCAGGTGACCATGAGAGAAAGTGCGGAACCAGAGTTACATTGAATTTTAATGTCTTTCTCCCACTTTCAAAGCTTGATTTGAAGAGCTGAGGTCCTAGACTTGCTTAGGAGGACAATACAAGTGATGATAGACCCATATTGACTGCAAATAATCATGGTGACGATATTTTTGTGTAACAGATTGCCCCTAAAGTGCGAAGTCTGTAGTAGATGAGGATTTCATTTATCGTATAGGAAGAGTGAAGTACTTTATCATTTCGAGGATTATCTTGTGGAGAGCCCGGTCGGAACCTGTAAAAACATTCAATGCAAGATATATATATGAGATCATATCATTGCTGAGGTAGGCATTCCCATACTCAGATCAAAGCTAACTAGAAAACCTATCTACTGTCTGATACAAGAATGATCTTGTAAAACATCATAAGTATAGACTCGTGTGAACACAGTATGGACGCAACCATCTGTTTATGAATAGTCCACAACATAATGAATACAAAATTCTTCGCAGCCTGAATGGTGGAAACTAGATCCAGGGTCTTCATTTCTATATCCCGAAATAGTACGATTCTATCCATGCGAATAAATGTGTTGATGTCGAACATGGTAGAAACCACTTGATTACCAGTCAATGATGTAAACTGTTAACAAGTGTGAGAGAAACCACCAGTGATGTCAATGGCTCTCAAAGTACCCAGTACAATCCACGAGATGTGAGTAAATGTGTTGATGTCGAACATGTCACAGAATCCTTCGATCGAAAGTCAATGATGTAAACTGTCATCAAAGGCGAGAAACCTGCCATTGAGGCATGAAGATTTCAAGGTACTGACGATTTCTAGATCATCTTTCTAGATAATGAGCTAATGTCGATAGAAAGCGATCCGTCGTAGGCAAGCCCAAAACACGAAATCATAGATCAAGTTGAAGAAATTTAGTTGCAAGGACTGACTCAGGGATGGTCAAGATGGATGACATATATTTTGCAGATGAATGGCTTATTGGCAGTGACCTCTTGAACACATAACGACACAATAGATGGATTGGTGACAATTGACCCAAAGTTAATACCCAGAAACCGGCTGAAGACTTTCAATGTGGTTTGATCAACTGTTAGGCAAAGGATTTCCCAACCCAGGTGAATAAAAGTGTCGTGTTCAAGAGTGGTTACAAAGTATGACAAACAGACTCATTTTTCTCCCTTTTCCCCCACCATTTCTGGCAAGTACCTCTTTATTTTTGACAAGCTTGAGGAGGATAACATTTGCTTGATTATAAGCTCATCCTTCGGATGAGTCCAACTTAGTTTAAATTCGAACCCTAAGAAGGAGTGGTTCGTTCCTGTTTGTAATTGAACAGGTCCTTTACTGTGAAATTTTAACGAATCCAGTATAGGAGAAACTCAGCGTTTTTCAATTTTAGAGAGTCTGAAAAAACTTAAGAAAACTCCAGGGTTAACCTTTTTCGTAAATTTGTGTCTCCCAAGCCCGAAAAAGTATAAAATAATACTTGAGAGAACCGCTTGATCTTTTACGACCAAGGAGTACTTTTCGTTATTATTGACCTTGACCCGAAAAAAGTAAAAAAGCGATCAATGACACGTCGTTTTATAACCAATATCGAATTCGAAACGACAAAAATCCGGCGATCTTTTCATGTTTTTACGGTCGGAAAAGAGCTGTAAGTGGACCGTCTTTTTAGTTCCATTTTAACGAGTTTAAAAAGAAAAAACTCGGCAATCTTTTCATGTTTTAGGAGTCAGAAAAGAGCTTAAAGGTGACTCTAAGGTTTCACTTTTTCGTAAGTTTTAACGAGTTCGAAAATTTGATAAAAATGTACTCATGGTTTTCATTTTTTCGTAAGTTTTAATGTGTTCGAAAAAATGATAAAAATGTACTCATATGGCCGACTTTCAATTTAATTTACGAGCAAGAAAAGATGGAAAGAACTCGACATTTTCATTTTTTTTACGAGAATGAAAGATAGCAAAATAATCTCAGGATTTTCATGAGTTTAACTAGTCTTGAAAATAACTGAAATTGACTCGAGATAGGTTTCATTTTTACAAAAGCTTGAAACAGAGAAAAACTATGCTTCAAAGTAGTTTCATTTTTACACAAGCTTGAAACAAAGAGAAAACTGTGCTTGATGCCCCCTAAGCGTAACTGCTAGAGTGCATGCCCCCTAGCTTCATTTCATTCAACTAAGTACAAGCTGGATGGAATGAAGGTTCATGTACGAGATCATTTGAAAGACTCGACCTAAAACTGTAAGAAAATTATTCAAAACACTGAAATAACTAACCTAAATATACAACTTAACATTTATGAGATCTAGTCAAACACTCGACTCAAAACTGAAGGAGGATTTGTTTCATTTTTTAATGAGCTTGACACAGGGAAAGAACTATGCTCGGATTCAGTTTCATGTTTATGCAAGCTTGAAACAAAAAACTATGCTTGTTATAAGTTCACATGCCCCCAGCATAATGACGCAAATCAAGGTACATGCCCCCCAAGCTTCATTGCATTCAACCAGGTGGATGAAATGAAGGTTTACTTTCGAAATCTTGGAAAGACTCGTGGGAGTTGTTTCATTTTTTAGTGAGGTTGACACACGAAAAGAACTATCCTCAAAACCCTTGTTTCATTTTTTAAACGAGCTTGACACAAGATAAGGAACTATGCTCATGACTGCTCTCTACAATCTACCTATATAACCTACAATCTACCTAATTCATTTTTTAATGAGGTTGACTCAGTAATAGGAACTATCCTCTAACACCCTGCCTCATTTTTTAACGAGGATGACACAGGAACAAAACTATCCTCGCTTCTACTCTCTACAATCTACCTATATAACCTACCCTTGTTTCATTTTTTAAAGAGCTTGACACAAGACAAGGAACTATGCTCAAGACTCCTTGTTTCATTTTTTAACGAGCTTGACACAAGACAAGGAACTATGCCCCAGAAGTTCGCATGCCCCCAACATAATGATGCAAAGAGAGGTACATGCCCCCCAAGCTTCATTGCATTCAACCAGGTGGATGGAATGAAGCTTTACTTTCAAGATTTAACTTGAAAAGGGAGTTGTTTCATTTTTTAAGGAGGTTGACACAAGAAAAGAACTGTCCTCAAACTTGATTCATTTTTTAACGAGGTTGACTCAGTAACAGGAACTATCCTCTGACCAACTAATTCATTTTTTAACGAGGTTTACACAGGAAAAGAACTCTCCTCATGGCAGCGTGTTTCATTTTTTAATGAGGTTGATACAGGAAAAAACTATCCTCGCAACTCACTGATCATGGCTTCCAACTGGAAGAAAGACATGTCAATGGACACACCTTGATCATGGCTTCCAAGAGGTCTTCATCAGAAGGAAGAATAGTTCTTTGGAAGGAACACATGTCAAGGGACTCAAAAGGGATAAGAACATCGTGTTCAATAAATCCCATAGAGTTTTCCATGTCAATTACCGGATCTAAATCAAAGGAAGATGAGCAAACAGTGAGAGGCTCACTTACATCGGTAACTAAAAACATGGGACCAGTTGCCACATAATTAACCCGTGGCGGGGTAGATACCACTTGAGAATCAGGAACATTTAGGGCTGTCATATTATTGGTAGTTGAAGCAATACTAGGGAACGAAAGTTGGTCTACAGTCACAATATTTCCATTGTGAGGGAAAGACATTACGCGAAAGAGTGTCGATACGACAACTTTCATTGCATAAACATAGTCTCGCCCAAGGAGTAAATTGAAATCCAAGGGACCTCGAACTACCATAAGATCAATACAGACAGTTTTACCTTCCAAGGTAATGGAAAAATTAGGAAGGATCCCTAAAGGTTCACTAATGGTTCTGTTAAAAGCTTTTAGATTCTGCATAATAGGCGCAAGCTGAGGGGAACCCAAAGCTTTCCAAGCAGTTGAGGATAAAATACTAACAGAAGCACCTTCATCTACCTGTGTGCGATGCATGTCCCTACCACCAGCCTTGACAATGATTTGGAAAGGGATGGAGGAAGGAAGACGAGGTTCTGTCAGTCTATTCCAATCAAAGGAAAGACCTCGGTACTTGGAGGTGGTTCCATAGAAACATATGAAATGCCCCCCGGCGTAGAAGAATCTGATGTAACAAAAAGAACCTGAGCGGTATGAAGTTCACTTTCTAAAGGGAAAGTGGGATTGACCGAATGTGAAATTGAATCAACCACTTGATCAACTAATGGATCATCAACCTGAGTGACATGAGTTTCACTCTCCAATGGAAGAGTGTGATCGACTGTACTTGAAATTAGATCAATCACTCCGTTAGTTGATGGTAGGTTGGGAGAAAGTTTACGGTAACCAGTTGGAAATTCTTGCTGTGGAACAGTAAGGTTTTTCAACAATTTTGAGGCTTCATCCATGTGAGGGAAAATGTGAGTTTGATGACTCCCTTTGCATAACTTACAAGGAAACCTAACTTTACCCTTTTTCCCAGGAACCTGACTATCACTGGTTGATGGATCAAAGGAAAGTTGATGAGATTTTTTTGACCATACTTCCAAGACCTTTGGAATACCAGGACAATTGACAAGGAAGTGGTCACCCTTACAAAGCCTGCAAGGGTATTTGGGTTTACGATGAATGTCGGAGTTTTCCTCAACACAACTAACACTTACAGTCGGGGTTGGTTGGTTGACTTATTTCTTATCTTGCTTCTTCTTCTTCTTTTTCTTCTTCCCTTTCTTCTTCTTCTTAGCCACCTGGTTACTAGCATCAAGGCTTTTACCAAGTGAAGAGGAAGAAATGGAGGAAGAAAAATTAGGTGAAGAAGGTAAAGGGTCAACAGAAGGTTGGTGATGTTGAGATGGTGAACTCTGTTGAGGTGAAGCATTCGGTTGAGGTGGAACAATTGGAGTATTTGGGGCCAACGAAGTTGAAAATAACCATATCGGTAAACCTATTGTAAATCCAGGTAATGACAAAGTAGCCATGTAAGGCGGACCAACATTTCCAAAGTAAGGAAAAGTACTAGGATTATCGTCAAGAGGGATTCCTTGGTTGGTAAATTCTGGAACATTTGCCATTATATTCAACTTCAGTGAATTTTATTAACAATTTTAAAACTAAAATTAACAATTCACAATTCACACCTAAGGTCTCTAAAAGTAAAAACAAACAAATTAACACGCACTATCAAATCTAGGAGTCAAACCACACACAAACAGTAATTTTCCGTACCGAAAACACTAGTTGGTGATGAAATCCAACGTCGCAGAGTTCAATACAGAAATGGCGGTTGGAACAGTTACCCCGACAACCTGCTTAATGAATAGACTGGCACAAGTTCCTCCACTTAACCGTCTCGAGTGAAGAGAACCCCCCAGAAAATCCAAGTGAGTCTAGCCGACGTCTGCTCCAGGTACAGTGGGATCTTCCCACCACTGTCACCTTAGGAAGAATCCTAAAGAATATGGTCACTAAGGTTACCAATCGAAAAAAATATACCTGGGGGAACAGTCTACGATCCGATACGCACGCAAGGCCAGAGTAGCAAGCTCAATCCCCTTGAAGGCTCCTTGACATAATCCAAGGTTTACCAACAAGTGACCCCAGGCTCCTCGACAATGGTTAATCTGAGGTTTACCGTTTTTAATACATGAATATCTGGCATTGTTCCCAATGAGGAAGGATTGGTTCCCACACTGGTTCGGACATGATCTCGTGCTTCTCCTTTAAGAGGAGCTTTCCCAGAGCATAAATGCAACAATTGGATTTCTTCCTACCACAAGATACAGCTACTTGTTTGTTTTTACTGCCTTGGAGAGTTAATTACTCTCCTACTCCAAGACACTAGCCTAAGCTATGTTGGTGTATCAGAGCCCTAGAAATGTAAAAATTACTAGATGAATTTTAATTAAGCGCTGTGTTATTTAGGTTGTTATTACTCAAAGAGGTAAATGGATACGAAACCAATGGTGTTATGACCCGACTCAAAACTGAATGCAATCGAATATGATAATGTAATCCTTTCAATTCGATGAATCCTAACTAAAGTAAGGAGAGAGTTTCCATTCACTTCCAACAATGAAAAAATTGATCACTAAGAGAAAATATAACAAATTCTCTAATGCACTAATTTTATCAAGAAAAACTAATGCAAATCAATTTCAAAACTTTTTTTATTTTTGTGTAAATTCAAATCAAAGAAAACTGATCTAAATCTATGATTGATTTTTCAGAATTTAAACTATGCAATTGTAATCTATGCACAATTCACTTGAAAAGTATGCAAATGTAATCTATGCACATTTTTCATTTATATTCTGAAAATGAGAATTCAAATTTTGCAAATATGATCTATGCAAGAGAATTCTCAAACACAAGATGATTCTAATGTAATCTAAGAACCAAGCAAGTGCAAGTCGAGAAAATTGGGTGAGAGTTCCAAAGATCAAAAAATAAAAAAAAAACACTCAAAGTCGATTAACACTCATACACAATTTAGCCCCCCCCCCCGGCGAATGAGGGGGAAATTTTTTTGCAAAAACAAAAGCAAAAAGATGCAAAATTGTGAAAAGACTGAGACAAACCTCCAAGTAATGACCAAAGGAAATCAAAATAAGAATTTCTCAAAAAAGAGACTCAAAACACCCAATTGATAAAAGCTTAAAACAGGAATGCCAATGGAATTAACCAAGGAAAGTTTCTGACAGGGAACAAGTAGGTCTGGGCAATGGCTAAAACCTATAAACAAATTCTAAACTGATAAAAAAGAGAAAAATTTAAAATTTTTCAAATTTTTGACAGGGTACGCAGACAACCTGTTTACATAGGTGCGTCCACGCTCTGTGCACAAAGGAAAAGTGCGTACAGGTACGCACTGTGCTTAACTCAGAGGGTGCGTACCTCTCCCAAAACTATGAAAAATAAAAACTGACTGAAAATTAACTAAATGCACCCAATCCCACAATCATCAAGTCAAAAACAGAAACAGGAAAAACAATTTCTCAGGTCAAAGTATAGACAAAGAAAACAATCAAGTCCCCAGCGGAGTCGCCATTTTGTCGCGCGGAATGAGTCGATCTTGCGGACAAGATAGACCTTCCTAGAATCTAAAGAAGACCTAACGACAAGCAAACCCACCAGACACTATCTTTCTCTAAATATGCTTCAATAAACAATAGCAAACAAAGGTTTTTAGGGCCTACCTTTGGTCCAACGCAAGCTTGTGGATGCCCTCGCTCCTTTGATCCGAATGAGCTCCTTTTCGCGAATCTGCAAACACAAACAAGGGAAACAAATTAAATAGCACCTGAAAAACCAATTGCATAAAACATATTTAACATGAAAGTCAAGGAGTCCATGAAACAAATAACATAAGATACTTGTTGAGAAAAATGAGTTTGATTGTATTAATTCAAAAGAAGAAGAACCTTACAACCTTTGCCTTAACGTTGTATAAGCTCCTCCCAGGGTCCAACAAGATGTCTCCTCTACTTTGACAAGTTTCACTCACTCTCCAATGGAACCAAGAGGTATGTGATCTCTCCTCTCAAGCTCAACCAAAGAGTCTCAATTTCACCAGCATTTACCCTCAAAATGTTCAGCTTCTAACCTCCCTAGTCCTCACCCCAATGCCTGTATTTATAGTGCAATGGAGGGAAGTTACTAGGTCCTCCTTCAAAGGGATAGCTCCTTTAGTCAAGGGATTAGCTCCTTCTCTTTTGGGATGCATGAACCACCTCAGAGCGAACAATCCACGTCGAAACTCCTTCTAGAAAACTCTAGAATTAACCCAAAGTGAGTTTTTTAAGATAAAAATTACGCCTTTTGACTTTCACAGGGGTCCGCACCTTCACCATTAGGAACAGAGCGGGTAGGTACGCAGCTTTTGTACACAGAAGGTGCGGGACCGCAGGTGACCATGAGAGAAAGTGCGGAACCAGAGTTACATTGAATTTTAATGTCTTTCTCCCACTTTCAAAGCTTGATTTGAAGGGCTGAGGTCCTAGACTTGCTTAGGAGGACAGTACAAGTGATGATAGACCCATACTGACTGCAAATAATCATGGTGACGATATTTTTGTGTAACATGTAGTCTACTCTATCTAACAGGTACCCGACCAGACATCATGCATGCAGTGGGAATAGTTGGAAGATTCCAAGCAAATCCAAAGGAAGCACACCTTCAAGCAGTCAAAAGGATTTTTAAATATCTTCAAGGGACACAAACTTTGGTTTATGGTATCCTAGAGATACAGATCTTACACTTCATGCATATACAGATGCAGATTGGGCAGGAAGCGTGGATGACAGAAAAAACACTAGTGGTGGTGCATTCTTCATGGGTTCTAGATTAGTGTCTTGGTTCAGCAAGAAATAATGTTCTATTGCATTATCTATAACTGAAGCAGAATATGTGGCTATTGCATCTTGCTGCACAAAACTCCTTTGGATGATGTAAACATTGCAAGACATTCAGATCACATGTAATCCACCCATCTCCATTCTATGTGATAATACAAGTGCAATCAGTATTTCAAAGAATCCAGTCATGCATTCCAAGACCAAGCACATACCTATCAAATATCATTTCTTCGTGAACAAGTGATTGAACAAAAGGTCAAATTGGAGTATATTCCCTCTAAAGAACAGGTTGCTGTTATATTCACCAAACCACTGCCCAGAGAAACATTTGAATATCTCAGACAGAAGCTGGGAGTAGTTGATGCATCATCTTGCTGTTGAAACCTATCTGGTTTAGAGAAAAGTGGTTGTACGCAAGTTTCATGAAGCATCCACGTACATACGCTGGTTTCTATGGATACAGTTGTGTATATTTTGGTTTGAAGAAAAACAGTGGGCCAGACTCAGGATGAAAAGAGTATGATATGGGTCTGACAGTGATCATCTAGCACAGGTTCAAGGGGAGCATATACTTCTAATAATGCATTGTTGGCATTATCTTAGAATATCCGGGTAGAATTTCACATTTATTTTTGATACAGGTGGAACAAGTGCAGAGGGAGATCATGGTTGCTGGTCTAGATGGTGACTGACAAATGCTACTAATGATAGTTGCTGATGACTATCATAGTCTTGTTTTAGATATTTTGTCTCTATGTCATGTATATATTTTCTTATCAAGGTCATGTAACAACCTATTTTGTTTCCCCACTATGCCTGGGATGGATGATGTAATGTTCTTGTTTTATCATGTATAAACTTTTGGTGTATCCCCACGTAGTTGGGTAGATGAGTCCATCTTGGTATATCCCCACTTGCTTGGGAGATGGATGTATGTATGACTCGCTGGTGATAGGAAGGTCATTTATGATGTATAGAGTCATGTTCTTCTTGTAGAAACTCTTTTTGTAGACCTTGCTTATAGTTCAACATATCAAAGAATTCAGCATGTACTTAGGGGGAGCATAACCCTTTGCCCTTGATGACAAAGGGGGAGAGAGTGACTTAGGGTTTCCATCAAGTCCAAAGGGGGAGATTGTTGGCATTATGACACATGTTTGGTGCTATGAGATAGGTGTTGTCCTTGATGGAAACTCACTCAGATGACAGATCACAGTTCAGGCTCTCAGAATGAAGGAAAAACAGATATACGCAAGTTTCCCTTGACCAAGTCACGTATACACGCGGGTTCGATGACCAAAATGCGGGTATGTGTATACACGCACTTTCATGCAAAGAAAGGCGCATACATGTTGAAAACTTGTTTTTGGTCCGTGGTATTTGGTCCCTAGTCTGTTGACTCATGGTATTGATCCAAGGTATCTTGACCGAAGTATTGACCCCAGGTATTTGGTCCAAGGTATTGCTTCTAAGTGGTTTTGGACCATGGTATTGAGTAAGGCCTAAGACTATAAAAGGAGGAGGAGATCATTAGGCAAAGGCACTCAAGTATTGAATATATTAAGAAGAGTTAGATCTAGAATACTAGTCATTGGGTTATGGAGCGTAGCTGGATCTGAATC
Organism: Pinus tabuliformis; assembly: GCA_031772625.1. NCBI lineage: Eukaryota > Viridiplantae > Streptophyta > Pinopsida > Pinales > Pinaceae > Pinus > Pinus tabuliformis. Next base: position 276,398,611 of record CM062809.1, on the reverse strand, counting down.
AAGGAGGAACTTGAGCACTTGAAGAAGGATAAGTTCTATTGATGGGTCAAGATCTTAAGGCTTGAAGAGAAGTATCTTTGTGTGGTTTTGATCTCTTATAATTGGCGCATGTCTTGATCTGTAAATATGATGATCTGGGTATAACTGATGTCTGAATAGTTAAAAAGGGTAAAGCATCCTTTACAGATCTATACGCTGGTTCAGTATAGCAAAGGCGTGTATACACGCTGGATCGGCAAGTCAAAACGACGTATATGTAGGTTTGCCTTTATATAGCAGTGTATGCATGTAGGTTTTACACATTGAAGTAGTGTACGTCTCATAAAATATGTTTTAGCTACTTCTGTTCACCGTTGCAGTGATTTGGGTTCTGGTTTGGGTTCTGGTACTGTTGCTTTATTCTGGTTACAACATTTAGAGAAGTAATTGTTTGATTCAGTTTTGGTTAGTGCAAGGGAGATTGATTGATGCAGACATATTTTGATGGTTGATTGATGCTATTGATGGATCCATTCTGAAAATTTATGAAACGTGGTCCTTGGAAGAAAAGAGAAGGTTGTAGCCTTTTGTAGGTCAGCACCTACATACTAGTACATCAGCTAGTACAAGATCTAAGGGAGTTGTAGCTCCCTTCCAGGAGAAGTTGGAGAACGAGAGAAGGTTGTATCCTTCTGTAGGTAGAAGCCTGTGTACTGGTATAAGACTGCACTCATACAAAAATATTGTAAAAAGAAGTTTCTTATTAAAATAAGATAGAGATGAATTGCAACAGGTGGTTTTAACCCACATTGGGTTTCCACCTTATATCTTGTGTTCTGTGTGTGTAATTGTCTGCTCTGTTTTTACTGTACCTGTTACTGCTTATATGGTTCTGATACAAATTAAAGATCAACTGACTAAATTATAAGTTTACAAGGTATACGCTGGTTGATCTAAACACAGTTGCATATATACGCAAGTTGCATTAACCTAAGTAGTGTATATAAATCTATTTATGAAATGAAATATTGTTAAATTGCTAATAATGATTCACAACACCCACCCCCCCCTTTTAGTATTATTTCAAACATAAACGAGATGGATGCTTACACTTTTCTTTCACTTGATGACAATCCAAGCATCTCTCAACAAATTCAACCTCCTCTTTTTTCAAGTTCAACCAATAATAGAACTTCATAACATCTGTCAAAGTCTTCTGATATCTTGGGTGGCCTGAACATGGTTTGACATGAAACTCCCTCAAGATAAACTTCTTGAGCTCATTGTTATTTGCACATAAATCATAACCTTGAATCTCACCAAGCCATCTATCATGAGGTTATACTCCTCATATTTATCACCTTGTTGCAACCTTTGCTTCAGCTGCTGGTACCTCTGATCATGCTACCCTGCATGCAAGATCTGGTCTCACAATTCTATCCCATAAGAGCTCACAACTGAAATATGGTTCACCTGCACTCTCCTACTGAGAACATATACAACCCTGTTCTCCTTGCCCTTGATGTGCTTGATCTCAAAGTTAAACTCACTGAGGGTAGCCAACCATCTTGCTTGCATGGAATTCATATTGGATTGGTCAAACAAGTACCTCAGCACGATGGTTTTTTCCATTGGTATTTGTAGATCCAGTAAAAGGAGCTACTATTATGTTCTAATCCAGGGTTAGTGTATTGGGGTTTATGGATGCTTCGATATGTATATGAAAGTATTTTAACATTGAAAGGAATATAATGAAAAATCAATATGGTATTCATAGTTTTGGGATCTAGGGGAAAATATCTGTGTATATTTTTTTTATGTTCTTGCCATTGTATATTTTTATGTTTTAAGAATTATCTTGTAGATAATTTATATACAGTGTTAGAACCTTCATTTGGTATCAAAGTTGTTTCAGCTTCAAGGGGATGACTTTTTTGCTGATGGTTTTTTCTCGGTCCTACGATAGACCTTGTTATAGTGGGAGGTATGCAAGATCAATTCTTGCGGTGAAAGAAGATAGCAAACAGTGGAAATATAGAGATAGCGAAAATTCAATGGAAAAATTTTTGAGTTGTGGAAGCTCAAGATGGAGGATTTTTTGGTGGATAAAGATCAGTGGATCAACTTAGATCTAGGTACAACACCAACAAGAAGTTCGATAGAAGATTGGGTGAAGTTAGATTGGAAGGAAAATAACACAATACGGTTATGTCTCTGAGATTTAGCATTGATGAATGTATTAGGGGAAGCTATGATGAAGGCTTTGTGAGACAATTCAAGGACTTTGTATCAATCTAAGTCTCTGGTGAACAAACTGTTCCTATGGAAAAAGCTATATAACTTAAGGATGAAGGATGGAGACTCAGTGACAAAGCATATAAATGCCTTTAACACTGTGGTATGATAATTGTTATTTGTTGATATTAAAATTTAATACGAAGATAAATGCATCAATCTATTGTCTTCCCTATCAAACTCGGGGGATCGTCTGGTTATTGCAATAGGTAGCAATACAACTACCTTGAAGTTTGATAAAATAGTCTGATCCTTGTTGTGGGAGGAGATGAGATGGAAAAATATGAAGAGCTAGAATTGAGATGCCTTCTATGTGACAGGATGGTCCGTGAACAAAAGAAAACATAAGTCCTCAAGAGGGAGATTTAAATCCCAGGAAAATATATAAAGGTATGCTAGAAGTGCGGAAAGGAGGGGCACTAAAAAAAGGACCGCAGATCTAAAACTCCTAAGAAAGGAAAATTCTATGATGATTCTCCTTATGTAGAGGTGAAAATCACCATAGATGAAGGTTGGGATGTGTACTTGGCTTCTTCTTCATGTACAAATGTAGATCATGAGGCATGGTTAATTGAATTAGCTGTATCCTTTCACTTCTCTCCCCACAGGGACTGGTTCTGCGAGTATGAGAAATATAATGGTGGTGATGTCTTCCTAGGAGGATGACAAGAAGGCTAGAATCATAGGATGAAAGTTAAGCTAAAGTTGCAAGTTGGAAGGATTAGAAAACTTCCTGGTGTTCTGTATATTCTTGCATTGGCCAGCAATATGATTTTTGTAAGCAAGATGGATGATGCAGGTGTAAAAAAAGTGCTTGAGAAATATACTTGCAAGATGGTTCGGGAGCATTGGTATTGAAGCAGGTAATTTGGATTGGAATTTTGTATAAGTTGTTGGGATGAGATTTTATTAATCAGTGTAACAATTATGTGGTTCCTGAAGGTGGAGAAGAAAATATTATAGTCTTTGGAGAAAAGACTATGTTGTGGAATCAAAAACTAGGACACATTGGAAAGAAGGGCCTTCAAATACTGGAGGGTAATGGTATGGTAGAAGGTATGTCTAATTTATTTCTGGATTTATAATTCTGTGAAGATTGTGTATATTGGGTGAGTTTCCCCTTTGGTGCTAAGAGGGAAAAAGGAATATTAGAGCTTGTGCATGGTTATGTGTTTGGAGTTGTGTCAATTCCATCACTGGGGAAGTCTATTTACTATGTCTCATTTATAGATGACTTATAGAGGAATACATGGATATATTTCCTCAAGAATAAATCTAAAGTCTTTGACAAGTTTAAAGAATTTAAGGCTCTGGTGGAAAATCAGACAAAGAAGAAGATTAAGGCGTTGAGGAAAAATAATGGTGGAGAGCTCTACAAGAAGGAATTTTAATAGTTTTGTAAGAAGTATGGAATAGCACGGAAAAATAATTATCCGTACACACCTCATAAGAATGGATTTTCAGAAAATATGAATAAGATGTTAATGGAGAAGGAAAGAAGCATGCTTAGTGGTGCCAAGTTAGGACAATAATTCTGGGTAGAGGAAGTGGATACTGCATGTTACCTGTTTAACAGATCACCTTCGTTAGCATCAGAGGATAAGATTCCACATGAAGTATGGACTGGTAAGAAACGCTCTATTTAACATCTAAGGGTATTTCACTGTGATGCATATATAGATGTTCGAAAGGAGAAAAGATCCATGTTGGACAGTAAATTTGAAAGGTGCATCTTTATTGGGTATAAGTATGGCTTAAAGGGCTATAAGCTTTGGAACCTAGAAACAAGGAAGGATGTGTAGAACTGATAAGTGGTGTTTAGAGAAGTGAAATATGTTATAAAATATGAAGTCCTACCAAAGGTTTTATAGGCCATTTTGTTGCATCTGATCAATAGGCCTACAAATTGGATCAATCAACATCCATGAACACCTTGTCATCATCCCTATACAAATCCATAATCAAGAATCTTCCAAATCCCTAAGTTTGTGGATTTGACTGCTTCATGTTAGTGCTTTTAAGGCCCGTAACACCCTTATCCTTTAGGGACATGCATTCAAAAATAAGTTTCTTTGTTTTTCACCAGTATTGATCAACAACAGGTTGTCCCTTGTTGGGGGTGCATTGATTCTGGAAATTCGGGAAAAGTAAAAATAATCCCAAAGCTTCCTCTTCCATAAGATTCCAAGAGTTGTTTCAACCATTTACCTTGGATAAGAACTTCAAATCATATCTTATTCTACCTTGGAGATTTCACCTCTTATCCCTTGAGCTCATCCTTCCCACCTAAGTGGATCTCAAGCCTAGATTGGTAAATGGATAAGAATTCCTAAACTACCATCCCTCTCTTATAAATTTACATCCATCTATAACATCAAGGTTGGGTTTTGGAGACTGATCATACCCTCATGCTATTTCCTTGAACCTAAGAGAGTTATGATCTTCATGCATTATGGTGAAATTGAGGTGTGCTTTGTGACAAGGAAGGACAAGTCAACTTGGGGAGATCTCTACAAGATCAACTACTATTCTTGGTTGTAAAATCTCTCCTTTTCATATTAATAAAAGGAGTATATTTTTTTCCTATATGTCTTATGTTACTTTACATTCATACATTTTAATTCTTTGTTGATCCATTGAATAGAGTGATTGGATAATGCTACATAGATGTCGTATATCTTTGTCTTGTGTTGATTGTATGTGTAGGTTCTAATTATAGCAATAAGAGATACGATTGGAGAATACAAGCCGAGAGGAAAGAAAAGATTGAGACAAATTCCAGGTAATCCTATTTCCATCCTTCAATTTTTCTAAGGGAAACTTTATATTCTTTGCTTTCTATTGTTCTAGACTAGTCCACTAGGTCTAGGGAAGATACTTTTGTCCACAGTCGTAAATTCCACATAAAAAATTGGCGAATCCACTGGGGAACATTTCTTTCCCTTATTGGTTTCCTTAACCTTACCCCTTGTTATAGCTCCTGAAAAAGCCTCTAATGCCTCACTTAATCTGAATTGACCCTAGGAATACCTTTCATTGAGCTTCATTTGATTTTTTGTGTTAGAAATTGGTTTTCCTTTGATCAACGCTCCCGCTATTCTACTGATAGAGTGTTGTAGCGCTCTCTCGCCTTCTCTGCATCTACATTATAGAGCAATGGTAACCTATCTGCGCTTGTGCTGATCCTTGTTTCATGCAAAAAAGTACCTTTTTATTATGTTTTTCTCTCTGATTAACTTTGTTCCAGTTGGTCCTCCTTGTGTCCCTGAGTGTGTTTTAGTCTCTCAAAAGGATTCATCTTGTGTGTGTGTGTTTTTTAGTGCCTTTGATAAGAATTTTTTTATATTTTACTTTGTTCTTATCAATTAGGTCATTATAAAATCGATTGCTTGATCATTGGATTGCTTAAAGGAATTGGTGTTTCAGTAATCATTCTGAATAGTTTCTTTTATTAATGATTAGGAAAATATCTTAGTTTTCATATGAAAACTAAGTGGAATTGAAAAGAAAAATAGTATACATCATGCATTGCATCTAGGGTTTTGTGTGTGAAATTAGAATTAGGAACAATTTCATTAGGGGAACTGATTAATAAACTTGTTTTTTGAATCTTGTATGTTTCATATTCTTTGTTCTATTTCCTCCCATACATATATTTTCATTAAAAAGAAAAGTTTCAGTTCGTCATGCTAGCTTCCATTTTTAGGATATTCTGGTGAAATTTGTGGTGAGCCTTGAAAATTGAAACTTAAACCAAGATAAAATTTAAAATTTATTGAATCAGTCTTAAGGAGCATTTGAAACATTAATACAAACATCTAGAGGTCTAGGCTAGATACATGTTCTGGCATTTATAAACATAAGAGCTGTCATTTTTTTCCACCATTTCATTTCGGGGGTGATATCACATTCCAAATACATAATTGTATTGGGTCATTCTCCACGTACCTCCGGGTATATTGGATGGTGCTCCACGCATGAAAAGTATGCAGGAATTCTCTCATTGTATGATTACACATTAGACAATACTAACACAAATTGTACTTCCATGTGCCATCGAGTATATTTTGGAAGTACACCATAGGTTTCTATCCTCACCATAGGTAACCAAGTCAGTTGCCTTGTATATTGTGATACAATGAACACAACATTTAGGGAGATTTCCTGCACATACATAAATCCATGGTTCTCCAAAGTTGTATATTGCAATTCACAATTGCTTGGTAAACCTTTATACGTAGTTTACCATATTTGATTTCTTTTTTGTGTTAATTGTTAAAATTTATCAATCCAACATGGAAGAACAAAACCATATACCCCATTTGTTCGTGTAGAAATAAAAATATGCCTCCTCTTCCACTTGAGGAAACTCATGGCCATCATCAGAAGCACAAGAAGAGACAGACTACCAAATCGAATACTTCAGGAGATATTAATTCTTGTTCTCCATATGAAATAACTCCACCTGAAGCATGTTTTCCTATGAGTATGAAGCCATATATTACCTCTCCATTAGCCGGTGAGTTTGACATAGTCGAAACAAAAGAACCTAAAATATTATTACTTGAGGTTATTTAACTTGACTATACTGAATCAGAGACAACACAACCTAAGGTCATACAACTTGAGGTACCTCAGTTATCTACACCTATTACTTTAGGACCTTCCTCTTCTCTTCCTCTGTCTCAGACCCAACCCCAAACTATATATCTTGGACCCGATGGTGAACCACTTCCACCTAGTCTTTTGAGTATCGAAGAGATTCCACAAGAAGAACCTCAACCCTCCTCTCCTATTTGAGTAGGGACTCATTTTTATCAGGCCCATACATTTCCTTCTCCTCATACTCCATATTAGCCTCCTTTGTCTGGTTATTTTCCTTTTAACTCACCCTTGAGTTTCCCTCAACAATATTCTTTGGGACAGTTAACCATGACTGAATTTTCTATGGTTTCTCAGCTTGTATATACTATCATGACTGAGACAACCTGGGTTGCAACCTCATCCATGTTTGTAATGTCACTAGAGATACATTTGTATGGTGGCCCGTCTGTCCGGCTTGGTTACCAATCTTTATATGGTACCTTCTATGGCACAACATCTAGTCCGTGGACCTCTCCCGTCTCATCTACATATGTATTTTTGTTTGGCACTTATTTGATGAGTGCTACACAATATAATCTACAACTAATTTTTAACAACAGGATGATCCTTATGTTAGTGGGTATGGACACCTACAACAACCCAATCCGCCTCCTATTAGGAACCCTCCTCTTGGGGGGCAGTTTCCTCCATATTATCCTCCTCTTTCGGTAGGGGGGCCTGTTGTAGGGACATTTTCGTCTCCTCAATTTAGTGCTCAACCTCATATGATTCCTCCACATTCGGGAATGGCTGCTAATGTTTGGAAACCTACCGTGCCTATACAACTTGGTTCGATTGTGGCTTCATCTTTAGTTTCTCAACCTATTCCACCTACATCTCAGATTCATGTTCAACAACCTATATCTCAACCTGTTCAAGCTCAAGTGAATGTGAGCCAACCTTTACAGGTTGTACCTCTAACTCAACCAATTTCGCTGGTATCTTGCGCATCTCAAGCCATGTATACCCAGTCTTTTCAAGGTAACTTACAATTGCAACAGTTTGGATAGGCCATTCCTCAAACTCAAATGGGTCAGAATGTATATGGTATGGCACATGCACAACCTAACCAACCTTATGTTGGGATGATGCAAAATCCCACAGGGAAACACTATCAACTGTATCAAGATATCCTTCAAATTCCTTACGGTCAACAAATTCAAACTCAGCCATTTCAACCTTTACAAGTTTATCTTGGAGTTGGGAAACAAGGTTATGTGTATATTGGTTATCAAATTCCTCTCTATCCTAAGACACAAATACCTGTTGCTTAGGCTATCCCATCTTATTTGGGGTATCCTCCACTTGACCTCAAAAGGTAGTTTCCATTTATAGAAACTCTCAAATTGTCGGATATGGCCAGGCTCATGAATGATCATATTGTCCATTCTCCTTGGTGCCTGATTATTCCTACAAAGTTTGCCAGTGATATTCCTAAATTCAATGGAAATCCTGGAGAAGACCCATCTACGCACGTGATTAATTATCATTTGTGGTGTTATTCAAACTCTCTCAATGCTGACTTTGTTTGTTTGGGTATTTTCCAGTGTACACTCATAGGTATGAAAAAAATGGTATATTAAATTTACCACAAGCTTCGTTCAATAACTTCAGTGCCTTGGTGACCACATTCCTAACACATTTCTAGTCACCCATCAGATATGAAACTGGAACTAAAATTTTAACCAATTTTAAACAAACTAATCCCACTCACATATCTGATCACATTCATGAGTGGGGACATCATCGTTGTTTGGTTAAAACTTTTGTTCCTTACCAATTGTTAGCTGAATGGTTCATTAAGTCTTTGTTTCCATCTATCATAGGAGATGTCGCCAAGGGTGGAGTCGTCACCAAAGAGCAGGTAATTTCTCATTCCTAGTACTTGGATCTAATCTATACCCAATTCGACATACTTTATGATAAGATACCAAATGATATGTAACCTTCCGATACTGTTCCTAAAACTCCTGGTAAAGAATTACATGTCACCGACAACGTGATTGGTTCTGCCAACCAGAAATCATCGAGTAAACCATATGGTTCAACTCTTTCTATGACTTCTCAAAGCCTTCGTTCCACTCCTGCAACTTCTACTTCCGAGATCAATGTCATTCAATCATCCAAAGGAAAATCTCAACAAACAACAAGTAAGAAGAAATGAAAAGGTAAAAAAAGAAACATAACCTTCCACAAGGTAAAGAAACAATCAATCTTCTGAAAAAAAGTGGAAACCTCGTTACCCATGTTTGATTTGTAATGAGGAAAATTTCACTCACGATTGTTCACACCGGGTAGAAGTGAATCAATTCCTTAAATCATCTGCTACACTTGCTACGTTGATAGACTCGTTTCTAAATCAAGAGACCAATATGGTTTCCCAGGATCCCATTTCCTCTAACTCAGTTTTAATTATTTCATCTGCTAAGCCCAAAAATGATTTTATGGTGGCCACCCAAAATAAATACTACGGTAATGCACATACTTCGAACAGTCAAGCTACTAATCAACCTACTAGTTCGAATGCATCTCCATCAAATCCTACTTCAAATGTCATACCTACTGAATTGATGATTAAGCCTCCCAAAGGCGTTATCCGTAAACTAGCATTCAACCCTTGCACAAGAGGTACTAACAAATTATAACATAGTTGAGGATCTGGCTTAAGCTCCATTAGCTATGTTGACTCTTGAGGTGTTGCAAAATTTCCCCGCCCAAAAGAAGGCTATGCTTTCAATAATTGGATGTATTGATCCCTCAGATTCCTACCTAGGTGTTTTTAACCATGAGAACTATACACCTCGAATTCTAACTCACTTAGATTTCATGATCCAGGTTGTTGTTCATGGTAAGAATATCCATCACTCCATTATGGACGAGGGAGTATCAATCTGTATAATATTAATATCTTGCTAGAATGTCATTGGTTCTCCCCAATTAAGTCAATCACCAATCACTTTGAAGGCTTTTGATGGAAAAACCTATAAACCATGTGGAATTTTGAATTCTATATAGGTAGAATTAGGTGGCAAGACTGTGTCAGTAGAATTTGAATTTATCAACGGGACACTAGATTATAATATTCTACTGGGTCATATGTGGGTTTATGCCATGGTTGCGGTTATTTCAACATATTTTAGAATGATTACTTTTCCTCACAAAGGTGGTGTAGTTTCCATTGATCAACTCACTTTCTTTGCTACTATTTCTTCAGTTACTGGAAGCGTCCCTCTTGTGGGGGAAACCCCTCACCCATATCAGCATGTTGGGGTTGGATTGCTTAAGGATTCTGTTACATAGCATCTTGTCACTATCCCTGTACTCCCCATCCATGATCCTGGAGAACCTCTATATTGTACCCGACATGTTTTCCTATTACTAAGAAACTCCCATTGTGTCCCTCTTCATGAGCATAACAATTCCCTTTTGCATCATTTCCCAAAAACCTTTTGTTTACCCCAGTTTACAAGACTGGTGCTAATGACCTGTGTCTTCCTCGTGCCGATATACAGGGATTAAAACTGTCCCTAGAACTGATCAGATTGACTGAGCCCTTTCTCGGTCGAGTCGATCCTCTTTTGGAAAGGTTTTTAAATATGGAGTTGAAGCTTCTAGCTCTATAAGCTTCGTAACAAAAGTCTGGTAAATGGTTACTAGGCTAGATGGAGTCGAGGTGGTTAGTTAGTTTGGGCTCCTTTTCCCTATTAGGATGGAACTAATCCAAGAGATAAGGCCTTCTCCCATGAGAAGAGGAACCATCTCCCATCCATCCAAGCTATAAAAACCTCTGTTTTTCCCAAGCAAAAGCTAGTTTTTAGTTTTGAGTTAGAATAATCAGCAAGACATCTATAGTCTGAAGTTTTCTAGTGTATGTTTGAGGGAGAATAGTGTGCTTGGGTGTGACTTGAGACTAGAGGGAAAGAGGCCTTAAGATCTCTATTGTTAGGGTTGTCAATGAAGTTCTAGCAGAAGTGTGGGAACCCGGATACGTCGGCGGAGACCAGCAACGTCAAGGCGCCGATTGTAATCTCCTTTTGATTTATATAAATGCAACTATCGATTGATTTCCTACATGAAGTGTCATTTTATATATTTATGGCTTAATGTTCCTTGACCTGTTAAGTAGGCTGAATATAATATTGTATGATATTACGTTTGTTGTTTGCTGTTGTTTTTTATTTTTAGGTGTGCAAAGGAAGGAAACGAAAGATAGCTGGAACAAAGAAGCATGGTCATCACCAAGCGGAATAGCATTCTAAGAGGTAGGCCCTCTTAATTGATTCTAGCTTAAGGAAATCTTCCATAGGTTGTCTGTTTGTGACTAGACCCACTCTCTCGGGCTAGAGGAATTGTTTGTGTCCACACTTAGAATTTACCTGCATCACAAATTGGTGACTCCACCGGGGAACCAATCCTTTTATGTGATTGATTGTAATTTCATGATTTTTTGTGAACTTTTCTAGTATCACCATTTCCCTCTAGTGTTCTCTACATTTCTTGGTTTACTGCTCTGAGTCTGAAATTTATAGTAGCAAGTCTGGTTTTTACTTGAGGAAATTTTATTTTTTCCTTTGAATCCTCGGCCATCGCGGTTTTTTCTAAAATAGTCACGCCAAACTTCTTCTGTCGCTTCTTGTCAGTTAGGCAGTCGTGTCGAAGCCTATAGATGGAGATTATGGTTTACCCCATATCTCAACCAGTGTGTCTTGCTCTCCTAATTTCTGCCTCTTAGCTTGTTTTAGGCTATTTCTCCCTGACTGGAAAGCTTGATTTTGCTTGGTTTATGTGCTTGTTGGTTTTCCTTCTTTTGCTTGATTTCTTGAGTTGTTCGATGGTTAGTGGCTCTAGTACATCTAGGTTGTCATTCCTTCCACTGATTGTGAACTCAGTGAGTCAAGTTGTCGGTGAATTTACTGCTTGCATTTCGTTTGTAGTCCTATTATTGCTTTGATCTCCATCATTCAAGTTTGAAAAGTTTCATTTGAATGTTTAAACGTATCTTTCCTGGCATAGATCACGTTGCTTGTCTTGTTTTTGGTAGAGTCATTACGTCATTAGTTTGGAAGAAGTTCTTTTTCTGTCTTCTCATCTGTTTCAGGATTGATTGCCTCAAAAACTTTTTCATTGAAGTGTATTGCAAAAAAATCATTTTTTTCATTTCATGAAAAGTACACAATTCCAGTTTGCTGCATCAATATGTTACGTTAGTTAGCATCATTGAAGACTAGAGTTGCATTTGCATTTGAAAAGAAAAAGAATTCTCTTTAACTTTGAAAGGACTACTTGAAGTGCACTTGTTAGGAAAATAGGAATTGGGAAGAGTTTTTCATTATTTTGTTTTCAAAAAGTAAAGTAGTGAAAAAATCATTTTTCTTTCTGTTGCTTGGTTTTTTGCATTTGATTGCGTTTTCTACCCTCTCTAGTGTAAACAATTCATTGAATTGAAAGTCTTGTCTCATTTAGCTACATATAGGATTTTTGAAGTCACATCGCTAAGGCCCGAAAACTGAGACATAATTCAAGATAAAATTTAAAATGAACTCAATTAACCTAAGGTGCATTTGAAACCTAACGATCACATCTAGAAGGTCTAGACTAAAGGTGTGTTCCAACGTCTTTAGACCTAGCAGCTGTCGTTCTCTTCAACACTAGACAACACTAGTACGGACTTGTGCTCCCTGTACCATCGAGTATATAAAGGGAGACCCCGCTAGGTTGTAATCCTTTATCCATCGGAAGCCGAGTCTGCTGCCTTGTAAACATGATACACTGAACACAACATTTAGGGAGATCGCCTGGTCGTACTTCTCGGTTCGCCGGGAGGTATTTTGCAGTTCATGGTTACCTAGTAATCCTTTTTACCTAGATCATCTTCAGTAGTCATTTGATCTTTTTGACTCTTTAAGCTTAAAATATCATCCAAGCACTTGTCCTTTCGAGCTCTCTTAAAATCAAAAGTGATAGAGTCACCTTTACTTCTTTCTCGACTCTTAAAACATGAAAGAGAACCAATTTGTTTATGCGTCTTAAAAAATTGTTGCCCACTATCTCATAACATCCCTGTTATCCTTTTCTAGACCAAATTGTGAGTATTCCTTTTAAAGCACATTTAAAGCCTTGAAATTTATCTCTTTTTTCCTGTTGTTTGAGGCAAAGCCATCATGGCTGAACCATCCAGTTCACCTAGTTCCTCTTCCTCTCCTTTGTCTGAAAGATTGTCTGAGGAGCCATTTCTTGTATTATCGTAGTCACTTGAGGACCAAGGTGTTGATCTTGGAATTTTTTTGAGCATTCAATCTTTTTCATCTCATCCTCCACCTCCCTTAGATACTTGGTGACATTCTGATATTGGCCTGGAATCTCTAGATAATCCTATCTAGACTTCTAAGAGTCAGCTGATCCATGACGGTCAGCTTGGACTGGTTGTTTATCCTTCAAATCCTTTGTTTTACCCTATTGTGATATCACCGCAGCATCCATACAGTACATACGATTAGCTTCGTATTCCTGAATTATCCCCTCGAACATCTTCGGTCGTTCGTCATCACTTGTTTCCACCCATGGAACCTGAAGGTGAATTTCCAGTCTCCTCTCTGGGTCACTCAGAGGTTTCCACTCCACACACTATCGAAGAGGAAGAAGATCAGTTTCCTCCTAAAGGTTTCCCCTACACAGGAAGCATTCCCATCAGTGTTTATCAGAACTTACCCCCAATTATGTGACTTTAGCACTATTGGTCTCAGGTACACCTAGTGCCTCTTCACTTTATCATAATCCTGTTTGGACGTCTGGCGCTATGCCTACCACAAGTCCGTTCATTCAGAATCTGACCCCCCAATAGAGGCTGATTTTTGTGGTTACTTCAGTCCCGATGAAACCCACCGTTCTAAACCCTCTTGTCTTGTCAGTCCATGTCACCCGTCTGGTGCAACCGACAGTCTCGATTCCTACCTTTGTCAGTCCTTCGGTCCCTCCATTAAGTGCACAAGTTGTGCCACCACTTGGGGGGCATAATTCAAATGTCTCTGTGGTGTCAAGCACAACTAATGTGAGTAGCTCACATGCTCACATGGTTGGGGTGAACCAGCCTTCTTCTAGTGTTATTCAAAACCCCGCTGATCTTGCTAGATCATGCAATGTCCAGTACCAACAGGTCCAAAATCCCGTTGATCCGTATGGGTCGAGAAATTTCTAGTATTAGCAGCCTTATGAGGCTCAGGATTAGTACCAAACTCCTTATGTTCCAGATGGTTTGCAAGGCATGATAAATCCACCTTACGTCCTTCAGCTTGGGTAGTACGTTCAGCCTGGTTCGACCACCCTTCCTGGTGGCTATCGCTAGATACAGTTCAGAAATTTTCAAGGTTTCAATCCAGGAACTGTCCAAGTACCCTTGCAACGGCAAGGAAAACATCTACAGCAACAAGGGAAACCTTTGTTACAGAAAGGGCCATCCATGCAGTAGCAGAGACCATTTCAACAGCGACAGGGGCAACCCTCACAGTAGTTGTAGCAAACCATGCAACCGTAAATGTAGCATGTTCAAAAAACCTCCCAACCTATGTCCTTGCAAGGCCAACCCTTGCAGACACAGGGACATCTTTTGCAGCCACAAGGTCAGCCCTCGCAGAAGCAAGGCCAACCCGTGTAAAAGCAACCCTTATATACATATCAACAAAGTCGACCTTTACAAGGACAAGGCCAAGGTCAAGCCCTGCAGTAGCAGGCCCCAAATCTTCATGTCTAAGGGCAATAGGTTCAGAATCCTCTTGTCCAAGGACACCAGGTCCAAAATCCTTATGCCCAGGGCCAATAGGTTCAAAACCTGTATGTCCATGGATAGCAGGTGCAAAACCCATATGTCCAAGGTCAACAGGCTCAATAGCCTTTTAACCCATATGTTGCTTATCAACAACCTATGGCTGGACAATTTCAAGGCTTTCAAGGTCAGAATCCTCCCTATGGGCAAGGTAACCTACAGTGGGGGAAAAATCAAATGCCTTATGGACAGAACCCTCCACTATGGGGATAAAATCCTTACCAGCAGGGATGGGCTCCTCCAATTGGACCTGCTTATCAACCTCCAATGCCTTTCAATACTCAATTGTCATTCTTGGCTACGTTAGAGTTGCCAGATGTGTCTCAACTCACGAATGATCCAATTATTCATTTGCCCTACTGGCCTCCGATCCCATCCAAAATCCCGAGAAAAAGAAGATCCTCAAGCCCATGTGATGACATATCACCTCTGGTGCTCTTCGAATTCTTACGTTGACGATTCTATTGGTTTCCGTCTTTTCCAACAAACTCTCACAAGCACTGCAGCCAAGTGGTACATCGAGCTTCCTTGAAGTACTTATTATGACTTCAACTCTTGAGCCATGGATTTCCTCAAGCATTTCTAATTTCCGGTTCACTATGAAATCGACACCTATCTACTTACATCACTAAAGCAAAATACTGTGACCTACATCTCTGATCACATCCATGTATGGAGACATAGGCATCGCTGGTTATTGACCAGATGGTTCACCAAATCATTCGTTGCTCCAATTTCTCGTGATATCGCTATGGGTGGGTGTGTCACGAAGGAGCAAGCCATTTCTTGTGTCGAGTAATTAGATCTCATTTAGTCTCATTTTATCACTTTGTATGAGTTATTACCCGATGCTCTAAGGCCATCATCTGATCTAATGACATCGAAGTCACAGTCTACACCCCCTATTGATGGAGTAATTGGTTCAGTGTCATAGGCCCTTGAAAAATCTTCTTCCAAACAGAAGTTGACCTCAAACACTGCTTCCAATAGCCCCTCTCAAAATCCACCTGGCCCTAGTAAAACCTTAGAGGTCCACATTGTACAGTCTACTGCAGCGGACAAATCCTTGAAAGGTAAGAAGAAAGGAAAAGGAAAAGGTAAAGCCGATGCCCCAAAACAAGGTCCTCCTAAGTTGTCTACTGGTGATGCTTCCCAACAGAAGCATAAATATACGTGCCTGATTTGTGAAGAGGACCACTATACTAAGGATTGTGCCAGATGATTTGAAGTTAGTTTTTTGCTCAAAGGGACCCTAGCTATCCTAAAAGATCCATTTTCATCCCAGAAGACCCAAATGGTAGACCAACCTCAATCATCTTCTTCCTCAGGTTCACAAGTGTTCATGATGAGTATGCCCATTAATGTGGCTACTAGATCAAAAGATTATCAAAATCCTACCCCGATAGCAGTGAAAGAAAAAAAATATGCCCCTTCTTCTTCTGCCCCATCAAGTTTTGCTCCTCTTCATATAGAGCGACCTATCCCCGATTCCGTCATTCGACCACCTTCTCGAGGTGTTCTGTGAAAGTCCTCGTACAATCCCAACGGTCATGCTCCTCATCACTATAATATTTTTGAGGATTTGGCTCAGGTGCCTTCGGCTATGTCTACCCTCGAGGTACTTCAAAGCTATCCATATCAACAGAAATCATTACTATCGGGTATTAGGGGTATTGATCCCGCTGATTGCAGTCTTATATGTTTTAATCTAGAAAACCATGTTCTGCGTCTTTCTCATCAGATTTCCTTTCTCATTCAGTTCATCATCAAGGAGAAAACCATTCATAGAATCATCATTGATGAAGGTGCTTCCACCTACATCATGTTTGTTGCTTGTTGGAAGGCAATTAGTTCTCCTACTTTGAACTAGTCCCCTAACACTTTGGAAGCTTTTGATGGGCGCGATTCATGACCATTCAGTGTCTTACCCAACCTTGCCATTACTTTAGAGGGAAAGACAATGGACATTGAGGTAGAGATTGTTGACACTAATATCAATTATAATCTTCTACTCGGATGGAGTTGGACCCATGCCTTGCATGCTGTAGCCTCCTCCTTGTTCCACGTGATTCGTTTTCCCCATCAAGGGAAAATAGTCACAGTTGACGAACTGCCCTTCTTTGTCTCTTCCTCCTCGGATGGCAATGTTCCGTATGTCAAGAACACTGGTGCTCCTTATGAGAGTGTGGGGGTAGGACTCTTTAATGATCCCACTCTTATGGGTATATTTCCGCTCCCACCTCCTCATGTTGCCTCTGTTAACATGATTTCGGTCAAGTCTGATCCTTGGGTCATTCCTTCTTCGGATGTTGTTGACACATGGGGCGAGGTGATTTCAATAATTCCCATCGAAATAAATTACGTGGAAATTGTCTCGGCTTCACCTCTAGTGTCCTCTGATTATCTTGTTTCGAAAAACTTTCTTGATGCATATTCTCAATCCCTGTGGCTTGGTGCTTCGGAGTCTCCCGATCCCTTATTCGAAACTTTTCTTTCTGATGAGAGTAACATGGAAGTATTTTCTCTAGAATAAGTACCTTGGAATGATACTCACCATCGTTCCTCATTCTTTCCTAGCCCAGTGGTCCTGTCTACTTGTCTCGAGGAGTTCTCTTCTCGGTTCCCTTCCCTACCACTTCGGACACAGATCATGACCCATGAAGTTTCGTTAGAAGGGAACATGGGTAATATTACCCAAACGATGCCAATTGATATTTCTATCAAGCCTGGTGTCGTTGAAAATATCCATATCGGGGTAACTTGTTCTCTAGAAGAGATCAAGATCTATACTTGTTTGTTCCAAGAGTTTAGGGATGTTTTTGCATGGTCATATGATGAGATGCCTGTGTTGGCATTATGCTACAAGTGTTGTCCTTGATGGCAACTCACTCAGAAGCAGGTACAAGTGATGGCAACTCAATCAGAGGACAGATCTTAGTACAGCAGGACAAGAAAGAGATATACGCAGGTTCATTAAGGAAAATCAGCGTATACACGCAGGTTGGCTTCAGTAAAAGCGCGTACATGTGAAAACGTACCTTTGGTCCGTGGCGGTTAGTCCTTGGAAGTTGTGCCTATGGTTTTGGACCATGGTGTCTCGATGGTCGTGTCGATCCCTAGTTTTGAAGTTGATGGTATTGTGTTACTATGGTTTTGGACCGTGGTATTGTGAAGGGCCTAAGGCTATATAAGGAGAAGATCATTAGGCAAAGTGTGACAAGCAAGGGTGTCTGACGAAGTGAGAAGATCTGGTATTGCTGGTTATCTGTTCGGGACGCTTGGCAAGGGTCGGATCTGACAGCAAAGGTATAAGTAATTATTTCTAGATCTGCACGCGGGTTGCCTTTGGAGAAAGCGCGTATACACGCGGTTTTGGTATAGCGAAGTAGCGTATGCATAATAAGATTTGATATTCCAGGTTGCTGTTGATTCTGGTGTTTGTTTCAGAGTTCTGGGCTCTGGTTTGTGTTCTGTGTTCTTGATGACAGGGTTTCAGTGATTCAGTATTGGGTGATCTAGAGAATTATGATGCAAGTATAAGTTGATGATTGTATTGCACCAGTGTTTGTTTTGTACTCATGGATCCAGTATGAAAATGTATGAAACGTGGTCCCGGGAAGATCATAGGCCAGCACCTACGTACTGGTAAACATATCAGCCAGTACAAGATCCAGGGGGTTGTAGCTCCCTTCCAGGAGCAGCTGGAAAACAAGTGAAGGTTGTAGCCTTCTGTAGGGTTGGCACCTACGTACTAGTAAATGGATCGGCTAGTACAAGAGCTAAGAGGGTTGTAGCCCTCTGCAGGTTGTAGCCTGCGTGCTGGTAAAGGACTGCACCACTACATTGTAAAAGAAGTTTCTTATTAAAGGAAGATAGAAACAAATTGCAGCAGGTGGTTTTCACCCACATTGGGTTTCCACCTTATATCATGGTGTTCATGTGTGTGGCTTTTGTGTGATGATATGTTCTGTTATACTGCACCTGTTTACTGTTAAAATGGTTAATAATGTTCTGATGCTGTTATATACATTTTTGTGCCTTACATCATGAAGCATGAAATGTCAATAATCTGAGGGATCCAAAGTCCCTAAACATGTTGTTCCTACCCCTAGAGGAACAAGGTCAGCAAACCACAACACTAAATATCAGTTCTCCACCTGAAAACACTCAAAACAAGCTAATTCTGGATCATGTCAACTGCTCCACTGAGCATCTGCGCTGAATGTCAACTGCTCCACTTTGTACCTGCGCTGAATTTCAACTCTAATGAAGGCTACCTGCGCTGGGCGAGATTGGCCAAGTGGCATAGTCATTCCTCAATGTGTAAATGCCCAGGAAGCTTCCAAAATGACACTTGGATCAGGGAATTCACCTTGTGATGAGTAAGAGGATCTAGATCTCCAAGTGGAAGAAAGAACCTCCAAGTGGACTCAAGAACTGAAGAATAACTGAAGTGGGAGAGGACACTAGTCAGCTTCATGCCAGCCTCAAGATGACTCATCCTTTCTCCAAAAATCCTATATATAGAGCTCTCTCATGAGGTCTAGGGAGGCTGGAATCTTGTGAATGTAAGGAAGTGTTGTTGGTTTGAGTATAGAACTATTGGGTGATTTGCTTGAAGGAGGTGAAGAGGAGATTTCTTTCTGCTGGGAGGTGTTGCTGGATTGGGCCTCTTATGGTTGTAACACTCTCAGAACTTTACTTCTTCCATTAATAAAGCATTTGAGGTTCTTCTATATGCATGTGTCTCAATGGTGAATTGCTATACTTGTGTATTTGATTTATTCTAATCCTTGAATCAATTATGAATGTATGCTTCTTGTAGTTTCCTTCTCTTGCCCTTTTGCAGGATCTTTGTGTAGCTGGGCCTGTGAAAGAGCAAGGAGTTGGGAGCAAGCAACAAAGAGAGAAGATTGGATCAATCATTAGTGGAAGACAATGGTTAGTGGATCTCTTTCTCCCCTCTCTTACATCTCATAAAGAAGTAATCTTGAATAGCTTTGCATTCGGTTGTTGCTGAGGTACTATCACCCTTAGAGTGGGATAGGGTCATTCCGTATTGGATACTTTTCCCAACAAAAAATTGGCGACTCCGCTGGGGATCGTATCTTGTTGGTTGTTTGTGTTTTTTGCTATTCATTTCATAAACACAGGGAGTACCGAATCGAACTGCATTTGAATCGCTCAAATGCAAAGTAGAGGGCAGCTACTCTAGCTCAGTTTCTGGGCAAGTTTATGATTTGAAGAGCTGATCCACAAGGACACTAAATAGCTCTTAGTGATAGCTTTTCATCCTCCTTTTCATCCCTTAGTGTGTACTTGACTGATAGCTTCTGATTTGGCCAAAAACTGTGAATTTTTGAGCAATCTGTGACCCGGAAACCAAGAGAAACGAAAGTTTCGTTCTTCAGTGCAGGTGCTGTGAAGGCAGTCTGCATTTCAGCGAGGTTCCCGAAGGGGCTATCTGCGCTGAAGGTCAAACTGCCAGTGTACTACCTGCGCTGGACCAGTTTTCCCTAGTGCTACTGGGGTTTCCTGCTGTTTCTTGCCCTTTTTTCACTCTTGTTTTGTAGCCGGTTACCAGTCAATGTACCTATCTGAAACCAAATTTCCTTGCCACTATTCCGCCTCGGTTGTATAAAGAAACTGTGTTTGTTCTTTGTGTATTTCTTGTATCATTTACAGTTTCCCATAACGAAAGTGAACTAGTCTTGCTGTGGCCTCTTAGATCTAGACCTGTGATAAAGTGTCGTTCTGATCTTAAGAGTTAGTTTATTTGTTGTTCATAGCTGATTGAGCTTTTGATTTCGTCATATGGTTTGAATTTACATATTTCTAGTGTCGAAACAAGTAAATCTTAAGGTGTCTTTTGATTTTGGACAAGCTTGTTTGCTTTCACTTGAAATTGAATTCAAAGTTATACAACAACTTTATTTTTGTATCGCACCAACATTAAGAAAGAGAAAAGAAATACTTGCATTGTGCATGTGCATTATGACAGTTTGCATGTTGATTTAGGAAAAAGTGCATTAGTGTGTGCTCTATGATCTGTGTGAAAAGATGTTGTCTTTCTTTTCCCTCAGTAGTTAAGATTTTCAAAGTTGAAAGATTGAAAAGCTTGCTTATCATCTTAGACTGCATTTAGGAATGTTACTATACATCTCGTGGTGATCCATAAAGGCAAACTGCTAAACAAGATCAACTTTAAAATAAATTGAATTTACATAACAACGCATTGAAACATAACGCAAACACATAGAGGTCTAAGCTAGAGACGTGTTCCGGCGTCGTTAAACGTGATATCTTAGCGTTGAGTGTTTGGGTGATTCCTCCACAGTGAAGCGATAAGTATCAATACGGACTTGTGCTCCCACGTACCGTCGCATATATATTGGGAGACCCCTATAGGAACAAAGCCTTTATCCATAGGAAACCGTGTCGGCCGCCATACTGATCGCAATGCAGTGAGCACAACATTCACGAAGATCGACCACCCGTACCGTAAAACGTATTCTGTGGTTTTGCGAAAAGTTTGGCACACCCTCTGCCTAGAAATCTAGAGCAGTTTCTTTTGGCCTTTTTCAAACTCTATAACTGAAAAAGTCCATCCGAGCATTTGTCACTTCGGGCTCGTTAAAACATCGAAGGAGACTAGAGTCATCTTTAGCTTTTTCTCGACTCTTAAAAAGTGAAAAAGCAAGTTGTGTCTAAAGCGTCGTTATAAAATTTATTTTAAACGGAACATAATCACCTCCTATTCCTGCGTTGATCTGTAGGTTGAGAACATGGAACGCCCCAACCAAGGAATTCCACATGATGGAAATCCTAGTCCTTTCTCCTCTTGGGGAGAAGTTGGTGCGCCCCACATGGCCACATTGTCGCTTCCAGGACTGACAATTGGCCTGCCAATTTGGCTATTCTCAACCAATGTAGTTCAGAACACCATGGTTCCTGAACAGTCGAGTCAACAGTTAGATGAGTCTAGAGCTACCCACCAACCTTCTACTTCCTATAACTCTTCCTCCAATCCTTCATCTTCGCAAGGTAGAGCCGACAAAAGCCAAGCTCCCATGGAGAAGAAGGAGAAGAAGAAGAGAGAGAAGAAGAAGAAGGAGCCTAAGGCGACTGGGGGCAAGCAAAAGACATCTAACAAAAATCCACACACAGCACAGACCGGGCCTAAATCGCCATGTGTCATATGTAGAGGAGACCACTTCCATAGAGATTGTCCCTGTATTCCCCGGATACTAAGGGACTGGTCACCTCGTTTGCACAATTCGGGAGCATCAACCTCTGTAGCCATGTTGAATGCTTACCGTCAACTAGCGAAAGTGAAGGTTCAAGACAAAGAGGGGGAGCAAGATCCCCCTGCAAACTGTATAAAGGCGATCACGCCATCCACCATTGTCCCTTCTTAGATGAAGCGAAGAGAGTTTTGGAAGATCGCCCGATTTCACCGTTGAGACTTCCTCCTGGATACAAAAAACTCGTGCCAAGTCCTTCGTTGGTTGAAAATACAGCTGGCCCACTCAAGTGGTCAGCTGAAGCGTCAGTCATTGAAAATGAACCTACTGAATCCAGACCAGACGAAAGTCTAAAGGTCGATACGGCAGTTGGCTCGGTTCTTCCTTCAGAGGTTTCATCCTCAAATGACACCGTCACTGAAGATTCATCTTCAAATGACACCCTCACTGAAGAGAATAAGGATGACACCATCCAGATTCTTTTCATCAACACCGACTCTGATGAGCATCAGGGCAATGCACCCATTCCTTTATCGCAGGAAGGAACATCGTCAGGGTCATATCCGGTCGTGTATTCGGTCCCACCACCAAGCAACCTGGTTGTATCCTTTGATTGGAACCAACTAGGCAGACCCCGGTTACCAGCCAGTATACCATTCAGAATCATAGTCCAAATCTACAGAATGGTAATGGCTGGAACTATCATTGATGAAGGGGCATCTGTGAGTATCCTTTCCTCTATTGCTTGGAAAGCACTGGGTTCCCCGGCGCTTTTTCCTGAGATAAGAAATCTCTCGGGTTTTGATAAAGGAACCAGTCGACCATTAGGGATCCTCCCCAATGTACCTGTTACATTGAAAGGGAAGACCGTTCAAATGAACGTGATGGTCGTTCAAGGACCCTTGGATTATAACCTACTCCTTGGACGAGACTATATATATTGCATGGGAGCTATAGTCTCCTCACTCTTTAGAGTAATGTGTTTTCCACACGAAGGAAGAATGGTCAAGCTCGTAGACCAACTTTCATTTCCGAGATCACGCATCGCAAATAGTCAGATACCAATCCTCAATGGTCTATTCACCCAAGAAATGTCTCCACCCCCAGTCCTCCTTCCCGATGAGTGCGAGTGATTCGGAAAGATGGGACTGGAACCCAGGGGGCATGCATCCTGGTCTGCTTCAGGCAGAGGAAACCTTGGGTATAAGGTAGAATTTCCGTGAAAGAATATGACTAGTCCGTACCCCGTCCGTGGATGGAAGAGGGGTTGTTCTAGAACAGGATTCTTTTGATAAGGTTACTTGTTTGACAAAGGTCATTCACCATTGTCTACTTCGGTAGACAGTGCCGAGGAAGTGTTTTCGCTTGATGGTGTTAACAAAACAATCTTTGGGTAACCAGAAAGAGGCAAGCCTCACCCTTTAAAACAAATGTTTTATCGGATAAGTAGCGGCAGCCTTGAGATTGTACTTTATACCTGGGGGCATGCAAACCTTTTGGAGTGCAAGCTAAGAGCGGTTATTTATCTGTTTTTTAGATTAACCGTTTCCGAACTTGCATAAAGAAAGGATGAGAGGGAGCATAGCTTATGTGAGGTGCGAGCTTTATAAAAAATGGAATCTTGCAGGAGACATTTCTTATCTTATGACTGGTATATCGAGCAGTTTTACTGCGGAATTTATGCTCGTTAAAAAATAGAAAAGCGAGATCCGAGCAATTTTAATACATAGTTCATGCTCGTTAAAAAATAAACATAAGATTGAGCAAGAGTTTCCTCCAGAGTTTAAGCTCATTAAAAAATGAACCTACTCCGGTAAATAACCATTGTGATCGTAAATTTATTAGCCATAAAAGCCTTGGTCGTGTTTGCACCTGCCACCTCCATTCCATTTGGCCGATCGTTCACCCCCATATGATTGTTTACCCATTTTGAGGAACAGCTGCGAAGAGTGATTTCACTTAGCCATCCTTGTGACACTGCCGTGATTGGAAAATTCCAAACTGTACCTGGAATCTGCTGCTATCCCTGTTTATCACTTGTTCCTCAAAAGACGAGTCTTCTTTGAGCTCTTTTCTCCTGACTCGTAAAATATGAAAAGTTTGCCGAGTTTTGGCCTTCCAGCTCGTTAAAGTGACCGGAAGAGCTATCCCTCCTCTAGATTTTAATCTTTTTGGACCTGAGGGATTATTACACAAAAAGGTCGAGCGCTTGTTTTATTCGGCTCGTTAAAATTATCGAAAACTCATCCCTTCTGTATTGTTTTATACTTTTTCGGACTTAAGGGATTAGATGACGAAAAAGGAATTTTGGAGTTAACTTTTTGTACCTTTTCAGACTCTCTAAAAATGAAAAGGACCGAGTTTTCTTTGTCGTTAGACTCGTTAAAATGATTAAATAGCGACAAACTTGTCTTTAGACGAGAACGAGTTTCCCTATCGCTAGGCTCGTTAAAACATAGTGATGGGCTTGCCCGAAGGGCATGTTATAGAACAAGCATATGTTGTCCTCCTCAAGCTTGACAAAAATAAAGAGGTACTGGTCAGAAATGACTGGGGAAAAATTGGGAGAACCTCAAAGCTTTAATGGTAGCAAGTCGCTCTTGAACATGACACTTTTCCTCCATATCACATCGGGTTGGGTTGTTTCATTCACCGGTCTCATCACCATGGTCTTCGCCAAACCATCCACATTTGGGGTAATGCTACTGATCCATCGCATCAGTGTCATTATATGTTCAAGAGATGTTGTTCAGAAAGAGTCAACCCTGTCCCATCCACTGCCATACATTATCCTTCATCCACCCATGATCGCCACCCTGAATCATATCTCACAGATTGTTTTCACCTCCACTAAAATCATTAGCTCTGTTCCGTGTCACTGATGTGGGATTCATTAAGGCCCTCCTTTGACGGATCGCTTCTTGTCGACTTCAGCTCATTATCCAAGAAATTGATCTAGGAACACCCCCCCTTCAGTACTTTGAAGCTTGCATGCCTCAATGGCAAGTTTCTCACTTTCGGCGACAGGTATACATCAATGACCTTCGACCAGAAGATTTTGCGTGGTGTTCGACGCCAAGTCCTTTATTCACACCACGTGAATTGTACTACAGTACCTTGAGGGTCATTATCATTATCGGTGATTCCTCTCGCGCTTGTTAACGGTTTACATTATTGACCGGTAATCAAGCGATGTCTTTCCATGTTCGACTTCAGCGTAATTATCACATGGATCGACTTGTACTTAGAGTGAAGATCGAACGAGTTTGAAGACCCCGGATCTAGTTTCATCCATCCGGGCTGCGATATATATTCAGGAAATATAAAGACATTTGATATGTACATCATTGTAGCAGATGATCATCCTACTCAAAGGATGATAATTTCAGCAGAGAATTATCAGTCTACCATCAGGCGATCGTCTGTTCTATGTACCAAAATGAATTTATAAAGCTGAGCATGGGGATGCCCGCCTCAGCTAGATCATGAAAGCAGAATGAAAAATAATGTATTGTATTATATTTTATTACAGGTCACCTCTCAGCGATTAAATGAACTTTGGATCCTCCTGATAAAGCATTTCACCCGATAAACAACCTCATACTTTAGGGGGCAACTGTTATAGACATTTTTGTGCCTTACAGCATGAAGCATGAAATGTCAATAATCTGAGGGATCCAAAGTCCCTAAATATGTTGTTCCTACCCCTAGAGGAACAAGGTCAGCAAACCACAGCACTAAATATCAGTTCTCCACCTGAAAACACTCAAAAACAAGCTAATTATGGATCATGTCAACTGCTCCACTGAGCATCTGCGCTGAATGTCAACTGCTCCACTCTGTACCTGCGCTGAATGTCAACTCTAATGAAGGCTACCTACGCTGGGCAAGATTGGCCAAGTGGCACAGTCATTCCTCAATGTGTAAACGCCCAGGAAGCTTCCAAAATGACACTTGGATCAGGGAATTCGCCTTGTGATGAGTAAGAGGATCTAGATCTCCAAGTGGAAGCAAGAACCTCCAAGTGGACTCAAGAACTGAAGAATAACTGAAGTGGGAGGGGACACTAGTCAGCTTCATGCCAGCCTCAAGCTGACTCATCCTTTCTCCAAAACTCCTATATATAGAGCTCTCTCATGAGGTCTAGGGAGGCTGGAATCTTGTGAATGTAAGGAAGTGCTGTTGGTTTGAGTATAGAACTATTGGGTGATTTTCTTGAAGGAGGTGAAGAGGAGATTTCTTTCTGCTGGGAGGTGTTGCTGGATTGGGCCTCTTATG
Source organism: Pinus tabuliformis (assembly GCA_031772625.1). Classification (NCBI taxonomy): domain Eukaryota; kingdom Viridiplantae; phylum Streptophyta; class Pinopsida; order Pinales; family Pinaceae; genus Pinus; species Pinus tabuliformis. The sequence continues at coordinate 276,372,352 of CM062809.1, read as the reverse complement.
GTTGTAACACTCTCAGAACTTTACTTCTTCCATTAATAAAGCATTTGAGGTTCTTCTATATGCATGTGTCTCAATGGTGAATTGCTATACTTGTGTATTTGATTTATTCTAATCCTTGAATCAATTATGAATGTACGCTTCTTGTAGTTTCCTTCTCTTGCCCTTTTGCAGGATCTTTGTGTAGCTGGGCCAGTGAAAGAGCAAGGAGCTGGGAGCAAGCAACAAAGAGAGAAGATTGGATCAATCATTAGCGGAAGACAACGGTTAGTGGATCTCTTTCTCCCCTCTCTTACATCTCATAAATAAGTAATCTTGAATAGCTTTGCATTCGGTTGTTGCTGAGGTACTATCACCCTTAGAGTGGGATAGGGTCATTCCGTATTGGATACTTTTCCCAACAACAGATGCATTTACTGAAGATAAGCTAACTAAATCATAAGATCTCTGGATATACGCTAGTTGCTTTAGACATAGTAGCGTGTACACGTGGGTTCACTTAACTGAAGTAGCGTATATGTTTCTGAGTATGAAATTGGAAAGGTTTTACTGATCTGATAATACTGATTCACCCCCCCCTCTCAGTATTATTTCCAACAATTGGTATCAGAGCCGGTCCTTCAGAGAAGCTTGATCGCTTGAAGGAGATTCGTAGAACAATGGGGAAGAAAGCGCGTCAGAAGAAGAAGACAGCTCAAAGGAACAATGACAACCTGCCGTTGAGTGGAAGCAAGAATTCAGATCCTGAATCACCCCAGAATGAAGATCGACAAGCAAATGAAGCATCAGATCAAACCATAGATCAGCAAGATCTACCTAGCAAAAAGGAGAATGCCCTCAAAGAAGAAATCATCAGATTAGAAGATCAGTTGGAATGTGCCTCCAGAATTCGACAAATGCTGGTAGCGCTGAATAAAGAGCAAGAAAACGAGATCCTCAAACTAAGGCATCAGCTAGATGAAGGAAGGAAAGCTGAAGAGACCTTGAAGAAGCAATGTCTGGAAAAAGAAGAACAACATCAAGTTGAGGTAAATATCTTGAAAAGTAAATTAGAAGAAAAAGATAAACTATTACGATTTCAAGATAGTACTAAGATCTTGGATGATATTCTTAGTAGTCAAAGGTCCCCTGCTATCAAAACTTGTCTTGGTTTTCATGAGTCTATTGAAGATGAATCTGGTTCAAGAATCTCTAATGCAAAATCTGAAAGGCTCAACAAGGAGATGAAAGGACAACCCCATCAACAATCAAGGAAAGAGACTCCTCAAAGAAAATATTTTACTCTTCCCATGAATAATGTTGAATGTTATGTATGTCATAATCTTGGACATGTTGCAGCCATATGTAGAAGAAGAAGGTTTCAAGACCATCATGCAGAAAGATCATCACATTCAAGGTACTTTAATCGATATTGCTTTTCTTGCAATATGTTTGGCCATAAAGCTACTGATTGCTATAGGAGGAATATGAAACATGTAAGATGCTATGCATGTAACAAGTTTGGACATAGAGCAAAAGATTGCAGGAACAAAGCTCATGATAAGAAGAAATCATCAACATGCTTCAAGATATGGAAGAAGAAGGAAGTTCAGTCAGAAAGATGTGGCACAGCACAGGGTACTCAGCACACACAGACATAACAGACTCAGGGGGAGCTGAAAGTGTCAAACTTCAGTGTTCTAATTCTCATACGCAAGTTGAAGGAAATCCGTGTATATACGCGTGTTTCACACTGCAAAATCGCGTATATGTCAGTCTGAAGAAATGCAGTGGGGATAGGCTCAGAAAAGGGGTCTAATATGATTCAGTCCAATATCTGCTCTCTTGGTTAACGATTACAGTCTGCTAAGGATGTTTGGAAATGTTTTGATACTTGTAAGATGTTAGAAGTGTTTAATCCTAACTTGATGATGATGAGATGTTGATGCTTATTACTGATGTATGCATGATCAAATCTAACTACAGATGGCATAGGCTCAGGGGGAGCATATACTTCAAATAATGCATTGTTGGAATTATGGTTAGAAGTTGTTGATAAAGTCTATGAAGCTAAATGATACATCTTGCTGTTTGATCAAAGGAATGGTATTGCAGGCTGTTGCTTATGGTACAAATATGATGAATGATAGTCATGGTCTTGAATGAATGGCTGGTCTTAGAACCTGCATCTGCTCAGGGGGAGCATGGATGGATTAATACAAAGAGGAGCCAAATCAGAAACTTCAACATGTACTCAGGGGGAGCATGGACAGATTGGTACACTTTGGCATATACAAAGGGGGAGCACATTTGGAGATTTCAGCAGGTACTCAGGGGGAGTATGGATAGCAGAAGGTATACCAAAGAAGAGAATATCTTGGTCCGCCCTTTGCCCTTGATGTCAAAGGGGGAGAGTGACTTGGTGTGGTGGTTGCCATCAAGTCCAAAGGGGGAGATTGTTGGCATTATGATACAAGTGTTGTCCTTGATGGCAACTCACTCAGATGCAGGTACAAGTGATGGCAACTCAATCAGAGGACAGATCTTAGTACAACAGGACAAGAAAGAGATATACGCAGGTTCATTAAGGAAAATCAGTGTATACACGTAGGTTGGCTTCAGTAAAAGCGCGTACATGTGAAAACGTACCTTTGGTTTAGGCGGTTAGTCCTTGGAAGTTGTGCCTATGGTTTTGGACCATGGTGTCTCGATGGTCGTGTCGATCCCTAGTTTTGAAGTTGATGGTATTGTGTTACTATGGTTTTGGACCGTGGTATTGTGAAGGGCCTAAGGCTATATAAGGAGAAGATCATTAGGAAAAGTGTGACAAGCAAGGGTGTCTGACGAAGTGAGAAGATCTGGTATTGCTGGTTATCTGTTCGGGACGCTTGGCAAGGGTCGGATCTAACAGCGAAGGTATAAGTAATTATTTCTAGATCTGCACGCGGGTTGCCTTTGGAGAAAGCGCGTATACACGCGGTTTTGGTATAGCGAAGTAGCGTATACATAATAAGATTTGATATTTCAGGTTGCTGTTGATTCTGGTGTTTGTTGCAGAGTTCTGGGCTCTGGTTTGTGTTCTGTGTTCTTGATGACAGGGTTTCAGTGATTTAGTATTGGGTGATCTAGAGAATTATGATGCAAGTATAAGTTGATGATTGTATTGCAGCAGTGTTTGTTTTGTACTCATGGATCCAGTATGAAAATGTATGAAACGTGGTCCTGGGAAGATCGTAGGCCGGAACCTACATACTGGTAAACATATCAGCCAGTACAAGAGCCAGGGGGTTGTAGCTCCCTTCCAGGAGCAGCTGGAAAACGAGTGAAGGTTGTAGCCTTCTGTAGGGTTGGCACCTATGTACTAGTAAATGGATCAGCTAGTACAAGAGCTAAGAGGGTTGTAGCCCTCTGTAGGTTGTAGCCTTCGTGCTGGTAAAGGACTGCACCAGTACATTGTAAAAAAAGTTTCTTATTAAAGGAAGATAGAAACAAATTGCAGCAGGTGGTTTTCACCCACATTGGGTTTCCACCTTATATCATGGTGTTCATGTGTGTGGCTTTTGTGTGATGATCTGTTCTATTATACTGCACCTGTTTACTGTTAAAATGGTTAATAATGTTCTGATGCATTTACTGAAGATAAGCTAACTAAATCATAAGATCTCTGGATATACGCTAGTTGCTTTAGACACAGTAGCGTGTACACGCGGGTTCACTTAACTGAAGTAGCGTATATGTTTCTGAGTATGAAATTGGAAAGGTTTTACTGATCTGATAATACTGATTCACCCCCCCCCTCTCAGTATTATTTCCAACAGCCTGGCATTGACCGAATTATAGTCGTGCATGAAACACTGACTTATCCTCATGCAAAGCCCATTTTCCAACGACTCTGCCCAGTGCACCCTAGAAAATCAACCGCCATCAAGGGTGAAGTTGAAAAACTTCTCAAAGCTAGATTCATTTATCCAATCCCTCTTATAGATTAGGTGTCAAATATTTTACTGGTGACAAATAAGCAAGGCACGATCTACATTTGCATTGATTACTGTGAGCTCAATCATGCCCGTCCAAAGGATAACTACCCCACTCCATTCATTGATCAAATCATTGATGAATGTGCAGGGAGTGAGTTCCTTTCTTCCATGGACAATTTTTCTAGCTATAGCCAGATCAACATTGCACTGATTGATCAAGATAAGACAACCTTCATCTTTCCGTGGGGTACTTTTGCATACAAAAAGCTTCCCTTTGGCCTTAAAAATGTTGGGGCTTCATTTAAGAGAGCGATGCCTTATGAGTTCCATGACATTCACAACATCGTTAAACCTTACTTGGATGACCTTCCTGCTCATTCTCGTAAGCATCGTGATCGCCTTGATCATCTCTGAAATTTTTTTCTTTGTTGTCGACACTACAATATTCAGCTCAATCTTCATAAGTGTGTCTTCTGCGTCGAATCTGGATGACTCCTTGGTTTTATTGTCTCTAAGGTAGGCATTCACGTTGATCCTCTTAATGTCAAGCCATTAGTTAATTTACCCCCTCCATCTTCATTGCACCAACTGCAAAGTCTGTTGGGAAAAAGGAAATTTCCTCTGTCGTTTTGTACCAAATTATGCTGAGCTAGCTTCAGGGTTCACCCGGTTGCTCAAGCAAGGAACACCCTTTGTTTGGGATGAAATTTCCCAAAAGTCTTTTGATGACCTCAAGGTTGTTCTCATAAAATATCCTTTGCTGCATCCCTCGAATTATCATCAAGATTACTTCCTTTATCTTGTTGTAGCCTCTAGCACCATCGCCATGGTGTTGGTACAAGACGATGATGAAGGCAATGAACATGTTATTTAATACCTCAGTTGCAATCTCCTCGACACTGAGACACATTATGATCACGTCGAGAATTTGGCTTTGGCTATTGTTGAGGTTGTTCAGCGCTTTCGACACTACATTCTCCTACGCACTACCATTGTGATTTCTGAATGCAACCCCATGACCTACATCCTGACTCATCAGTTGTTGGGGGGAAAGTATTCTAAATGGATTGTCATCCTGCAAGAGTTCGATTTGGTTTTCACGACTGCCAAATCTAAGAAATCACTGGCTTTTGCTGAATTGATTTTCTCCCTTCCTTCTACATATCTTCCTGCTGGAACCACTGAGTAGCTTCTAGACAAGACTCTTTTTCTGATTAGCACCCTCAACCCATGGTACGGTGATATCATCGTTTATCTCCAGACATCCATCTTCCAGTCTGCATTGACTAAGGATGATCATCGATGCGTTCGACATAACTCCAAACCCTACCGTATTATTGGAGATACTTTATACTACGTTGGTGTCGGTTCAGTTCTTCGCCGATGTCTTACTCTCGAGGAGGATGAGAGAGTTTTAAATGACTGCCATTCTAGGGCATGTGCTAGTCATATGTCTAAATATGCTACTGCTGAAAAAATACTTCGTGTTGGTTACTTCTGACCCTTCATCTTCAAGGTTTGCATCCTTGCTATCTGTAAATGCCATGAGTGCCAAATTTACCAGCAAAAAATGCGAGCCCCGCCCACTCACCAACACTTCGTTATAACTGTTGGTCCTTTGCCAAATGGGGCATCGACTATATGAAATGTAACCCTCATTCGGATGGGGGGCATGGCTATATTATCGTTGTTGTGGATTATTTCACCAAATGGGCTTAAGCAATGCGTACATACTCTGTAGATGGTAAAATGACGACTCAATTTATATTCAATCATGTTATTTCCAGGTTCAGAGTGCCTCAGGCTATTGTCACTAACCATGGCTCTCACTTCCGAGATTACATGATCGCTGAGTTGACTTGTACGTTGGGTTTACACCATGATGGATCAACCCCCTATTACCCTCAGGCCAATGGCCAAGTTGAAGCTATCAAAAAAGTCTTGGTTACAATGCTTCAACCCACCATTGGGATGCACAAGTAAAATTGGCATCTCATGCTCTCTTTAGCTCTGTGGGCTTACCAAACCTCGATCAAGGATGCAACTAGATTTACACCATTCCAGCTTGTCTATGGTATGGAAGAAACTTTACCTATTGAATGCAAAATTCCATCCCTCAAACTGGCTGTCGAACTTCTACCTGAGACCTCACCTCAGGAAGAGCGTTTCTTGTATTTAGAGCGACTAGACAAGACCCAGCTTCTTGCTACATTGGTTATGAAAGCACAAAAAAAATAGGTCAAATCCCATTTTGATCAGCCTGTTTCTCCTCGAGCTTTTTCCTAAGGCGATTTGATCCTTCTGTATGATAAGGCTAATGATAAGGTAGGGGCAGGCAAGTTCGGTCCCATAAGGCATGGGCCCTACATTGTTAAACACGTGTTACAAAAAGAAGCCTATGAGCTTATTGACTATGAGGGAAATCCCTTAGACAAGCCCCGTAATGGGCTTTATCTCAAAAGGTACTATTCTTAGGCCATCTTGCATGGTTACTTTTGTACAATAAGTGTGTCATTCATTTTTGTACAGTGTGGTTTGGTGTGTTGTTTTGCAAGCAACTTTCTGTTGTGCTATTCAACAACCCCCCATTTGTTAATAGTAGTAGTCAATATTACATTAGTAAATGGGGACCCTTTAAAAAAATCCTTCCAAAAATAAGTGTAGCATTTAGGCAATTTCCTTATTAAATTTTGGAATAAAAAAGATATCAATCAAACACCTTTTCAGAAAACTAGTAAATGTTTGCCTTTCCCACATATCACACGATCAAGCATGATTGAAGCCTTGCTAATCCACCAAAGCTAGCGAAAAGGGATCAAAAGAGGACTCCGCTCTAAACACTTCGAAACTATTACGTTTTTTATATAAACTAAGTCCTAAGGCATTTCTTATTAAAACTAAGTCCTGCATTGCATATCGCTACTTATAGAAGGCGCACCTTGATGAGTTACCTTAAAACATGCGAGATGTGAAATTGTAATGATAGCATCTCCCTTATCGCATCGCATTTTCGACATTAAAAAGAACACTGCAAACTTACAATCTGGTGAGATTACGAAATGCGATTAAGACCCGGACCCAATCCTGAGATACGTTACAAACAAGTATTTAGGTCCGTTGCTTAATAAAAAGGGCTTTACACAAAAAAACTTGACAAATAAGCTATGTTTTGGAAATGATAGTAAGCAGCCCGCATTTCACATCTCGTAGAAACAAAAGAAACGATAAGGAAAGCATACAAACATAATGCGATAATGCGATTTGCGATATTGCATTGCAATCGCAAAATCAACATTTTCGCAATTTAAAGGCTCGCCACCCTAAAATATTTCTTCCCAACTTACGATGCAGACATTAATGAGAAATAAAGCTAAGATATAATGAACCATTAGTGGGCATTTAGTAAAGTTTAATGGCATTTATGTGTGAAAATCCATTCAACGTGATACGATATCTTCTCACTTGTGTTCAAATAAAACTCCTTTCTTATCACCTTTTCAAGTTATCTATATTATTCCATCTTACATTCATTCTTATCTCTGTATATCCGATAGTTGTTTTTTTCTCCATTTTCAGGAAAAATCCACAGAAGGAGTCTTTGAGAGAAATGGAAAAGAAGGGCAAGGTAGTTGTGTCTGAGAAATCATAAATGACTCCTTTATTCACAGATACTACGTGCAACAAAGAAGGAGGAACCTCTACATGGGAAACCATGTATGATTTATTAGAACAAGAGGATCCAAGACCTCTGGAAACAAAGGTCATAGATGACAGTAATGTTTCCTCAGATGCCTCCATTTTGAGACGACATGCTCATTTCTACATCGCATAGTCACGCGACCAAAGATAATCCCTTATACAGATATGGTCAAGTGGATAATTGATCAGGTCGATATCTCAGACAGAGAATTTAAGAATAGCAGCCAAGAGGTTATGGGATATTTTTCGCCAGACAACCTATGACTTATGTACAACCTACCAAAGCCACAAACGCTCTACAACAAACAGTTCCTCGAGAAGTTTGCCAAAGAGAATGAGGACCCAATAGATGTCACGCGGACCTTGTCAAAAAATGAGGGCAAGATAAAAACGACAAAACGGGTATGTACTCTACTGCATCTATTTCTCTCTCTCATAGCTTTGCAGTAGCCATGCTATGTAGGATGTTTGGCAAGCCTGATAGCACTAAATTTTCCCCATAATGGTTGCCATTAATAGATGTAGTCGTAAATGCAACCATAATGAATTAAGCCCAAATTTTGTCTGATAATTTAGCAAAGATGATAATGGATTATAGGAGGAAAAGGAGTATCTCTTCGAGGATTTACCCTCCATTTTTTATGAGTGCCTATGTGATGGATGCAATCTGTTTTGGTTCAAAATTTCCTATCATGGGATGGAAGTGGACTATGAAGGATCCACTTCCCATTCATATTTATCATAAGGACATGTGGGGGTCTCATTTTCACCCCCATTTTTAAAAAATTTGTCATGTAGTCATGCTGCCTATCCATAAATAGGTTTACACCAAAATTCCCCTAGGTTTTCTAAGAAAGCTAAAGTAGATATCCTCCCAGTGGCCAGACGGTTTGGGGAGGAAACATTCACATATATTAGAGTATTTGGGAGCATTTCCTCACTGCATGTCCTCCCATACTATGTCCCCGACAAATTGATGGCTTGAGAGATAGCCTACCAAACAATGAGTGAGGGTGGGCTAAGAAAACGATTGAAGGAGAAAAAAAAGGCCATTTGGCCTACATTTCTATTGCAGTGTGGGCATTTTCACTACATGATTTTGGGCATGTATGCAAAGAAGCGGAGATCATAAATCTCTAAAATTACCTAAATTCCCAGGAAGGCAGTATGACCCAAATGGCATTGTCAAAGACTTCACTACCCTAGTGAAAGTGAAGGCATTCACTCATGAGGAAGATGCATTTGATGACGCCTTCCTACAGAAAGAAACATTCACAAGTTCGAAGCACATGGCATCACTACTTTTTGAACCAATAAATCTTGAAACTTTTCATCAATATAGAGAAAGGAGGTTGTTAAAGGTCCCATTAGACCAATTACAGATTGAGACAATAAGGGATCCACCTCCTAGCGTAAGCCTAGAAGAGAGCTCCAGAGAAACTGCTAAAGATGATTTCGAAGTAGAGTCCCAAGAGAGGTCTACTAGGAAGTTATAACACTCAGAGAAATAGTCATAGAATGGGGGAAGTAAAGGTAAGGAGTCAGAAAAGGGTACAACTGTATCTACAGAAAAAAAAGGCTAAAATTCAGCAAACCTCAGCTAGAAAACAGGCTAAAATTCACTCCATCCACCCAGCCAACAAAACTCCCGGTGATTGATTTAGAGAAATAATGGGAGAATTTTAATAAAATGCTCCATATAGAGGGACAAACACTTAAGCTGTAGACTCCACAACATAAAGCAACTCAAGGAATAACAATAGAGAAAACTATAAGTACTCAAGAGGTAGAGCACATCCCTGCCACTCCTACCTCTGAAATTGTTTTGAGAATTGAGGAGATTCCTCCTTTAGATGTATTCTATAGCCCATCCCACAAAGCTATTGTCAAAAGGCAAATAAAGAAGAGGAATTTGGATGCTACAGTTTCTACTACTCCCGATAATGAATCAATGGATATTGTCTGGAAAGATTCACCCATCGACCCATCTGAGAACCTTACTAGACTGTCGCAGTTTGCAGGAGCCTATGCTACAACGACTATTGATAAAGCAACAAAGGTACAAATGTTTCTCAAAGAAAAGGAAAATAAAATTCTGCTATTGGAACAACAATTAGAGCAAGAAAAATCTAACCAACAAGTAGAATTGCAAATAGCCAAGCTCCAGCAAGAATTCGAGCAGATGCAAATAAAACATCAAGCCAGCTTAGTAGAAAAGGAAGCACAGATACAAGAAATAATAGATAAGTATAAGGACAGTCCGAAAATTGATCAGTTTATAATTGAAGCGCTCAACCTTAACTCCCAGCTAATGCACCAAAAAGAACTTCTATGCCAGAAGGTCTCGCAGTTGAGTCTTTATTACGAGACTAGTGACAAGTTAACAAGTCAAGTCGTTGACATGAGACTTGAATATGATTAAGTCTTGAAAAGAGTTTCTAAATTTATCAACTGGCAGAATTTAGAGGATGGGAGGAAGGTCGATTTTCCTAAACTAGAGGAGTCACATAAATAAATTCTATTTGTAGACTGGGATTCTTGGCTTAGATGAGCAGAAAAGGAAACAAGGGTCACAGTAGTAGCAGCACACAGTGTTATTGAAAACATCAATGAGAATTTACACAACGAAAACCTGGTGGTAGAGTTCTATACCAGGTTTTCTTCCAAATGTCAAACAACTCGAACAATAGTGGAGGTAGGCAACAGTGGAAAAACAAGAAGCAATTAGGCAAATGACCAGGTTAAACTGGGAATCATACTAGCAATATTTAGTTAAACTTTACAGCCAGTGGATGACGCTACAATGCCTAACCACTTCCATGCAAAAAATGGTGGCAATACTGACCGATGTCTTGTTCATTGGGTAGTTGAAATCTGCAATCGGCCGACCGACACAGCTCAAACTAATGACAGACATCTGCGATCTCAAAGATCAAATGCAAAGGAGTTAGTCACCATGTTTTATTTCTATTTTAAATTTGTGGAAGGTCGTTTAAACCTCCTCAATTATTTTTGTAATAATCTATTCTTAGGATTTATAATTTAGTATTTAAACCCCTCATGCATTTAGAGAGGGGTCCAGAAATTTTATCAGAAACAATCTTCAAAACATGCACTTTTGTCCCTTCGAGGAAGTTCTGGTGAAATGAATGGAACAAGATTTATTTTCATTTTATCTGGCATATTATACTGAAATTGCAATTTTGTACTCCTAGATGGTGTTGGATTGATTGGAAGTAGGTCGATATTCTTGAAACACATGAGCATAACTTATTACAAATGGTACTTTTATCTTGTGATTTTGTTTTATTTATGTATTAAGCAATAATTTTTCTTCAAATTGTTTATGTATGAAAGTTTAAATCTTGGTTAGGATTATTGCACTTTTCTATGGTGATGGCCTAAATTTTATGCATAATACATGTATAATTTATTATGCAATATATCTTTCACAATCATGTCAGATAACTATTTATCTGAAACATTATTGTTAAAATGATTTCACTTCTTATTGTTGTTGAATGATCTTTATTACCAATTGCTCTAGGACATTATTGTAGATCACATATTTCAATTTTATTCCTGGGTATAGTTATAGTTAGATAGTGTTTAAATTATGATATATGCATGTGATTATTAGTTTAGATTAGATCACTTTTAGCTTAAACATTCATTAGTGCGATCATAATTTATATTGGGAAACTGGTCCCATTATCCCCATTTGGAGCCACTACACCAAATGGAAAAGGAATTGCCAACTAAGGTCCAGACCAGGTGGTTTTCCCCCATGTTGTAAGAAATGATTTTCGAGGCTTCAACACTTTCCTGCTTATTATGTTTTTTCCTACTTTGCAGATGTCGATGTCTCCTCACATTGGTTTTGTTGATGGTGCTTGCCGAAGTACCCGGAACTTATCATCTGTAGCATGGGCCATTTATGACCCCCATGGTGAGTTGATTGATCTTCAAGGGATTTTTCTAGGTCAAACAACTAATAACATCACTGAGTATAGTGCAGTTACCAAATTGTTGTCAGAAGCTATCGCTCTTAGCATTCACAGCTTGTCGTTCTTCAACTCAACGGGAAATATTTCGTCAGAAACCCTCAGATATTGAGAATGTATCTACGTATTTTTCTATTGGAGAGAAATTTTGATTACATTACATATCATCATATTCCTAGACATATGAATACATGACACATGCATTAGCTAATTATGTGTTGCATAGACATTTACGAAACATGTAAAAATAAAAAACAAATCATTTATATCATAGTAAGTAGGAAAATATATATATGTGTGTGTGTGTGTGAATAATGTTTGTCATAAATCAAAGCCTCAAAAAATAATATGTGTGTCCAAAATACGTCGGTGGCTCGTAGGCCTAAAAAAATATGGAATGATAGACCTATGTACTAAACAATATGATGCTCGTGATATCATGTAACTGCTCAGACTACACGAGTCAGCAGTCGGCAGATTCGATCTGACACCGCCACCATATGCCTCTGGTACTGGCATGGGACATCACCCATCTGAGCATACTCTAGGATCCCATGGGTCAAACTGTCGAGATTCCGGGCAATATCCTCCTCGTTGTCGCTCCCCTCCTCATAAGGAGCGACATCAAACTACTGAGCGACGTGCCTGGCAATCAGGGACACCCCGACAGGGTGTTCTGGTCCAACATCTGCATTCATAAAATTGAATTGTCATGAATGTATATATTTCAAAAACAGTAAAAAAATCAAAAACTAATTTTTTTGTTTTGTTTTTACCTCCATCAAAATCGTCCCCTTCTTAGAACGACATAAGGCCAATCCTCCACTATAATCATTTTTCATCATAGCCATGAGAAGAAGGCGGGCTTGTAGGACATATGTTGGCTCCCCGTAACCCTGGGCATCAGTTCGCTCCAACGGACCATCCTTGGGTCTCGTGGCATCGGCGTATCCAACTCAGTTAGCTCGTACTGGAACAGCAGAACCTGCTCAAGGAAGAAGGTCACTAGCACAAACCCAAAGAAAAACTACTTCAGGTTTCCTGCCTTAACTTTTGATAGCTAGCGCTTCATGTTGATTTTCATAGATTCTGCCTAGTTAAAAAATAGTGAGCATTGTGCACTCGATAGCATATAGGAACTTGGACTTGTTAGTCTCATGCGATGCTTAGGACCCAACCACTTTATTAATGGTCAACATTAACACTCTCAACACAAGATCCCGAATAGTCGTGATCTCGATCTTTCCACTCTTGGAATTGAGAGCTTCTGGGCAATGTTCGGCAAGTAACATGGACACACTTTCCCCAATCAGCCTCGACCCATATAGGTTGACTGGTTCCCCTCTCTAGGACAATCCTATGATGAAATAAATATCTGAAGTCTCCAACTCCAACTCTTTGTCACTAATGATAAACATTTTCTGATTTATGTCTCAGAGACTAATCAGGTACCGTAGCAACTGAGATTGAGCCAGCATCCTTGGTGTGATAAAGAACTTGAGGAGCCCACAGTTCCTCAAAGCCTCCAAGCAACTTGGATGAGCTATTGCTTGGGTATCGATATCCATATGCTCTTGTTCTTTCCAATCCACCATTTTCGACGATTTTCTTCCTGCAAAAACCATTTAATCAAGTCAATGATCATCTTTTGACAAAGAAATTTGGATTCAAGAAGTGAAATTGAGCAAAAAACATGTAAATTTTTGTTTACGGTGTCGACACAACTGTTTTAAAAACAGTGGTGCCGACGACACGGCTAGCAGTTTTAGCCACCCCCGATTGGTGCGATTCTATGCCCAGAAAGAGGGCAATTTTTTTTTTGCCATAAGCTCCCCATGAAACCAAAAAAATGGATAAAAATAGGAAAAAACAGTATGAAAATGGAGCTTAATGTCTCGGAGCTTACCTGCACCTGACGGCTCGGCGAATGACCTCCCAGATCTCCTGGAATCTACAAAAAAATTAGGGCACAAAAGGGTAAAATGCTCTTCACACAAAGGTAAAATGGTAAATGGTAAAAAATAATTAGTTTCCCCCTTTTTATTCATTTTTAATGAAACTATTAGGGTTTTTAAAGTGTTTTTGACCTATTTTGCCTCAGAACTGCATAATGCATTTACCTTTCTTGTGTAGCAACAGGTGACGGATTATTGACGATGATACCTCGAGTCCTGTTTAAGCCCTTTTCTTGACTCATAAAACTCAAATGAAAAGATCGTCGAGAATTTTCCCTTTTCACTCGTTAAAGAAAATAAAATGGGGAGGTTTTCTTTCAGCTCTTTTTCGACCTTATAAACAGGAAAATATTGTCGAGCTCTTGTCATTTTGAACTCGTTAAAGGATGTAAAACGTCGTTTACCCAGTATACATTTACCCCTTTTTTGTGCTGGGATAAACTATTTACAAAAAAGGTACTCCTTGACTGAAATGGTCAAGCGGTTCTCTCAAGTATCGTTTTCTACCTTTTCGGGCTCGCGAGACACAAATGTATGAAAAGGGACCATGTCAAGTTTTTTTTTTCTTGTCTTTTTCAAACTCTCTAAACATGAAAAAGATACTGAGTTACACCTTTGTCGGACTCGTTAAAACATTAAACGACATTGGATTCATCGCCATGATGAACATGAGATTCTCCTTCCTAGGGCTCATTAAACTTACTAGGTCGGATTCGTCCGAAGGATGAACTTACAGTGCAAGCATATGCTATCCCCTTCAAGCTTGTGATAAAAAATAATTGGGGTACCTACTAGAAATGGTGGGAGGAAATTTGGAAATTCTATCAGTTGTGTCGACAACTCACTCTTGAACATGACACTTTCTGATTTGTGTCGGGTTGGGATATCCTCCTTTTCATTTGACCTTCCTGGGTTGGGCCACTCATTTTTTCCTTCCATTTGATATCTGCCATGTCATCTTGACCACCAATCCCATGGATCCGAAAGCTGCCAAACTCCGGAATTGTGTCACTGATATGTTCAAGAGTTAGTCCCTCCAGAGTTACACTTACTCCTGATTCTATGGACCATCTGAAATCATTCACATCCCTTTGTCTTGTGTCGATGATGTGGGATACATCATGGCCCTCCTTCGACATAGTCGCTTCCTGTCAACTTCAGCTCATCATCCAAGAAGCTGGTCGACAGACTCCCTTCCAGTACCTTAGAGTTTGCATGCCCTAATGGTAAGTTCTTCGCACTCGACGAAAAGTTCACATCATTGGCTTTCGATTGGGTGATTTCATGGGTGTTTGACATCAGTTCCTTTATTCACATTCCGTGAACTGCACTGTCAGTACCTTGAGAACCATTGTCATTATTGGTGGTTTCTCTCACACTTGTTAACTGTTCACATCATTTACCAGTAATCAAGTTACTTCTTAGCATGTTCAACTTCAACACATTCATTCGCATGTTAAGATTTGTACTTTGATCAGGTCGTTTAGAGCGCAAGACCCTAGGCTAAGATTACACAAGTTCAGGTTGCAAGGTGATGTGACATGGTCATGTTGACATACATGTCTCTTTCAGATGGATGGCTATGACCATACCATGAGTTTTTATATGTGATCCTTCTCATTATTGGATGGCTACGACCATACCTTGGTTTCATTATGATCCTTTCTACTAGATGGCTGCGCCCATGCCTTGGATCCATTTACATGATCATTCTCTGGATGGTTGCATTCATACCATGATTCATGTATTATTCCTCAGATTTTTTAGTGATGTATATGTATCTATGCTTGTTTGCAGGTTATCTGACGACAGACTCCGGTTCCCTGCATGCACTTGTGAAGTATTTCACTCCTCACTCTAGTTCGGCCTTCACACTTTAAGGGGAATATGTTACACAACATCTTGTCACTGTCCCTGTACTCCCCATCCACGATCCTGGAGGACCTCTACAGTATACCCGACATGTTTTCCTATCATGAAGAAACTCCCATTGTGTCCCTCTTCATGAGCATAACAATTCCCTTTTGCATCATTTCCGAAAAACCTTATGTTTACCCTAGTTTACAAGACCCGTGCCAATGACCTGTGTCCTCCTCACATCGATATGTAGGGATTAAAATTGTCCCTAGCACTGATTGGATCGACTGAGCCCTTTCACAGTCACGCCAATCCTCTTTTATAAAGTTTTTTAAATATGGAGCGGAAGCTTCCAACGCTAGAAGCTGTGTAACAAAAGTCTGGTAAATGGTTAGGCCAGATGGACTCAAGGAGGTAAATTTGGGCTCCTTTCCCCTATTAGGATGGAACTAATCCAAGAGATAAGGCCTTCTCCCATGAGAAGAGGAACCATCTCCTATCCATCCAAACTATAAAAACCTCTCTTTTTCCCAAGCAAGAGCTAGTTTTTAGTTTGGAGTTAGAATAATTATCAAGACATCTATAGTTTGAAGTTTTCTAGTGTATGTTTGAGGGAGAATAGTGTGCTTGAGTGTGATTTGAGACTAGAGGGAAATATTCCTTAAGATATATATTATTGGGGTTGTCCATGAAGTGCTAGAAAAAGTGTCGGAACCCGGATACGTCAGAGGAGACCAACAATGTCAAGGCACTAGTTGTAATCTCTTTTTTATTTATATAAATGCAACTATCGATTGATTTCCTACATGAAGTGTCATTTTATATCTTTATGGCTTAATGTTCCTTGACCTATTAAGTAGGCTGAATACAATATTGTATGCTATTACATTTGTTGTTTGCTATTGTTTGCTTGTTTCAGGTGTGCAAAGGAAGGAAACGAAAGATAGCTGAAACGAAGAAGCAAGGTCATCACCAAGCAGAATAACGTTCTAAGAGGTAGGCTCTCTTAATTGATTCTAGCCTAAGGAAATGTTCCATAGATTGTCTGTTTGTTACTAGACCCGCTCTCTTGGGCTAGAGGAATTGTTTGTGTCTGCACTTAGAATTTATCTGCATCACAGATTCCTCTCTCATGGGAAGCATTTCGCTTCCTGCTCCTCCACTTCTCGACAAATCTACTGCAGTTGCCTCTACCAATATGATATCTTCTTGTACTGCTCCAGTTGATCTCTGGGTAGTGTTAGATGAATCTAATGTTTACAATTTTGGTGATCGTATTTCTCTCAACCCCATTGAACTTGACTACGAAGCCATCTATTTGGCTTGCGCAACTTATTCTAATCCTTCCTCTTTGATTAATTTGGTTGATCATTCCTTAAATTATGGTACATCGTTTGATCCTTTCTCTCATAGGTTTTCTGCCAATGGGAGTATCATGGAGATCATGATGTTGAATTATGAGCCATGGGATGACCATCATCATTGTTCCTCCTTGCTAGATTCCTTCAAGGACAATCTTAGTGAAATTTATCAATCCAATGCCGTTGAGTTGTCTATGAAATCCACATCCTTTTACGATGTCGATTATGATAAAAACTTGTCAAATATTGGAAATAATATCCCTCTCGACATTTCGATTAAACCCAACATTATAGAAAATATACATATCGGTTAGTCTTGCTATCCTGATGAGATCAAGACTTTTAAAGTCCTATTCCATGAGTTTCATTAGATGAAATTTCAGCCTAAAAGTGGCCTCCTAAGGAAAAATAATAAAATAATAGGAAGATAATAAAACAAGAGTTGTGAATTTTGGAGGGAAAGAAAAAAAACTACTTGTTATTGTATTTTTTTCTTATCTCCTTATCGATTTACTCAAATTTCAAGTGTAGACACTCCTTGGATGAAAAATTAAATTCTACATCCAACGAGTGCCCATTATTCATACTTCTGAGATTACCCATATCAATAAAAATTGAAGATACATTAAAAAAAGCGTATTCAACACGTTTTTTTAATGTATCTTCAATTTTTATCAATGTGAGTCTTCTCAAAAGTATGCATAATGGGTACTCGTTGGATGAAAAATTCAATTATGCATCCAACGAGTGTCTACACTTGAAATTTGAGTAAACCTATAAGGATTTTAACCAAAAATACAATTAGAAAAATTAGTTTTTCTTATTTTCCCTCCAAAATATTTACATGTACCTCATTTTTATTGGTTTACATATTACGTACATGAAAATTTCATGGGCACTTTTAGGCTGAAATTTCCTCTAATGAGAGAAGTTTTCACCTGGTCTTATAAATAAATTTTAGGTATCGACCCAAACATCATTGTGCATGAAAATAAGATGTATCCTAATGCTAAACCAGTTCATCAATGCCTCCATTTGGCCCATCCCAAGAAGGTTGTTGCTATTAAGGCCAAAGTTGAAAAACTTTTACGCATTGGTTTCATCTATCTCGTACCTTTAACTGAGTGGGTGTTTAACATTGTTCCTGTCATGAAGATACAAGGAACAATTCATGTGTGTGTCGATTATCGGGACATAAATCATGCTTGTCTGAAGGATAATTATCCCAACCTGTTCATTGACCAGATTTTTGATGATTGTTCCGGCTATGAAATATTTTCATTTATGGATGGATTCTCTAGCTATAATCAAATCAACATTCTCTTGGCGGACCGACATAAAACCACGTTTATTTGTCCCTGGGGCACATTTGTGTATCAAAACTCCCTTTCAGACTGAAGAATGTTGGGGCTATGTTTCAGAGGGAAATGAATTATGCCTTCCATGACCTCAAACATATTGTGTAACCCTATTTGAATGATTTTCTTGCTCACTTGAAACATCGAACTGATCACCTGATGCATATTAGGGCCATATTTTTATGATGTAGACATTATAACATTCAACTTAATCCGCACAAGTGTGTGTTTTGTGTAAGTTCCAGTCAACTTCTCAGTTTTGTTGTATCAAAACATGGAATTCATATTCACCCATTGAAAGTCCCGTCGATCATTAATCTGCCTACTCTTTCTTCCCTCCTTCAACTTTAATAACTCTAAGGGAAGGCTAACTTTATTTCGAGGTTCATTCTCAACTACGCCGAACTGAACAAAGGATTTACTTGCTTGTTAAAAGAAAGGGGTTCCCTTCTGTTATGGTGACGCTTCTCAAAAGGTGTTCAATGCCTTGATAGATGTTCTGATTTGGGCATCTTTGTTATATCCCATAGATTACCAATGCGATATTTCTTGTACCTCACCTCTGTTTCTACCATTGCTATGGTATTGGTACATGAGGAGGATGTAAGAACTGAACATCCTATTTATTACTTGAGTCTGAATCTCAATGATACCAAAGCCAAGTACACTCATGTCGAAAATTTGGCTTTGGTTGTTGTCCAAGCTATCCAGAAATTTCGCCATTGCATACTACTTCACAGGAATATAGATTTTTCTGATTGCAACCCCATGACATACATCTTATTGTGAAAATGACTGGGGGGGGGGGAGTACTCTAAGTGGATTTTCATCCTATAAGAGTTCGATTTGGAATCATCAAATTCAAGTTGAAGAAATCCTTAGTTTTTGGTGAGCTAGTTTGTGACCTTCTCACGACTGAAACTGAAACAATGTCTGTTAATTCTATTCTAGAAAAGTTGTTGTGTCTGATCTTGTCATCTAACCCGTGGTATGGAGACATTATCATATATCTCTAGACCCAGAATTTTTGGTCTGATACCTCTCTCTTTGACTAGCGACGTATCCAATATCAATCCAAGAATTACATTATAATCAACGACACTATTTATCGTCGTGGTATCAATACAAATTTTCAAAGATGCCTCACTCACGAGGAGGTTGAGAAAGTCTTAAATGAATGCTATTCTAGGGCATATGGTGGTCATATGTCTGGTTATGCCACTGCACAGAAGATCCTGCATGCTGGTTACTTTTCGCCTACCATATATCGCAACTACATCCTCACCATCCAAAAGTGTCATGCATGCTAGATATATGATCATAAGACCCGTATTGTACCCACTCCTTTGCATCCTATTATTGCCGTTGGACCGTTTATGAAATGGGGCATTGGTTTCATGACATGTAACTGTCACTCGGCCAGGGGGCATGGCTATATCATTGTAGCAGTTGACTATTTTACCAAGTGGGCTGAGGCGATGCCTACATACAATAACACTGGCAAAACAAATGTTCACTTTTTCTTCAACCATGTCATTGCATTGTTTGGTGTTCCACAGGCTGTAGTCACCTACCATGGAAAACATTTTCGCAATCACATGAATTCTGAACTGACTACCAATCTGGGACTCTTGCATAAGAGTTCCACTCCCTACTATCCTCAGGAGAATGGGAAAGTTTAGGCAATCAATAAAGTTCTCAAAACAATGCTTCAAAGTATGATAGGGGTCCACAAACTGGACTAGCATCTTATTCTTTATGCGGCCTTGTGGGTGTATAGAACCTTTGTTAGGACTTCTACAGGGTTCACACCATTCCAACTGGTTTATGATCTAGAAGTAATCCTTCCAATTGAATGTGAAATTTCTTCTCTCAAACTTGTGGTCAAAATCCTCCCTACCACTTTCGTGGAAGAGGAATGTATCTTACATCTTACATGCTTAGATGAAACTTGACATGGTGCCATGATGGCTAATGAAACCCATAAGAAACATATCAAAGCGCAATATGACAAGAGTTTCAAGCCTCGTGTCTTATTGAAAGGAGTCCTCGTCTTATTATAAAATCAAGAGTATGATAAATTAGGATTGGGGAGTTTCAAGACAATTTGGCTAGGTCCATACATTGTCAAACATGTTCTTGCTAAAGGGGCCTATGAGCTTGTTGATTTCAATGGATTTCCCTTGGCGCAACCTAGAAATGGGTTGTACCTTAAGAAATACTATGCTTGATTTTTTGCATAATGCACTATGTACATGCTTTATATAGGTGTGATTGAGTGTGTTTTTAGTATGTTCCCTTTGGAGTTCCCTATGGTTTTTGTTAATCTTGTTTACATTTGGTTTGTAGATGTTGACATCCCTCAAACCATATGTTGGTTATGCTGATGGTGCTAGTCATAGTACTCAGAACCTCTCTTCTACAGCATGGGCTATATATGCTCCAAATGGAAAGTTAGTTATCAGACTCGACTCACAACTTGTAGTACTACAATTGACTAATGTCTATTTAGTTAGAATTCCAACTATGCTTCACATGCTCATGAGGGTTTTCCTTCTAGAAATATATTTTGATTTCATCTAATATCAACACATTTCTAGAAATATAAATACATTGGAATATGCATTGGTTAATCATGTTTTAGATAGACATTTGCGACACATGTAAATTAAATTCAATACACATCACATACATTGATATATATATATATATATATATATATATATATATATAGATCAAAGATTGGTTTTACAAAATTTTGTGCCCAAGACACATGTGGCCACATGGCCTAAAATATATATGCAATCAAAATATAGCTATAACCCTCCTAGTAGACTAATCATAGTGCTCATGGTCACACGCCACTATGAGAGCCATCTTGCACAGTAGCCAGCTGATACATCCAGGCACACCAATAGTATGTCATTGTTGTCTCATAGGAATCTCGTCGATCTTAGTCTCAACTATGCCATGGGTCAACCCATCCATGTGACGATTAACATGTGAAAGGGTCTTAGCCACATTGAGATCCTGTAGCACCTATCATCCTGCTACAACAAGTTTTACTTCTGCAAGTTCATGTTGTGGGTCTTCTTCATGGTGAAGATAAGAAGGACCCACAGGTCAAATATTTTCATGTGTACAAATAAATAGTTTAATGTCAGATACATAAAAAAACAAATTTGTAACTTAAAAATCAAAAAATGGTCAAAATGTTTTACCTATGGCACCCCATTGCTTTCCATCAGGAAACATGAGCTTCGAGTCTCTATGGAAATCCATCCCCGCGTATGGCTAGTCTTCTATCATAATGAGTTGCATGTGAAACCATCTGAAGAAGAAAAGTCTGAAGCTCATCGAAAATGGACCTGCATGTCTGGACATGAGATCCACCCATCTCCTCACTCGTGGGACTTTTGATTCTGCGAGCTTGAATGAGATTTGATGTGGCATGAGCAATGGAGTCCACTCTAAGGAAAAATCAACCAATATCGAACCATAGCCAAAGTTTTTTAACTGTCCATATTTTTTCTTGGTTAGTTGTTCTTTCGTATTTACTAGTACTCCCTCACTCCAGTTGAATATTGGCATCTCCATACATTCTAGGGTGTACATCATATGGGACTAATTGGCCACAAGTAGGGTTTCCCTATCGGCCAATATGGTGATGATAAACATGATCGTTCTTAAAGGCAAACAAACCACATCCTTGACGTTGATTTGTCCATATTTGGTTGGTTGGGATCTCAGTCTATAATGTGCATTGATGTAATCCTTGATTATTTCTCCACTACTCCCTGAACCAAATAAAGAGACGGGGGAACCTCACCTTGACAGACTAGTCAAGAAGTATATATCTTCCACCCGTATTTCCAGCATATGTGCATCAATTCTGAATGTTTGTGCCTGAACATCCCATGCACAAACAAGATACCTTAATAATTCCATCTATTGCCTCGCAACAGGAAGCCAAAATAATTTCAAGATTCCACAATTTCTTAAAGCCTAGATAGTGGCAGGATCATTAGCTACAGTCAAATCTTGTTCCTCATGTTCTCTTTCACCCCATATTAAATCCATTTTGTTCCAATAGATAGTTGAAACATCACAAGAAGTATCATTAGGATAAGTTTCATGCAAAAAACTAGAGAAATTTTGAGAGAAACAAGCAAAAGAAGTTTCGGAATTGCTCTTAGTGCACCCCCCCTAAGGGCAGACAATGCATTGCAACACTCTTCCTAGTGCATTTTCTCCCTATTTAGTGCTCTTTTCGACCTTTTGTGGGTGTGTAGGACCTAGGGTGAGGAATTAGATCCCTAAGACCCTAAAAAACTGGAAAATTTTGTTAGAAATCATTAAATGGAAGCATGAAAGAAAAGAGGAAGGTTATAGCTCCTACCTGGAAGTGAAGAAGCTTGAAATGATCCACTGGATTGGTCACAATCAACTACAGAAGATTAGGGGAAAAACACTCATAGCTCTCTCTTAAAAGGGTAAAATGTGAAATGGTAAAAATGAGTTACCTTTTGCCTATTTAATGATCATTTTCATCATTATTTTTTTTAATATTTTAATGTTTTTACCTAAATGTGATTCAATTTTATCATGAAACATGTATTTTTAATATTTTGGTGGTGTTTTGAGTAGTTTGATAGATGTTTAAACAAATTGATGATGTCTAAATTGAAAAACGTCATTTTGACCAAAGAGAAGACTTTTATTTCTTTTTTGGGCTTTGTAAACCTATGAAAAAGGAACACCTTGGACTCCTCTTTCAGCTCTTTTCAAACTGTCAAAATATGAAAAGATTGTAGAGCACTTTTCTTTTCGAACTCGTTAAAGTAAATGAAAAGACATGTACTCAATATAAGTTTAACCCTTTCCCAGACTGAGATAAACTATCTACGAAAAAGGAATACCTTAGTTGAACATGGCTAAGAGGTTCTCCTAAGTATTGTTTTCTACCTTTTCAGACTCAAGAGACTATCTACGAAAAGGAACTTTTTTATTTTTCTTTTTCAACTCTTTTTCAAACTCTTTAAACATGAAAATGATGTTGAGTTAGACCTTCGTTGGACTCATAAAAGCATCAAACAGTGATGGACTCATCGAACATGAGGATATTGAACCACTTCTTCTTAGGGTTTGTTAAATATACTAAGAGGGATTCATATAAAATGATGAACTTACATATCAAGCATATGTCATCCTCCTCAAGCTTATTAAAAAATAAAGAGGTACTAACCAAAAATGGTTGGGGAAATTTGGAAAATGGGATACTCCACCTATTAATGGCAACGAGTCACTCTTGAACATGACACTCTTCCACTTCATCTCCGTGGTTGTTGGGTTGTGAAATATGCTTGTCTTTTGATTCATCACGCCATATCAAACCCTCCTCTTTTGGTTTTGGGTCAATGATGCCAACTCCATTCAGTGTCACCAATGTGTTCAAGAGAAGTCATTCAGTTAATATCTATTACAATACTCTGAAGCCTTCATTCCATGTCTACCATTCTTGAACTAGTTCCAAATCAATGTCATTTTGTCTCGAATCATGACACCTGTTTGGTGTCAATGATGGGGGATACATCAAGGCCCTCCTGTGACGGGTCACTTCCTATCGACATCATCTCATTATCTAGGAATTTGACTTAGAAACTCTTCCTTCGGTACCTTGGGACTTGCATACATCAATGGGAAGTTTCCTCACTCTCAACGACAAGTTTTCATCATTGGCCTTCAACTGAAAGATTTTGTGTCATGCTTGGCTTCAACTCATTCATTCACACCATACAAATTGTATTATTATAACTTGAGAACCATTAACATCATCAGTGGTTTCTCTCGCATATGTCAACAACTTACATCATTGGCTAGTAATCAGATGGTGCCTGTGATATTCAACTCCAGCTCCTTTATTCTCATAGTTAGACTCATACATTAGGCAATCGAGTGAACAAGATAGAAGACCCCAAAACTAGTTCCATCCATCCGGGCTACGCTTTTTGGAGTAATGAAATATTATAAAGAATGATGGCTATGATCATACTCATAGTCATCCAATCATGGATCCACACTTGGTCATCAGTGGACATGACTTTATGATCATTGTACATGTAATGTTAGCTTATGTGTTGAGAATGGGTATGCCTCCCTCAACAAATATATAATGATTAAAATGTATTGTAACACATGATGATTTTGACCAGTTGTTCTTGATGTGAACTTATCACAAGGTAAATCACTTCAATCATCAACCATTATTTCTGACTTTGATATTTAGGGGGCAATCTATTATAGGCCATTTTTCCGGATCTATTCAATAGGCCTGCACACTGGATCAATCAACGTACACGATTGTCATCATCCCTACACAAAGCCCTAATCATGACTCTTCCAAATCCCCAAGTTTCTGGGTCTGGCTGCTTCATTTTAGTGTTTTTAAGGCCCAATTCACAATGACCCTTTAGGGACCTACAGTCAGTGGCATGTTGCTCTGTTATGCACCAACAATGATCAATAGTAGGTTTTCCCTTGTTGGGGATGCTCAAATTCTATAAATTCAGGAAAAATAAAAAGTATCCTGCAGATTACTCTTCCAGAAGATTCCAGGAGTTGTTTCAAACATTTACCTTGGATAAGAAATTTCAATCCTATCTTATCCTGCCTTGGAGGGTTCACCTCTTATCCCTTGAGCTCATCCTTCCCTCTTAAGTGGATCTGAAGCCTAGATTACTAAATCTATAAGAATTCCTAAACTACCATCCCTCTTCTATAAATTTACAACCATCTACAACATTAGGGTTGGATTTTGGAGGTTGTTCATACCCTCATGTAGTTGCCTTGAACCTAAGAGAGTCAAGATCTTCATGCATTAGGGTGACATTGAGGTGTGCTTTGTGACAAGGAAGGACAAGTCAAATTGGGGAGATCTCTACAAGATCAACTACTATTCTTGGTTGTAAACTCTCTCCTTTTCATATTAATACAAAGAGTATACCATTTTCCTATATGTGTTATGTTAATTTTACATTCATGTATTTCAATGCTTTTCTAATCCATCGAATAGAGTGATTGGATAATGCTACATAGATGTCATAGACCTTTGGCTTGTGTTGATTGTATGTCCAAGTTCAAATTCTAGCAATCAAAGCTATGATTGGAGCTTATAATATGAGAGGAAAGGAAGGTTGTGATAGATTCCAAGTAAGCCTCTTTCCATTCTTCAATTTATCTAAGGGAAACTTTATATTCTTTTCTTTTTGTTGTTCTAGACTAGTCCTCTAGGTCTAGGGAATATACTTCTATCCACAATCGTAAATTACACATTAAAAAAAAGGAACTTGAGAAGATATAGTTTTAACTTTAGGAGGAAGAATCAGACTTTAGAATAGAACAAGAATCAGAAGAAGAAGATCCACACACTTGAGTTTTGAGAAGATAAATCCGAGAGAGAAGGTAGCCAAAGAGGTATAATCCATTTGCTTTCTATTCAAAATTTTCTTTATCTATTACTGATGATGATCCCAAAACTGATAGGGAGGAAGTGAATTCAGAGGATGGAAAAATCTGGAAGAAGGTCATGGTTGATGAAAAGAAATCTTTGGACAAAAATGAGGTTTGGGATCTAGTAGAGTTACCGGATGGAAGGAAACCCATTAGCAACAAATAAATGTTTAAGAAGAAGATGAATGCAAAAGGAAAGGTGGATAAATACAAAGCTCAATTGGTGGCAAAATGTTATTCCCAAGTGTCGGGAATTGATTTTAGTGAAATTTTTCTTTCCTATTTCCAAGTTATCTTCTATTAGATTACTTTTATCTATTACTACTTCTTTTGATTTTGAGGTAGAACAGATGGATGTGAAAATAACATTTCTTCATGAGTATCTAGAAGAAGTGATATGCATGAAGCAACCTGAAGGCTTTGCAGTGAAGGGTAGGAAAAAAATGGTATGTAGGTTAAAAAAGTCTTTGTATGGGTTAAAATAGTCAGCAAGGATGTGGTATCAAAAATTTGATACATATATACGGGGACTGGATTCACAAGGAGAAAAGCAGATTACTGTGTGTATTTTAAATTAATTGGTGACTGTGTTATTTATTTGGTCTTCTATGTGGATGATATGTTGTTGATTGGAAATGACAAAGAAATTATCCAAGATTTGAATACCTAATTGTCCTCTAAATTTGACATGAAGGAACTTGGTGTTGCAAACTATATTTTGGGCATGGAAGTTAAATGAGATCGGGCAAATAGGAATCTTTGGTTAAACCATAGGAAGTATGTTTAGACAACATTGAAGAGGTTTAATATGCAAGACAATGAATCAGTGAAGGTTCCTATTCCTGTAGGTTTAAAGTTATATGTTGAACAGTGTCCCAAGACGCAGGAAGAGGAGGAGGACATATCTTGTTTTCCATATGTGAGTGCACTTGGTAGCCTGATGTATGAAATGGTATATACCAGACTAGACATTGCACACACTGTGGGAATATTGAGTAGGTTTATGTCAAGACCGGGGAAGGATCTTTGGAAAAAAATGAAGAAGGCTTTCAGGTATTTGCATGGCACTAGTGATTATGGTCTCCACTACCAAGGAATACCATGATTGGATAGAGCTTTGGAAATACATGACTTTTTTGATGCAGACTGGGCTAGAGTTTTGGATAAGAAAATATCTACAAGTGGGTATCTGTTTAACTTATTTGGAGGATCATTCCATTGGATCAGCATGAGACATTCTATAGTGTCACTTTCAACTAAAGAGTTTGAATACATGACAGCCACTCATGCAAGCAAGGAAGCATTTTGGTTGCAGAGATTGTGTTCAAGTATGGGGTTGGCACATCGAGCTATAAGGATAGATTGTGACAACCAAAGTTCAATTTTCTTGGCAAAGAACCTTGCTTATCACTCAAAGACAAAGAACATTGATGTTAAGTATCACTATGCAAGGGATATGATTAAAGATAAAAAAGATTTTCAGGTAAAGGTGGACACTTTGAAGAATCTTGCATATGCATTGAAAAATTCCGTGAACACTAAGAAGTTTTCTTGGTGTAGAGAAACAATGGGCATTGTATCCTTGGGCCAATGAAGAGATCTGATGTGACCCTCGGTATGGAAAGAAAACAATAAGTGGGGTAATGTTCGGTGTGTGTTATATTCTTTCCATGCATCATGGGGTTTGGGGAGGACCCAATAATTGTTGGGTGGACCCAAGGATGCAGGGAAAACCCAAAGATGGTGGACGGACTTTGCGCATGGTTTGCACGCATGGGTTTTTTGCTCTGTGGTTTTTTCCTGTGCTATTTGTAGATTCGGTCAAGGGAACTATGATTATGTTCTAATCCAAGCTTAGTGGATTTGGGTTTATGAATGCTTCGACATGTATGCATATGTATTGTAACATTGAAAGGAATATAATGAAAAATCAATTTGGTCTTCTTAGTTTTGGGATCTAGGGGAAAATCTTTGTGTATATTTGTTTTATGTTCTCACCATTGTATATTTTTCTATTTTAAGAATTCGTTTGTAGGTAATTTCTTTACATTGTTAGAACCTTCACACATATTCAATTCATGAATGATAGCTGATGAGGCTCATAATGCCATTCTACAGCTTTAGAACTCTCTTTCTCACAATTATTTACAATTTTTGTTATATTATGTTTAGTGAGAGGGGTAAAAGATGTTTTTCTATGTAATCTGTCATAATATGGTTTAATTGTAGGAAATGGAGCAATTTTGAGATTATTTCAATGTAAGAGCTCAGAGTAGACGACAACGAGAGATTCTAGGAGGTTTTCCACCTCCTTAACCCCCTCAATCAGGAAAAATCACCACTTTCTCTCTCATCAGCTCGAGGTCATTGGCAGCCAAGCAAGACGTGGTCATTGGCAACCAAGAAAGTGTAGCTCAAGGAGATCTGGATCCACCTTTCTTGAGTTTTGTGAGACAAACATCCCTATTTTCTAGGGAGTTTTTGGTAGTTACTCTCTTGTATAAATAAACATGCCAATGAGCTCATTAGGATTCAAACTTTGTTTTCAGCTAAAAGGTTATTGATCTTGAGCACTTGATATTGTTATTTTTGACTTGTTATGTGATGTATTTAACATTGATTCAATGATAATGAAAAGTTTCTGTTAGGTCCCTATACTACTAGTGTAACCCCTTATTATTATTAGTACAACCCCCTTATTATATTGTTGTTCCCATGTAGTCCCCATATTTTTATTATTGTGCCCCATAGAAGCCCATTACTGTTATTATTGTGCCCTTACATTATTATTGTTATGTCGGCTCTAATTAGATTATGACCCCTTAGACTCCTATATATAGAAAGGAGGTCTTGTCATTTGTATCATCCAAGAATTGTTCATCTGTGTAATATAAAGGAGGTTGTCCCCTCAAATAGGCTTATTTCTAAGGCATCCATCTATCTTTCCTATCTTTTTGTGAGCTAGTTTCATAACATTTGGTATCAGAGCTTTGGATTCTAGGGTTTTGTTGCTCCAAATAGGTCATCGTGGTATTTTCGCTATAACATTTTTTTTGGCGACGTTACAGAAGCTACAAAAAAACCCATTTGAAAAGAAATCTTGCTGAACTGCACGTCTGAATTTCAGGTCTTGTCTCGCTATATTTTTGGATATATGATCTGAGGAAGTTAGGGTTTTGGAAAGCTCCAAAATTTCATCTAAAACAGGTCATCGTGGTATTTTTGCTATAACCTTTTTGGTACAAATTTTCAGAAGCTACAGAAAAAAACCATTTGAGAAGAAATCATTCTGAATCTCGGCACCAAATTTCAGATCTTCTCTCACTACATTTTCGGATATATGATGTGAGGAAGTTAGGGTTTTCGTAGACTCTCTAATTACATTCTAAACAAGTGACCTTGGGAAATCGTCATAACGTTTTCTCTGAGGAACAAATTGGAATTTCGTAAGAAGTTACAGAAAGAGGACGGATTGTAGATTTCTATGCATAGTTTTCAGATCCGAAGGTCGACACAGTGACACGTGGCATGCCATACAAGTTCTCTCTACCGAAACATTATATAATCAGGTCACCTTAGGAGATTGGGAATAACTCTTTCTTGAAGAATCAAATTCTGATCAGACTTGCGGGGTTAGAAAGAGGACTCAGAGGGCTACTGCAGGAGACATTTCAAAACTTTGAGATCTAAAAGTATAGAGTTATAGTCATTTCAATATCGAGCTCCTGAAATCAAGAAAAGGTGATATGTGGAAGTTTGGTGGAAAGGATACAGTAAATTGGATATTACAGATGGAGAAATATTTTGATCTACATGGTGTACCACTGTTACAAAAGGTATGTATTGCATCTTCATATTTATAACCGGATCAATTTTTATGGTATAAAGTGCTTTGTTCTCGTAAACAACTTGTTACGTGGTCAATTTTCACGGAGGAAATGATAGCACATTATGAGGATACAAAGAGAAACACCTTCTTTAGAGCAACACTACAACAATTGGAAGAAAAAAGAGAAAAATGGCTTTGTTACAAAGTTGAAAGAAAAATTATGGCGACAATGAAGTCTCACAACTATAAATATGGAAGTGTTGTTTCTCCTAGCCTTACACATCCTACAAGGGTTACACCACAATAATTGGAAGAAAAAAGAGAAAAAGGGCTTTGTTAGAATTGTGATAAAAAATACATTAAAGTTCATAAGTGTGTTGAGAAGAAATTATTTTAAATTGATTGTGGAGAGGAGGAATAAAAGGATCAAGAAACATCAAAAGAAGAGTATATACACCAGGAACCAACCCCAGAGAAAGAAGAAATGAATCCAACCATATCTTGTAAAGCATTGGAAAGAATTACCACTCCTAAAAATCTCAAGATAGAAGGACATATCAAGAAGAAAAAGGTTCAAGAAGTGAAAGATCACATCGAGAAAGAAGAAATGAATTCAACCATATCTTGTAATGAATTGGACGAAATTACCACTCGTCAAACTATCAATATAGAAGGATATATCAAGAAGAAAAATGTTCAAGAATTGAAAGATCACATCGATTCTCAAGAAATCAATTTAACCATATCTTGTAATGCATTGGAAGAAATTACCACTCCTAAAACTATCAAGATAGAAGGACATATCAAGAAGAAAAAGGTACGAGCATTGATTGATTAGGGCAGTACCCATAATTTTATTGATTGTAAGATAGCCAAGGAATTGAATTGCTTCCTATATCCAGCACCGGAGTGTCAAGTGATGGTTGCAAGTGGAGGAACCATAAATTGCTCTGGAAAGTGCCATAATATCAAGCTATCCATGGGAGAATATGTATTTAATAGCCCAATGCTTTCCATTCCAATGGGTGGTGCTGATGTTTTACTAGGAGTCCAATGGCTACAATCTTTGGGTACGATAGCTTTTAATTTTCAAGAACTTTTCTTGAAATTTTTTTGGGAAGGAAAGGAAGTTGAATTGAGGGGTATCGAAGGAAAACCTGGAAATATAATCAACTCTAACAGTATGACAAAGCTTCTAAATAAAGAACAATGGGGTGTAATTGCACAACTATGTTCACTAGAGGATCCCACACCAAAATCATGTATTTCTCTAGATCTCCAAAACGTTTTGGATAATAATTACAAGGTATTTGAGACTCCCAAAGGCATCCCACTATTCATGATCATGATCATGTGATTCATTTGATTCCACGAAGTGTTCCTCCAAATATCAGGCCTTACATATATCCATATGCCCAAAGGAGTGGGAACTCATTCAAAAGTTGTAGAAGATCCCAGTTCAAATAGTGTTGCGAGAACTTGACAAGGAAGGAAAAATCATATTGGAACCTGAAGCAGTCACAGAACTGAGAAATTGAAAGCTACGAAATAGATCAATTTCAGAGTATCTCATCAAGTGGAAGAACTTACCCACTGAAGATTCCTCATGGGAAGACAAGAATTTATACAGAAGCATCAATAACTACTCAAGCGTTGTGGACAACACTTTTTGAAGGAGAGGGGCATGTTAGGTCCCTATACTACTAGTGTAACCCCTTATTATTATTAGTACAACCCCCTTATTATATTGTTGTTCCCATGTAGTCCCCATATTGTTATTATTGTGCCCTTACATTATTATTGTTATGTCGGCTCTGATTAGATTATGACCCCTTAGACTCCTATATACAGAAAGGAGGTCTTGTCATTTGTATCATCCAAGAAGTGTTCATTTGTGTAATGTAAAGGAGGTTGCCCCCTTGAAGAGGCTTATTTCTAAGGCTTTCATCTATCTTTCCTATCTTTTTGTGAGTTGGTTTCATAATAGTTTCTTACTGATCCATCACTGAGTTAGTTTTAGAGGGCTAAGGCTCTTAGGTTTGGGCCCAACCCCAGTGGCTTAGGTGCCTCTTATGTATTGGTATCTCTTTTTATCTTAGAATGTTTGTTAGTTTTCTGCATTTTATTAGAATATAATTCCTCAAAAAAACCTGTGACTGCTACCTCTATCTCATCTCTCTCGTGGGAGCATGAATAGAGGAATCTACAATCACAACCCAAAAATGCTATGTTTATGATTTCTTGGAAAAATGTCTATATTAGTTATCTTTCTTTGCATATGTTTGTTGTAGCTTAGAAGTTGATTCATTGCCTAGATCATATTTTTTGGCATAAATTAGATAGTTTTAAAATTCAATTCATCTTTTCCACCATTAGTTATGTTATTTTGTAAATGATAAGAGAGTGTGTGCATGTGATGTTGCAAGAATTTTGGATCTGCAGTCAAGGGGCCTTTCACCATCTCCATCCAAGAATTCTTCACCCTCTCTGATGAATCCCAAATGTCGTTCTTGAGCTCCTTCTCTTAGGTCACCATGAGCAACCCTCTTAGTCCAAAACATGCCTTCCTGAGGTGTTGAGATTGGCTAGGGGTGTTGGCCACATTCCATCCATCTACCACAACCTCCATACACCTTGCATCCCTTGATCCAATCATTCTTACCTTCCAAACCCTCTCGACAACCTTCCTGTAGCATTACATGCCTTCATGTAGCAATACAAGGTTCTTATAACAACTTCCTGTAGCGTGCATGTAGCAGCCTATTTTGCCCCTTGTTTTGACTTGTGATACAAGTGTGACTTATTCTAGGTGAAATTTTACCCCCAGCTTAGACTCTATGATCAAGGGCAACACTAAGGCCATTCCAACCATCCTTTTTCCTTCACTATAAGATATAATAACATTAGCTTATTTATCACAGATTTAGCACAAATAGAGCATTAATTTATATGCAAGTGTGAATTAGATAGATGTTAAATGAAATCTTGAGTTATGATTTGGTAGGATAATTTCCTGTTTACAAATGAATTTGATAGCTAGATGGTTGATTGAAAAATAATGTGGTTCCTTTCTATAGGTAGTACATCTCTTGTGTTCTTTCATGAATTAATTCAATTGCATTTACAAGGTGGTAACATCTACAAGTTAGGGTTTGAAAAGAATTTTCCTTTGACATTAGAGCTAGCATATGAATTTAACTTTCAGTAGTTAATTTCCCCCCTAATTTAGTAGAATAATGGTCTTGGAGCACTATTGATCAAATATCCTAGTTAAGGGTGGAATGAGTAGAATTCCATCTATTGTGTATATAACACTATCACCTCAAATTTTGTATGAACCCCAGGTTGATAAATATAGTAGAGGATCCCTTGGGAGTTGTATCACTCTTGGTGCAATACCAGGTCTCACCACTTTTTGGCACCGTTGCCTGGGAGGTGTCTAGTAGATGTTATTTCTGCTTAAGAATTGCTTTATGTTTTGCATTCAGTTTTGAAAAAATCACATAAAATAAGAAAAATTTTCTTTCGTGCCTCATAGGAATAGAGATACTCAAGAAAAATTCTTACCAAACACCCCCACACCCTCAAACAATCGACCTTCACTCTTCTTCGATGATTGTCAGCTTCCCTCTCTGAATACAGGGGAGTTAAAAGACCCTTTAGGTTAAAAACCTGAGATCTTTGAAGAACCTATTGTGGAAGAAGAAGAACCCATTTCACCTAACCAAGCCATGGTTGAAAACATGAATGATGAGGTTTTCGCTATCAGAGAGATTAATGGAGAGGATAGAATGAAGAATATAAGCCCTACTATCCTCCCCACTTCCATGGCTTATCCTCTGAGGATCCTGATACTTTTATGTTTGAATTCGATGTTGTCTATTGGACCTATGACTATGCCTCTGATGGCTAGAAGCTAAAGTTATTCCCATCTACCCTTAAGGATGCAGCCTTGCACTAGTTTATGGGTCTGCTTGGGGATAACATCACTACCTGGGCTAAAATGAAACAAGCCTTTAACAACAAGTACAAGGACTACTGTATGTCCAAAGAAACCAAAGAAGAAATATTTTGAATTACTCTTGGACCTAATGAATCCCTAGAGGACTATGAGGAGAGATTCCAGTTCAGTTATAGGAGGGCCAGATGCACCCTTGATCCTAAATCACTCAAGTTAGTTCTTCTCTGAGGGATCAAGGAGGACATGCTGAAAACCCTCAACACATTTTTTGTGGGATACATCTATAAATTATCCTATGAAGACATCAAAACAATGTTCAAAAACCACTCTAGGGATGCTAGGAAGAAGGGCAGGGCTAGTCAAGCCTTGGTCGGTTCCTCTTCCTCCACAACATCCATCAAGAATGAAATTGGAAACATGTTGGAGGACTTTAAAAGTGAAATCCTACATACCTTTGCTTTTAAAATTGATAACATGAAGATCAAGAGGAGACAAGAGGAAGCATGTAGGGCCTTAACTATTTTTTTCCCTAAATGCACTAGAAGGCACACCAGAAATGAATGTCCATTAAATGTCATAGAGGTCTTCTTAGTCTATGAGGAAATCATGCCACAAATAAATGTCCTTCTTTGCTTGGGTTTAAAAATGTATACCAAGGGGAAGAAGGTGAGCTTGAGCAACTCTGTTTTATAAATCAAAGGACCCCTCAAGGACCTCGGCCATACCAGCACAGCATGCAAGGTGCATCTTAATTTTATTACCATCCCAACCAGAATGCACCCTTGCGACCCTGGTACTCTTCCACTCATCCATCATGGTCCACACCTCCTTCTTGGCCTTATACTCCTCCATATCCTCCTTAACATGTCAATCAACCATTTCAGCCATATGCTTCTGAACATCCTCAATGGAATAACCCATCACAAGGGTGGAGGCCTCAACTCAATCAACCTTCTGCTTTACTGTGTCCACCTCCATCTCAACCACATCTCACTCATCCTGCTCCACCCAAGAAACCTTAGATGCTTGATCAACCCATTCCGAACCCAAATAGAAAGAAAGCACAACAGGTCTATAGTGGAGAGACATCTTACCCTACCTATGCTGTGGAGATTCAAGAAATCAACCTCAGATATGGAAGAGTGCTTCGAGATAACCAACCTCCATCCCCACTTGAGGATATTGAAGAGGAAAAGGAAGAGAGTATCCATCAAGTAAATCCACCCCCTTTTCCTGAGAGATTAATGCATCCTAACCAACACATGCTAGAAGAGACTGAACTTCTGGGAGAATTGAAGAATCTTTGTGTTAAAATACTCCTCTTGCAAGCTATTAAGGATGTTCCCATCTACAATAAGCCTATCAAAGAGAAATGTTTCAAACACCTTGGGAGGATAAAAAGATACACCCCCACTATCAATGTTATTGGTCAATTGTCCGATTTGATGTTGGGGAGACTGATTTGTCCAAAATATCTAGATCCTGGAAGTCTAGTAGTAGATGTGCACATTGAGGGAATCATTTTCCCTCATACCCTGATTGATATTAAGTCTTCCATCATTGTGATGACTAAGTAAACCGTGCTAAATATCAAACTCCAATGATCCTTGAGAAATACCACTATAGTTTCACAACTTACAGATAGATCCACAGTGGCTCCTGAGGGAGTTGTTGAGGATGTAATGGTCTATATTGACTCCTGGGAGTATCATACTGACTTCTTGGTTCTCCAACCCAAAAACAAATTCAATGATTATCCTCTCATCTTTGGAAGGCCATCATTAGCCACTTTTGATGCTTACATTAGTTGTAGGGTCAGGAACATGACCATTAATAATGGGCATTTGTCTAAATAATTGGTATTGTACACTCTTGCTTAGCGATTCATTGAGCATGACTTACCACTATGATAAGAAGAGGAGGAGGAAGATGAAGTGTATCATACCACATCCCATCCAATCTGTACCCTAGATGATATTATGGGAGGGGGGCAACCTAATGAAGATGACCTCATTGACTAGATCCTCCAGAACCAACCCCCCAATACCATGTCTCTTGTTGAGTTTGTAAAGGGGTCTGAGAGTAATCCTTGGACTGAACTATTCTTAGTTGACCCAAGTCCTACCCATGTCAATTTTGCAGAATTTGGTCCATCTAGAACCTTAAAGATTAATCCCTCTATCTCAGCCAACCAAGAAGAGAAGTTGTACAAGATGTTGAGAGAGAACTTAGATGATTTTGCTTGGAACTATAAAGAAATTAAGGGGGTGCATCCTTCGGTTTGAACTCATCACATATACATCAAGGAGGGATGCAAACCTATGCACAAACCTTAGAGGAGAATGAACCCAACCCTCAAGGACATAGTAAAGGAAGAGTTGCAAAATTTATTGGATGCATGGTTCATATACCCCATCTTAGATAGTGAGTGGGTGTCCCCTCTAGTTTTGGTCCCAAAGAAGAATGGGAAGTGGAGGATCTATGTGGATTATAGAGAACTTAAAAAAGCCACCAAGAAAGACCATTTCCATTTTCCTTTCATTGATTAAGTTTTAGATGGTCTTGTAGGGAAGAAGTTCTTCTCTTTCTTGGATGGATTCAGTGGTTACAATTAGATCCATATCAGCCTTGAGGATCAGGAAAAAACTAAATTCACATGTCCTTGGGGTACCTTTTCTTATAGGTTCCTCCCTTTCGGTTTATGTAATGCCCCTACCACTTTTTAAAGGGTAGTTCTGAGCATCTTTGCGGAGCTGGTCCATGGATGATTTCACTCCCTATGGGTGTGTCTTCTTGGAGGCTCTGTCTAACCTAGGAAAATTCCTGAGGAAGTGCATTGAAATGAACCTCTCGCTTAGTCCTAAGAAACGTGAATTCTTAATGAATGTAGGGATTTCCCTTCGCCATTCGATATCTCAGGAGGGAACACAAGTGGACACAAACAAGATCACCATTATCAAAAGGGTCCCTACTCCTCAAAAGCAGAGGGATGTTAGCAATTTCTTTGGATTAGATGGATATTATAGGAGGTTTATCAAGGACTTCAGAAAAGTGGCTTCACCATTGATTGGATTGATGGCCAAGGACTCATAACTCTGCTGGACAAAGAGCTGCCAAGAGACCCTTGATATTTATAAAGAGAAATTAACCATTGCACCCATACTTAGGGGCTCAAAATGGGCTCTGCCTTTCCATATCCATGCTAATGCATCTGACAAATCTATGGGGGCAACCTTTGAACAAATAGATGGTTAGTTACCTTATGCCATTTACTCCATTAGTAAAAATATATCTAAGGTTGAATTGAACTACACTGTAACTGAGAAAGAACTCCTAGTTGTTGTCCACTCCTTGAACAAATTCATACACTACATCACTAGATACCAATTTTTTTTTCATATTGACCATGTAACTATTAAATACTTGATGAATAAGCTTGATGTGAGTGCTAGAATCATTAGATGGTTGTTATTGTTACAATAGTTTGATTTAACTATCATTGAAAAGCCAGGAAAATAAAATGTAGTTGCACATTTTCTGTCTAGAATTGCTTTGCCTGCAAGTGATGAAGGGATGGTCGATGCTAAGCTTCAAGATGAGCACTTATTTTCTATCTTAGTGCTCTCTCCATGGTTTTCTGACATAACCAACTACCTAGTTGCTACAATATTTCCTCCAAATTTGTCATCTAGGGAGAAGAGAAAATTTGTAAGGAAAAGTACCCCTTTCACTTGGATTGGGAGAAATCTCTTCAACTTGGGACCAGATCATATCTTAAGGATATGAATTAGGGATGAGCAAGTATTTGACGTCCTCTCAACCTGTCATGATGGGCCCTGTGGAGGTCATTTTTCTGCTAAGAGAACAACTTTCAAAGCTCTACAGGCTAGCTAATATTGGTCGACTCTCCACCAAGATGCAAGAAGGTATACCAGTAGATGTGATCAATGCTAGAGGATGGGGAAACCCACACCCAAGGATAAAATGCCCCTACAACCCCAAGTGGCCTTAGAGCCATTTGACAAGTGGGGCATGGATTTCATTGGGCCAATTGATCCACCATCAGGGCAGAAAAAGTACATCATTATGTGCACTGATTACTTGAAAAAGTGGGATGAGACAAAGGCTGTCAAGGCAACAACAGAGGAGAAAGTGGTTGAATTCTTAAGGGAAAATGTCTTCTACAAATTTTGGTACCCCAGAGAGATATTCACTAATCAGGGAGATAAATTCACATCACATCTAATCAAGAATATTTTTATGCAACATCATATCAAACACATCAAATATACTTCCTATCACCCTCACGAAAATGGAAAAGTAGAGGTTACAAATAGGGAATTGGAGAGCATCCTCACCAAGGTTGTGAGCAGTATCAAGAGGGATTGGGAAGAAAGATTAGTGGAGGCCACTTGGGCCTATAACACAACTTGGAAAACAACTACTGGGTTCACTCCATATGATCTGGTTTATGGAAATAAATCTCTACTCTCTATTGAGTTTAAGTATAATACTTTGACAATGGTAGCCCAGTTGGAATTAAATGTCACCAGAGAACATTAGGAGAGGATTCTCCAATTGAATGGCTTGGATGAGTTCAAAATGCAGGCCCCCCTACACAATGAAGTTATACAATTGTAGAGGAAGGTCTAGAGTGATATGCATATCAAGGACAAAGTTTTTCAGGAAGGGGATTGAGAATTATTATATGACTCTAGGTTCAAGGATTTCAGAGGAAAACTGATGACAAGATGGTTAGGCCCATACTTGACAAATAAATTTCATGATAATGGAACTGTTCACATCAGGACCATTGATGAGGAAGAGATTCCCTTGCTTGTTAATGTCTACAGGTTGAAGTTATACATAAAACCTATGGCTAAGGAAGAATTCATCAGCACAATCAGCAGAGAGGTCAATGTGATTAATGGAAGTGTCATAGCTTCTAGTCCACAACATTTCTAGATACCTCTTTTTTGAACAAAAAGAGAAAAAGGAAAATAAAAGTCCTGGATGAAAACCTTTATGAGGCATCTGAGGCCAACTCTTGGGTTTAAAAATAATAAAGATCCCTAAGTGAAAACCTCTCTTGAGGCACATAGGGTAGGCATACAAGTTGAAAACCTCTCCTGAAGTAACCCGTGTGTCTAAAAAAAAATTATATATATAAATAAATAAATAAAATAAAAAACAAAGGAAAAAGCACAGGAAATGGATCTACAACATGTCTGCTAATTTTTTTTTCATTTTTTCAGGATTGAAGACAGTGGTAGATTCCATAGCTATAGGGCTAACATCCTCAAGATTCTCTTCGCTCCTCTCTCCATCCACTTCATATCCACCATCCAAAATCATGTTATCACCCCCTCTCCATCATCCCATTAGCTCAAATTCAAGTTTCACCCCCTCTCTGGATTGCTACAAGAAGGATTTGTAATTGTTAGAGGAAGGTCCTGTAGTGCTATAGGAGGGCTTCGAAAAGGTGCAGGAGGGAGATCCAAATGAAAGGACCATCCAACATGACCTTGCCAAGGATGAATAAGGTTCTCCCACCATGGTCCACCATCCATCCATCACTCATCCATCCCAGTCCATAAAAAAATTATATTTTTCACTAAAATCACTGCACTTTGTCTTACCCCTGTTAAAAAATTATTGAGAAACACACAAAGCACATCGTCTCCATTTCCACAAATATACACCACTCCCTCATAGTCCTAGCATCACCCTCAAGACCTTTTACATCCTCTCTCACCACCCCCATGCATCTTGAAGACCTTAGAAGAAAAGAAAAGGATTGCTACAGGGACAAAACCTCCTCCTATAGCAACCTATGCACACATCACATAAAGCAATAATATTGCTTTTTATCATTAGTGAGGGGGTGATAACAACTCATGAGGAATTATGCACTAGTCATATCACTCCAAGCAGGACCCTCCACCAATAGTAGCATCTTGGACATCAACAAGGTACCTGCACACATAGCAACAACAATAGTCAAATATCATGAGGAGCAAAGAAGATATACACAGGAAAGCAAAAAGACAACAAGTCAACTCCCTTGATGAAAATAAAAAGGTCTAGCTCCCAAATTCACATCCCTACATCAGTCGATCATGAGGTAGGCACATGTATGGCAAACTCTCATCTCCTCCCTATGTGTAAATAATGAAAAATGTGTAAATTTTGGGACGAG
Source organism: Pinus tabuliformis (assembly GCA_031772625.1). NCBI lineage: Eukaryota > Viridiplantae > Streptophyta > Pinopsida > Pinales > Pinaceae > Pinus > Pinus tabuliformis. The sequence continues at coordinate 276,332,667 of CM062809.1, read as the reverse complement.
GTGTTTTAATAAGCTGGAGGTAGCCAGTCAATTTGGCCACCCTATGATAGTAAACAAAAAGTGATGGTAAGCACTCATGCAACGTGGTAGTGTCACATCAGTCGAGTTATGATCACAGAGAGTGGGTGGTGATTACAAGGAACAAGGGAATAATTACTTCAAGTGGGGACAACGGTCCAAAAGAGGAAAGCTCGTGTGATTGCCAAGTCATAATAATGCTCCAAGCCTAAGACAAAAATGTCAGATTATGTATTGGGGCTCAAATTATTTTTCATTTATGCTCATTTCAAAAAGAGTTAAGGAGAGGATGAGCCCGGGGTCCCATCGAGGAGTTTCAAACCCTGTTCTTCCATTTCTATAGGAGGAAGCTATAGGCAAGCCTACAACTGCTACAGGAAGGCTGAGAGACTACTACAAGAAGACTAAAAGGGTGAAGGAATGCTACAAAGGGTCGAATTGGTCTATAATTTATTTTCTTTATCCTAGGCCATGTGGTAAGAAGTAAGTGCATCCTCTCCTTCATCCATCCATAACATCTATCCTGGTGCACTTTAAATTCTATAGGAAATAGCACTAAAATTGTGAAATTGAAAGATATTTTCAGGCTATAGATTAGAGGGAATGTAGGCAATTATCATCAACCAGATATTTCAACCCATTGCTTCCACTGAATTACACATCAAAGCTATTATACGAAGTATCTCTCCTCCACTTAGTTGAAAACATAGAGAAGATATGGGGGGGGGATTTAACAGAAGGGAGCCCTTAGATACTAAAAGAATCCATCTCCACCCTCTCGTGGTAGACATTTTTAGAAGACACTAGTGGCTAGGATTCTTTGAACTATTGAAGGGATATGATGATGACATTGCATTTGAATTTTCCATGGACCTAAATCACAAATATAAGTAAGTTCCACCACTGTGGTGAGGAGATTAACTATTTCACTCAACCTTGATCTAATTAGCAGAGTGACAACCCTACCCCTAGGGATCAAATGGCGTAGAGAAGACATAACCACTAGTGCCACTACTAAAAATAATTGTTGGCATTATGATACAAGTGTTGTCCTTGATGGAAACTCACTCATAGGTCAATTAATTTTTGGTAAAAGGCAACTCACTCACAGGTCATAGTACAACAGGTACACTCAGAGGTAACATGGCAGTGGTACAAAAGAATAGGAAGATGGAACTAAGGTCTACTGATCAGAATAAAGAAGGTAAAGGAAAAGGTTGATGTAAAGAATTTTAAGAAGTATATGCAGGTCCACTTAGTCAAAACAACGTATACACACTGGTCCAAGGTATTGACCCAAGGTATTTGGTCCTAAGTGGTTTTGGTCTGAGGTATTGATAAAGGATTTAAGTATATAAGGAGGAGAAGATAAAAGGGGTAAGCACACAAGGAATGAATATCTTATGAAGTGTTATGTGCAAGTGTATGCGTTTCTAAGGAATACTTCTATCGGAAGTATATTTTATGTTGCAGGGGCTATGTTTGTGATTTGATCTGAAATACTTTGTACACCTTGAATTCAATATTAGACCAGGATCATGAGACCTGAAATGAATTATTATTGAATGATATGATATTGGTTGGGCTAGATCTGATTATGTACACCTGGTTTATTCTTTAAATATTGTGATCTCGGTTTGTCTGCAGTCCGGAAGTGCAATGAAGTTATGGAGTAAGTATTTGCATATCTGTTCGTTGGTTCGCTTTGGTGAAGGTGCGTATACACGCTGGTTCGGCTCTTCCATGTAGCATATGCAAAAGAAGAGCTTGATGTTCAAGGATGACTGATCTATCAGGTCAATGTTGTTGTTTTACTATTGTCTGTCAATGAAGTCTTATTAGATTTGAATGTAAAACTGAATGAATAAGGAGTTTGATATCTGATTGACTGATTGTATAAGTGAGAAGGGTGATATTTGTTACTGCCTGTGTAAAGCTCTGTACACAAATAGTAGATGGTCAATATATTGTTGGTTGGTACAGACTTGATTCAGAAGTTTAATGTTTCAGTAGTTTTGAAGGTATACACGGGTTTGATTACATGAAGTAGCGTATACATGCAAGTTGGGTTCAGTAAAGTAGCGTGTACATTCTGATGCATGGTTTTTGAGGTTACAACTAGTTTTGATTGATGATGCAGGTTTCTGGGTTCAGTAAAGTGTTTTGGTGTCAGGGATCTGATTGTTCATATTAAATGAATCTTGGTTGATGCAGTTTGAGTTTCAAAGTTTCTGATGGGTCCAGTATGAAAATTTGATGAAACGATGCCTTCATGTGTATTGGTGTGTACTAGGAGAATCCAGTTTGAAAATTTATGAAACGTGGTCCCTAGAGGAAGAGAGAAGGTTATAGCCTTCTGTAGGTCGGCGCCTATTTACTAGTAGTCACATTGGCTAGTACAAGAGCTAGGGGGTTGCAGCTCCCTTCCAGTAGAAGCTAGAAAAGGAGAGAAGGTTGTAGCTTTCTGCAGGTGGGTTCTTATATACTAGTATGAGTCTGCACCAGTACAAGATAGTAAACAAATTTTCTTATTATTAAAAGAAGACAAGGACGATAGCAACAGGTGGTTTTCATCCACATTGGGTTTCCACCATAAATATTGGTGTTCATGTGTGTTGCTTATGTGTGATTCTTTATTCTGTTTTACTGCATTGTTTAATAAGTTACTGATGCACTGGTTAAAGATCAACACATGATAATTTGTCTAAATCACAAGTTCTCTGGGTATACGTTGGTTTCTCTAATCACAGTTGCTTGGACATGCTAGTTCACTTCACAGAAGTAGCATAAATAAATTAGTTTTGGAAATAAAATTATTGATCCAATAACACTGATTCACCCCCCCTCTCAGTATTATTTCCAACAATTGGTATTAGAGTAGGTCCTTTAGAAGAAGATTGATTGCTTGAAGGTATATATTTCAAGATGAATAATCATGAAGGCATGGGATCCATCAGACCACCAATATTCAATGGAAGCAACTTAGTATATTGGAAAATAAGAACCACAGTCTATCTACAATCGCTTGGAGCAGATGTTTGGGAAATTGTGGATGGAGGATATCAATTCCCAGCAGCAATTCCTACAGACTCTGCAAGTAAGAAGTTATACGAAACCGATGCCAAAGCAATCAACACATTATTGGGAAGTCTGTCAGAATTAGAATTTGTCAAAGTCATGCCGCTCAAGACAACCAAAGAGATATGGGACAAAAACATTCAAAGCTATGAAGGAGACTCTCAGGTAAAACATACTAAGCTTCAAACCCTCAAAATTCAGTATGAAACCCTTAAGATGCATAGTGATAAGAGTATTGTTAATTAATTTTTACACATAGATGAGATTGTCAATTGTATGAAGAATCTAGGTGAAGAGATAAAGGAAGTTACGTTAGTTGAGAAAATTTTGAGATCCTTGTCTTCTAAATTTGAGTCAAAAGTGTCTACCATAGAAGAAAAACAGGATCTTCAGACTATCACTATGACTCAACTTCATGGAATCCTAACTGACTTTGAAACAGGAAAAGGAGGTCCATCAGATATGAGAGAAGCTGCATTTAAAGCATCAGCAAAGGGAAAAGAAAAGGAAGAGAACCATGAATCAGGACACATTTTAGAAGAAGAAGATGAGGTAAATTTTGTCAAGAACCTTCAATGGGGTTCTGGAAGATTCAGAGGTAAGCTACCTTTCAAATGGTTTGCTTGTGGTAGAGTTGGTCACTATGCTGCCAAATGTCCTCATAAAGATAAATATGAAAAAGGGAAGGAATATGAAAAAGGAAATAGAAAACAGGTTGTGAATAGAAGGAGTTACTGTACACATGAAGATAGTAATGGTTTATCTAATAGTGATGAAGATGAAATTGAACAAGACTATAGACTTCTCATGGCCTATGACAATGATGACTTTTTGGATGCACTAGAAGAAGAACATTTTCTTGAAGAAATCACTAAACACAAAATTTATTTAGAAGAAAAGAATATGATCATAGATACTTTGACACACTAACTTGTTGAAAGGGAAAAACATAATGAAAATCTAGAATGTGAAATTATGGGTCTAAGAAAAGATCTTGAGAAGACAAAATCTCTCAATCTTAGATTTTGCTAAAGGATCAGAAACTTTAATTGAAATTATCAAATGATCCGGATTTAAACAGGAACGCAACAAATTACAGAGGTAACCATATACACAAAGATGCAGCGGAAATAATACTTCATTTCATTAATGGAAAATACTGAAAAATGCTTACAAACAGAAATGGCAATAAACTAGCTAGGGCGATGGTAGCTTATCTCTGAGAAGAGATGTGATGGCTACTGATCCGGATTTAAACAGGAACGCAACAAATTACAGAGGTAACCATATACACAAAGATGCAGCGGAAATAATACTTCATTTCATTAATGGAAAATACTGAAAAATGCTTACAAACAGAAATGGCAATAAACTAGCTAGGGCGATGGTAGCTTATCTCTGAGAAGAGATGTGATGGCTACATGCCTCTCAACTGTTCCGAACTGTGTTACAATGAGGCTCGAAGGCCTATTTATTGTTGAGAAACAATGGAAAACCCTTCACATCCCGAAACCTAACCCTAGAAGATGAAACGCCAAATTGTGGGCCCCGTTTGGGTAAATTGGTACATCAATTTCACGGGGTCGTAACTTTGGCATACGATCTCCGTTTGACGCGTACGATAGCTCGTTAGAAAGATCTATCCGAGTACTACCACTTTGGGAGGCAACATGGGTCAATTCCAAAAAAACGCCGTTTAGGGCCTCAAAACGGCTCCGGAAGTTCAGGACCCGAAAAACTGCTAAAAATAGTAAATTGTGCTACAATTAAGGAAACTGAAAATGCTGAGAAAGACAATGGTGGGGGTCCAGGTGGACTTGGCAGGTGGCCACCAATATCCACCTGGATCATTCCTCCCCCCTTAGGAAGCAATGGTCCCCATTGCGTTGAGTTCCTCCATCTGCTGAACTTGTCCTGCAATCTCTGATGTGTCCAGTAATGGTGGGAAGCATGGTCGACGATGGTCCATATTGAACACTTGGTGCAGGAAAAGGAATGGAGGAATGATGTGCTCCAAAGCATTGTTCCCCACAGCCTTGGTACTGCTGTAAGGACCATGTCGGAGTGGTCTGAGCTTCTGATGGGTTCTGGTAAGGCGTTCTCTCTGCAGATGCAACCAGACTTTGTTGCCCACTTGAAGTTTGTGTGGTATCCCTGTGGATGAGGAGAAGTTGTTCCTGTGTTCTGTCATGACCGTATTCCTTTGCTGCTGCTGCTGCATGGAGGAACCCTTTGCAGGGGTCATGGATGTAGCAACGATCTTCCCCTTATTTTGGGAGTGAACCAGACAGATGAATTTCCTGGTCTGTGATATGAGCTTGCTGCCTTTCTTGGTAGTGATCAAGGATGTGGCAGTAGGTGGGGCTACCTCTGGTATCCTGTATAATGAATTATTCAAAGAAATAATGACAGCACGAGGCCTGGACTCGTACACAGCATGTCGCCTCCACAAGTATGGCTGGCCTAATAGTACATCACAAACATCCAGAGGTGTAACATCACACAATACCTCGTCTGTGAAGGGTTTGATGCTGTAGGGAAGGCGGCACTGCTGGCGAACTTTCAGATCTCGTCCTTCATGAAGCCACCCGATACTGTATGGTTGCGGGTGTGGTGTAGTCGGTAAGCCCAACCGCTTCGCGACCTCTGCTGAAACGAGGTTCTTTTGGCTGCCACTGTCGACAATGAATTGTAGCGGCGAACCCTTCACCCACATCTGTGAGTGGAAAAGACGCTCCCCTTCCTCTGGATTTTCAGGCTCATCTTTCTGGATCTTGGTAGTGGCAACAGTGGCACTGGGATCCGCATCAATGATCTGCTTCCCTTTACCATTCCCCTTGTCAGGTTCTGGCTCAGGGTCAGAACATGCATCTGATTCAGAAGCCTTCAACTCGGCCACAAGCGACTGCTTGGTCCGACACTCACTTGTGTTATGAGTGGGACTCTTGTGGAACTCACACCACTTTCCTGTGTCCTTCTTCGGCTTCGTGGTGTTGTTCTTTTCTTGCGGCTTCAACAGGTTGTCTTGGGTCACCCCGCCTTGGCTTTGTCCTTTGGGCTTCAGATTTGCAGATCCAAAGTCTCGCTTCTTCTGTTTGAACTTTTGCTCGATTTTGACAGCGTATCGGTATGCTGTGCCGAGTGAGGGGATGTTCAGGAACTGTATTTCTTCCTGGATGTACTTGTGCAGGCAGCCACGGTATTTGAGTATCAAATGTTGCTCTGAATCCTTGATACCCAACTTTGTGCGAAGGGTATGGAAAAGATTGGTGAACTCCGGCACGTCTTGGTCCCTTCCCTGCCGCAGCATGGTCCACTTTATGTATTCATCCTCATAGCTTCCGACAGGGTAGTACTGCTCCTTGATGGCATCCCGGAACGAATCCCAGGTGGGTGCGGCTGAAAATAGTGAACCAGTACTTTCATCCTTCTGCTCGCAGTAGGTTTCCCACCAGTCCTTGACGTGGGGGGCTGCTTTGAGAAGAGCAAAAACAATCTTTTCCCGACTCGAGAATTCATGAACAGAAAAAAAACCCTCTAGCAGATTTAACCACTTATCTACGGCATCGGCGTCTATCTGACCCTCGAATATGGGGATTTCAAAATTAACTTGTACCTTAAAGGGTGTGGCGTTTCCAGAGGAGCTGCTGGAAGCCGATGCGCCGCTTCTGGGTAGCCGCTGAAGGATCTGCGCAAAGCTGTCCATCATCGCGTTCCGTTGTCGCTCGAGCGCTTCTTCGAGCAAGATTTTGATGGGATCTCCTGCCCCCTCGTCTTTCTTCTCGTCCGCCATGGGAGGCCGTCGGGATTTGCGAGGCTGGTCTTGCAAAGGTTCAACCAGTTCAAGCCCTAACTCCTTATATCCCGACCTTGTTGGGGACATGCAAAGAAAAACAGAGAAAAAGCAGACCGCTCTGATACCACTGATCCAGATTTAAATAGGAACGCAACAAATTACAGAGGTAACCATATACACAAAGATGCAGCGGAAATAATACTTCATTTCATTAATGGAAAATACTGAAAAATGCTTACAAACAGAAATGGCAATAAACTAGCTAGGGCGATGGTAGCTTATCTCTGAGAAGAGATGTGATGGCTACATGCCTCTCAACTGTTCCGAACTGTGTTACAATGAGGCTCGAAGGCCTATTTATTGTTGAGAAACAATGGAAAACCCTTCACATCCCGAAACCTAACCCTAGAAGATGAAACGTCAAATTGTGGGCCCCGTTTGGGTAAATTGGTACATCAATTTCCCGGGGTCGTAACTTTGGCATACGATCTCCGTTTGACGCGTACGATAGCTCGTTAGAAAGATCTATCCGAGTACTACCACTTTGGGAGGCAACATAGGGCTCGGTTGCCCCAGAATTCCAAAAAAACGTCGTTTAGGGCCTCAAAACGGCTCCGGAAGTTCAGGACCCGAAAAACTGCTAAAAATAGTAAATTGTGCTACAATTAAGGAAACTGAAAATGCTGAGAAAGACAATGGTGGGGGTCCAAGTGGACTTGGCAGGTGGCCACCAATATCCACCTGGATCATTCCTCCCCCCTTAGGAAGCAATGGTCCCCATTGCGTTGAGTTCCTCCATCTGCTGAACTTGTCCTGCAATCTCTGATGTGTCCAGTAATGGTGGGAAGCATGGTCGATGATGGTCCATATTGAACACTTGGTGCAGGAAAAGGAATGGAGGAATGATGTGCTCCAAAGCATTGTTCCCCACAGCCTTGGTACTGCTGTAAGGACCATGTCGGAGTGGTCTGAGCTTCTGATGGGTTCTGGTAAGGCGTTCTCTCTGCAGATGCAACCAGACTTTGTTGCCCACTTGAAGTTTGTGTGGTATCCCTGTGGATGAGGAGAAGTTGTTCCTGTGTTCTGTCATGACCGTATTCCTTTGCTGCTGCTGCTGCATGGAGGAACCCTTTGCAAGGGTCATGGATGTAGCAACGATCTTCCCCTTATTTTGGGAGTGAACCAGACAGATGAATTTCCTGGTCTGTGATATGAGCTTGCTGCCTTTCTTGGTAGTGATCAAGGATGTGGCAATAGGTGGGGCTACCTCTGGTATCCTGTATAATGAATTATTCAAAGAAATAATGACAGCACGAGGCCTGGACTCGTACACAGCATGTCGCCTCCACAAGTATGGCTGGCCTAATAGTACATCACAAACATCCAGAGGTGTAACATCACACAATACCTCGTCTGTGAAGGGTTTGATGCTGTAGGGAAGGCGGCACTGCTGGCGAACTTTCAGATCTCGTCCTTCATGAAGCCACCCGATACTGTATGGTTGCGGGTGTGGTGTAGTCGGTAAGCCCAACCGCTTCACGACCTCTGCTGAAACGAGGTTCTTTTGGCTGCCACTGTCGACAATGAATTGTAGCGGCGAACACTTCACCCACATCTGTGAGTGGAAAAGACGCTCCCCTTCCTCTGGATTTTCAGGCTCATCTTTCTGGATCTTGGTAGTGGCAACAGTGGCACTGGGATCCGCATCAATGATCTGCTTCCCTTTACCATTCCCCTTGTCAGGTTCTGGCTCAGGGTCAGAACATGCATCTGATTCAGAAGCCTTCAACTCGGCCACAAGCGACTGCTTGGTCCGACACTCACTTGTGTTATGAGTGGGACTCTTGTGGAACTCACACCACTTTCCTGTGTCCTTCTTCGGCTTCGTGGTGTTGTTCTTTTCTTGCGGCTTCGACAAGTTGTCTTGGGTCACCCCGCCTTGGCTTTGTCCTTTGGGCTTCAGATTTGCAGATCCAAAGTCTCGCTTCTTCTGTTTGAACTTTTGCTCGATTTTGACAGCGTATCGGTATGCTCTGCCGAGTGAGGGGATGTTCAGGAACTGTATTTCTTCCTGGATGTACTTGTGCAGGCAGCCACGGTATTTGAGTATCAAATGTTGCTCCGAATCCTTGATACCCAACTTTGTGCGAAGGGTATGGAAAAGATTGGTGAACTTCGGCACGTCTTGGTCCCTTCCCTGCCGCAGCGTGGTCCACTTTATGTATTCATCCTCATAGCTTCCGACAGGGTAGTACTGCTCCTTGATGGCATCCCGGAACGAATCCCAGGTGGGTGCGGCTGAAAATAGTGAACCAGTACTTTCATCCTTCTGCTCGCAGTAGGTTTCCCACCAGTCCTTGACGTGGGGGGCTGCTTTGAGAAGAGCAAAAACAATCTTTTCCCGACTCGAGAATTCATGAACAGAAAAATAACCCTCTAGCAGATTTAACCACTTATCTATGGCATCGGCGTCTATCTGACCCTCGAATATGGGGATTTCAAAATTAACTTGTACCTTAAAGGGTGTGGCGTTTCCAGAGGAGCTGCTGGAAGCCGATGCGCCGCTTCTGGGTAGCCGCTGAAGGATCTGCGCAAAGCTGTCCATCATCGCGTTCCGTTGTCGCTCGAGCGCTTCTTCGAGCAAGATTTTGATGGGATCTCCTGCCCCCTCGTCTTTCTTCTCGTCTGCCATGGGAGGCCGTCGGGATTTGCGAGGCTGGTCTTGCAAAGGTTCAACCAGTTCAAGCCCTAACTCCTTATATCCCGACCTTGTTGGGGACATGCAAATAAAAACAGAGAAAAAGCAGACCGCTCTGATACCACTGATCCAGATTTAAACAGGAACGCAACAAATTACAGAGGTAACCATATACACAAATATGCAGCGGAAATAATACTTCATTTCATTAATGGAAAATACTGAAAAATGCTTACAAACAGAAATGGCAATAAACTAGCTAGGGCGATGGTAGCTTATCTCTGAGAAGAGATGTGATGGCTACATGCCTCTCAACTGTTCCGAACTGTGTTACAATGAGGCTCGAAGGCCTATTTATTGTTGAGAAACAATGGAAAACCCTTCACATCCCGAAACCTAACCCTAGAAGATGAAACGCCAAATTGTGGGCCCCGTTTGGGTAAATTGGTACATCAATTTCCCGGGGTCGTAACTTTGGCATACGATCTCCGTTTGATGCGTACGATAGCTCGTTAGAAAGATCTATCCGAGTACTACCACTTTGGGAGGCAACATAGGGCTCGATCGCCCCAGAATTCCAAAAAAATGTCGTTTAGGGCCTCAAAACGGCTCCAGAAGTTCAGGACCCGAAAAACTGCTAAAAATAGTAAACTGTGCTACAATTAAGGAAACTGAAAATGCTGAGAAAGACAATGGTGGGGGTCCAGGTGGACTTGGCAGGTGGCCACCAATATCCACCTGGATCATCAAAGTTCAGCATTCTCCTCTCATAAAGACAGGTCTTGGATATACTGAAGAATCATCTCAATCACAAAAGCCATGAACCTCCACTAGAAGCTATCTTGATGCTGCAAAGATGAGTGAACAATATGTCAATCGTCAACAAAGGCATAAAACTACTCATCAGGTAAATCACACTCAATTTACTCCAAGGATGAATATCAGTACAAGCCACAACCAATAGGTAAACAATGTCAAAAGATTCTATGATCGCAGAAACTTCTTTTGATGGGCAATGTTTTTCATGTCATAACTTTGGACATAAGGCTACTCAATGTGTTGCTTACAAAACCATCATGACTAGAGAAGCATGAAATCAAAGAAGTACAACAGGAATCAAGGAAAGTTCCTATAATAACTTTTCTCCTCTCGAAAATCAAATAGAATGCTCGATTTGTAACAACTTTGGTCATGAAGAATCTGAATGTAGGAGAAAATTTCAGCCAACATTTTAGAAGGAGAAAATGCCATTAAATCCCAAGATATGGAGAAGAAAGGAATCTCAAACAGAAATATGTGGTATAGATTTGTATGCATAAGGACAAGAAAATCAATGGTACATCGACAGTGGATGCTCCAAACACATGACAGGTGATAAAGAGAAACTTCATTCATATAATGCTTTAGAAAAGGAAAAGAATGTATCATTTGGAAATGACACTCTAGCTGTCATTAAAGGTAAAGGTTCTGTTTTCTTGAAAGAAAAGGTTAAAGCTGGAAATGTCATGTATGTAGACGATTTAAAACATAACTTATTGAGTGTCAGCCAAATGTGTGATCAAGGAAATGAAGTGGTGTTTCGATCAAACATATGTGTCGTTCGTGAACTTGATACTGGAAAAACCATGATCAAAGGTAAACGAACTCCAAACAACTTATACATACTCAAAGGAGGACAACAAAAATGTTATCTAAGAAAAACATATGAAAACTGGTTGTGGCATGGAAGATTGGGACATCTAAGATTTTCTCAAATAAGAAAAGCATGCAGGGTCAAGGCAGTCTGTGATCTTCCAGATATCAACAACCCAAAAAATACCATATGGAAACCATGTCAAATTGCCAAGAAAACCAGAGTTCACTTCGTTGAAAAGGAAGGATCAGAAAGTAAGCCTCTTAAACTCATCCATACTGATTTATGTGGGCCAACAAGGAAAAAGTCACCTCGTGGAGAAGAATACTTTATTTTGTTTATTGATGATTGTTCCAAGTTGTGTTGGATAGGTCTTCTAAAGCATAAAGATGAAGCTTTTGAAAAGTTTAAAGCCTTCAAAGCTTTAGTTGAAAATGAATCAGATCGAAAAGTCAAATGTCTCAGATCTAATTGAGGGGGAGAATTCATATCAGATGAATTCTTTGACTTTTGTGAACAACATGGAATAAAAAAGAAATTCTAGACCGCAAGAACTCAGAAAAATGGTGTGGTAGAAACGATGAATAGAACAGTTCAACAAATGGCTCGAGAAATGCTAGATGAATCTGGAACTCCTACAACCTTCTTGGGTGAAGCTGCATTTTCTGTCGTGACTATTCTCAACAAAGCAAATGTTCTTGTAAATAGAAATCAAGCTCCACATGAACTTTGGTATGGTAATCCTCCTACTATAAAACACTTTAGAGTTTTTGGAAGAAAATCTTTTATCAAAAGGACTGATGAAAAACTTGGAAAGTTTAAACTTAGAGCAGATGAAGGTATTCTTCTTGGTTATTCTTCCTAAAGTAAAGGATACAAATGTTATAATAAAAGACTTTGGAAAATTGTTGAAAGCATTGATGTTGTAGTTGATGAAGCATGCAAAAATCTGAAATATATGAAATCAACAGAGGAACATGACGATGAGGAAGATGGGGAATGCTTTCCTGCATAAAATCAAAATGATATTGAAGAAGAAACCAATGAAGCATCAGAAGAAGATACAACAGACAAGGAAAAGACTCCATCCAGGTATGTTCAGAAGAATCATCCAGGATCTCAAATTCTAGGAGAAAAAGGGTCTGGAGTGTTGTGCTATACAACAACCCCCCCATTTCAAATTTTAATCTTAGTCTAAAGGTGCTAAATCAGAAATAGGTCCCCTTTAGGATATAAAAAGCAATAAAACTTTTTGAGTAAAAATAGATTTTCCATACTTTTCATATAAAAGTTGCTTTATGAGTGTTTGGAACCGCTCATCGCAAATCGCAATTGCTTAAGACCAATGAACATCCATTTGAAAAGTTGCGATGCAATCAAAGTCATCGCAAATTCCTCATTGCAAAGTTTTAAATTGAAATAATCCATTTATAAACATGCGATGTGATATAACTATCACATTTCGCATATCGTTAATCCTAAGGAATAAGTTATGGCATTTCGTTGAAACCTTGCGATGCGATAAGGCTATCGCATATCACATATCGCCAATCCATAGGAAAACATTGAAACCACTCCATTGAAACTTTGCGATGCGATATAACTATCACGATCACATATTGCATATCACGCTCCCAATAGAAGCAAGTAATATATACTATGAAGAATCGCAATATATTGTTAAATCAATTATAAAGGGAAAACATGATTTGCCAAGTTTGAAAAGGAACTCGCCAACTCTACGTGCTAGCTCATCACTCATTGCAATCACAACAATAAAAAATGAATTCTTTCGAACATAACGCTTGTAACTCCCAATTTGCGATATGCAATGGCTCTACAAGTATTAAAATAATACAATCGTTAATCGCAAAATCACAGAGTTATGGCACCTATTCTAAAAAGACCATTGGAAAACTTGCGATGCAATATATATTAATTCGGCATTAAAGTTTCACTTCATGAGGATACGGTAAAGCATTAAGAGGCAGTGATGGTTACAATCCTTTAAGGATTTCATCCTTTGTGACTATGTACAATATGAGATCTTTTTCATCTAATGCGCATACACTGATTTTAGTTTGTAATTAGTTGTATTGGCTGCTCTCAAAGTTTTTCGCCTATCACACTCCTCTTTCTCATTTTGCAGTGTAAATCCAAAATCATGCAATCAGTCAAGATGTCTCAGAAAGCTCAAAAGACTAAGGCTCCCCTTACAGTGGAAGAAGGACAAGGAAAATTGGTGTTAATCCCAGATACTACCTGTCAAGGCTTTGGTAAGATCTCGTGGAAAGGCATATATGCTTTGCTTGAAAATGAAAATCCGAAGGAGATAGAAGAAGAAGCAACAACTGATGGAACTGATCAATCAGAAAACACACTCAATGATTTGGTCAGCTCTTTCCTCCATCGAATAACGGCCCGTGAAAAGGTTTTACCATATAATGATGTGGTAAGATGGGTAATCGAGAGCATTAACATAATGGACAGAGCTTTCTTCACAGCTGATGGAAGGATATTTAGATCCTTCAAACCTGAAGACGTCAAGAGAATGTATCACTTGCCAGATCCCCAACAACACTACAACAAATCATTCCTGGAAGTTTTCACCAAGGAGAATCAGATTGAATCAGACCCTATCAAGTAATGGTGACACTTTCCTAACAAGCACAAACATGAATCGTTTGGTATGTATTCTGTGGACTCCTTAGCGTCTCCATATTGTTATGCTACTGCTATGATGTGTAGACTCTTTGGAAGCCCCCATTCTACTAGATTTTCTATTGAAATGGTTCCATTGATAGAAGTAGCAATAAACTCCTTTGTGATGGATTGGGAAACTATCCTATCGGCTAAAATGGCAAGTCAAATACTGAATTATAGAAAGAATAGCTTTTTCATTACCCGAGTTTTGCTCCCATTCTATATGAGTGCTTACATAGTTGACACAATTTGTTTCAATTCCAACTTTCCCATCTTAGGTTGGAAATGGACTGTTCAGGATCCAACCCCCATTCATATTTACCATAAATACTTATGGAAGTCCGAATACAAGAATCATTTATACAGGATTTGCCATGGTTTCATCCTACCCGTCCATCAAGCTATCTTTAATAAACCTGCTCCTCGGCTGTCTGACGAGGCTAGCATTGATTTAACCTCAATCAGCAGTTGGTTCGGGAAGAGAGGTTATTCTATGTTAGGGTTTTTGGAAGCATTACATATCCTCATGTCCTTCCACTTTACATTCCAGATAAGCTATTAGCCAGGGAAGTAGCCTACCAGATAGTAGAAAAAGGGATGTCTAGAAATCTTAAAGACTCCAAGAAACAGTTGTGGCCTGTCTTTCCTCTTTGCTGCGGCACCTACTCATTGCATAATTTTAAACATGCCAAGAAATAAGCAAACAAGACAAAGGATATGAGTCTAGTTGTTATCCCTAAAAGACAATATGACCCAAATAAGGTTGCTTTCTATTTCACCACTTAGATGAAAGTTAATAAATTCTTGCATGAGGAAGATGAGTTTGATGACTTACTTCAGCAGAGTTATTCTCAACAGTAAGTCATCTGGAAAAATTAATATTGGGTGCTAAGAAAATGGACAAATTCATTGAATATAGGACACAGAGGTTACTGAAAGTACCTCTAGATTTAATAAATAATACACCAATCATTCAGCATGCAGAGAACAATGGAGAGCAATTTATAGAAAATATTTCTGGAGAAGTTGAAACAAGTGATAAGGCCAATGAACAACTAAACACTGATGTTCACATTGATCCCATATTGATTAAAGAATGGGAGAAATTTGATCAACAGATCAAAAGTTAGAATGATCTTCAAAACATTATCACATCAGCGCCTCCCGGAACACAACAGCCCATTATTCCTAATATTGTGATTGAAGGGACACCCAACAAAGGCACACTTCAAAAAGAGATAGAAATAATCCCTGAAAATCCTTTTGGAGAGATTAAATTGAACATTGAGGAAATTCCACCCTTGGATGTGTTTCACAACCAAAAACACAGGGCTGTAGTCGAGAGACAGAAAAAATAGGAAAATAGACCAAACATCATCCACAGCTCCTCAATCTGAATTTATGAATGTCATATGGAAAAATTCAAAGGTCAATCCTTCTGAGGATTTGACCAAGTTATCTCAATTTTCAGGGGCATACACAGCTGCTACAATTGATAAAGAAATTGAAGTTAATCAATTGATCAAAGAAAAGATCAAAAGATTAATCAGCTTGAGGAACAGTTAACGATAGAGAAACAGAAGAGTGAGCAACTTGAAGAATTAAACCTGGAAAAATAGAAAATTAACCAGCAGGCCATTCAAAGACAACAACAACTGTCTCAAGAGCTCGAGCAACTTAAATTGACACATCAGCAAGAGATTAAATCTAAAGAAGAGAAAATCACACAGTTACAACTCTCTATAGAACAATTCAAATATTATCCCAAGGTTGAAGAGTTTAAGAAGGAAGCCTTAGAGGCAAATAAGGCTTTATCTCAATAGCCGAATCTACTCTGCCAGAAAATATCTCTTATTGATCCATTATGCATCAGAATGACATCACTGATTAACCAAGTAGTCAATACCAGGTTAGAATTTGAAGATGCAGATGATAAATTCACAGATTATCTCTCCTGGCAAAGCACAGAAGATGGAAGAGATGCTAAATTACCTAAAATTGAAGAGTCTCATAAAGAGATGTTGTTTTCAGAATGGGAAACACAGTTGATAAAAGAAAAAAGAGATACCTCCAGGGCCAGGGCTATAATGAATAATGTTATTGAGCTGGTGAATGATAACTTATATGGTGCCAATTTAATTTTTGTTTGTTCCCTAGGAAATCTTCCAAAGGAGAAAGTTTTAGAGAAGTAATGGAAGCAAGATTTGGACACCAAGGAGGAGCATCTCAACAGAGTACAAGTCTTAATTGGGATGCGCATTGGTCCTTTGTGTTCAAGCCACACAGCCAACATATGACTATCAAGCACCTTGTTGATGCCATTGATCGCATGATGCCCGAGCTCTCAGATGCCACATACACAGGATAGTTACACTCCAGGATGAGTCATCCTCCAAAAATCCAAACCATGCTCTCAATTTGTCAGTTGAAGATACAAGACAAAACATAGATGCGATGAATCTCTTCAAAGGTTATCGCGATTCTATTTTGGAAATTCAAATCCCATATTTTGATGAAGGTAGTTCCAACAAATCTTAGAAATTTTTATGTACAATTTGCTTTTAGTTTTACTATAAAGACCCTTTCATGTCATTTTAGAAAGGGTCCTCAATTTGTATAAAACTAGACTTGATAAGTTTGCACTTATGCAATTATTAATTTATTTTTTATGAGTCGTGGATCGAGGTTCAGACTTGTTGTGAAATAGCTTCATAAAGGCTTACATTTTCGTATCTTCTTGGAGTTTTTAGAATAAGAAGATTGAACCAGATTGTTACTTGCATAACGAGACTCAAATTCATATGGTACTTCTATCATTGTTCTTTTTGTCTTGTTTTATGTAATTAGCATTCCATTGATTTGTTATTGTTGATATATTCTCATGTTTCAAACAACTTTGTATTATTTCACTTTTGAATGATCTAGAATTGTTATATTGTATACATATGTCAACGATAAATATTAGTATGTTATGCGATATGTTTTCACATTACTTTGTTTAATTTCTTATTCAAAGTAATCATCATTTAAATACATCTTTCTGTAGATAAGTGAATAATCTATATTATCATTTGTCTACTAGGAATCATCAAGAATCACATTATTATGAGATCATCCGGGTTATATAGATATATTTGTATATTTTAGAGCTTATATATTAAACCACCTATCATGTTCTTATACATTTAAAACACCCATTCATCAAATCATACTTTATTGGGAAACTGGTCCCATAATATTTAGTGAGAACCACCACACCAAACGGAGAAGGAGCTACACCGAGTGGTTATCCCCCAATGTTGGTGCTATGATTATAGAGGCATCAACAAGTACAGACAAGAAGAACTATTAGGGACCTCAAGTTATCTCGCATTACTATCCTCCACTGAACCTCAAAATGTAAATGAAGCTTGCAAAGATGAATGTTGGGTCAAGGCCATGGATGAAGAACTTGAGCAAATTGAAAAGAATGATACTTGGGAATTAGTTCCTAGACCTCATGATAAAAAATTATAGGAACAAAATGGTTATTTAAGAACAAGCTTAATGAAAATGGAGAAGTTATTAGAAACAAGGCCAGACTTGTTTGTAAAGGGTATGCTCAATAAGAAGGTATAGATTTTGAAGAAACTTTTGCACCTGTTGCCATACTTGAAGCCATAAGGATGTTTCTTGCTCTTTCTAGTTTTCAGAAATTAAAAATATATCAAACGGATGTAAAATTAGCCTTCCTCAATGGAGATTTAGAATAAGAAGTTTATATTGAACAGCCAGAAGGATTCATTCTTAGCAATGATGAAAAATTTGTATGCAAGCTCAAAAAGGCTCTCTATGGTCTGAAACTAGGCTCCAAGGGCTTGGTATTACGGCCTTGACAAATATCTACAACAACAAGGCTTTACAAAACGTTCTGCATATAGAAATTTATACACAAATATTGAAAACGATAAATTGCTAATTATTGTTGTTTATGTTGATGATATCATTTTTGATAGCAATGAAGAATCCATGAATCAGAATTTTGCTTCAGTAATGCAGCAAGAATTTGAAATGTCCTTACTTTGTGAACTTACTTATTTTCTTGGTCTTCAGGTTAAGCAAACGAAATATGGTATCTTTCTTTCATAAACCAAATATCTCAAGCAGATCTTGAAGAAGTACGGAATGGAATATTCTAAACCAGTATGTACTCCAATGGTAACAGGATGCAGTCTCAGCCCTAATGATGAATCACCAGCAGTAAACCAACCAAATTAGAGATCTATGATTGGAAGTCTACTTTATCTAATATGTACCAAACTTGACATCATGCATGAAGTAGGAATTGTTGGAAGGTTCCAAGAAAATCCAAAGGAATCACATCTCCAGGCAGTCAAAAGAATTTTCGAATATCTTCAAGGAACTCAGGACTTTGGACTATGGTATCCTAAAGATACAGACCTTACTCTTCATGCATATACAGATGCAGATTGGACAGGAAGTGTTGGTGATCGAAAAAGCACTAGTGGAGGTGCATTCTATATGGGTTCTCAGTTAGTGTCTTGGTTCAGCAAGAAAAAAAGTTCGATTTATTTATCTACAGCTGAAGCAGAATATGTGGCTACTGCATATTGCTGCACATAACTCCTTTGGATGATGCAAACTTTGCAAGACATTCAGATCACATGTACTCCACCCATCTCCATTCTATGTGATAATACAAGTGCCATCAGTATTTCAGAAAATCCTGTTATGCACTCCAAGACCAAGCACATACCCATCAAGTACCAATTTCTACGAGAGCAAGTGCTTGAACAAAAGGTCAAATTGGAGTATGTTCCCTCCAAAGAACAAGTTTCTGATATATTCACTAAACCACTGCCCAGAGAAACATTTGAATATCTCAGACAAAAGCTGGGAGTAGTTGATGCATCATCCCACTATTAAATCCAGTTTTTCAAAGGAAGGTTATTATATGCGGGTTTCTATGGCTGAAGGAGCGTATATGTTTTTCTGACAGAAAAAAAAATGGGTCAGACTCTGCTATGGGTGCTTTGTCTAATGTTGATGATTACAGTCTGACGATATGCTTTGTTCATTGATTTTTATTTGACTGACAAAGATGCCTTGATGAATGACTTGTTGACAATGCACATGTACCACAGGTTCAGGGGGAGCATTAGCCTTCGCATACATTCTGCATTGTTGGCATTATGGTTGTTGAGTCCAGCTATGGCTTCAGATATTTATACCATTTGTTTCTTAAGTCATGTAAAGGTCTAGGGTGTGATATGAATTCTCATACATTTGAATGAATCCTATTGGACAAATGATGTAATTTTTATCCCCACTTTGCATGGGATGGATGATGTAATATTTATTTTATTTTTGTCATGTATAAATAATTGGTATATCCCCACTTGGTTGGGTCATTGATGTATGTATGAGTCACTAGTCATAAGGAGGTCATACTCACTTAGTTGAGTTATAGAGTCATGTTATTCTTTTGAATCATATCTCTACAGACTCGGCATGTACTCAGGGGGAGCATGGACAACATAATGTATATCAAAGGAGGAAAGTTTCTTGGTCCGCCCTTTTCCCTTGATGTCAAAGGGGGAGAGTATTTTTGTGTTAGTATTTTGGTGTTGAATGTTATATCTAACAGTTTCTACAACTTGCAATAATCAACTCCATCATGGTTGCCATCAAGTCCAAAGGGGGAGATTGTTGGCATTATGATACAAGTGTTGTCCTTGATGGCAACTCACTCACAAGCCAATTCAGTTTTGGTAAAAGGAAAATCACTCACATGTCACAGTACAACAGGTATATTCATAGGTAACAGGGTAGTGGTACAAAAGAATAGGAAGACGGAACTAAGGTCTACTTATCAGAATAAAGAAGGTAAAGGAAAAGGTTGATGTAAAACAGTTTAGGAAGCATATGCAGGTCCACTTAGTCAAAATAGCGTATACACGCTGGTTCACAGAGAAAAAAGAGCGTATACATATACACACACTCCCACAGGAGGAAAAGCACGTACATGTTGGAAAACCAAGGTTTTGGTCTAGTCCAAGGTATTTGGTCCGAGGTATTGACCCTATGTATTTGATCCAATGTATTGGTCCTAAGTGGTTTTGGTATGAGGTATTGATAAAGGATCTAAGTATATAAGGAGGAGAAGATAAAAGGGGTAAGCACACAAGGAATGAATATCTTATGAAGTGTTATGTGCAAGTGTATGGGTTTCTAAGGGATACTTCTATCTGAAGTATATTTTATGTTGCAAGGGCTATGTTTGTGATTTGATCTAAAATACTTTGTGCACCTTGAATTCAATATTGGACCAGGATCATGAGACCTGAAATGATTATTATTGAATGATCTGATATTGGTTGCGCTAGATATGATTATGTGCACCTGGTTTATTCTTTAACTATCATGATCTGGGTTTGTCTGAAGTCCATAAGTGTAGCAAAGTTATGAAGTAATTATTTGTACATCTATACGCTGGTTCGCTTTGGTGAAGGTGCGTATACATGCTGGTTCGGCTCTTCCAAGTAGTGTATGCAAAAGAAAAGCTTGATGTTCAAGGATGAATGAACTATTAGATCAATGCTTGTGTTTTACTGTTGTCTGCCAATGAAGTCTTCTTAGATCTTAATGGAAAACTGAATGAATAAGGAGTTTGATATCTGATTGACTGATTGCATAAGTGAGAAGGGTGATCTCTACTTTTGCCTGTGTAAAGCTCTGTAAATAGACAGTAGATGGTCAATATATTTCTGGTTGGTACATACTTGATTCATTAGTTTAATGTTTCAGTAGTTTTTAAGGTATACGCATGTTTGATTATAGGAATTAGTGTATACACGCAGGTTGGGTTCGGTAAAGTAGCATGTACATTCTGATGCATGGTTTTTGAGGTTACAGCTGGTTCTGACCAATTTTGCAGGTTTCTAGGTTTAGCAAAGTGTTCTAGTGTCAGTGATCTAATTGTTCAGATTAACTGAATGTTGGTTGATGCAATTTGAGTTTCAAATTTTCTGATGGGTCCAGTATGAAAATTTGATGAAATGAGGCCTTCATGTGTATTGGTGTGTACCAGGAGCATCCAGTTTGAAAATTTATGAAAAGTGGTCCCTAGAGGAAGAGAGAAGGTTGTAGCCTTTTGTAGGCCGACGCCTACGTACTAGTAATCACATTGGCTAGTACAAGAGCTAGGGGGTTGCAACTCCCTTCTAGTAGAAGCTGGAAAATGAGAGAAGGTTGTAGCCTTCTGCAGGTGGGTGCATGCGTACTGGTATGAGTCTGCACCAGTACAAGATTGTAAACAAATTTTCTTATTATTAAAAGAAGACAGAGACGATAGCAACAGGTGGTTTTCACCCACATTGGGTTTCCACCTTAAATCTTGGTGTTCATGTGTGTTTCTTATGTGTGATGCTTTATTCTATTTTACTGCACTGTTTAATAAGTTACTGATGCACTGGTTAAAGATCAACACATGATAAATTTTCTAGATCACAAGTTCTATGGGTATACGTTGGTTTCTCTAATCACAATTGCGTGGACACTCTAGTTCACTTCACAGAAGTAGCGTATATAAAACAGTTTTGGAAATAAAATTATTGATCTGATAAAATTGATTAACCCCCTCCTCTCAGTATTATTTCCAACAATAACTTCTTCACTGCCAATGAAAAACCTATCAAATACAAGAATGGGGTTAGGAGGGAAAGCCTACCATATCATTGGGATGAGGTGGCGTACCATATCCTAAAATACATCTCCTATGAAGGAAGGCTAAGTGTGGTCTATGGATACAATTTTAGATTACTTCATGAACTTAGGTTTTAAGGATAATTTCCCTTGGCTCAAATACTGAGTGTACCATACTTCCTCCTATAGTCCATCATGGACATGAGTCAAAAAGTGAGAGAGGGAAAACACCAACACCTAGGACACCATGGCCTCATTAAATTGATAGTGGTGGATACCTTGAACAAAATAAAAGTCCCTATCCTTGGGTCCATATTCATAGACATGGATAGGGAGGCCTTCATTGAAACACTGATCCTCACACCAGGTGAGACCCCAACCCCTAGTGTTGGAGAAAGACAGGGGAAGGAAGAAGAAGAAGAGGGGGCAAAGGCAGAAGAGGAAAGAGAAATAAATGTAGAGAGGATAGAGGAAGAACCATCTGTAGAGGTAGAAAAATAGAAATATGAAGAGGTAGAAAAAGATCAAGATGAAGAGGAAGAGGGGTGTTAGAGCCTAGATCGACCTCAGGTTGAAGGGAGGCTATCTTAGGATAACCACAAACCAAGCTTAATCTGGTAGCTAGCCCTACCAGGTCGAGAGAGGGCTCTCTCCTTGTCAATCTCAGTTGAGATGACTAAATTAAATATGAATTTTAGGCTAGGTATAGTAGCTCTAGGATTTTTGGTTGATTTTGAAGGTTTTTTTGCTGGATCAAATGGAGCATGGTAGCTTTGGGTCCGGGAAATCAAGTCAGGAATGCAGGGTGTTCTATGGGGCGAGGTAGGCAGGTGTTTTTGCACTTGGAATTGAGTGAGATGGTAGGTATAAGATTGGTGAGGAGCTGAGGAGGGCATGCAAAGATCATGTGTCCTCTTCAAACAACTGAAAACATCAAAAACTAAATGTATTCCCAAGGCAGAGCACTGTTACCAATGTATTCTACCTATCTATCTTGATTTCATTTAGTTTAGAAGAATGAATGAGATATTGGCACACATAACACATGAGAAAAACTAATGACAGAAGGAGAAAAAATGCAAAAACACATTACCACAAGAATCCCACAAAAATAGCTGCAAATCCTCGTTTATTTCCTTGCCAAACTTTTGTAGAGATGTACAATGTAGCTCAGAGCATCCAAGAGAGTCTAACCTCAGCTAATGATTGAAAAAATACATAATATAGACATCAAACCACCTGTTCTATCCATCAGGGGTTGAATCCATGAGAAGAGGGGTGGTTTCAACCATTTCTAAACTAGGAACAGGAATATAGGCAATGGAACACCTTGCCTCTATAACCATGGAAACTGATTAATTTACCCCTCAACCACCTCAAAATGATGAATATACCCTCTAAGGACATTTTGCAATTACATTTACATAGAATAGCATCATTTACAATCATAAATTCATCCAAGATGAAAGAAAAAGTCAACTTGTAGAAAAAGTAGGCGAAATTTTGATTTTTGAGCAAAACTAGCAAAATTTATCCTATGCGCAGCGCCACTGTTCCTATGCATAGCGCCGTTTTAGACCCCGTTTTGGAGGCCTTCCCCTTGACCAAATTGAGCCCAAGATATCTCATTGGAAATCTTTTCCTGTCTAGTTTCTGGAACATCTTGAATTTTTGTATTTGGAGGTCATTTGCCCCCTCAAATATGGCATCTCCCAAGATTTCTTCCCGTGTGTCCAAAAAGAGGTAGAGAGGTCATTTTTTGATGGTTTTTTGACCTTTAGGTGACCAATATTTGCTCCAAAATTGCTGAAACTTTCAGGGATTGACGTTCTCATCATGTTAAATCTGAATATACAAGCCATTCTTTCAAAACGTGTCTCCATCAAAAGAGCAACACACCTATGCCAAATTCCTGTGTTGCAAAATTTAAATTTTGAAAATTGCAAAATTTTACCAAAATTTTCCCAAAATTGGCACAAGGCACCCTCATCCACTGCTTTGATGAGATAATGAGGCATCAGCTAGGATTTCCAATTTGTCTTGCTCCTCATTGGCCATTAAGGTCTTCCTCAACCTAGCCTTAAGCTTCCTCATTCTTATGTTGCAGATTTTGTTCCAGGTCATGTAGTGATATGCCATGTGGCAAAGAATATTTTTGTCTTTGTTAGCCCTCTTAATCAACTTCTCCAGGTGTATGTTAACCCGTTCAAGACAAATCTCCCTAGGCATCTCAATTTCCTTTGCCTTTTGTCTTCTAGCCTTGCCTCTTTGTTGCCTAGTCACTTGGCCTTTTTCATTGTTTGTGAACACTTGTGGTGAATGATGAGATAGGGTGGATGGATGAAATATGAGTATGAAGAGATTTTAGGATGAGTAGGTGAGAGTGAATGGGATTTAGGGAGTAAGTATGGTTTGGGATAGTGTAGGGTTTAGAGATATATGTAGGATAAATTATGTAGAGTTTTGGGGAGAAAGTATAAAGGAATAGGATTTGGGGAAAATGTATGAAGGAATGGGGTTTTAGGGAGTAATTAGGAAATGGATAAGATAGGAAACAAATGAGAGAGTGAGCTTGACAATTTTTTATGAGACATTTTGGGTGAACACTAGGGTTTTAACTTTATGAGGGAAAAGGTCACCAAAACTTGATGCAAAACCCTTTTCAACAAGAAAGATTGAGTTACTTACTTGCAAAGAGGTAATTTGGAAGATTTGAGCAAATTGGGGTGATTTGGAACGATTTAGAGCTTGGCTGCCAGGTGTACAACACCCTCACCCAGGTGCGTAGCACCTCTTCTATGCGCAACACCAATGTATTTTTCCACTGCCCGAAATTTCCAAGTGCGAAGCGCCTTTTGCAGACCACTTTTGGAGGCCTTCCTGGTGTCAAAATTGGGTGTGTGATAGTTCTTTGGAAAGCTTATCGAGTCTACTTCGAGAAAATCTTTAATTTTCCAATTTGGAGTTCATTTTATCTATCAAAATTCCAATCTCCCAAGACTGGTCAAAATGTGCAGAATGAGGCTGCCTAAATGAAGAGTGATATTGCAGTCAACTTGTGAAGGTCTTCCTCAACTCCAAATTGAGCTCATGATAGCTCATTAGAAAGACCT
Source organism: Pinus tabuliformis (assembly GCA_031772625.1). Taxonomy (NCBI): domain Eukaryota; kingdom Viridiplantae; phylum Streptophyta; class Pinopsida; order Pinales; family Pinaceae; genus Pinus; species Pinus tabuliformis. The sequence continues at coordinate 276,307,924 of CM062809.1, read as the reverse complement.
TTGTTTCGAGTTATCATATTACTCATCAAGAAAGTCATTTGGACAACCAAGCTAGGAGAAATCTTGATTTTCCCAAGGTCACTCTAGAGGTGCATTAACTCTCCTGAGGCAACTTGTATTTTTGACATTTCTCTCAAACCATGAAACCTATGTAAAAAAGGAAAGAGGATTTTATTCTTGAGTCAATTATGGACAAAAACCTCTCTCACTTTTGTCAAATTCATCTTTTATTTCTCAAAAACACAGTTTGAATAAAAATGAACCCTTATGTATGATGAATGGCTTGTTCCTTGGAATGACTTCTTGACAAATGATGGAGACATGATGTTTGATGATATGAAATGGACTTATTCCTTCTGATATCTGTCATGCCTCCTCTGCTCAAATATCTCTGCTCCCATAGCCATCCCTAGCTCAGTAGGAAAGGAATTTTAGGGTTTTAGTGCTTGTATCTCTTTTGTTTTGATAGGTGGACTGATGCTCAAATTCTTTGACTTTTGCAGTGGCGGGTACTTGGCAATATCACTGGGTGACCAAGAGCAGCATGGAACCATTTATTACATATGAGAATGATAAAATTACATCAAATTTAAATATGAAATACAAATGCTCTGTTTTCACCTCAAAACTAGTTTTGAGTTGAGAACTTCATTAAGCTTACAAACTAAAATTTTTTTACTTTTCTGATCGTTATTAACCTCCTCATGTCTTTGTTGACCATTATTAGCAATAAGCACTAAAAGCTGACCATGGAGGAAGCCCTAGACCTAATGAGACCAAAACCCTATGTAATTAATGAAATAGACTGAAAATGAGCATAAAACATTGACTGAAAGGTATGAAAGGAGGTCAGCAAGTACATATCATGAGGGAAAAACTGAAATGAACCCTACCATCAGTAGATCCATGACCTAATGGAATGCAACCTCATCAGAATGGGACTCCTAGTATGAAATGCAAAAGAGTAATTTTGATCACTGATGGCAGTGGCGAAGACACTCACAATAAACAAGGGGGAACAACAGGAAAAATCAAGCCCTGAGAAAAATACTAAACCTGGAGAAGTAGAGGTATCCCTAGAGAAAACAAGTTTGTCTCCAAGAACCACTTAAAAAGAGGTAGTTGCAACCTTAGCTACCTTAAGCACCCTAGTCAAACCCAAAAAGAAGAGGTAAAGGTAAGATCCCCTCTACTTTAAGACCAGGAAGAGCACTAGGATCATGAAAGGAAGGTATCAAACTCCCACATATTCACCTATCACAATTGAAGAGTCCCCAAGTAATAAATAGGATGTGGAGCCCTTTGAAAGAAAAATTGAAGAGGTCACCTATCAAAAATCCATAACAAAGACTCCTATAACATATGTAAGGAGGCCCACCACTAGATCGACCTCCTTCAAACAACCAATACACCTACCAACCTCCAAAAAAAAGAAAAGGGTAAGCTACAGGAAGGGTAAAGCATGCTACAAGAAAAATAGAGTGTGCTACAAGAAAAATAGAGAATGCTACATGAGGAACATAGGATGCTACAGGAGGGGCATAATGAGAAATAGGAGGGGAAAAAGGTGACACAACAACTACAAGAGGCAGGAGATTCCCCAAAAACATTTGAGAAGGACTTCCTGGAGCTCTAGCAGCCTTGTCCATAACCTACTTTGAGCTCCTATTATAAATTCATTGAAGGAGGGAGAGTTATTCCCCAAACATTTGCAGTCCCACTTTTCTTTGAACTAGAAGTAGAAAGAGGAAGAAGCCATAGATGGATGAAAATTGCTAAGTCTAAAAAGGTGGAAGATGTGGGCCTCATGGAAGAAAAGATCCTTGAAATGGGAAAAGAATTAAGTGAGCTAAGAGAGAAATATTCCACAATGAGGGTGAAACTATAGACAAAAAATAAATGGTTGAGGGAGAAACTGCAAGAGAGGGAAACTCAATTGGCCATAATGGCAATCCTCTCCATGGAGGCATTATAGTGCAGACAACCATCCAAGTATTATGCACTCTTTCTCAAAGAGCAGTGGATGCAATTCCAAATCAACACCCTAGCACAACATGGATCTATTCCATTTCAAGATTACAAACAATTCATTGAATTATGCGACCAAAGTAGCATAGAAGACAGAGAAAAATTTGTCGAGTTCTACATGCATAACCTCACCTTGATTGATATCAATATTTGGGACCCCAATGCAAAGTTGGGAGATATGCAACTAATGGCCCTAGCATCTTGGATGACTTATGAGGAGGCAAGAGCTAAGGAAGTAAAGAGAGCCATGGCAAAGGAAGAAAATGAACCACCATATATCAGGACAAAGAAGATAAGCCCAATGGCTATCATTAGCAATCATAGCATCATCTCCAATGATGCTGACCTAGTACCCAAATACCTTGCCGCCTGTAGGTTTTAACCCCGTACATAAATTACCTGCATACGAATTCTAAAACACAAAAAATAAACAATGCAAGAGCATAACACATAAAACAAAGAGATTTTCCCCTGGATCACAAAACCAGGACTACCAGCTTGATTTTTCATTATGTTCCTTTCAATGTTACAATACATATTTATACATGCCGAAGCATCCAATACCATGGACCAAAAACCATCGCGTCCAAAACCATGGACCAAAAACCATCGCGTCCAAAACCATGTGAAAAAAACATGCACAAAACCATATGTAGGTCTGGCCAACCTAATATAGGGTCCAAAACCAAAAAAATTTGGGGCGCTACCCCAAACCCCATAGAGTGGGGTTACCTGCACCCCTCAAACCCCCTGTGACTCCCCCCGCTACGTAATTGGCGCAACGAAGCGAGGGATCTGCCCCCCTTCTAACCCCCCGATTAACTACGTGGGCTAGTTGTGGAAAGAATATGACACAACCCAACATTCTCCCACTTGTTGTTTTCTTTCCACAGGGGGCCACAGGAGATCTTAGTCGTTTATTCAGCTCTGCAATGCCCATTGTTTTTCTACACCAAGAGAACTTCTCAGAGATCACAGATTTTGTTAATGAATCTGTAGTATTCTTCAAAGTGTCCACCTTTATTAGCAACACCTTTTTGTCTTCTATCATATCCCTCACAAAGTGATACTAAACATCAATGTGCTTTGTCTTTGAATGATATGCGGGGTTCTTTGCCAAGAAAATTACACTTTGGCTATCATAGTCTATCCTTATAGCTCCCTGTATTAACCCGATACTTGAACACAATCTCTGCAACCAAACTGCTTCCTTGCTTGCATGAGTGGCTGCCATGTATTCAACCTCTGTAGTTGATAGTGCCACTACAGATTGTTTCTTACCCGTCCAACTGACTGCTCCTCCAAATAGGTTAAACAGATACCCACTTGTAGATCTTCTCTGATCCAGATCTCTAGCCCAGTCTACATCAACAAAGCCACGAATATCCAACACTCTGTCCAATCCTGGTCTTCCTTGGTAGCACAAACCATAATCACTAGTGCCACGAAAATACCTGAAAACCCGCTTCACTGTTGTCCAGTGCTCCTTCCTTGGTTTTGGCATAAACCCGCTCAATACTCCCACTGCATGTGCAACGTCTAGTCTAGTATAGACCATCGCATACATAAGGTTATAGACTGCACTTGGATATGAAACACGGGACATGTCCTCTTCCTCTTCTTGTGTCTTGGGACACTATTCAACAAATAAATTTACACCTACAGGAATAGGAACCTTCACTGATTTACTATCCTGCATATCAAACCTTTGCAATATTGTGTCGACATACTTCCTCTGGTTTAACCAGAGCTTCCTCTTTGTCCAATCTCTTTTAATTTCCATGCCCAAAATATAGTTTGCAGCACCAAGATATTTCATGTCAAATTTGGAGGACAAATGGGTCTTCAAATCCTGGATAACTTCTTTGTCATTTACAACCAGCAACATATCATCCACATACAAGACCAGATAAATAACACGGTCACCAATTAATTTAAAATACACACAGTGATCTGCTTTGCTTCTGGTGAAGCCAAGTCCCCATATAAATGTATCAAATTTATGATACCACATCCTTGGTGACCATTTTAACCCATACAGAGACTTCTTTAACTTGCATACCAGTTCTTTCTTACCCTTCACCGCAAAACCTTTAGGTTGCTTCATGTATATCTCCTCTTCTAGATCCCTTTGAAGAAATGTTGTCTTCACGTCCATCTATTCTATCTCAAAATCAAAAGCAGCAGCAACAAATAAAAGTAATCTAATAGAATTTACCTTGGCAACAGGAGAAAAGATATCACCAACCGAGCTTTGTATGTCTCCACCTTTCCTTTTGCATTTATCTTATTCTTGAACACCCATTTCCTTCCAATGGGTTTCCTTCCAGCTGGCAACTCCACCAGATCCCACGCGTCATTTTTGTGCAAAGATGCCATTTCATCAACCATGGCCTCTTTCCAGAGTTTGCCATCCTCTGAATCTACTGCATCCTTCACAGTTCTGGGATCATCGTTAATAATAGATAAAGCAAAATTTGAACAGAAAGCAGATGGACTATACCTTTCTAGTTGCCTTCTTTCTCGAACTGATCTTCTCACACCCCAAGTTTGTGGTTCTATTTGGTCAATTTAGTGTCCTAAATTGCTCTACATAAATTATCAATCCGAGTATCGTAAACTGATGAAGTGTAGTGCACTGTTTGTGCTAGATGACCCTTCTTACTTCATTGTTTTTATGTTTTATGTTGTTTTGGGGGTTTTTGATCCTTTAATCCCTAATGATTTACAATGTAACTATTTAAATCTATCTTTTGTAAAGACTGCTAAGGATATAAAAATGAGAAATAAAAGAGCTTAAGGAAGACTTGGAAGCAAAGTTTAGGCAAGAAATGAAAACAGAGTTTCTATTTTTGTTTATCATTATTTTCAAATCATGAACTAAAAATTGAAAGTGAAATTGAAACTAATTTCTAATAAATTACAGAAGAAAAACTAAATGAAATACTTAGTTACTCTGCCTCTCAATTTTGGGAGAAAATCTCCTTGTGATGACATTTGAGGAATTTTGTACTTCATTATTATAAGGGAAAATAAATGCAGGAATGTAGCAAAGAATCATTGCATGAATAAAATGCTTCAACCACTTAATTTAGAATGAGTTATCAACTTGAAGGGCTCTTTAGAAACATTTATTAACACTATGAATCAATAAACTAAAAAAATGGCAAGAATAGTAATGGCATTGATCCGTATCATTGAAAGTTTAAAGACTAGTAAAACAGTGAATAAAGTAAACTAAATTAGACTAATGAATTTCAACTTCTAACTACTGATTAAAAATAGAAATAGGTTAAGAAAAAAGAAGCTATTCTGCATTAATAATAAAATGATGAAAGTTGCATTATAAACAAGGTTAGTACGAAACTAATTATAAACACTATGAGAGGAAATGATGAATTTACAGTTTAACTAGAAAAAGGAAAAACAAAATGAAATAAAACCTCATTCAATGTAGGGGCCCTCTTCAATTGATCAGGTTATGCTTGCTTAATCAATCCCCAAGAAACTCTTTCATATGTCCATAAAACATGTGGTCTTCATATTAAAAACAGAGAAATAAGTTTCAAAATTACAGAAAAGTAAGTCTAAGCTTAATACATGAGGAAATTCGAACTTCTTCCAAGTTCTTTACAATTGATATTTAAAGAAAAATCCTAACTGTCCTTTGAGAGAATTTAGCTACAGGTGGTCCATGTATTACAACAGTTCTGCGTGAATAGGTGATCAGCTACAAGTGACTTTAAGTCAGCAAGGTAGTTGCGTGAAATTGTTATCACCGGTGGCTGGTTCAAGTAAATGCTACAACAGAAGCTGTCAGATTTATTAAATAGCCATGAAGAATGGACATAGAGTCCTATTGCTCTCGGGTTTCCTCGTTTGACTCCACTTTTGACTGTGCTCTTGAGTTGGTTTCTTTGATGATTTGTGCTAGTTGACTAGGATAGGATCCATGTCGTGACCATTCCAGAGATGCGCATGTGGTCAATTTCCTCGTTTGACACCAATAACATGTTAAAGCATGAAGATAGCTGTGGAACAACCGATTAGCTGGAGAATGTGCTACATTCCATAGCTAAAAGACAAAAATTTATTCAAACAACAAAACATAATAGCATAACATGTAAATCACTAAATGTCCTCCTTAAGATAGTATATACAAGTCATTGATGATAAGAATGCATTTTCTTCATGGAAAAACAAAGAAAAGGAATGAGAAGAGTTGTTAGGGAAACAGTAATTTTGAGGCTCAATAGGCTCTTCATCTTCTGATTCCTCCTCTGCTATAGAGTCTGATTCTTCCTCCTTTAGCTCAAACTCTATCTTCTCAGGTTCTTTTGGTTGGACTTCATGTTTAATAACATCTTTCACCTCTCTGAACACCACATATCGGCTATACACAACCTTCCTTGTCACTGGGTTCCAAAGCTTGTAACCCTTTAAACCATCCTTATACCCAATAAAGATGCACTTTTCAGATTTACTATCTAACTTGGTTCGTTTCTCCTTTGGAACATGTACTTATGCATCACATCCAAATACCCTCAAATGTGAAAGAGAGGGTTTCTTACCAGTCCATACCTCTTATGGAGTCTTATCCTCCAACGCTGATGAAGGTTATCTGTTGACTAGGTAACATGTTGTCTCCACCGCCTCTGCCTAGAATTCCTATCCTAACTCGGCACCACTAAGCATCCTCCTTACCCTTTCCATCAACGTCTTGTTCATTCTTTCTGCAACTCCATTTTTCTTAGGTGTGTATGGAGTAGTCTTCTACCATGATATACCACACTTCTTACAAAATTCCTCAAATTCTTTACTGCAAAACTCTCCACCATTATCTGTCCTCAACACCTTTATCTTCTTCTCTGTCTAGTTTTCCACGAGAGCCTTAAATTCTTTAAACCTGTCAAAGACTTCAGATTTCTTCTTAAGGAAATATATCCATGTATTCCTTGAGAAGTCATCTATAAAGGATACATAGTATATAGACTTACCCATTGATGGAACCTTCATAGGTCCAAACACATCATTGTGCACAAGCTCTAATATATGTTTCGCCCTCTTACCACCAGAGGGGAAACTCACCCGATTCTGCTTCCCATATACACAATTTTCATAGAAATCAAAATCCGTAGAAGTATTTGAAGACCCTTCTCTCCAATATGTCCAAGCCTTTGATGCCACAGCATGGTCTTCTCTCTAGAGACCACTAGATTTTTTGCTCCACTTTCAAGAACCACAGAACTGTTGCACCCATCAATAACAGTGCTACCTTGCAGCTTGTACAAAGTTCCAATTCAATCTCCCTGCATCAATACCAGTGCCCCCTGAACCATCTTGCAGGTATAATTCTCGAACACTGTTTTTACACCTGCGTCATCCAACTTGCTTACAGAAATCAGATTTTTGGCTAATGCAGGAATATGCAAAACACCTGGAAGTGTTCTAACCCATCCACATTGCAACTTCAACTTTAATTTTCCACGACCAATGATTCTAGCCTTCCTTTCATCCCCCGAGAAGACATCACCACCATCATATTTCTCATACTTGCAGAACCACTCTCTATGGGTAGTGAAGCAAAAGATTGCACCTGAGTCAATCAACCATGCCTTGTGATCTACATGTGTATGTTTGGTCAATTTAGTGTGATCTAAATTGCTATTTATAATGTCAACCCGGGGTTCGTAAACTGACGAAGTGAAGTGTACTATATGTACTAGATAACCAATTCCTTAGTCTTTTGTCATTTTTAGTTTTTTTTAAGTTTGTTTTTGAATTTATCTTTTCCTACTATGAGATGATGAAAAGGTGATAAAGCAAGTGAAATGTGGATGATTATGGTGATCTCTAAGTGATTTTCAAAACTTAAAAGAAAGAAAGCTTTTTAAAATAAATGCAATGAAATCAATTCTTCAAAAGAAATAAAGACATCAAACAATGAACTATGACATCGGCCCAGTATCTTTGTTGCTGAATGAAAATGAAAGTGAAATCTACACTAAATGAAAAGTAAGAACAACTAATCCACACTATTCTAACTCTTCAACTCAATCTTCCTTGTGAAAAGATATCATGAAATGTTAAGCAATGTGAAATCTAAAAGAAGTTAAACTGCATAAAAGAAACTAATCACACTACTTTAACTTTCTTGACCTTCTGCCTTTCAGCTTAATGTACCCTGTGAGAAACAGTCATGAATAAGTCAAGCAATGTGAGATCTAAAGCAAACTAAATCAAGCTATAGTGAGTGATATTCTGGTTCCTAATAAAGTTATTTGATTATAGAAAGGAACCGTTAGCAGATGAATAGCATGATATCTAAGAGCAGAAAATAAATGTGCTACTCAAGGAAATGACAGTACTTGAAAATCAAACTTCAGAAAACAATAGTTAGTGACAAAGACAAGATGATCTCGTACGCCAATAGTTATGGAAAGAAAAGGTGAAAAATTGCCCCGGGCTGCCTAAGAACACCTGCAAAAACACTAATCAGTTGTAACCATAAAAGAGCAGCAATGAAAATGTAAATCAACAGAAATCAAAAGCTTTGTTATGTACAGCTAATATACATGATGAAATAAAACGTAGAATTTAAATGACAACTGTACAGCTAATATACATGAACAGAAATAAAGCAATGCAAAAATTGAAAAGACAACTGTACAAGGTCTCAGTAAGCAGGGGCCCTCTGCCACTTTAACCAATTCAACGAACAGCTACACGCGGAAGTTTAAACCAATCTTCTCATATATTAAACAGCAACATAAAAGTGCAGTGGGGAAATACAACAGTCTTCAAATTACATTAACAACGATTAACTTGTACAGCGTTCATGGACGCATTATTTATAAGGAAAGAAAGCTAAAACATACTAACTAAATCTACGCTATTAACCACGCTGCCAGAGACACGTGAATCCTCCTCAGCCTAGATCTAGGTAACTGTCATCATGTTTATTAAATCCGAGAGGTATGGCTGTTGGATTTGCGCTGCCAGGATGTCTTCGTGGCTAAGGATTGTGCCACGTAGCTTCACGTGCTCAAAAACAGAGCTACGTAGAGTCGTGCCACCACTTGACACTTCCGTTGACTATCCTTTGCCCCTTGTTGGACCGCGGGCTTTTATGGCCGTGCTGGATGATCTAGATGGACACGATCCATGTCCTTGACTCCTGTAACTTGCCCATGTGGCTCATTTCCTGAGAGGACACTTGTAGCATGGTGTTTGACAAAACAACTGCGGAATCCTGTGCTAGCTGCAGAAACCTGGGTCAGCTGCGGAAACCTATATCGGCTGCGGAAACTTGAGAAGCTTTCGCAGCTGTCTGAGCAAAATTCTAAACCAAACAACAGTCATCAGCGTAGTTAGAAAACCATGTCAAAAGCTCATTTTTAAACTAAAATACAATGATTTAATCAACTTGGTGCATAAAATGAGTGGAAAAGAAGGCTGAGAGGGTGTATGGGAAGGTGCAGGTTCGAGGCTCAACATACCCCCACTCTGAAGGTGTTGCATGTCCTCATGCAACCAAAACTTAGTTATTTTCCTCAATCCATATGCTCTGAGGCTTCTGCAAGAACATCTAGCCCTCTTCTCCTTCTCTTTGATGCTAAAATGGTCCTTGGTTTCTTGACTAGACATTTGAACTTAAGATTAATCAATGCCCTGCTCAACTTTTTACACTTCTTCTTCAGATTCTTGTTCTTCTTCTACCATAGTCCTAGGTGGAGCATAGTGTTATCATGGACAATCTTGTCTACCTTGCTCTGCTCTTTTAGTGTTTTGTTTTCCTGTTTGATGTGCCTATTTAAGACTTCCAGTTCAAACACTTCCTGTTTTAAAGACTGTACTTGTGCATCAAGTGGCAAGGTGGTGCTTGGTCTTGCAGCTGATTGTTCCAAGGACTTTAAGTAGTTATATGCTTCTTGCTGGGTGGAATCTACCTCAGGTGTTTTTCTCGGCCTGAACTCAAATTCTGGTGAAGGAGGATTGCTTTCTCTTTCCGGCTGAAAAGGGCTTTCCTCTCGTGGAGGACTTGGCTCAATACTTGGTTGAGTTGGGGATTTGTCTAAATCAATAAAATGAGACTGTTTTTCTTTGGTTTTATTCCCCTTCCCTTTTAGCTTAGTGCTCCTTCTTAGGTAGGAACTAGTACTTTTCTCTTGTGCAGCCTGTTTTCCTCTTTGCTTTTTCTTGGTTATGGCAGCAGCTTGAAGATATATTAACCTCTCTGACAGAGGTTGATAATCTTCTTCTACAGATTGTTCAGGGGATGGATACGTTTCTTGAATGGTTATCTTGCCTTTGTCCTTCTTCTGTTTCTTGTTTTTAGTTCCCTCCTCTTCTTCTTTCTGAACAGTTTCCTGAATGTCTACTGTAGGAGAGTCTTGGGTTGTAACATTCTTTTCTTTTCTCCTACTTCTCTTTGGAATTTTTGGGGAACTGCTTGCAGAGGCTTCAGTTAGTTCTTGAAAGTGATTTCTTGTCAAAAACTTTTCCCAAGTATCCTTAGTGTTTTTCAACTGATCTTCAATAAGGATTTTTATGAACCCGTGATGGTAAAGATGGGATTCAATACTACCTACGTGTTTTTGAACAGTAGAGCTCATTTTCTTCAAGCTTGATAACAGAAAATAAGGCAAGTTAAGGGTACAACCCTCCATGAAATTCATCATTATCCTGGCATGATACATATACATGGTACCAAAATGACCCTCGCATGTGATAAATTTCTGGACAAGTAATAACAGAGTGGACCATTCTTCTTTTATTGCATGCATGGGGATTCCTTTGGTAAATATAGAGGTATCCGTACCTGGATTTTTGAGCATGATTTTCCATCCTTGATCATCTACACTTCTGTTTTTGAACCACCTTTCGCCTTCTGGTGGGAGACTTGTTGCAGCTACTATTGTGGCCTCAGTCACTGTAAATTTCAAGTCTCCCACCTCCGTTTTTTGTCCATTAAAGGACCTGGCAAAAGCTTTAGTCACTTCTTTATTATAGCCCGTGAACTTTTGAATGAATCTCAGCAACCTTGCTTTCTTTAACGACTCCTTCGTTTGAGGATAACCCTCCAGGTACTTTGGTCCCTCCGGTTCAGCTCTTAGTAGCTTTCCCATTCTCGGCTTTAAATTCCGACTGAGAATTCTACTGTGTATGAAGGTTCAGGGAAAAAATGGGCTGATTACGGGATTCTTAGGATAACTGGAGTAGTCGTAATCGGAGTTCAGGATGTATGTGGTGACTGGAGCCAGGGTTTGGAGCAAACTGTAGTGGATGCAGCAGAAATGGAGAGCAGAGAATGGTATGAGTACCGAGGGTAAGCAACAGTAACAAGTGCAATACCGAACGCATGCGGGAGTGAAGTGATAAATGGGCAGAATAACGGCTGAGTCCTTTTGAATCGGATGACTTGCGCACACGTCTCAACAGTCGGCTGCGGGAATTATGGTGAAGGAGAGCCTTGGTACAGTAGGTCACGTCTCACAGTACGGCCAATAAATGGAAGAGCAGTTCATAAATTTAGAATGATCGTGGAACCGTTAGAAATGAATAGGGTGTGTGGAATGACATCGGTGGAAGAGGAGTGGTATGGGGCTTGTCGAATCAAATCATTGCATTTAGTGGAACTTGCCATGGTTTAAATAACTATGCATAATAATGACATTGAATTGTTATTTGGTAGAGATTTTTGATCATACCTTTGGAATTTTATCATTTCTTGATTAAGGCTTCTGACCCATGGTTGTTCTTTGATCTTGAAGATGCCCCATGTCTTTGCTGCACTTGGTGATGATGACACTAATCTTTGACTGTGATTTTATTTTTTTGAAAACAGAGTGATGCCGGCTGTGGAGACAGAATGATGCTGGCTGCGGAAATCGTTTCTGGCTGCGGAAACTGGTTCTAGCTGCGGAAACGGTTTCCAGCTGCGGAAACTAAGACAACACCCCTTTAACTGCACAAAGATAATTAGAAAAGAACCAACTGAATAAAATAGTCCTGAGAGGGACTTTTATTGATGGAATGAGATGAAATGAGTGGAATGAGATGGAAATGGAATGGAGTGAAGTGGAATGGAGATGAAAATGAGATGGAGGTGAAATGAAATGACAAGTGAAGTGGAGTGAAGATGGAAAGGGAGAGAGATTTTTTTTTTTTGGAAAATATAGAGTGTCAGGTGCCCCTGATTTTCACTCTACATTTTCTGTATAAGACTGCCAATCTATGATTGGTTTTCAGGCTTATACAAAAGATTTTTTATTTTATTTTTTTATTTTTTTCAACTGAAAGAAACAAAGACTAGGCCGATGGAGGAGAAGGATTCCTCTCCACCAGCCTCATTGCAGAATTTTCTTGAAACATTTTGACAAAGTCCTCTTTTGAGTGTGGCTTATGATAAATTTTCAATCGGTGGCCATTCACAATGAGAGGAGTTTGAAACTCATCAATAGTCTTGACTCGAACTGCTCCATTGCTAAAGACTTCATCAATCTCATATGGTCCAAGCCAATGAGTTTGAAACTTTCCTTTGAAGTCTTTAAACTTGGAATCAAACAGTAACGCCCAATCTCCCTTTTGAAACTTCCTCTCTTTGATATATCTGTCATGCCACTTAGTTCTTTGGTGCTGAACTAGATCAGTCCTTAAAATTGCATCTTGTCTTATTTCATCTAGCTCATTCAGTTGCTCCATTCTATGCTTTTGGGCTTCTGATAGATTCATCCCCAACTGAACTGCCATCTTGAAGGTCTTGACTTGAAACTCAATGGGGAGCAAGACTTCTTTCCCATAAACAATTTCATAGGGAGAATGTCCTGTTGTGTTCCTCCATGTAGTTCTATAGGCCAATAAGGCTTCAGGAAGCCTTTCTGCCCAATCTCTTCTGTGGAGATGAACAGTTTTGGTGATGATGCTCTCAAGAACTTTATTTGTAGATTCCACTTGACCATTTGCTTGCGGATGGTACGGAGTAGATTTTCTATGCTTGATTTTGTATTCTTCCATCAGCTTCTCCATCAAGTTAGATGTAAATTGACTTCCCTGATCTGTCACAATTTCTCTTGGGACACCAAAACGAGTAAAAATATCCTCAAAAAGAAATTGAACAACTGAATTTTCAGTGGCAGAAGGCAATGCCTTGGCTTCTACCCATTTAGTAACATAATCAGTGCAAACCAATATATACTTCTTTTGTTTAGATGGTGGATTAATGGTTCCAATGAAATCTAAAGCCCATTTTTCAAAGGGTTTGATGAGTACCTGTGGCTGTAATGGCATTTCATTTGAAAGAGTTGGTCTCCCAACTCTTTGGCAGCTGTCACACCTTCTAACATATTGTTTTGCATCTTTGAAGAGAGAAGGCCAATAATATCCTAAAGAAAGGATTTTATAGGCTGTCCTCTTGTCAGCAAAGTGTCCACCGCACGGTTCATCATGACATGCCTTAAGGATGTCAGGCATTTCATCTTCCTGAACACATCTTCTGATCACACAATCTAGCCCTGTTTTAAACAATTCATTAGAAATCCATGAATACTTTGAACTCTCCTGAATGATTTTCCTTTTCTCATTAGGAAATAAGTGTGGAGGTAGCTTCCCTGTAGCCAAATAGTTAGCAATATCTGCATAACAAGGAGTTTTAGTAGTTACTGCAAACAAATATTCATCTGGAAACTTATCCTCTACAGGAGAATCTTCGTTAGTATTTTGGATTCTAGACAAGAAATCAGCTACTGTATTCTGTTTCCCTGGTCTATCTAACACAGTAATATTGAATTCTTATAAAAGTAAAAGCCATCTTGTAACTCTGCCATTAGTAACAGGTTTGTTCATGAGATATCTAATTGCAGAATGATCAGTATGGACAAAAGTTTCATAGCCAGTTATATAGTGTCTAAACTTGTTGATTGCATGAACAACGACTAAGAACTCTTTTTCAGTCACAGTATAATTTAACTCAGTAGGAGTCAAATTTTTACTAGTGTAGTAAATGGCATAAGGAACTAAATCCTTTTGACCCAACACAGCTCCTAGAGCTGTATCTGAAGCATCTATAGAAATATGGAAAGGAAGTTTCCAATTTGGCCCTCTCAAAATGGGTGCTTCAGATATCCTTGTTTTCAAAGTTTCAAATGCGGATTGACAGTCAGGATCCCACTTGAATTCACAGTCTTTTGTAAGTAATTTGAAGAGCGGAGATGCTATCTTGGTGAAGTTTTCAATAAATCTCCTATAATATCCAGTGAATCCAAGAAAACTTCTAACATCTTTTTGACAATTTGGAATAGGTAACCTGGAGATGACTTCAACTTTTGATCTATCAACTTTAATCCCATCTCCCGAAATATGATGTCCTAAAACAATCCCTTCAGTAAACATCATGAAACATTTTTCATGACTTAATGAAAGATTTGTTTCTTTACATCTTATAAGGACTTTTTCCAAATTTTCTAATGCCTCTTCAAATGAATTACCATAAACTGTAAAATCATCCATATAGACCTCTGCACAATCATGAATTAGATCAGAAAAGATTCCTAGTACTGTCCTTTGAAATGTTGCGGGTGCATTACATAATCCAAAATGAAGTATTCGGTAAGCAAAATTTCCCCATGGACAGGTAAATGTGGTCTTGTCCTGATCTTCAGGTGCTACCTGAATTTGATTGTAACCACTAAAGCCATCCAAGAATGAGAAATACTTTTTGCCTGCTAAAGTATCTCATACTTGATCAATAAAGGGTAAAGGAAAGTGATCCTTCAAGGTTGCTTTGTTCAATTCCCCTATAATCAATGCAAACCCTCCATTTACCATTCTTTTTAGGTACTATAACCAAAGGAGAAACCCAACGGCTATCTGAAATGGGGTAAATGAAGTTTACATTAAGTAACTTTTGGAGCTCTTCTTTCACTATCTCCCTAAGGTTTGGATTCATCCTTCTTTGAGGTTGTCTGATTGGTCTATTGTTTTCCTCAATGTAGATGTGATGAATACAAGTCTTAGGGTCAATACCTTTCATATCAGTATACTCCCATGCAAATGCAGTGAAATGTTTTTGCAAGATTTTGGTTAGCTCCTCATGTTGTGATTTTTCCAAGTTTCTGTTGATATTCAATGTTTTTCCTGGAAAAATCTCAATGGAAGAACTACCAAACTCTTCCATAGAGAAAAGAGACATTTGTCTAGATGATAGATACTCAATGTCAGAATCCAACTGAAATTGTGTGTGGTCATATTCTGAAGATGGTTCAAAATTTTCTAATGTGTTCAGAATTTGACTATCTTCACTAATCTCAGAAATGGTAAAGACAGATTGTATAGTATCTTCATCATCAACCCACTCATTATCTCCTATTTTTGTAATTGCTTTTGCTGGAGGATACAAATTGAACTTCTTTGTCGAATTACCATCAGAAATATACATATCCCCAGACCTACAACTTATGAAAGCATCAGCTGTGGCTAGCCAAGGTCTTCCTAAAATAAGAGGATGTCCTCCTAGATTACTCTTGGGAGTTAAAATCATGAAATCCACTGGATATTCCCAAGAGTCTAAGGAGACTGGAATGTCTTCTAATACACCATCTGGTTTAATAATTGATCGATCTGCAAGTTGCAATAAAGTAGGTGTAAAAAGAAGATTAGGAAGTTTTAGCTATTCCATAGTTTGTCTACTCATGATGTTGATAGCAGCCCCTAAATCAATCAAAGTATTTGGTATTTCTACCCCATTGATATGTGTTTTGACAATTGGACTACCGGGATCTACATATTTCTGCATAGTAATTTTTCCCATCATAATATCTGCAATTTTCCCTACCAGGTGGATTCTTCTGGTATCTCTTGGTTTCCTTCCTGGTCTTTTAAGACTCAACTCCTTGATTGTTTTTGCTAGAATAGGAATCTCTTTAATGGCTTGTAACAAGGGAATCTTGATACAGACATTCTTCAATTCATCTAGAAAATTATAGTCAGGCAACCAAATTTGTTTTTCCACCCCTTTATCAATTTGTAATCTTTCAGGAAAAGGAGGTGTGGATAATGATGCAGGTTGCTCAACTATGGGAGCTGTGGGGGTTAATTCTTTTTCTTTTTCTTTTTGAGTGTTTGGGTTTTGAAGAGATGCTTCAAAACCCTTATTGGCTTCAAGAGACTCTTCCTCAAAAATGCTTTGCTTTTGAGCATTTATAGAAGGCTTATCTAGAACTCTACCTGATCTGAGTTGTACTTCATTGAGAGGAACAATCATATAGGTAGGAAATTGTTGACCTTCCATCATGTAAGCATTTTGAGGGTTTTTATTATTGGGGTTTGGCAATGGCTAAGAAGGAAGCTGATTTGACTTCTGTTGGAATGGAAGCAAGAGTTGAGAATTTGGATTCTGTTGAGAAGGTTGTTGTTGTTGTGGAAATGGCAATGATAGTTGTGGATTTTGATTTGGAAGTTGTGGAGCTTGTTGGTTTTGGAAAGATGGAGGATATTGGTAAAATTGAGAAAATCTCCCATAAGGATTTTGCATACCTTGTACCCATGATTGAAAAGGATTTTGAGGTTGGGACCAAGGTTGTTGCCAAGGATTCCAATTTGGTGAGGGTTGAAAATTCATAGAGTTGTTAAACCCTTGATTTTGTTGCCCCTGCCAAGGTCTCCTTGCAACAAAACAGAGAGATTTGATTGTATTTGGATCTTCTTGAAAGACAGCTTTGAGCCCAGGAATTGAAGGACAATCCTTGGTCTCATGATTCTCTGAACAAATTACACATGTTTCTACAACTTTTGCATCCAAGGGACATTCCCTTAGAGCATGTTTATTCCTACACTTCAGGCAAAAGATGGCCAAAGCCTCAGCTTCTGCTTTCTGCTTATTGTGAATCTTAAGGGTGTCCAGTTGCTCACTAAGACTCCCTAAGATGTCAGTTTTGAATTCATCAAGCATGTTGCCAATCTCAGCCCTACTTATTGATCCAGTTGCAGATTTGTTTGCTCTGATGAGAGAAGGATCTCTAGGCCCTTTTTGAGTTTTAGATTTCCCTCTTGAGAGATGGACACATAGCTCTGCTATATCATTGAGTGAAAGTTGAGATATATCTCCCTTCCCCATCATGTTTAAAATGTCTATCCATTCATCTCTAATAGCTTTTAATAGAAGGGCTTTCAAGGTCTCCTCATATAAGTTACTCATTTTTGCTCTTTTTAGGTTGTATTGAAATCTTTCAAGTAAATCCTCCAAGTTTTCATCTTCTCTTTGCATCATTTTGAATACCTCATCCTTGTGATTGGTGGGCATACAATAGTCCAGGTACCTATCCAAAAATGTTTGTTTCATATCATTCCAAGACCTAATGGATTGAGTGAGTAATCCCATGAACCATTTCAAGGCTGCTCCTTTCAATGTTAAAGGAAACAGTTTGAGTTTTTGAGAGTCTTCCAGATAATCATAAGTTCGACACACGACTTCAAACTCAAATAGAAATGTTTCAGGGTCCTCATTCCTTAACCCATGGAAGTTTGGGAGGACAGATGGTGAGATGTTTTTCATGGTGGCTCGGGAGTCCTCATCGACTATAGGAAATCCGAATGAGTTATCTCCATCCCTATTTCCCCCAATGTTACCTCTACCTCCTCCATTGTTTCCTCCTCCTCCTCCTCCTCTACCTCTACCTCTACCAAATCCAGTTGCTCCTTCCTCTGTCATGGTAGTTTCCTTGGAGACTTCAGAGTCTTCTGGTTCTTCTACTAAGGGTGAACAAGAAGGAATTTCTCCCTCTTCTTCTTCGGATGACTCTACTTCTTCAATTACAATTTGTCTCTCTGTAGAAGGAAGGAAAGGATCTCTTTCTAATTCAGATTCGATGGAAGGTGTGGGAGAGTTGACTCCTGCCTCTTGAATTCCAGGAATCCTAGGGCTAGGAGTGGAAGTTGGAGATGATGGAGGTGTCTCTTGTCTATTCCTTGAAGTAGATGGACTTGTAAAAATCGAACTCTTGGCTCTAGCTAAAAACCTTCCCCTAGAATCTATTGCTCTATGCATGTCATTTTTATTTTTCTTCAAGTCGGGGTAATAATTCTCTTTCTGATCTTCCAGGTCACTCTAGGTGCAAGAAGAGAGCATACTCAAGAAACTATTAAACCAATAACTTTCTCTTTTCTGATCCTCCAGATCACATTAAGTGCAAGAGGAGAGCATACTTTGAGAGGTTATCAATTTTCCTTTCTTGAAATTTTCTTGTTTTTTTTTTTTTTAAGAATTTGGCTACCTAATTTCACTTCCCCGGCAACGGCGCCAAAATGTTTGGTCAATTTAGTGTGATCTAAATTGCTATTTATAATGTCAACCCGGGGTTCGTAAACTGACGAAGTGAAGTGTACTATATGTACTAGATAACCAATTCCTTAGTCTTTTGTCGTTTTTAGTTTTTTTTAAGTTTGTTTTTGAATTTATCTTTTCCTACTGTGAGATGATGAAAAGGTGATAAAGCAAGTGAAATGTGGATGATTATGGTGATCTCTAAGTGATTTTCAAAACTTAAAAGAAAGAAAGCTTTTTAAAATAAATGCAATGAAATCAATTCTTCAAAAGAAATAAAGACATCAAACAATGAACTATGACATCAGCCCAGTATCTTTGTTGCTGAATGAAAATGAAAGTGAAATCTACACTAAATGAAAAGTAAGAACAACTAATCCACACTATTTTAACTCTTCAACTCAATCTTCCTTGTGAAAAGATATCATGAAATGTTAAGCAATGTGAAATCTAAAAGAAGTTAAACTACATAAAAGAAACTAATCACACTACTTTAACTTTCTTGACCTTCTGCCTTTCAGCTTAATGTACCCTGTGAGAAACAGTCATGAATAAGTCAAGCAATGTGAGATCTAAAGCAAACTAAATCAATCTATAGTGAGTGATATTATGGTTCCTAATAAAGTTATTTGATTATAGAAAGGAACCGTTAGCAGATGAATAGCATGATATCTAAGAGCAGAAAATAAATGTGCTACTCAAGGAAATGACAGTACTTGAAAATCAAACTTCAGAAAACAAGAGTCAGCGACAAAGACAAGATGATCTCGTATGTCAATAGTTATGGAAAGAAAAGGTGAAAAATTGCCCCGGGCTGCCTAAGAACACCTGTAAAAACACTGATCAGTTGTAATCATAAAAGAGCAGCAACGAAAATGTAAATCAACAGAAATCAAAAGCTTTGTTATGTACAGCTAATATACATGATGAAATAAAACACAGAATTTAAATGACAACTGTACAGCTAATATACATGAACAGAAATAAAGCAATGCAAAAAGGGAAATGACAACTGTACAAGGTCTCAGTAAGCAAGGGCCCTCTGCCACTTTAACCAATTCAACGAACAGCTACACGCGGAAGTTTAAACCAATCTTCTCATATATTAAACAGCAACATAAAAGTGCAGTGGGGAAATACAACAGTCTTCAAATTACATTAACAACGATTAACTTGTACAGCGTTCATGGACGCATTATTTATAAGGAAAGAAAGCTAAAACAGACTAACTAAATCTACGCTATTAACCACGCTGCCAGAGACACGTGAATCCTCCTCAGCCCGGATCTAGGTAACTGTCATCATGTTTATTAAATCCGAGAGGTATGGTTGTTGGATTTGCGCTGCCAGGATGTCTCCGTGGCTAAGGATTGTGCCACGTAGCTTCACGTGCTCAAAAACAGAGCTACACAGAGCCGTGCCACCGTTGGACACTTCTGTTGACTATCCTTTGCCCCTTGTTTGACCGCAGGCTTTTATGGCCGTGCTGGATGATCTAGAGGGACACGATCCATGTCCTTGACTCCTGTAACTTGCCCATGTGGCTCATTTCCTGAGAGGACACTTGTAGCATGGTGTTTGACAAAACAGCTGCGGAATCCTGTGCTGGCTGCAGAAACCTGGGTCAGCTGCGGAAACCTATATCGGCTGCGGAAACTTGAGAAGCTTCCGCAGCTGTCTGAGCAAAATTCTAAACCAAACAACAGTCATCAGCGTAGTTAGAAAACCATGTCAAAAGCTCATTTTTAAACTAAAATACAATGATTTAATCAACTTGGTGGATAAAATGAGTGGAAAAGAAGGCTGAGAGGGTGTATGGGAAGGTGCAGGTTCGAGGCTCAAAAGTGTACTTGAAGATGCCAAGTACACATCCCCACCTTCATATGAGGTGGTTTTCACCTCTGCAGAAGGAGTATCATCAGATCCCTTTCCTTTATCAAGAGCTTTAGATTTATATTCCCTTTTGTAGTGCCCTTCCTTTCTGCATTTCCAACACACCACCTTTACAGGTTTTCCTGGAGATTTAGATCTCCCTCTAGATTTAGATCTCCCACTCAATGACTTATTTTTGTTTCTGTTCTGGGACCATCCTCGTACAGACAATGCATCACCATTTTAGCTCTCCATATTTTTCCGTCTCATCTCCTCCATCAGCAAGGATGAGATTATTTAATTAAACTACAAGGCAGTTGCATTGCTACCTATTGCAATAACCAGACTATCCCACAAATTTGGTAGAGAACACACAAACTAATTCACTTATCTTCATCTGAAATTTGATATCAATAGACGATAACTGACTTACCACAGTATTAAACGCATTTAGATTCTCTATCACCGAGTCTCCATCTTTCATCCTCAGGTTATACAATGTTTTCTGTAGGAACACTTTATTCACCAGAGACTTAGATTAGTACAAAGTCCCCAACTTGTCCCATAAAGCCTTAGTTGTAGCTTCCCCTGATACATTCAACAATACTAAATCTGAGACACACAATCATATTGTGCTCTTTGCCTTCCAATCTAACTTCTTCTATTCTTCATCGGACACTCCCATTGGTTTAGTACCTAGGTCTACTGTGATCCTCTGATCTATATCCACCAACAGATCCTCCATCTTGAGTTTCCACAACTCAGAAATCTAACCATTAAATTTCTCGATCTCTATCTTTCCACTACTCGCCATCTTCTTTCACCACCAGAATCAATCCCGTGGATCTCCCAATGAACGGGGTCTACCACAGGCGCGAGAGAAACCCCTCAGCAAAAAAGGCATCCCCTTGAAGCCAAAACAACTCTGATACCAAATGCAGGTTTTAACACCGTACAGAAATTACCTGCATACAAATTCTAAAACACATAAAATAAACAATGCAAGAGCATAACACATAAAACACAAAGATTTTCCCCTGGATCCCAAAACCGGGACTACTAGCTTGATTTTTCATTATGTTCCCTTCAATGTTATAATACATATTTATACATGTCGAAGCATCCAATACCATGGACCGAAAACCATCGCGTCCAAAACCATGGACCGAAAACCATCGCGTCCAAAACCATGTTCGAAAAACATGCACAAAACCATAGTTAGGTATGCCCAACCTAATATAGGGTCCAAAACCAAAATTTTTTAGGGCGCTGCCCCAGACCCTATAGGGTGGGGTTACCTACATCCCTCAAACCCCTTGTGACTCCCCCCGCTACGTAATCGGTGCAATGAAGGTGGGGCTTCGCCCCCCTTCTAACCCCCCGGTTAACTACGTGGGCTAGTCGTGGAAATAATATAACACAACGCAACACCGCCCAAGAGCAAGCCATCTCACATTTTGAAGACACACTTAGGTTGTTAGGGATAGAAAGCTAGCAAGCCTGCCAGAGGAGATGGAATGACTTACCCCACACTCTCCAGATCCGGGAGTATCGAAGCTCTCCTGAAAGGTTGAGGAATGCATTGGAAAGGAAACCCCTGTACAAAAGACTCATGCAAATATTAAAAGTCAATGGGATTGGACTCAAGCTCAGTCCACCCTTACTGCTAGGCCTATACGAAGGAATAAATGAAGCAGAGGAGAGGAAGGAGTGGACATAAATAGAAAATAATTCATGCTTCTATCCTCAAGGAGGCACACCATCTAAGGAGACTTGGGATGTTAGAGAGGCCACTAGGGCCATGAAGGACATGGACATAGATGACTGAGTTTATCAAAGGATGAGAAATAGTTTCAGTAGGGGGGTGATTATGAGGCTCATCAATAGTTATATCATAAGGGTCATAATTCCATCCTCTAGATTTAGAACTATCTCTTTCTCACATTTATTTACAATTTTTGTTATATTATGCTTTGTGAGAGGGCTAAAAGATGTTTTGTTATGTCATGTGGCCTAATATGGTTTAAATGTAGGGAATGGAGCATTTTTGAGATGATTTCAATGCAAGAGCTTGGAGTGGACGACAGGGAGAGATTCTAGGAGGTTATCCACCTACTTAACTCCCTCAATCAGAAAAAATCACCACTTTCTCTCTCATCATGTCGAGGTCATTAGCAACCGAGAAGGAAGAGGTCATTGGAAACCAAGTAAGTGCAGTTCAAGGAGATCTAGATCCACCTTTCTTAAGTTTTGGGAGACACACATCCCTATTTTATAAGGGAGCTATTGGTAGCTACCCTCTTGTATAAACAAACATGCCAAAGAGCTCGTTAGGATTCGAACTTTGTTTTCATGTAAAATGCTATTGAGATTAAGCACTTGATACTGTTACTTTTGACTTGTTATGTGATGTATTTGACATTGATGCAATGATAATGAGAATTTTCTTACTGATCCATCATTGAGTTAGTTTCAGAGGGCTGAGGATCTTGGGTTTGGGACGAACCCTAGTGGCTTAAGTCCCTCTTATGTATTGGTATCTCTTATTAGCTTAGAATGTTTGTTAGTTTTTAGCATTTTATTAGAATATAATTCCTCAAAAAAACCTATGACTACTACCTCTATCTCGTCTCTCTCATGGGAGCATGAATAGAGGAATCTACAAACACAGCCCAAAAATTCTATGTTTATGATTTCTTGGAAAAAGGTCTATATTAGTTATCTTGTTTTGCATATGTTTGTTGTAGCTTAGAAGTTTGTTCATTGTGTAGATCAGTTTTTTTGGCATAAATTATATAGTTTTTAAATTCAACTCATCTTTTCCACCATTGGTTATGTTACTTTGGAAATGATAAGAGAGATATGCATACGATGTTGCAAGACTATTGGATCTGTAGGCAAGGGGCCTTTCACCATCTCCATCTAGGACTTATTCAACCTCTTTTGTGAATCCCAAATTTTGGTCTTGCGCTCCTTCTCTTAGGTCATTGTTAGTAGCCGTCTTAGACCAAAATAGGCCTTCCTAAGGTTTTGAGATTTGCTAGGGGTGTTGGCCACCTTCCATCCATCTACCACAACCTCCATCCACCTTTCCATCCCTTGATCTAATTATTCTTACCTTCCAAACCCCTTTCAACAACCTTCCTGTAGCATTATAGGCCTTCTTGTAGCAATACAGGGTTCCTGTAGCAACATCCTATAACATGCATGTGGCAGCGTGTTTCGCCCCTTGTTTTGACTTGTGATGCAAGTGTGACTTAGTTTAGGAGTAGGTTGACCCCAAACTTGGACTCCATGATCAAGGGCAGCACGTAGGCCATTCCAACGATCTTTTTTCCTTCATTGCAAGATATAATAACATTAGCTTCTTTATCACAAATAGAGCATTAATTTATATGCAAGTGTGAATTAGATAGATGATGCATGAAATCTTGAGATATGATTTGGTAGGATAATTTCCCATTTACACGTGAATTTGATAGCTAGATAGTTGATTACAAAATAGTGTAGTTTCCTTTCTACAGGTGGTATAACTCGTGTTTTCTTTCATGAATTAGTTTAGTAGCATTTCCAAGTGGATAACATCTACAAGTTAGGATTTGAAAATAATTTACCTTTGAAAGTAGAGATAGCTTCTAAATTTCACTTTCAGTAGTTAATTCCCCCCTAATTCAGTAGAAGAATGGTCTTGGAGCACTATTGATCAAATGTCCTAGTTAAGGATGGCATGAGTAGAATTCCATCTAATGTGTATATAGCATTGTCACCTTGAAGTTTGTATGAACCCCAGGTTGATAAATAGAGTTGAGGAGCCCTTGGGAGTTGCAACACTCTTGGTGGATTACTAGGGTTCACCAATAAATGCAAACTCAAGATCATGATTCACATAGTTCTTCTCATGTTTATTCTACTTCCTTGATTCATAGCATACCATCTATCCTTCTCGCATCAGGACTCCACTAAGTCCTTCCTTGTAAGAATTTGTACAAATCAAATACTACTTATCAGGATCTACAATCTTCAAAACTAAAGAATTTGTAAGAAAATGCTTCAATTTCTCAAATCTCGTTGCACACCCCTCAATCCATTCAAACTTATTCCCTTTCATATGAAAATATGTGATAGGATAGCCAGTCCTTGAGATGTTCTTGATGGACCTCCTGTAATAAATTTCTAATCCCATGAATGATTTGACCTCATCCACATTCCTAGCAAGTTTCCACTCCGTGATAACTTTAATATTTTCTAGGTCCAATGTTATCCCTTCCTTGGAAAGAACATGTCCCAAGTAATGAATCTGAGTTTGAAAGAAACTATGCTTGTTGATCTTAGCATACAACTAATTCTCTCTCAATAAAATCAAAATTGCTTCCAACTGATCTGCATGATATTCCTCATTATTTGAGTATATCAATATGTCATCAATGAACACTATCACAAACTTGTCCGAGTAAAGAAGCAACACACTATTCATCAAACACATGAATATGGCTGGAGCATTAGTAAGACCAAAAGGAATCACCAAAAACTCATAATTCCCATACCTTGAACGGAATGTAGTCTTGTAAATATATTCTTATTTGATGCGCACCTGATGATATCATGATCTCAAAACAATATTTGAAAACATTGTTTCTTCCTTCAACTGATAGAACAAGTCATCAATCCATGAAAATGGATACTTGTTTTTAATAGTCACCTTGTTCAACTTCCTGTAATCAATGCAAAATCTGAGAGTACCATCCTTATTCTTTACAAACAACATTGGTGCACCCCAAGGTCACACACTTTGTCTTATGTATCTGTTATCAAGCATTTCCTTAAGCTACAAGTTCAGTTCCACCAACTCTAGAGTACTCATAGTTTATGGTGCCATAGATTCTGATGTTTCTCTCGATATTAACTCAATAGAAAAGTCCACCTATTTATGAGGAGACAACTCTGGAATCTCTGCAGAAAACACATCTTGTAACTGTTATAAAACATGATACCTCTCCAAGACTTAATCATCTTCATCCTCTATCTGTTTGTCACTAGAAATAGAACTGCAAACAATACACATCCCTTCCAACAACTGCGTTTTTCTTCCATAGTTGTAACCATTCTCACTGATGCAAGCTTCTTATTTCCCTACAAGACTCTCCATTCCCCATCATCACCCAGGCACTCAATAGCCTTATCATAGCAGCCCACTTTAGTCTCGTGAATGAAAAACTAATCCATGCCCAAAATCATACTATATGAACTCAGAGGAATCACATTTAGATATGTTAATGTAGGAATACCATTAAGCTCAAATCCACAAGATATCATCCAATGATGAACTCTTCTCTTGGTCCTTATAGCCAACTACACCAACCAAGATTCTGCATGCAATTCTTTACTCAAGCAACACTTATCCACCATGTCAAGACTGATATAACTATAATTTGATCCAGGATCAATCAAAATAGAAACAACTTGATCATGGGTCTTACCTTCCGTCTCAATAATGGATGCCTGATGATATACCTACCTATTATCTACCGTTGCATAAATCCGATGAATACTCTAGCCAACATCCCAAACTATCTATGCCTCTTGAGCACTTATATCTAAGTTCCACTACCATGATGTGATGGACATCTCTCTTGCAATGCTCTCCATGACAAGTCTAACACCACAAAGGATTAATTCCATTGCCTTTGTTCTGTTGCTTCTCAGGCTGAGGCCCATGTCCTTTCTCGACTGCATTGAACTTCTTATGAGATCCCACATTCTCCTTATCCCCTACATCCCGAGGTATTCCTCGCTTTTGCGGTCACTTCACTTTCATCTTCTCATTACCTTTACAGCCCCACTTAGGCTCAGACTTATGCTTAGACAGTTCATAACAATGCTTCAACTTCCCGATGAGTTCCTCCAATGATTGAGGCTCATCATACTCATTTCGATCCTTGAATGTTACTAGAAGTCCATTGATGAATATTTGGACCTTTTTCTTCTCATCCTTGAGGTGGGGAACATACCTCAACAACTCTAGAAACTTAGTCATGTACTCTTCGTCTATCATGGAACCCATCTTCAACTCATATAACCCCTTGGCCTTCCTATTACAATATCTCTCAGACAAGTACTTCTTGCTGAACATTCTTTTAAACTCATGCCAGCTTAGCTCCTCTTCCCTGATGCCTCTGACACGCTTAACATCTTCCCATAAAATGTCTTCTTTTCCTTTGAGACTGAAGATAGCTACTTTGGCTTTCATATTCTCTAAATAAAATGCAATATGAAGATATTTTTCATCCCAAGCAATGATTTTTCATCTTCTGATTTCTTCACTTCCCCATCAAAAGTAGGAGGCCTGGATTTCCTAAACCCATCTGGAAAGTACCCCCTATCTCTCCTCCTTTAAGAATGATGGCATTAATGACAATGATGTCTTTGAGAACCAGAGCTGGAATAAAATCCACGAGTGTTAGATTTCCTATCAGGTGTATCCAAATATCCACCACCTCTAATTGTATCATTAATTTCGATCATGTATCTCCTATGAGACCTGCTTATTGGGCGCAACCCAACTTGGTCCAGTTTTGGTCAAAAAATTTGCATTTTGAGGAGCGGAGTGCACAGAGTCCGCAAAGTTTTATTTACCGTGAAATGTCTAGTGGCTTTGGGGTGGGTCAAAGCCCCTCATTTTGTAATGGGTATCGGGGTTTTAGTTCATTATTTTTTTGAGTCCATGTTATGTGGACCATGGTTTTTGTAGCAATGAAATGTATTTAAGGACATGTAATGCTTTGTCGAAAATCATTAGATAATTAGAACATCATAAAGAAATCACAAGTGATCGATCCTTTTGTTTCATATTTTGGGTCTAAGGAAAGGCTCCGTAGTTGAGTGCGTGAAGGCCTTGGAAGAGTGTATAGTTGAGTGTGTAGACCACCACAACTGGGTGTGCAGGTCAAGATTTTGTACGTATTAAAATATCTATCTTAATAAAGAAGAAAAGTTTTTGCGAAGTCTTTTGTATCTGTATTTGTTATTTGTGTTCTATCTATTTATGCGAAGTAATTGCATGTAATTGGTATCTTAGCAAAACTTTTATTGTTATGTAATGTGTTTATATTAAGTGAATGTGACAATGTCTGTAGTTAGGATAATCTACGCAGTAATGTTATGAATGTTAGAAGGATAATTAAAGTACAGAAAATCAAAGTTAAGAGCCACTCCATGCAGTCCCTCAAGGTTGCAAAAACCTGGTTCTACAATCACCCATAGCCACCTCGGGTGAGACTTCGACTTGCTTGTGGTTCGTTGTCGGAAGGGCCAGTGTCTAAGGGTTTTGTTGGTGTGAAGTACGAGCTGAACCTGGGTCAAGCCCAACGAAGCCAACAAATGGTTATGTTGTCGGGACCAAGATCTGTTTGAGGGATGTGGATGTGGCATCCATCAAAGAAGGAAATACAATATTGGGTAGATTAGAAAGAACGAGAATTCACAGTTCAAGAAAAAATAGATCTGTGATTGTCGAGTGAAGCCTGGTTGCAAAAGTATCTCTTTACAAACCAACACAATATCTTCTTCATGACATTCGCTAATGAACTATATGAATGGGTATCAAATTTGACCGAGCATAAGACTTTCTTCAAAAATGACAAGCCTACCGTGTGGAGCCATGACTTGATACAACTCAAGAATACTAACAACAGTATCTCAAGAGCAGTTGATTTTTGGATTGACAGTATCTTGGGGGGATTTATCACTGATTTCACAATAGATGCAACTATATCTTACAATGAATATTAGTGAATATTTTTCAAGGGTCTGCGAGGTAAGTACCTAAATTCTTTGAAGTTGTGGATTAAAATTCTTTTGTATGAAAAGGGCATACTACGAATGTAGTCAGATTAATGTTTGGATGAAGAGGGAATAAGTCTGAGCCAGGACCGAGGTCTACGCGAAGTGGAAAGCGATATATATTAGAATGTGAACCAAATGAATTTATTGAGACTGACTATAGTCCCTTGTTAGGTGGGTCTGAGAGTGAAGATGAACGAAGTAACCTTGCAACCCCGCGATATTCCCCCTCCCATCCATAAGGTGCATCAAAGTTAGGAGTTGAGAAAAATCAGGGCATCTTTGGGATTCCCCATCCATATATTCCTCTTACCCCCCATCCCCCTCCCCATAATTCCCCTACGTCCCTTCCCCATCCCCCTAAGCCCTGAAGAATAAAAATTGCCGATGACATTAAGCTGCCTAGCTTTAGAGGACTTGGATAAGAGGATCCTGAGCAGTTCTAGTTTGTAGCTTATGTGGTATGGAAAGCAAGACAGATCACTGGTGAAGATGTAGAGAAGGCACAACTCATCATGACGCTGCAAGAAAGAGTCCCAACATGGTACATGAATTCTATGACTAATCAGGTTGCTTCGTTGGATGATATTAAGAAAGCACTGGTATTAGAATTTAAGAAGCCAAAATCAGAATCATAGTGCATTACAGAGCTGAAGGAAATCAAATAGATGGCTACTGAGTCTATGTGGGAGTTGGATCAATGATTCAAGGTGTTAATGGGACAAGTAAGATTTAACATACCCCTAGAACAACATAAAGAATGGTTTATAGCTACATTGCTACCACATATCATGTTATGGTTGACGCAACCGAAGATAGCGACTCAAGCTAAAGCATTGGAGATTGCGATGAAGCTGGAAGCCTCACTGATTGGAGATACTCATGCAGGAGTACAACAAATTCAGAGTCAGCTAGAAAATTTGACCTTGGAATTGCAAGATCTCAAGAAAAGTAAAGAAACCAAATCAGAAGTGTGGTGTACAAAATGCAAAGCAGAGGGCCATTATAAGGATCAATGCCCTGTGTTCAAAGATTACTTGGAAAGTGGAGCACCTAATCTAGTAAACCCAGGATCAAGTTTGTGGTGCGAGATTTATAGAATGAGAGGCCAACATTGCTCTGAAGATTTTTATTTATTATAGAAGTACGTGCAGACCCCAAAGCAGTTGTTTTGTAACTTTTGTAAATTAGTAGGCCATGATGAGAGAAACTGTCGAAGTTATGACTTGATGTTGGAGCACACTATTGATGCTTATAGACTGCAAGCTGAGGGACATACACGCGAGGAGTCAGGACAGCATGTTGATTGAGGAGGCTTGCAAGGACGAGGATGAGGACAAGGAGAAGGAGTTCATTAAGGATGTGGCCAGATTATCTGTTATAACTATGGACAGGCAAGACACTTCACAAGAGACTGTCAAAACCCTACTACAACCTGCAACTATTGCAAATATTTTGATCACGTAATAGAATAATGTCCCATCCTTATCGCAAATATGTAAGAGAAAAGGAACCAACAACCTGCAACAAATATTCAAATGATGACCGCTGAGCCAAGGGAGGATGAACCACACATCAACATCATAACAAGGAGTGGAGTTGTGATGGGAGATGATAAAGGTAAGAATAAAGTAGAAGAGACATGGATAAGAAAGACCGTGAAAAATGCCCCTAGGTTCAGTATCCAAATGAAAAAGAAACGTTCATGGGAGCAAAGCGAAGCTTCATGGATGATGGGGCTTCAACATCTAGTGTGAAACCGAAGTTAATGTGAAAGAAGGACTACAACAAAGTGTCTAGTCTGATGTAAGAATTAGACCCAAGTATTTTGAAGTCGTTTTTATAGACTTGCATGAAGTTATTGAGGAATTATAGGGTTGTTGAAGGACTCCAGGAGTTGATAGACTCTTGCGCTGATAAAGAGGTACCACGAAGTGATCTATGCACAGTGAAAAATCTACATCAACACAAGAGGAGAACAAGGAAGGAAGTGAGATTAACTGCGCAGATCAGGGAATATGATATGTATCAAATCATCCTAGATTTAGAATCTGATGCCAATGTGTTACCTAAGAAAACTTGGGAGCTAATGGGAAGACCAAATTTGCAATGGTCTCCAATATAACTGAGGATGGCTAACCAACAGAAGATCGTCCCTATGGGAAGGTTACCTGGCATCATAGTAGACATCGAAGGAGTCTGAACCGTTGCAGACTTCGAAGTGATTGAAATTGTAGATGATAGCAACCCCTATCTGGTGCTTCTTGGATTGGATTGGGATTTCAATAATTTGGCAATAATCAATTTGAAGAAGAGACAAATGGTGTTCGAAAAAGATGATATGAGGGTCATTGTCCCTCTAGACCCCTCAAAAGGAGTGCACTATACAGAGCCTATCCAGGATGAGTATTGTGACGTAGATTTCGACAACATTTATCAGATAACAACTAAGGAGGAAGATTGGATTAATCCCACTGTAGATGGAAAATTGGGCTGGGAACAAGATAGTTCTTGTACTTCAAATTCCAAGGAAGAACTGGAAAATTGGCAGAATAGGTTATATGAAGTCTCTACCACAAAATCACTTCACTGCATAACTTCTGAGGTATGTGATCTGCCTTATTATGATGGGATTGGAGAAGTAAGCTTGTTTCTTAATGATACCAGAAGAACAGAGGTTGAAAGTTTTGGATGTAGCCTTGAAGGCTACACCTACTAGATGGTGGGTACCCATAAAATAAATATAGTAGATTGGCAGCAGTGTCGAAGATTAATGTGGATCAGGTTTGGATCAATCGACACAGAAATAGAAGTAAAGTATGATGGTAAGGTTGAATCCTGGGAGCATATTCATCATTACACTTCAGTTTGGAAAGAAATTCCAGAAAACGATTGGTTACATGGGTTTATCCACACACTAGAAACTATTCTATGAATTGGTATCTTGAAACAGAACTATGACATGGAATTGCGAAGTAGACAGATTTGGTTGAAGGGTTCATGCTAACATTCAGTTTTGAAGATGATTGCCCGTGTATAGACTCGACTCTTCAGGAAATCCGAGCAAAGATTTTTGAGAATGAAGCTCCATTAACTTGGAAGCATGATTGGTCTACGCAGTTACAAAATGCATTGGAATGTTATAATATCACTACCGAAGAAGATGAATATCCATGCAATATTGATATACCATAATCAAAAGAACATGGCGAAGTTGTTGGACTAGAACTAGAAATACCAGATATAATGCAATGAGTAAAAACACAGAAAGTGAATATTGGTATAGAGGAAGACCCGAAGTTTGCGAGGATTGGAGATTATTGGGACATATATACAGTTAGTAAAATCATAGAGCTGCTACATGAATACCAGGAGCTATTCCCTACGAAGTTTTCAGAAATGAAGGGAATATTACGGGACCTAGGAGTTATGAGGATCCCTCTAAAACCTGACATGAAGCCCGTGAAACAAATACCCTATAGTTGAATTCAAAATACAAGGAAAAGGTGAAGGAAGAATTAGAAAAAATGTTAGCATCAGGGGTCATCAAGCCTGTCGAAGAGTCTAAATGGGTAAGTCCCAAGATAATTTAGGAAAATAAGGCTAAAGGAGAGATCAGAATTTGTGTTGACTTGAGGAAACTAAATGATGCATGTGTGCATGATTCCTTCCCTACACCATTTATAAAGGAAGTATTGGACAACATAGGAGGTCACAAGGCCTATTCTTTCACAGACAAATTTTTGGGTTACCATCATATCAGAATTGTGCCAAAAGATAGACATAAGACAACTTTTGCAACAAAAATGGGGCTCATTTCAGTACACGATGATGCCTTTTTGCTTGAAGAATGCATCTACCATAATTTATAGAGTTGTAGTCGCAACATTTAAAGAGTACATATTGTTATCACTCAGATTTTCCTTAGAAGTTATGGGAAGAAGGAAAGGGGTCCGAGGTAACCACAAACCAATCTTTTAAGTACAGAATCTAGCCAATCTATACTTAGAGAGGGTTCTCTCTTTATGATTTAGCTTTGTTTTATGGGATATTAGGCTAGTTATGAAAGCTTGTAGGGGATTTCGGTTGGGTGGTGAAATTCTGGTAACAGATGGATAGAACAAGGCCTTCAAGCCATTGGGCTATGGAGTCAAATCGAGTGATGGATCAACTGGATCAAATCAAATTACTAAAGGGAAAACTCATAGGGCAAGGTAGTAAAACAAAAGGCAAATGCCAAGTTCAGAGGGATGAATGAAATGGTAATAAACAGGGAGAAATGGCAATGAAGAATCCTTTAACCGAGTTTAATATGCAGAATAGAGGGTACTCATTAACAAGGAGCAATTAAGTATTCTTTGTTAAATGGGTCACTGTAATGAACTATGAAAGTAAGGGAGCATTTAAGAATTCCCTAACTATGATAGTCTAGAAGAAAACATTAAGAAAGATAAACCTTTTAAAATAAATTGTAGCAAAGCAATTTCTGAAATATCATTATTTCGTTTATCATTTCAGATTTCATGAAAACACATGTGATTATTAATAAACAGGAGGGAAATAGTAAAACACAAGAGATATAGAATACTTATTTGATTTCTGTTTGACACAAGTATCCTGTAAACTACCTTAGCTTTATTCCTTGATCCAGCAAGCCATACAAAATGTTGGTACAATAGCACTTCAATTCCAGAAGAAAATGTCTATAGAAATGTTGTAGAATCCACCCCTAATACTTCGAAGAAAGAAGTATGTATACAAAATTTACATCAAAATATCTCATAACTAAATGAGATTTATTCTAGGAAAATAAAATATCTCTTTACACAAATATAGAGACAGATGGTCTTGAATATAGTGACAGATAATGAACTGATTTTTGTTGTCCCTGTTTTTGTTGAAGGAGATGGAGGCATGCTCTACAAATCTGCATCTTACCGTTACCCTAGTGACTCTATGCTAGACATTTAATTTGATCTTTTTAATTGATACTCTTTCACCTGTAACTGATACTCTTTACCTTTTTACTAGCATTCATCCTTTTTACCCAAATTTACTGTGGTAAATATTTCTATTTACCTCACTTTTGTCATGGTAATTTATAGGATTTCAGTCATGTTGGTCCACCAATCATCCTTGTTAATTTCCTGTAAATTTCATCAGCCTCAATATATTTCACAAAATTAGGCTCGGTTGTGAATAAGTGCTTTACTTCATGTTCAATGAAGAAAAGGTTCTCTAAACCATCATAAAGCACTTTTCTTGTGGGTAGTGCCTTTGTTGAGGATGAACTAGCTTGAATTTCAGCTTGCTGATGTAATTTGTTGATGTAGTTTATTTGAACCATTAGCCTATCATTGATGAATAAAGAGCGTGGGAGTCCCTTACTACTTAAGATGTCAAATTTCTTCATGAACTCATCTATATCTTCCTGCATACTTTGACATCTACGTTCCAGGCCTTGCATTAGATCTCTTTTGGTCAACACTTTCTTTATTTTGAGGATGGTAGCAGTGCTATCCTCAATGTCTAATTGCTCCAATTATTGCCTGGATTTACTGTTTAGAAAATTGATTAATTTGATAGCTTCCTGAGGTTTCCTGCCCAGCTCTTCTTTGGTCTTCTTAATTTCTTCAAGAGCAGGCTTAACCAGATCAATTTGTTCAAAAATAATTTGAATGGATGGCCAAATATCATTGATGGAATCAATGATATTGGTCCACCATATCTTTCTAATGTCTGTCAAAGGCTTTTCAAATGTCAGATCCTTCTCCAATTCTTTAATTTGTTGGGCGTGCCTTTTTTTTCCTTATCTCTTCTGCATAATTGATCTTTGATATATCATATTTTTGCTCCAAAGTAGTGAATTTCTCTTTTACTTTCTGCAGCTTTGTTACTTGGAGTTTCATTTCTTCCATTGACTTAATCAATTCTTCTGTGCTCTCTGTTGGTGTACTTGCCTGTGATGTACCTGTTGCTTCTATGGGTGCAGCTGTTGCCAAAGGAATGTTTGGTGCTAAAACAGTTGCCATTGTGGAAGGGACTGTTGTTGAAACTATTGGCACTACAGTTTGAGGTTGTGTGGTCGACTCACTCTGCCTTGACTGCACTGATTTTTCCAATTCCTGCTCTGTTTCCTTTAATTGCTCATTTAACTTAAGGACCAAGTCTATAAGTTCTTCTTCATTTTTCTTCTCTATCACTTCAGTAGTCTGAGGGTGAATGAGAGGTGGCAACTTCAACTGTTTTCTAAGTGCAATTGTGTCTTCATTCTTTTCTTAATTAAGCTTTCTGCTGCCTTAACATCTTTTGGGTCATGCCCCAACTCAATTACTAAATTCTCCAGTGATAATATTTTGTTATCTTTTGCTCGTGAGGAGGCTTTCTCCAATTGCAATTGGGCTGTAGTGTTGCTCAATGAATTTTACAGTCTATGAGCCATCATTGCTTTACTGGTCAGTGTTGAATATACCATCTCACCTGTTTGCTTGTGTAGTTCAATATGGTCTATAGGGTGGATGTCTTTAGCCATGACTTCAAAGTCAGTTTTGAGATAATCTGCCAAGGATTTTAGCTGGAGCACTGCGAGCTTCAAGAAACTCATTTGCATTTTGCCTTCTTTGATGTCAAAGGCTGACATCAGTCTGTTCTAGTTTGTAGGGGCCATCTTTAAGTACTGAGCATAGGTTTGGGCCTTCAGCTGCTCATTCTTTTCCTTGATCTCTTTAAACTTCCCCTTTATATCTATAATCTTCTCAGAAGAAGACCTGAAGGATGACACTTCTGTGCTAGGTTGTCTTTCTAGCTCTTGCCTTTGTGAACTTGAGGGTGTCACACCAGTTGGGAATGTGTGTAAACTATATATCCCCTCCTTTCTCAAGCTCTATGTAGCTTCTCCAATGAATTCTTCCTCTGAATATGGATTCATACTTTGCCTCTTAGCAAAGGGTTGATCTGTGGGTATACTTGGAGGGGTAGCTACTTCCCTATCTCTTTTCAAGTTCCTTTCCTCACTTAGAGGAGTCTGTAGCACTAGAGTATTTCCCATATTGGTCTGAACTGGTTGTGGTTGTGATGGATCTAACTCTACAGATATTTCAGGCTGCTCTGATTTCTCTAGCTGTTATGTTGTTTATGGTTGTTCTGATGTAGATGGACTTGTTTCCTAAGTTTGTCTCTATGATGGCTCTGCTATGGGAGCACTGGTTTCCTGGGCTGGCCTTTGGGAAGACTCTGCATGCACATATATAAAGGAGTCCAGGTCAAGTCTCTTCTCCAAATATTTCATCACATTTTCAACTTCAACTTTATCACTATCTTTTTCTACCAATGTCCCTTCCCTCCATTCATTTAAATTGGCATATTTCTCTATTTTAGGAATGTTGTGATGGATGTAGGGTGATAACTTGTTTTTTGTCCTTCTATCATAGATGAAACTGGGAGGATCATATGTCCAAGCAAAGCTTTTATTTAAATTCATCTTCCTTTCTATGAAATGTTCTTCTTCTTGTCCTGCTTTTCTGTTGTTTCACATAAATGGGCCTAGGTGGTCTTTGATCCTCAGCTGGGCTTTCTTCTTTGCTTTTATGAAATGGATTTGATCAAAATTGATTAGTTGCCTGTAGTACTTCAAGGAAAATAATCTCATGGGGACATACTTGGGTAACTTATAGGGAGGCAGTTCACACCCATAGACTTTGATCTCAGTATAATTCTAGTATAAGTACCGGTCACCTATCCTATACTACTTCGACAACTGAAGGATTCTTTTGATATCATCACTGATTCTAGGGGGAGAACTTCCTGTCAACATGGTAGTTATAGGATGCACAAACTGATCAATGAAGTCAATATATGAATAGGGAGAAGAGGATGAGTAGTGAAATATAGAGGTCCAGAAAATGACTGATCTAGGGTTACCGTTTGTATCAATCTTATGCACAGAAAAAGGGAATTTGTCAGTTTGATAGTAAAGGAAGAGGTGATATATGACTCTGGAATACTTGAACACTCTCTCATTTTCTAGGCTCATGAATTTGTCATGGATTTTATCAGCTATGAATTCAACATAGTCATATTTGACAGTAGGAGGTTGACCAGGGGTGAAGATACTCATGAAAACTAGGGTCAATTCATCAAAAAACTCACTAGTATTGAAACCCATAATGGCAACAATCATATTAACAATATCCTTGCCTATATCAGTGAAGAAACATGTTAGGTAGGGAGGAGGATTTTTAGGTATATGCTCCTTATCTATGAAAGTATGGCAAATACGGTTGAGTTCAGAACTCGACATTTTGGTGGATTTTTTTAGTAACTCTACAATGGAAATGGGGGTGAGGTTCTGGTCGGGCTGAAGCTATAACATTTCATTAATTGAATCAGCAGTAATGGTAAACAGAACTAACTGGTCGAGGGACATTATTGCTCTGAGGTTAGGGTTATAATTGGCCTGGAATTGGTGGATAATTTCGGGGAAAATGTGCACAGAAGGGAATTGGTACTTTGGGAGATTTGATTCTCAAAGTCCTATGGCATCTGAATTGTTCATGTAATCATCTCGGCATCGACAATATAGTTTCAAGAAGCTTTTATCAGGTTCAAGGTCCTTTATTTGGAATTCTTTATCTGCTAAGGGAAGGTAATCCAAGTCTTTATGGGGAGCATTGATTGGAGCTACATTGAGGGCCACGGGGGTTTCCATTTCTGGTTCTTGTGGATTCAGAAATGCAAATGGGGCTTTTTTGAGTGAAAATAGGTGAAACAAAGGTCGTGGGAGTCTTTGATTTTAAGCCTTACAACTAAATTACACTGGAATTTTTTATTTCAACCTAATTGCAGAGGAATTTTAGTATTTAATAGGGTTTCTGGAAGAAAACTGCTAAATACATGTTATTGAGCGACTTGTAATGGTGAACTCGTTGAATGGAAACATACAGTGGACTGGAGCAGTGTTGGGCAGCAACTTTCAGGGTAGTTGATGGTTTGGGTATGAGTTGTTTGATTTCTACGTATTGACTCCATGCATGGGTTGTTCAGGATAAAGGGCAAAAATGGATTATACTTTGTTTTTTATGCAAAGTCAATTTTTTGGCGGTTTTGTGACACGGACAAGTTGCATTAGCGGGGGTGATTTGACATTTTTTATTATTTGTGGGAAGCGGTAAGCGGGTTTCGTTGCACCGCTTATGGGAGGTTGGTGGTATTGAGGGAGGGCCGCACAATTCCACTAGTCGATTGACACGTAGCATCAGCAGTATTTGAGAAAACCGCTCATATCGCGCGTATAACATCCAACCAAAAGGCCCGTGCGATATGAGCGATGGCCGTCGGATCTGAGAGATGTGATTGGATGGTGATCGGGGATTGGGAAGTGACTGGCATTTAATGGCGGGGCCCGACTTAATTAAAAGATTTTAATTACATCAGGGGCGATGTGATTGGTTGGAGTTATTAATTAATCGTGAGGATTAATTAATCCTTTTATTAGCGTGGTGGGGGTCGGGTTTCTTAATTAGTCACAGATTGACTAATTAATCCCAATTATTAGTGTTATTAAGGTTATTTTTCAATCACAGGGCGGGATACATATTTATTGGGTTTTTAATAATAACACAAGTAATGGGTGTTTCTTTTTCGGGAGTTAAATAATAATATTAATTAGTGGTTAGTATGGTTTTGTAAGATATGAATGTGCGCTAAGTTAGAATGTTTCTGAAAGCTTTTTCATCATACACATTTAAGACTTAGGCTACATGAATATTAGGGTTTATATTGAGAATGTTTTAATTTCCATAAATAAAATAGGATTTTACTTAGGAAAAGCTTTATTAAGGGAATGAATGATTTTATGGAGGGGTGAATGTTGATGAAGGGGATTTAAGTACTTTAGGTATTTCAAATTATTGGGCTTAGGGTCCAGTCCCTCCAAAAGTCAAAGAAATGCTTTGAGCCCCTCTAACTTGTTTATAGGTACCTTTAGTACTTAGGGGAAATTAGTGAATTTTTAGGGGAAAATGGAGTAAGGAGGTTAATTAATTTGACTTTGTTTCTTTGATGTGCTGTTTCCAATGTGAGTTGTGCTTTGTCCATTTGATGAAAGCAAAAGATTTAAGCATTAAACTTAACCATTCACCACACATTTATTCTACAACCATCATCTACTTACCCTACCTACTTTATCCTAGCATTTTCACTTCTTTATTAGGGTGCACTTTGATTGGCAAACCCTTTTCAAACTTTCTTTTCTTTTACATAGTGATATCTATCTAAATCTACACTTATTACATCCAAGGGCTCAGATTAAAATGTTGAGCTCCTTTTATTCACTCTACCTATCTACTTATCTGCCAAGATTAAACCGTTTGGCTAGATCTTTATTCTCTATATCTAAAACATGAAATTGAAAACATGGAATAACCAAGATTAAGCTATTTGGTAACCATGTATTGTGGCATAGATAAAAAGTTGCACACAATCTTTATTATGCATAAAGTAAATAGTAGTGACATTTAGGCTTGCCCACTTTCATGGTCTTTTCTTTTTGTTGGGGTTTATTTTCTTTCATTTTTTTACCTTTTCTTTATTCTTTTTACCCTTTGATTTTTCTTTTAGGGTATACCCTCTTTACATTTTTTAATTTTTTGATTTTTTACAAATATGGAAAACCTTGGCAACAAGTAAAGGTATGAACATATTTCAGAACTAGACCAAGTCAATCATGATATATGACACTTATTGGTATAGGGCATAACAACAGCTCCACTTGGGGGTGGCTTTCCCTAGTGGAAAGTCAAGAACAGTAGGTCAGTGGCCTCTGGATGACTTTGACTGTGCTCTACAATCTTCCTTTTGCCTGATGCTTTATTTGTATATATGACAGTAATATTTCTGAAGCTTAGGGCCTTCTCTTCGAGCTTCAACTTCACAATCTTACCATCCAATCAACACTGAACATTACAAAGGATATAGTATGTACAGTTAGGAACATGGTAATATTAGTAGCTAGGATCAAAGTAATGCTTCAACATCCAACCATTGACTGGTCCTCCTTCCACTTCTGTACCATCTAACTCTTTAAGAAAATATGCATTGTTTCCTCTGAAAGCATATATGATATATGGTCCTTTCCATAGGAAGTCAAACTTCCCATGTTTTCCTTTGTCCTCTCTTCTTGAATCCCATCTCAACACTTTATCTCCTAGATAGAAGTCTTCTGCTTTGGTCCTTTTGTCAAATATCTTCTTGAGTTTCTCCTGCAGTACTTGGGATCTTTGGTACACTTCCTCCCTAGTCTGCTGTAAATGAATGGTCTAGTTAATTCTTCTTTGTATATCATTTGGTTCCACTTGAGCTTCTTGAAGTAGTTTCATGACAGGAACCCCTAAAGATGAGGGAAAAACTACCTCCATTCCATATACTAGCTCATAGGGACTGGTTCCAATGGACTTCTTAGTAGTAAGCCTATCTGCCCACAAAGCATTGGTCAACTTCTTATTCCAAGTTTTCTTATTTTCTTCTAACAGTTTTTTGATAATATTGATGAGACTTTTATTAGAATATTCTGCAAGTCCATTCCCTTGAGGATAGTAAGTTGTGGAATGACCAAGTGTTATGTGATATTTGTGACAAAAGGCAACTATTTTATTTGACTTGAAGGCTGCAGCATTATCAGTAATGATTTTAGTGGGACAACCAAATCTGGACAAAATATTGGCCTCTAGAAATCCTATAATGATAGTGTCTGTGGCTTGTCTAGAGGGATGGCTTCTATCCATTTAGTAAAGTAATCAGTTGTAGTGAGTATCCATTTGTGTTGACCAGGAGGGTGGATGAATTTCTCAAATGAAGTCAAGACCCCATTGTTGAAAAGGTTTCTCAGTGGAAATAGGTTTCAAGGGTAAAGGTAACAATTTTCTTTTGCCTTCAAAGATTTGACATTTATGGAAAGAAGTTACAAATTTTTTCCATCTACAAACAAGGTTGGCCAATAGAATCCAACCGTTAGGATTTTGTCAGCA
Source organism: Pinus tabuliformis (assembly GCA_031772625.1). Classification (NCBI taxonomy): domain Eukaryota; kingdom Viridiplantae; phylum Streptophyta; class Pinopsida; order Pinales; family Pinaceae; genus Pinus; species Pinus tabuliformis. Next base: position 276,267,844 of record CM062809.1, on the reverse strand, counting down.
GTTGACTTCCAATAGAGATGTCCACCACAGTCCCTTGCATGAAATTATTGGAGAGTTTTGTTAGCTTCTTCTTTTAATAAACAATTTAACAAAATTCGTTCATGATTTTTGCAAAACAAAGTATTATCTAAGATGCAAAACTTTGAAGCTTTCATTTTGAAAAACCTATTCTTGGTTCTGGATAACCCTAGAGGAGCCTGCAGGTTTTGTAAAACATAAATTATATTAGCATACCAGGGTGAATCTAAAAAGGCCTGGCTGATCTGTGGAGTCGCCATCTCCTGCTTGCTATCCAGCTCTGCAATGAGATTTATGTCTAGGGCTTGACAATTAGTTTCTGCCATGAGTTTAGCCAATCCCTGACCTTTAATTAGCTTGGTAGGTTTTATCCCTATATCGTACTCTAAGATAGTAGCTATCCATTTTCCTCTTTTTCCATAAAATCCATCCTGAGTGAGGATGACTTTGACCACTACGTTAGGAACATAAGCTATTACATGGGAATACAATATATAGACTCTGAAATCTTTAAGGGCTTTTACCAATGCAAAAGCTTGTTTCTCCATTATTTTGTATTTTAATGATGCATCTCTAAGAGCTTTACTAAAAAAGGCTATTGGTTTTTCACATCCTTGATCATCCTTTTGTAGTAAAACTACAGCTATGGTGTGTTCTGATGCAAAAGAAAAAATGATGAAGTCTCTATCAAATTGTGGGCTCGTGAGGACTGGTGTTCTGGTTAAGGCCATTTTGATTTCTTCAAATGATTTCTTAGCCTCTACTATCCATTTGATGCTTGAATCCTTTTTTAGCATGTTATTTAATGATCTTATGAGTTCGGCTAAGTTGGAGATGAATCTTCTCAAAAAATTGATTTTTCCTAGGAAAGCCTGAAGCTCTTTAATGTTTCTTGGATGGGGTATTTGTAAAATAGCTTCAATCCTAGAAGGGTCAATTCAAATGCTATCCTTGGAAATGATGTGACCTAAAAATTTTCATTCTTCCAAACCAAACAAAGACTTTTTTGGATTCAAAGAAATGCCATACTTTTTGCACTTTAGAAAAACTTGCTTGAGATGCTCCAAGTGTTGTTGATCTGATTTGGAAAGAACAGTTAGATCATCAATATATATAGCAAGAAAATCATGAATTTCTTTTGCAAAGGTAATGTCCATTGCTCTTTGAAAATTTTCTCCTGCATTTTTTAGTCCAAAGGGAATTTTAATGTACATGAAAGTACCCCATGGTGTTGTAAATGCAGTTTTCTCTTGGTCATCAGGATGAACCAAGATTTGGTTATGACCTGAAAACCCATCTAAAAGTGAAATTCTAGAAGAACCCACTACCCTTTGCAAAATATGATCCATTTTGGGTAAAGGATAGCTATCTTTAAGGGAGACCTTATTTACATTTCTCAGGTCAACACATAACCTTATTTCCCCTTTTTTCTTCCTAGTAGGTACCAGGTTAGACACCCATTATGAAAATCTAATAGAGGCAATAATTCATGCTTCATACTTGCGTTTGATTTCTTTCTCAATTGATGGTAATAACACAGGGTTTATTCTTCTGAGTTTTTGTTTGAAGGGCTTTTGATTTTCTTTCAAAGGGATGGTATGTTGAATGATAGAGGTGTCATAGGACTTCAAATCTTCGTAACTCCAGGAAAAAACATCATGGAATTCCCTCATAAGTTCAACATACTTTAGCTTTTGATCAGGAGGTAAAGATTTTGACAATTTTATCAATTTGGGTTTATCCTGTGTTCCTAAGTTATACTCTTCAATGTCTACTTTTAAATGCTCCATTTTAGGTCTCTTTGGAATGTCATTAGAGTCAAACAAATCTTCTAGAGTCAATCCTTGGGGTAAATGATTGTTCTTTAGGTTGATAACCTCTGTTTCTTCTTCAATTATTTCATCTAGGTCCATTTGCTTCAGGTTTTGAATTTCTTCTTGTGTGAATTTGGTAGGGTGAAGCATATTTATTGAATCCTCTTCTGAACTATTAATTTCTACCTCATTTATTTGATTAGAACTAGTAATTGTATCAACATCTATGTTAATGTTAGAAAACTCTTCATCTAAATTTAGAAAATTATTGATCTTCTTATCACTATCAAAAACCTGCCAGTTCTTAAGATTATCAGGGATGGTTGGTCTATGCCTAATCTCAGCAATATACTGATGATTAGGTTAAAAATGTAATTTGCAGGTGCTGACAAACATGGCCAGACTATGGGCTTGCATGTTGTGTTTTCTAGGAATAGTTGCAAGCTGGGTTTCCAAAAAAGTGTTGAGGATTCTATGACTGCTCCTCTATAATATCCTAGTTTAGGATCCCTGGTTGAGTAAGTTCCTTTAATCTGTTTAATTATTAATTCTGAATCTCCCATGATGGACACCCTTATAGCTCCTAATCTTTTAGCAAGTTTAATACCTAACAAGAGAGCCTCATATTCTGCCATATTATTGATGCATCTAAAATTTAATCTGTAGGCATGGCCTTTAGCATGATCATTTTCTAAATTTTACACCCAAACTGCTGCTCCTACTCCTAGTTTATTTACCGAGCCATCAAACTCTAAATGCCAAAGGATTTCATGTTCATAATTTGTATCTAGGGTAGTGGGAACTTGTTTAACCATGGCATTTGGGTTTTCATTGTCATCTACTTTTTCTTTGTTATTTGATATTTCCTTAATATAAACAGTTGATTTTTCTTTTTTAATTTCTTTTGGTTCTGCTGCTAAAACATCTAAAGTATTTGAAGGACAGGCTTCTACATTACAAAGAATGAAAGAATCCATATCAGAGTGTACTGAGTAGATGGGGAAATTTTGGGGGTTTTCCTTACTACTTACTACATATTTCATCAATGTTTCTCTGTATAGTTTCTTGGGTTGTCCAAAAACCGATATAGTGGCATATGACATATCTAGTTGAAGAGAACCCTAAAGCTTAGCACCCTAGGATTTGGACAACAACATGCCATATTTGGGCGGTATATCTGCTACCACTATGTCCATTAATATTGTTTTTGCAGGATATTGAACCAATGAAACACACAAGTCTTTTATCAATCCTAAACATCTCACTTGACTGGAGTCAAAACAAAACAAATCTTTGTATGGTCTAGTGATGTCTAGGTATAGCTTTTCCATGACAGACTTGGGCATGAGATTATGAGATGAACCAGAGTCAAACACGGCATTTTGAAGAATCTTATCATGTATGTTTAGGCTAATATAGAAGGGAGGAATTCCTCCTTCCAATGGTTTCCCATTCACTTCTGGACCAAATATTAACTCAGGTTGATCATCAAAAAGATTAACTGAGTCTTCAGTTCCAATAATTTTCAGTGATCTATTGATTTGAGTTTGGTAGGTATCATGTTTGGCTAATTTAGATAATGGGACAAAAAATTTTAGCTTGCTTACTTCTGTTTCCAGATTAAATGGTTTTTCTATTTGGGCTTTTGGATTTTGAGCAACACTGTTTTCTATGTTTTTTTGTGTTTTCTATGTCTTTTCCCTTTTCAAGATGAGGGTTATGATTTGCTTATTCTCCTAGATCAATCTTTTGAGTTTCTTCCACTGTCTCCTTGGAAGGAAGGGAAGTGGAAGGTTGTTCATTGTTTGGTTGATTATCAGAGATATCTTCAATTATGGGGTTAAAAGGATTAGTGTTTGATCTAGAAAGAATTTGCAAAGGTTTGGTTATGGTATTACCTTTTTTTGGCTGATTTGAGACTGTTTTCTTGTTTGTTTCAGGGACATCAATTCTCCTACCTCTTAGATTGTATTGCCCTCAAAGATGGCTAAGTCATATCCCTGCCTAAATTCGAACAATTCTCCTGATTGGGTTTGGAACTGTTTAAGTATGTGGGCCTCTTGATCATCTTGGGATAAGAAAACTTCTCCTTCATCATCAAGCCCCATCAAATTGATCTGAGTATCTTCTTCTGGGCCTTTAGAGTGATAAGCTTCTGCATAGTTTTCCTGGAAAGGGGGTCTACTGTTTTGGTCAGGACCATTCTTTCCAATGTTCTGGTTTTGATTTTTTCTGAAATTAAGATTTCTCCCTGCATTAGCTTGCTGGCTATCCCAAGGATATTTCCTTTCAATTATCTCCACTTTGTCTCCTAGTCTATCCATTCCTTTAATTATGGCATCTAGCTTTTATTCAAAGGGTGAGCTTTCTTCTTTTAATGGTATCCTCCTTTCACTCCTGTCCTTGGATCTTTTAGATAGCAGGTTGGCTTCAACACTAACTACTATGCTTTGCATATCTTCCAAAGTAGGGGGGTTTCATTCTCTCAGCTAGAAAGCCATATCAGAATCAAATCCTTCTAGGAATTTGATTAAGGCTAAACTAGTTGGGGGCCTAAGATCTAGTGGAATGGCACTATACACACTATTAAATCTAGTGCAATAGTCCTGGACAGTTTCATGGGGTCCTCTTCTTAGGTTCTCGTATTCAGATAAAATCTGAAGGGGGTCTTTCCTTTTCTCCCACCTGTTCAAGAATTGTTGATAGAGGGTTCTTATGCTATCTATACTATTGGGTGTTAAGGCTCTGAACCAGGTTCTAACTTCTTCCCGAGATAAACTTTGAACAAATATTCTCATTTTCACATCAGCAGTATCTATTTCATAAATTTAAAAATAATTAGTCATCTTCTTGGTATGTTGCTGGGTTGTATAGGTTTTAGTGCCATCAAAAGTAGTAATCTTACTTTGGTAGTCCTAGGGCATGGCACCTAAATTGGCTGGTAGTACCAGGGGAGCATATCTGTTGGCCATTGCTGTTGGTAGTGGTGAAACAAAGGTTGGAGTTGGGGTAACAGTGGATGTTTGAGTTGTGGATGGAGAGCTCGGAGTAATGGTCAAATGTGGAGGGGTTTGAGGTTGGGACCGATGAGGGAATGATGATGAGCTAGCGGAAAAAGAAGTAACTATAGAAGGAATAAAGGTTTCTTTAGTGGTAAGATCAGATTGAGGTGAGTTCTACAAATGTCAATCAATTAACAAATTATCTCTTTGGATTTCGATTTATCTGATGAACTCTGGGTCTTGGACTAGGTCTATTAATTTAGAGTTGGATGAAGTCTGAAACAAAGAGGTTTCTAAGTACTCATCAAAAGAAAGGTCTTCTAGGAAAAGCCACTTCACAAGACAAGATTGGGATCTGAATATGGGTCGAGGGCTAACAGAACTTTCTTGTCTCCTAATGATTCTGGGGATCAGATTGGGGTTCTCAAACACAGGTGGTGGATTGGGATCAGGATTAGCTCTAGTGTAACGAGTCCTTTCTGAAGCCAGATTTTAAATTTTTATGAATTTTCTTATATAAATTTTCCAAAATAACTTCTAAAATCCTCTAAGATGCTTTAAATCAAACTTTTTGGTTTCTTAAAGGTTTTATTTCAACTGAGGAATTGTTCATTCCCCAGTATGGTCGCCACTATGTTATCACTCAGATTTTCCTTAGAAGTTATGGGAAGAAGGAAAGGGGTCTGAGGTAACCAAAAACCAATCTTTTAAGTATAGAATCTAGCCAATCTGTAATCAGAGAGGGCTCTCTCTTTATGATTTAGCTTTGTTTAATGGGATATTAGGCTAGTTATGAAAGCTTGTAGGGGATTTCGGTTGGGTGGTGAAATTCTGGTAACAGATGGACAGAACAAGGCCTTCAAGCCATTGTGCTATGGAGTCAAATCGAGTGATGGCTCAACTGGATCAGATCAAATTACTAAAGGGAAAACTTACAGGGCAAGGTAGTAAAACAAAAGGCAAATTCCAAGTTCAGATGGATGGATGAAATGGGAATAAACAGGGAGAAAGGGCAATGAAGAATCATTTAACCGGGTTTAATATGCAAAATAGAGGGTACTCATTAACAAGGAGCAATTAAGTATTCTTTGTTAAACGGGTCACTATAATGAACTATGAAAGCAAGGGAGCATTTAAGAATTCCCTAACTATGATAGTCTAGAAGAAAAAATTAAGAAAGATAAACCTTTTAAAACAGATTGCAGCAAAGCAATTTCTGAAATATCATTATTTCGTTTATCATTTCAAATTTCATGAAAACACATGTGATTATTAATAAACAGAAGGGAAATAGTAAAACACAAGAGATATAGAATACTTATTTGATTTCTATTTGACACAAGTATCCTGTAAACTACCTCAGCTTTATTCCTTGATCCAGCAAGCCATACAAAATTTTGGTACAATAGCACTTAAATTCCAGAAGAAAATGTCTATAGAAATGTTGTAGAATCCACCCCTAATACTTCAAAGAAAGAAGTGTGTATACAAAATTTACATCAAAATATCTCATAACTAAATGAGATTTATTCTAGGAAAATAAAATATCTCTTTACACAAATATAAAGATAGATGGTCTCGAATATAGTGACAGATAATGAACTGATTTTTTCCGTCCCTGTTTTTGTTGAAGGAGTTGGAGGCATGCTCTATGAATCTGCATCTTTTTGTTACCCTAGTGACTCTATGTTTGACATTTGATTTGATCTTTTTAACTGATACTCTTTCACCTGTAACTGACACTCTTTACTTGTTTACTAGCATTCATCCTTTTTACCCAAATTTATTGTGGTAAATATTTCTATTTACCTCACTTTTGTCATGGTAATTTATAGGATGTCAGTCATGTTGGTCCAGCAATCATTCTTTGGTATATTCATCCTTGTTAATTTCCTGTAAATTTCATCAGCCTTAGTATATTTCAAAAAATTAGGTTGGACTGTGAATAAGTGCTTTACTTCATGTTCAATGAAGAAAAGGTTCTCTAAACCATCATAAAACACTTTTCCTGTAGGTAGTGCCTTTGTTGAGGATGAACTAGCTTGGCTTTTAGCTTGCTGATGTAATTTGTTGATGTAGTCTATCTCAACCATTAGCCTACCATTGATGACTAAAGGGCTTGGGAGTCCCTTACTTCTTAAGATGTCAAATTCTTCATGAAATCATCTATATCTTCATGCATACTTTGACATCTACGTTCCAGGCCTTGAATTAGATTTCTTTTGGTCAACACTTTCTTTATTTCGAGGATGGTAGTAGTGTTATCCTCAATGTCTAATTGCTCCAATTGTTGCCTGTTTTTACTGTTTATAAAATTGATTAATCTGATAGCTTCCTCAAGTTTCCTGCCCAGCTCTTCTTTGGTCTTCTTAATTTCTTCAAGAGCAGGCTTAACTAGATCAATTTGTTCAAAAATAATTTGAATGGATGACCAAATATCATTGATGGAATTAATGATATTGGTCCACAATATCTTTCTAATGTCTATCAAAGGCTTTTCAATGGTCAGATCCTTCTCCAATTCTTTAATTTTTTTGGGACATGCCTTTGTTTTTCCTTATCTCTTCTGCGTAATTGATCTCTGATATATCATATTTTTGCTCCAAAGTAGTGAATTTCTCTTTTACTTTCTGCAACTCTGTTACTTGGAGTTTCATTTCTTCCATTGACTTAATCAATTCTTTTGTGCTCTGTGTTGGTGTACCTACCTATGATGTACCTGTTGCTTCTATGGGTGCAGCTGTTGCCAAAGGAATGTTTGGTGCTAAAACAATTGCCATTGTGGAAGGGACTGCTTTTGAAACTATTGGCACTACAGTTTGATGTTGTGTGGTCGACTCACTCTGCCTTGACTGCACTGATTTTTCCAATTCCTTCATTGTTTCCTTTAATTGGTCATTTAACTTAAGGACCAAGTCCATAAGTTCTTCTTCATTTTTCTTCTCTATCACTTCAGCAGTCTGAGGGTGAATGAGAGGTGGCAACTTCAATTGTTTTCTAAGTGTAGCTATGTCTTCATTCCTTTTCTTAATTAAGCTTTTTGGTGACTTAACATATTTTGGGTCAAGCCCCAACTCAATTACTAAATCTTCCAGTGATATTATTTTTTTATCTTTTTCTTGTGAGGAGGCTTTCTCCAGTTGCAATTGGGTTGTAGTGTTGCTCAATGAATTTTGCAGTCTATGAGCCATCATTGCTTTACTGGTCAGTGTTGAATATACCATCTCACCCATTTGCTTATGTAGTTCAATCTGGTCTATAGGGTGGATGTCTTTAGCCATGACATCAAAGTCGGTTTTGAGATAATCTGCCAAGGATTTTGGCTGCAGCACTGTGTGCTTCAGGAAACTCATTTGCATTTTTCCTTCTTTGATGTCAAAGGCTGAAATCAATCTGGTCTGGTTTGTAGGGGCCATCTTTAAGTACTGATCATAGGCTTGGGCCTTCAGCTGCTCATTTTTTGCCTTTATCTCTTTAAACTTCCCCTTTATATCTATAATATTCTCAGAAGAAGACCTGAAGGATGATACTTCTGTGCTGGGTTGTCTTTCTAGCTCTTGCCTTTGTGAACTTGAGGTGTCTCACTGGCTGGGAATGTGTGTAAACTATCCGTCCCTTCCTTCCTCAAGCTCTCTATAGTTTCTCCAATGAATTTCTCCTCTGAATATGGATTCGTCCTTTGCCTCTTAGTAAAGGGTTGATTTGTGGGTATGCTTGGAGGGGTAGCTACTTCCCTATCTCTTTTCAAGTTCCTTTCCTCATTTAGAGGAGTCTGTAGCACTGGAGGATTTTCCATATTGGTCTGAACTGGATGTGGCTGTGGTGGATATAACTCTATATATATTTTAGGCTGCTCTGATTTCTCTGGCTGTTCTGTTGTTTCTGGTTATTCTGATGTAGATGGACTTGTTTCCTGAGTTTGTCTATGTGACGGCTCTGCTGTGGGAGCACCAGTTTCCTAGGCTGGCCTTTAGGAAGACTCTGCATGCACCTGTACAAAGGAGTCTAGGTCAAGTCTCTTCTCCAAATATTTCATCACATTTTCAACTTCAACTTTATCACTCTCTTGTTCTACCAATGTCCCTTCCCTCCGTTCATTTAAATTGGCATATTTCTCTATTTCAGGAATGTTGTGATGGATGTAGGGTGATAACTTGTTTTTTGTGCTTCTATCACAGATGAAACTGTGAGGATCATATTTCCAAGCAAATCTCTTATCTAAATGCATCTTCCTTTCTATGATTTGTTCTGCTTCTTGTCCTGCTTTTTTGTTGTTGCACACAAATGGGCCTAGGTGGTCTTTGATCCTCAGCTGGGCTTTCTTCTTTGCTTTCATGAAATGGATTTGATCAGAATTGATTAGTTTCCTGTAGTACTCCAGGGCAAATAATCTCATGGGGACATACTTGGGTAACTTACAGGGAGGCAGTTCTCACCCATAGACTCTTATCTCAGTATGATTCTGGTATAAGTACTAGTCACCTATCCTACACTACTTTGACAACTGAAGGATTCTTTTGATATCATCACCGATTCTAGGGGGAGAACTTCCTATCAACATGGTAGTTACAGGATGTACAAACTGATCAATGAAGTCAATTTATGAATAGGGAGAAGAGGATGAGTAGTGAAATATAGAGGTACAAAAATGATCGACTTAGGGTTACCTTTTGTATCAAGCTTATGCACAAAAAAATGGAATTTTTCAGTTTGATAGTAAAGGAAGAGGTGATATATGACTGTGGAATACTTGAACACTCTCTCATTTTCTAGCCTCATGAATTGGTCATGGATTTTATCAGCTATGAATGCAGCATAGGCATATTTGACAGCAGGAGGCTGACCAACGGTGAAGATACTCATGAAAACTAGGGTCAATTCATCAAAAAACTCACTAGTATTGAAACCCATGATGGTAGCAATCATATTAACAATATCCTTGCCTATATCAGTGAAGAAACATGTTAGGTAGGGCGGAGTATTTTTAGCTATATGATCCTTATCTATGAAAGTATGGCAAATACGGCTGAGTTCATAACTAGACATTTTGGTGGATTTTTCTAGTAACTCTCCAATGGAAATGGGGGTGAGGTTCTGGCCGGGCTGAAGTTGTAACATTTCATTAATTGAATCAGCAGTAATGGTAAACAGAATTGACTAGTCAGGGGACATTACTGCTCTGAGGTTAGGGTTATAATTGGCCTGGCATTGGTGGATAATGTTCGGGAAAATGTGCATAAAAGGGAATTGGTACTTTGGGAGATTTGATTCCCAAAGTCCCATGGCATCCGAATTGTTCATGTAATCGTCTCGGCATCGACAATATAGTTTCAAGAAGCTTTTATCAGGTTCAAGGTCCTTTATTTGGAAGTCTTTATCTGCTAAGGGAAGGTAATCCAAGTCTTTATGGGGAGCATTTACTGGAGCTACATTGAGGGCCACGGGGGTTTCCATTTCTGGTTCTTGTGGATTCAGAAATGAAAATGGGGCTTTTTTGAGTGAAAATAGGTGAAACAGAGGTCGTGGGAGTCTTTGATTTTAAGCCTTGCAACTAAATTACACTGGAATTTTGGGTTTCAACATAATTGCGGAGGAATTTTATTATTTAATAGGGTTTTTGGAAGAAAACTGGTAAATACGTGTTATTGAGCGACTTGTAATGGTGAACTCGTTGACTGGAAGCATACAGTGGACTAGAGCGGCATTGGGCAGCAACTTTCAGGGTAGTTGATGGTTTGGGTACGAGCTGGTTGATTTCTACATACTGACTGCATGCATGGGTTGTTCAGGATAAAGGGCGAAAATGGATTATACTTTGTTTTTTATGAAAAGTCAATTTTTTGGCGGGTTTGTGACATGGACATGTTGCGTTAGTGGGGGTGATTTGACGTTTTTTTATCGTTTGCAGGAAGCGGTAAGTGGTTTCGTCGCACCTCTTAATGGAGGTTGGTGGTATTGAGGGAGGGCCGCGTGATTCCACTAGTTGGTTGACACGTAGCATCGGCACTATTTGAGAAAACTGCTCATATCACGCGTATAATGTCCGGCCAAAAGGCCCGTGCGATATGAGCGATGGTCGTCGGATTTGAGAGATGTGATTGGACGGTGATCGGGGATTGGGAAATGACTGGCGTTTAATGGCGGGGGCCCGACTTAATTAAAAGATTTTAATTACATCAGGGGCGATGTGATTGGTTGGAGTTATTAACTAATCGTGAGGATTAATTGATCCTTTTATTAGCATGGCGGGGATCGGGTTTCTTAATTAGTCACGGATTGACCAATTAATCCCAATTATTAGTGTCATTAAGGTTATTTTTCAACCACGGGGTGGGATACATATCTATTGGGTTTTTAATAGTAATACAGGTAATGGGTGTTTCTTTTTCGGGAGTTAAATAATAATATTAATTAGCGGTTAATATGGTTTTGTAAGATATGAATGCACACTAAGTTAGAATGTTTCTGAAAGCTTTTTCATCATACACATTTAAGGCTTAGGCTAAGTGAATATGAGGGTTTATATGGAGAATGTTTTAATTTCCCTAAGTAAAATAGGATTTTACTTAGGAAAAGCTTTATTAAGGGAATGAATGATTTTATGGAGGGGTGAATGTTGATGAAGGGGATTTAAGTAGTTTAGGTATTTCAAATTATTGGGCTGAGGGTCCGGTCCCTCCAAAAGTCAGAGAAATGCTCTGAACCCCTCTAACTTGTTTATAGGTACCTTTAGTACTTAGGGGAAATTAGTGAATTTTTAGGGAAAAATGGAGTAAGGAAGTTAATTAATTTGACTTTGTTTCCTTGATGTGTTGTCTCCAATGTGAGTTGTGCTTTGTCCAAGTGATGAAAGCAAAAGATTTAAGCATTAAAATTAACCATTCACCACACATTTATTCTGCAACCATCATCTACTTACCCTACCTACTTTATCCTAGCATTTTCACTTCTTTATTAGGGTGCACTTAGACTGGCAAACCCTTTTCAAACTTTCTTTTCTTTTACATAGTGATATCTATCTAAATCTACACTTATTACATCCAAGGGCTCAGATTAAACTGTTGAGCTCCTTTTATTCACTCTACCTATCTACTTATCTGCCAAGATTAAACTGTTTGGTCAGATCTTTATTCTTTATATCTAAAACATGAAATTGAAAACATGGAATAACCAAGATTAAGCTATTTGGTAACCATGGATTGTGGCATAGATAACAAGTTGCACACAATCTTTATTATGCATAAAGTAAATAGTAGTGGCATTTGGGCTTGCCCACTTTCATGGTCTTTTCTTTTTGTTGGAGTTCATTTTCTTTCATTTTTTATCTTTTTCTTTATTCTTTTTACCCTTTGATTTTTCTTTTAGGGTATACCCTCTTTACATTTTTTTATTTTTTTATTTTTTACAAATATGGAAAACCTTGGCAACAAGTAAAGGTATGAACATATTTCAGAACTAGACCAAGTCAATCATGATATATGACACCTATTGGTATAGGGGCATAACACATACTCAAATTATTGGAAGTTTACTTTGATGATTAGATAACCTTTAGGCTATTAAAGAAGCATATTGCGAGCTTAAGGCTTATGCTGGTTACATGTAGGTAGCATCAGATTTCACTAAATTTGAAGAAGTGTATATTTTGTGTGCCTTGTGGCCTACTATTAGGGCATATTATGTGCAAACAGAGTTTGCTGGTGGATCCTGCGAAGATAGCAGTCATTGTGAACTTGCCAATACCGAAAATACTGAGACAACTGCGCATGACACTTGGACACACTACCTATTACAAAAATTTTATAAACGGTTATGCGAAAATAACTGCGCCAATGGAGAAGTTATTGAAGAAATATGTCACTTTTAAATGGGACGAAGAATGTCAGAAGAGTCTAGATATACTGAAGGAAAATATGATAGCTACATCGATCTTAGCTTTTCCAGAATGGAAGAAGGAATTTCATGTACATGTTGATGCATCTTGCATAGTGCTGGGTATAGTGTTGGCACAGCCAGGAGTAGGCAAAGTTGATTACCCCTTTTCTTTTGCAAGAACAAAATTGCCCAAGGCATAAAAGAACTATACTACAACAGAAAGAGAAGGGATAGTTGTGGTTTATGCATTACAGAAGTTCAGGCACTACTTGTTTGGAGCACATTTCAAGATGTTCATTAATCACTCTGCGCTGAAATATTTGGTGAAGAAGCCTATTTTAGGAGGAAAAATTTGTCGATGGTTGTTGTTGTTCCAGGAGTATGATTTTTAGGTTGTAATCAAGTCAGGAAGATTGAATGTTGGTCCTGATCATTTGTTGAGATTGGAGACAGAAGAAGAACCCACCAGTATTAAAGATAACCTGCCCAACGAGCAGTTTTTTGCAATCAGGGTCGCAGATGATCACTTCATAGATATTATTCAGTTTCTAGCCGAAGTAATGGTGCCCGCGGAGTACACTGCATAGCAGAAGAAGGAGTTTGTGGTAAAATCAGTTGATTTCATGTTGATTGCAGGGCAGTTGTAAAAAATGGGACTAGATGAAATACTACGAAGATACATCCCAGAAAATGAAAGGCAGATTATTCTAGCAAAATCTCATGGAGGAATCACCGGTAGACATTATGTAGGAAAGGCCAATACACAGGAAATTTTGAGAGTTGGGTTATGGTGGCCCACAATGCATAAGGATGCAAAAGAGTTTTGTTGAGCATGTGATATATGTCAAAGAACAGGAAGGCTATCTATAGGAGACAAAATGTCATTACATCCACATGTGACGTTGCAAGCATTTGAAAAATGGGCTATTAACTTTGTTGGACCTATTAACCCACCAAGAAAGAAGACTGGCACAAGATATATAATCACTGCAACTGATTATTTGACGAGGTGGGCTGAGGCATAGCCAGTAGAGGATTGTAGTGCAGATACCACCGTGAAGTTCATTTTTGAATACATTATGTCCAGATTTGGGTGTCTGAAGATATTAGTGAGTGATCAAGGCTCACATTTCTTGAATTAGACTATTGAGGCACTGACTGAAGAGTTTCAAGTACACCATCAAAAAAGTACCCCATATCACCCTCAAGCGAATGGGATAGTTGAAGCTTTCAATAAAATTATGGAGAATGCACTCACAAAAGTGTGCAATGTGAACATAAATGATTGGGATCTAAGGATTCCAATGGTGTTTGTGGCATATCAAACAACATGCAATAAATTGATAGGCCATACACCTTTTAGGTTGGTAGATGGACAAGGAGCATTCATGACTATGGAGTACATTGTACCTAGTTTAAGAATTGCAGCCTTCACAAACATGGCAGAATTCGATATAATGGAGGAGAGGATGGCACAATTGCTTTCTTTGGAATAGGATAGGTTTGTAACATGATTCCATTAGCAAGTACAAAAAGCAACGGAGAAAGCTTGGCATGACAGGCACATCAAGAAAAAGATATTCCAGGAAGGACACCTTGTGCTCTTATATGATAGTAAATTCGTGAAGTTCCTAGGAAAATGTAAGACACATTGGTTAGGACCATATATCATAAAACATGTCTCTGATGGTGGTGCAGTTCAACTCATGAAGTTAAACGGTCAACTGATTCCAGGACGAGTGAATGGTAGCAGATTGAAGGTATACATGAACGACTTTGTACCTAGAGCTTCACACTAAAAGATGAAAGGAGAAGAGTCTTAGTGCCACCTGTAATTGAAAGTGGGAAATGGACTATAAACTACTCTACAGAAGGGGACTTCAATGAAGAAGGCCAATGTGTGATATTTAGAAGTATGTCCAAGTTAGAAATAACTGCACCAAAGGAGGATTATTGCGCAATATTTAGAAGTATGTCGAAGCCAGAAAGAACCGAGCCAAAGGAGGATTACTGCACGATATTTAGAAGCATTTCAAAGTATGAAATAACTGTAATGGAGGGTAGATTACTGTGCGATTGTCGAAGATAACTGGAAAAATATGACCATTGAAAGGAAAAAGTTACCATTAAAAGGAAGTCAGTGTTAAAAGGTGTGGGAGAAACACATTTATGAAGCACAGCTGGTCGGATATAGTGTCATACTTGCACTAAAAAAAATCATGAGGTTCGAAATTCAAATTCTCTAAAAAAACTATGTCCCACTCCACATTTTACACGTTGTTATCTGGAGAACTTAGTTTTAGAATTTGCAATCAAGAGTGAGTCAAGTGTGTTACTGAATGTCTAAGAGAAGCTCTCAATAAATTTCTCAAGCATTTGCAAAGAAAGGGCTAGCAGGAGTCATGGAAGCCCATGCTGGTCAATACAGAGAACCAAATTAACACCTATCCCCAAGGTGCACGAGGTCGTCGCAAAAACAAGTAGTTACAAAAGAACAACCCAAGAAAAGAGGCCAGCTGAAGCATCTAGAGTAGATCTAAGAACATCCTCAAGGAAGAAGATAACAAAAGACCAGCAGACGAAGACCAAGCAAGATAAGAAACCTAAGGATAAGGTGAAGAAGCCAGTACCACAGGAAGAACTAGAGGAAATCCATGATAGCGAGGAGGAAGAACCAGAGAAGCACTAGATGGAGACAAAGGGCGCATAAATTCCCTCTGTGCTACCACTAAATTTTCCACCAAGAAAACTGAGTGCCAAGACTGTTAAGGACTAGAAAGACACAAAGTTTGGCACTCTCACACCACTGCTACCATAAAAGGTACCATTTGAAGGCGAAGTGTTGGGGAAAATCCCACAATTAAAAATGGAGGATTGGGAGTTTAATGACAGAAGTAAATACTTGCAGTTCGAGCTGAGAAAGTACCTACACCAGTTCTATTATCAAGAGCGTAGAGTTACGAGGTTGGAGCCGCACCAGTGGGCCACAGGATTGTAGAGATCAGGCTTGCTAAACATGCTATACGTGCCACACTTTGGTAGAAGCACATCCAACACAACATGTGTTCCACAGTTACTGGTATTGGTGCATGACAGATGACTCTGGTTGGGGAAGAGGATCCTGATTGATGAGATGTTTATGAGAATAATTACTGGGCTTCCCTACCAAGGGAAGGACCCCGTTGAAGAGTTTGTTGGCAACAAAAAAGACAAGGCAGTGGAACAGACCATGAAGGATAAGTTTGGGATTATCAAGAAGTCGGGCAGTTACGATATCAACTTTATCAGTGACCAAGGGTTACGCTTCACTGCACACATTTTAGAAGGAAAAATAATGAGCAAATGTGGATAAAACTAAGTCCTCGTAGCTGTGGTTTCTTCAGCTGCACAGTGCATTGTTGGGGTTTAGTTCAACTGGGTTGGATACTTATGCAAGGAATTTTTGGAGGATTTCCCGAGGCATAAGAGGAAGAAAAAGCATTTCATTATGCATGGTTGATTTTGATCATCATGCTGTTAGCATGGAAGGAGCCAAAGGACTCACAATTTCTGCCAATCAAAACAAATGTATGTGAAGCCGCGTGGCATGCCTCACTGTGGCATACCAAGGAGTTGTTGTGCGCACAGGAGAAAAAAAATTCTTCGCACTATTGGACATGGATTTTCACATGGTGGTGAACCAGTATCCTAGGTTATCACCTAGATTGTATGAGCAATATCGCAACATCGCAACATTCAAGGCAGATTTTCACAGAGTATACATCAAGGCTCAGAAGGATCCAATGGAGACATGGCACCCTCTGCCATATTTGGTCACTGAAGATGACTTGCTCGCAATAATACAACAATGGTTAGCTGAATGGATGACCCCAACCATAGACGACACTGAAGTAGCGGGGGGCACCGCGTAGCACGCGGGTCCAAATGGAACAGAAAAAGGAAAAGAAGAAGAGGAACTAGAGCCAGAGACATAATAGGATATCCAGGGCCTTTTCAACGAAGTAGATCCAACATAGGAATCGCCATTCATCATAAAAAAGAGGGTACCTACATCAACTATGTTGGGTGCATGAAAAAAACAGAAGGCAAGAAAATCTAAGGGCGCGATACCGCTTTTCCTCATTGAGGGGGACATCGACGAGATTGGAGGAAGTAATAGCAAAGATCTGGAACAAGGTTTATGATCACTACAAAATGATATTGACAGAGGTGAAACAAGGCATCACAAATTTAAAGGTACTGGCACAGATAACAAGAAAACCGACACAGATAGGTCAGCGACTGTCGCCAAAGTGATAGATATAGCCGACAATGGGATTGAGGATTTTACAGATACCAGGTGGAGCATGACAGTTTGAATCCTCTGAGGACAAAGAGAAAGCAAGAGGGCATGAACATGTTAACATGAAAATCATTTCACTGACAAGTCGGGTATTACATGAGTTCCATCAAAATATTACAGATGAATTGAATGAGTGTGAACAATGCAGTTCACTCTAACAAGCATTCAGGTGACAGAGATTCAATGAAGAAGGAGCTTGATCAATTGATCAAAGACAGGGATGAAGAACGCCAGCAATAACAACAACTAGAGTAATCCATTGCAAAAACTTGTAGTGAAATTCTAGATGCAAAGGTCCGTGAAGAAGAACTTCCAGCAGATAAGGTCGCGAAGCTCGACCTTGTGATAAAGGAATCAAAGAATAAGTTCAAAAAAATAAAGTTCGAATATGAAGTGAATATTTTTTACCTCCAAATAAGGCTACAACCACTCATGCCACTGGAAGTAAGTGAGCAAAGGGAGAGGGATCTAGAAGATGCAGTGAAAGACATCTCTGACACAATGGCAAATTGTGGAAAGTTACTAGATGAGACCATGCAGATTTTGATCTCACTGTAGGAGGATCCAAACATTCAGAGGGTTGAAAAAGAGCTACAGGCAAAGTAGAAGCGATAGGAAGAGATCCTGGCAACTGCGAAGACCTTACCGGTCTCGTAGAGGCTCACCAACATCACTGAAGGGAAGAATATCCAGAAATAAATTGAAGATCTTCTTAGGAAAGAGAAAATTTTGACAGAGAGAACTCAACCATGGAAGGATGAGGCCCTCCAATTTTTGCAAGCAGTGGATGAAAGGCTTAGGGAGCTACGATAGAGGTAGAAATAAGTGTTGCAGAAGATTTACAAACCAACCATATAGGCATTTCTGGAAGAAATGCGCTGAGAGAAAAGGAGGTAACAGAAATAGTCCAGTTGTACAAGTCTACAATGGCATCACAGCAAAGATCAAGGGAACCATAGCTGAGTGACTTAGGACGAGTCACATATGAGTGTTCGAGAGCGATTGGGCATGACCCAACTTGGTTCAATTTTGGTCAAAGAATCCACATTTTGAGGAGCAGAGTGCACGGAGTCCGCAAAGTTTTATTTACCATGCAATGTCTAGGGGCTTCGGGGTGGGTCAAAGCCCCTCATTTCATAATAGGTATTGGGGTTTTAGTTTATTATTTTTTTGAGTCCATGGTATGTCAACCATGGTTTTTGTAGCAATGAAATGTATTTAATGACATGTAATGCTTTGTTGAAATTCATTAGATAATTAGAACATCATAGAGAAAGCACAAGTGATCGCTCTTTTGTTTTTTATTTTGGGTCTAAGGAAAGGATCCACAACTAAGTGTGTGGAGACCTTGGAAGAGTCTGCAGCTAAGTGCACAAACCACCTATAGCTGGGTGCGCAGGTCGTGAAGTTGTATGTACTAAAAAATCTATCTTAATAAAGAAGATGATTTTTGGCGAAGTCTTTGGTATATGTATATGTTATTTGTGTTCTATCTATTATTCAAAGTAATTGCAAGTAATTGGTATGTTAATGCAATCTCAATAGAGATGATGGCTGGAAAATCAGTAGGTGCTGGATTCCAGCACTATCTTCTTAGTTGGTTTTTCTGTCCCCTCTTTTTTTTTTTTTAGAATATATATGTATATATGCAACATTAACGATATTTAATAAATAATTTAATTAAATAAATAAATTACCTTTTTAAGCTAACCTCTGAATTATTCTATTTATTTACATAGTATTTTATCCTAACTTTATAATTTTTATTATAAATTATATATATATATATATATATATGTGTGTGTGTGTGTGTGAGAGATTATTAACAAATAACTATTAAATCACTTCTTTAAACTAACCATTATAAATTATTATTAAATTAATAAATGAAAATTCTCAACCTATTATTATGATTTATATATATATATATATATATATATATATATATATATATATATAATTATTAAATAATTTAAATAAATAAATAAATTATCTTTTTAATTTAACCATTAAAATTATTTTATTAATCCTAACTTTGAACTTAATAACCTAATATTATAACTTTAATTTATATATATATATATATATATATATATATATATATATATATATATATATATATTAATTAATTTAAATAAATAAAAATAATAATAATAATAATATTAAAATAATTAGACCTGGGTCCTAAGGTCAAAATTAGGCATTGGAGACTCTGCTCAGACTATTTCTCATGCTAAGCTGGATCTATTTCTTCAACTTGTCCTGACGATGAACCACACTAGTTGGTTTGAAACGCGTCGACAAATGTTTGTCTACATGTGATTTAGGCCGAAGGTATTCTTTCAACTATTATGGATCACAGAAGCCTCAATTCAGCAATTGTTATTGTTATGTGATGTGTTTATTTTAAATGAATGTGAAAACGTCTGTAGTTAGGATACACTGTGTAGTAATGTTATGAATGTTAGAAGGATAATTAAAGTATAGAAAAGTGAAGTTAAGAGCCACTCCGCGCAGTCCCTCACGGTTACAGAAACCTGGTTCTGTAACCACCCATAGCCACCTTGGGTGAGATTTCGACCCACTTGTGGGTCCTTGCCGAAAGGGCCAGTGTCTAAGGGTTTTGTTGCTACGAAGTACAAGCCGAACCTAGGTCAAGCCCAACTGAGCCAACAGTGCTACCATATGCCCCATTGGTCCTCTCCTCATGTCTATCTCCATGATTGTTCCCCAACTGTCCCTGCTTTTGCAAATCCAAAAGGCTCTTAAGGATGAGTGCATTAAATTTTTCTTGCTTTTCTTGAGCTCTGGCAAGAATTTCCTATGCCTCAATTAACTTTTCATTATCTACCTTGCAACTTCTGATATCTTCCCTAAAACTCCTCAGTGTATCTGCTAGATCAAGAGAATACTCTTCTCCTTATTGCTCAACTGACCTTTCCCATTCCACTGATTTCACATCATGCCTGTAAGGGGAGTCATGTGAACTATAATCCACCACTCTATTCTTCATCTATGATATTCTATTTCCTGCAAACATACCATGTTAGATAAACCAAATATAAGACATAATCAAATAATACCTCAGTGTATCTTAGGGGAGGGTATAGCATCTTCACATGCCAATCTATATTAGCATGATACAATATCACAAACATATCAATTCATACATAAATATCATAATCATAACCATAACAATGCATGCATAACAAACACATTGATAACTAACATGCATGCATAACAATCACATTTAGCCCATCCAATCCAAGTGTTTGAACTTGGAAGCTATGATACCATCTTGTAACACCTCCTCCCACATTTACCCACTTTTACAAGTTCTGCAAGGTAAACATGAGCCGAGTGTCACTATGATATGATCTGACCTCCAAGTTCCAGTTATGGAGGTAGGGCCTACAAACCAAAAGTAAAATGAAATCCCTCAGGGACTATAGATCACTCAGGAGCTTACCAACCACCCCAGGTGATCAATCCCTGAGTTGGAACTCTTTTTCACTAGGTTTACTCCCAAACCACACCCATAACACTTCATGCATGCAGTTGGGAGGTTATAACTACACCCACAAGCCTGTATCCATGCAGTTATGACCCAAAATCCCCTATTTTGTGCATGCAGTCATGAGATCTGTGCCACTTTTTCAAGATAGCCTCCATATCACTACCTAGAACTACATGTAACTTTCCAGAATCATGATAATGATGATACCAATGCTAAACAATCAAAGCTTGAGCAAGATATTTACCTAGACATTCCTAATACATGATAGACATTTCATCAAACATATGATAAACATAGAAGCTATAGCTCATGAATTCATATTTGATTATAAACTTCTAAACTACATCAAAGAATTGTCAAGAAGGTCCAATGTCCTCTTAAGATAATTGTAACAACACTTGTTAGCTCATGCATTCATCAACCATTCAATAACTTATCGAATCATGAACAAGTCCATAGTAACCACACATCATATAACCATGCATATAACCAACATATAACCAACATAGAATCCATAACAAATCAACGACAAGACCAATATAATAACCAAAACAAGTGCTCATCAATCACAATAAGAAAATAACCTATATAAACATATGTAAAAGCTAACCAAGTGAGGGACTTCCAAGTACCACTTGACCATAGATTGGGTTGAACTAAATCTCTCTTTCAGCTAATCAACCCCGTGCCATATTCCAAGCATAAATGCAGGATCATATGGGTTAAACCAAAATTAAACCAACCAGGGCTTCTAAAGGCCAAACCACCTCAACCCTCAACCACAGTGACTTCACCTAACTAATCTAGAAATCACTAACACCAAAACAAGCTTGGATGCCTCCAAATTTCTTCACCACATCCAAAGGAATTTTCCTGTCTCCATCCATATTTCAAGAGTTCTAGGAGAAATCCCATCTCCACCCTTGACCCTTGGGAATTTATTGAGACCACCTCACTAGGATCCAAAGTCTATCAACCATCCAAAGCTTAAACCAACATAAGGTACCACACACCATGGCTATCCAGGAAATGGAAAGGTAAGGCTAAAATCACTGTCAATCCAGGCAAATCTCATGCCAATGACAAAAAAATAACCAAGGAACCACATGCAAGTACCATGAATTCAGAAACCAATAAGGAAATCCCACATGCAACCTATTACCTGCAAAGTATCCCTGCTATAGCTATTGATCCATCCTTATTTTCCACTGTTCTCCTATTCCTTGTTTGTTTGTTGCTTGCTTTCTTCAAGTCCAAGTGAATGCTAGGATGCTCCAAGAATGATCTAAGTATGCAAGAGTGTAAGAGTATGGAAGAAGAGAGCCAAAACTAAATTGAAAAAAGTTGTGAATTGATTCTTTGATGTCTTTTTATGATTGATGTCTCCTTTTTCTTCATTTTCCTTCATTTTCCCTCTAATTTCCCTCGCATGCAAAGTTGTGTCTCTTCACCTTCCTTTTCTCCTATTTTCCTTTATTTTCATAACTAAGTGTCATTTATTGCCTCTTTTCCTTTGCCAATATATTTGTCAATTTCCATAGCAATTAATCAACTATAAATAATGCCCACTATAATGTTTTCCCAACATTTAGCTTGGAATACATGTCCCATGACCTTGGTTTTATTTCATTTACATGGAAAATCAACGTGTTACAACTTTCTTGTCTGTCTTTGGGTTAAATTAGCCCAAGTAATTTTTGTAACTCTTGGGTTATGTATGTGGGAATTTTGGGCCCTATTTGTTTCTCTTTGGATTGTTCTCTATCATGTTTTTTGTCAGGGGTTTTGGCCTTAAAGTTTGCCTGTTTGGAGCTAGTTTGTTTGGGTTTTAGGGTTTTCCTTTGTAGGGTTTTTGTCTGGACCCCTAGGGTAAATATTGTAATCTTGTAGTTTCTCTGTTGGAGGAACTGGTATATTTGTGCCCTTTTCTCGGATCCGAGTATCTTTTTCTTGATTACACACTTCATTTGCGTATATACAAAATGTAATTTTTCTTATTTTTATAAATAAAATTATTGTTTTTTTCTTGGGAAAAAAAATTAGATTAACTAAACTTTGTGATATGAAAATATTAACTAATGCTTACTTAGACCATTTACGTGTGAACCCAACCTACATGATGCATTGTGACTTTTTAAGATAGTTAAATTTAACAAATTTTACTCAACTTTGACATTTTCACATTTTTTAGTTTTACTTATGTATAATATAAAGTTGGTTGGTATTCATCGTAATAATTTTTACTTTGTAAATTCTTGCTAGCATAAATCCATCTTAAGTTCAAATTTATTAAATATAGAGAAATATTATAATTTTTTTGATTATTTAAAATGAATTTAGGTTAAAATGAAGAGAAAGGTAGTAATATTAAGACATAACATATTGTATTAATATTATTTCTATTTTTATAACTATAAATCTCTCTTTTTATTTCTCTATTTAATAATTTTTATATTACGTGTATATATCAAATCTCTCTTTCACATGCTTACATGTGCACATTATTTTTGTTTATTATAAACATTATATATTTTTAAAATTGACATGTAAACATTTCTTACCTATATTCCATCATATTAAACTATAAAATGCATTCTTACTTTTAATACAATAATTTTGAATGAAAACATTAATTTATTATATAAATATTAAAAAAAAAATATATACACAAAATCTAATTATGCAATAAAATAATTTATCTTTTTTTCCACTGGAAAAATCAGTAATTTTCATTTAAAAATTTAGAAAATTACATATAGTAGATGCCCTTGGCATTGCTGTGATGTTCATTCAAAATCACCTCGCAGGGTGTTGATCAGATCATGTTGCAAAAAAAGGAAATACATATATGTGTCTGACTGTTTTAGCCTGTTGGAGATCGCATAGGATCCATTTGCATACAAAATATCATCCATTATTATGTACAGTTCATCATGACAAAAATGCTTCGCTACTGTCGTCTATCGGGACTATTTTCCCGCTGATCTCTGTGATCGATATATGGTCTATGATAAAACCTGTGTTCTTCAGTCCCCTACTGCTCCACAATTAGCCATTCGCCTCTGGGAAGTACCGAGGCCTCTTTGGATAGTTTGTCAGCCTCACAGTTATGTTCTCTGTAAATGTGTAAACAGGAGAAATAATTAAATGCAGCTTTGAGAGTGTGTGCATCATATAATAAATTGCTGAGAGTGTGTGAAT
The DNA here is from genome assembly GCA_031772625.1 of Pinus tabuliformis. Classification (NCBI taxonomy): domain Eukaryota; kingdom Viridiplantae; phylum Streptophyta; class Pinopsida; order Pinales; family Pinaceae; genus Pinus; species Pinus tabuliformis. Next base: position 276,244,075 of record CM062809.1, on the reverse strand, counting down.
GACATGTGGAGTCATTATTGATCCAGTTCACAACCACCATAGAATCCCCAAATATATTCAGATTTGTGCACTGATGAGATAATGCGAAATGCATTAGATTTCGAATGGCAGATAGTTCAGCGTAATTATTCGATCCTGTGCCAAATCCCATTTTTACAAGGAATCTGTGTTGTTCATTTATATGTAGTATAAATCCACCTCCACACCCCGTTTGATTTGCTGCCCCATCGAAGAACCATGGGGTCGATTTATCAATGGCAGGCATCGCCCGAATCATCCTGGTTCGAGTGGGGGGAGGGTTAGGTAATTCATAGTATGCAGCGAGGATTTTCGCTTCAATCTGAGGCCAATTTACAGCCTGTTCCTCGAATATGACACGGTTCCGCACAAGCCAAGTGTGTCAGGATGCCACGAGGGGGAGGTTTTGTAGCTTGGTGCCCGGGTGGCATTGGGTCCAGGTGGACCATGCACCGGTGAGATCATCTCCATTCCAGATCCTCGCTATGCCCAGGTGAGTGCAGATATTGTTCCAAAGAGCGTGAACAACCGGACAATGGAGGAGAATGTGGTTTGAGGTTTCGGATGCCGTCTTACAGAATATACACCAGGTGGGACCGAAGACGGCTCTGTGAGTGAGGTATTCGCCCATGGGGACGATGCCTTTGAGGGCACACCAGAAAAATAATCTGGAGCAGGGAGGGGCGTTTAATTTCCAAATGTTATGCCACCACGAGGGCAGGGTATCAGGTATCCTGTGAGTAATGTCTCTGTAGCCATATTTGGGTGCGTATATACCATGATCCACCTTGCTCCATATGAGTTCGTCAGGTCCTTGTTTGATGCGGATATGGGATTCAACCAAGGCACGAATGTAATCACTCCATTTCTGATGCCACTGCAGGGGGAGATCGAGCTGCTGAGCAGATTTCCAAGCTTGTGAAAAAATGTCCATGCACTGTTGATCTGCAATATGGACGAAATTTCGAATATTCCGATTATGAAGATGTGTAATGAGGTCGCGGGTGAGGGTGTGCCTGCCCCCACAATTGATCCACGGGTCCAAGCCAATCCTGCCCAGCGACCCATCATTAATTCTCCATACAAGGTTATCTCGGATGAGGGGAAGGGAGTGTATCAGAGCCTTCCAGATTGATGAGCATCCCTTCGATGACCAAGATGGTAATCTAGCCCAATCCATTATATCCTGGGGCCAGATGTATTTGTGATAGGACACATGCGCCCAAAGATTTTGACTAGTTAATAGGGTCCATCCCATCTTGGCAGCAAGTGCCCTAGCGAAATCAGGGAGGTCTTTGAGACCCCAACCGCCCCATTTTTTGGGCAAAGAGATCTTCTTCCAGCTTATCCAAGCAAACATTCTTTTGTCCTGATTTCCATTCCAGAGGTAACGGTTGCATAGCTGCTGTAGTCGTCCTAGGATATTCCTTGGTATCCATGCTAGTGCCATCCAGAAAACCGGTGTAGCCTCTAATACGGATTTGATGAGCACCAGTCTGCCAGCCCTAGAGAGGAACCTAAAGCTCCAGCCTGAGAGTCTTTTTTCCAATTTGGCAACCAACCAGACCCAATCAGCTATTCTTTGACAGGTAGGCTTCAGATTGAAGCCCAAGTATTTGAGGCCTCTGTCTAGAGGGTGCGCATTGTAGGGGAAAGCTTGTAGGGCTAGCTGAGATTCTTGTACCGAAGTATTGGTGCAGCTGATGGTTGATTTCAACTGATTTGGTAACATACCAGTTGCAGCAGAGAAGAGTTGCAGGATCTTTGAGAAGGTTCGAGAGTCACGAATACTGCCATCAAGTATGATGAGAACATCGTCCACGAAGAGCAGGTGAGTGAGAGAGCAATGATCGGATATGCGAAGGCCCCGGATATCTCCAGATCTCTTGGCAGAGTCCATGAGGCGGCTAAGTCCTTCCATGACCAATAGGAAAAGCAGAGGAGATAGAGGGCAGCCCTGTCTCAGTCCTCTCTCAGAGTGAAAAAAGGGGGAGGCCGATCCATTTATGAGAATGTTGAATGTAGGGTATGATATACAGGCCATGATCCATGATATGAAGGAGTGGGGAAAACCCAGGTGGATGAGGATCATTTTAATATAGAGCCAGCTGACCCAGTCAAAGGCTTTGGAGAGGTCGATTTTGAGGAGGATGGCCTTTAGGTGTCTGGACCATATGGAGTGTATGGCTTCTTGTGCCAGGCCAATGGCCTCATGAATCTGCCTAGATTCGAGGAAAGCAAATTGTTGCGGGGCAATGGATCTAGAGAGGATAGGTCTAAGACGATTCACAATTGTCTTTGAGATGATTTTGTAGAGGCAATTGCACAGGGAGATTGGTCTGTAGTCATTGAAGGATTCAGGTGAATCAGATTTTGGTATGAGAGCAATGAAGGTAGAGTTGATGGCATGATAAATGGATCCTGTGGTTCTGCTCTCCTCGACTACGTCCAGTAGATCCTGTCCCAGAACATCATAGAAGGCTAAATAGAATTCGATGGTCCATCCATCCGGGCCGGGGCTCTTATCTTTTTTGAACCATTTCAGAACGCCTTCCAGCTCCTCCGCGGTAACTGGATCATTAAGAGCCTCCTCGTCATCCTCCTCCACAAATCTCGGGAAGTGATTTTCCACATTGATGATATCTGGCAAATTTACTTCGTGGGGACACTTGTATAGATCCCTGAAATGTGAGATGCCCAAGTGTGCGAGCTTGTTAAAAGTGTCTGCAGTTCCACCATCAGGGGTAGGGAGCTTCCAGATAGTATTAGATGCTTTTATACCTTTGGTGAAGCTGTGGAAGAACTTCGAGTTTTCATCCCCTGCTTGAATCCATAATGCCCTACTCCTCAGTCTGATGGATTCCTCTCTCTCATTGAGGATCTTTGCTTTTTGATTCTCCAGAGCAATTAACCGGCATTTGTCTGCTGCTGATATGAACCCCAAGCCCCTCTCGTCGGTGAGTGAGGATAACTCAGCCTCAATATGGGTAAGCTGAGCAATATCTCGAGCTTGTTTCTCCTTTGCCCAAACAATAGATATATGTTTGATCTCAGAGAGGTTCCTGCAGAATCCTTTAGCAAGTGATTCTGTGCCTCTGATAGGGTGTGAGGACCAGTATTCAGAAATCATCTTGACATAGGATGGGTCCTTCAGCCAGGTATAATTAAATTTGAAGGGAGCCTTGGGTTTTTTGAAGGGGCCCTGGATCTCCAGGTATATAGGGGAGTGATCCGACAAACCCCCCGAGCCAACCCATTGTTTGTATAGCTGCAGTCGCTGAAGGAGTGTCTCCTTCATAAGGAATCTGTCTAGTCTACAAGCTAGTGCAGCTTCCCCAACCCTTCTGTTCCTCCAAGTGGGAAGAATTTTCTGCATGGGAATATCAATAAGATTTGTACGCTCGAGAAGGTTAGTCATGTAGTCTGAGATGGAGTCAATTTGTGCAGACGAACCCCAAGATTCCCTGAAGCCTAGAGAAAAATTAAGGTCTCCTCCAATAATAACCCGGTCTTCACTTGTTATGGAGAGATGTAGAAAATGTTGCCAGAACGATTCTCTCTGGGTGCATGGGGCATATACATTGATAATACGGAGGTTCATACCCAGATCAGTGGAGAATATGTCAAGTCCCAGGAAACCTGTACCTCCCCAAGTCGAGTCCACCTTGATAGAGGGAGGGTTTGTACCAATGGCCAAACCTCCAGATCGGCCAGCGGCATCAATAGCAACGTAGTTCCAGCCAGGGGTCAATGCTTGCATTGCACGGGTGATCTGATCTGCGGAGCAGAGGGTCTCCTGTAGCATAATGATATCGAGAGGCTCAGTTTCAATGAGCCACTTCATGGCTAGTTTCTTGGAGGAACTAGCCAATCCTCTGCAGTTATAGGACAGGCACTTCATGGGGGAACACCTCTCGGGGTGTGTCCTGCTCTAAGGACCCCGTCAATGGTGGATTGCTTGTCGGATACAACCTCTGCGCCGGCTTGTTTTATAGCCTTAGATAGGTGGGATTTGCGTCCTCTGATATTCACGGTTCCCCCCTCTGGTACCGCAATGCCCAGACCCGAGTGCTTGGTGGAGGGATCTTTGGCTAGAGATCTAGACTGAAGGAAGTATGAATGTGGAGGGGAGGATTCCAAAGGAGAGGGGGAGGCGCTAGACATCGGGATGGAGGTGGCTATGATGGGATCAGTGTAGATCAGGGAGGGGGATGATAGTGCACAGTGAGCCATGGAGGTCTGTGAGGAGGATCCACATTCAAACATATCATCAATAGAATTGACAAGGAGGGGATAGAGTGCCAGAGACCATACCCGCTTCTGCCGCCAAGCGAGCCCTGGTTCTTGGCGGAGAGGGTTGGCGTAGTCCCGGATTGACCACAGGAGAGATAGTCGCCGAGGGCGGACCCGAAGAGGTAGGTCGAGCAGTGACAGGAGATGCCGTTCTGGTTGGAGCCAGGGTTGCCCTCGGTGATTCATCAGCTTTCTTGTTGAGAGGACAGTCCTTCGCTAGATGTCCCACTTTGTGACATCTTCTGCAACGGAAAGGAACTCCTTTGTAGTCAAGTAACTGTACTCTGATGCACCTTCCCCACTGAAGCGTGATCTGTTCCTCGAGTCCATCACGAGTGTCTAGATGGACCAAAATTCTTGCAAGGGTTCGGTTCCCAGATTCAACATATGTGCGATCGTAATCCAGATATGTCCCCAGGGCATTGCCAATTCTAATGAAGACTTCTTCAGCCCAGAAAGGCAATTGGAGACCTGGCAGGCGCACCCAAATTGGACCGGCTCCGAGCTGTTCGCGCTTTGGGTCAAAGAGGGGATTCCATCTCTTGAGGAGGACCGGTGCCATTTCTATATGCCAGTATCTGCCCAATACCAGATTGGTATGGCTTTCCTTGGAGAACTGAAGGGAAAACCATCCTCTAGGGAGAACATGGACCGCAGGAAGGTCGGATAATACCCCACCCCAGATCTCCTTTACCCACAGATTGAGCCGCTTCGCCGAGTATGTCCTTCCCCTGACATGCCCTACCAATACCGTGTTGGCCATGTCTATGAGTCCGCCGAGAGGCTTTGATTCGTCAAACTTTATGGTAATGTCCTTTGTTGTAGACTTAATGCACTTGATCTTCTTTTTGCCGGTGCGAGGAGCCGAGGGGTGGTCGACCAGGGGGTTGGTAATACCTTCCAGCGATGGGGATTTTGCAGGCTTAAATTTGACAGCGGGGGTTTCGAAACAGCCGGAGGGTCGAGCTCCCGAATGTGGGAGGTATGATGCAGGGGGATCCGGAGGAGGTGGAGAGGGAATCGAGAGGAGAGGGGGGGAGGTCGGATCGAAAGAGGGCGAAAGGGGAGTGTGAGATGCCAGGAATTGCAGAGAGCCTGGTGAGAGTGGGGGAACCTCGAATGGCGGCGATTCGATAGGGGTGGTTCCGGAAAAATCCTGAGAGGTGCGGTGGACGGCCAACGAGACGGAGGGCGGGTACTGCGGAATATCCGGTAGATCCGGTGCAGTAGAAGAGGATGCAACAAACTGTGAGCGAGTCGTGAATCTAGGGTTTCCAAAAATAACCTTATCCGGCGAGGGATCCGCCGAGTAGTTCACCGCCTCTAGCTCCCTAGAGTCGTCCATAGCTGTCACCAGATCGGCAACCGAAAGTGATAGGCGGAGAATCCAATGGGGGTGCAGTAACAGAGAAAGTCCGGATCTATGATCACGACGGTGAAGCGAAACCTGTAATAAGACCGTGTAAAAAAATAAAGACCCCTAATATGCCCTTGTCCGCGACGATCCTGCAGTCGACACGTTGTTCTTCAGCCGAGACCTTTTCGCGAGTGCGCCATCAGAGCCCTCCTCCCAAGTTCCAAGCACCACCCTTTGTTCTCTTCATCAAACAATTATACAAATGTTCAAAACATAAAGATCACAAAGACACAAGAGACACCAAAATTTAGGCTCCAAACAAGGGAAAAACACCACCGCAATAAAATAATTTATCATAATATAGTTATTTTTATTTTTAGAATAAAAATATTACTTTAATTAATTAATTAATTAATATATATATATAGATACGTACCATGGTACAACTCTTCAAGCCATGTCCTTATCATTAGTACTCGATAACACAATAGAACCTCTAAAGTGTAACCCAATAAATTCCTTTTAAGGAAAAATTGAACATGATGGTGAACCATATCTAGTGTTCAGACAAAACCTATGACTTTGAAGTTCTCAACTAAATGTGTTTGCAAACTGCTAAGTACAGGGGTACTTAAGGTACAATAAAGATTTTATAAAATTTGTAATATGGGTTTTTTTCGATAAAATTTAATATGATATAAAAGTTATAAACCTTTATGACTCATTTATGCTCTTTGTGGAGAATTTTCGGCCATGAGACTTAATGAATAACATTTTGAGAAATTTCTTGCAAATTTTGGTTATAAAAAGATGGATTCCATTGTGGGTTCGAATCCAAATTCTCTCCCCTTAGTGTTGAAAAATGTCTCTTGTAATTTCCTCCCAACTTTCGAGGAGTTTTTACTTTTAATTTGGAGACAAATTTAGTTTTTAATGTGTTTTTAGTAGGTTTTATTTATTAGTGTATTCTAATTCTGATCTATTTTTACAAGATTTGGGTGGCTCATTTGAGGTGAAGTGTTGAAAAATGTCTCTTATAATTTCCTCCTAACTTTCGAGGAGTTTTTAATTTTAATTTGGAGACAAATTTAGTTTTTAATGTGTTTTTAGTAAGTTTTATTTATTAGTGTACTCTATCTATTTTTACAAGATTTACAAGATTTGGGTGGCTCATTTGAGGCGAGATAATTTTGGATTTATATATGAAAATTTTAATATTTAATTAATTAAGAATGGAAATATATTAGTCTTTACTTTGTTAGGGATTATAGCATTTGTTTTGTCAATCAACATGCATTGACTTTGCATTATTTAAGAATGGAAACATATTTGTCCTTGTATTGACAGGGACTATAGCATTTGCCTCATTGGTCAAAATGCATCGACTTTGCATTATTTCATTGTGTTTTTACAATTGTAACCAAAGTTTCAGGGAAATGAAACATATTATTCATTGCCTTGCTAGGGACTATAGCATTTGCCTCATCAGTCAAAATGTGTTGGCTTTGCATTATTTAAGAATGGAAGCATATTAGTCCTTGCCTTGCCAGGGACTACAACATTTGCCTCATTGGTAAAAATGCGTTGGATTAGCATTATTTTGTTGTGTTTTCGCAATTTTAACCAAAGTTTCAGGGAAATGTTTAATATTTCTATTTTCCTGTAACTTGAAAAATAATTTCTAATTTTCTAAAAAACATTTTTCTAATTTTCGATTGGTTGAGGGAACGCTAATGAGACATAATTCCCTTGATGAAGGGTGTTTTTTTTTCTGGTATTTTTTAGTGTCAGACAACTCATTTAAAAAAAAGTTAATTTTGTGAGTGGCCATTTTGTTGGCGAGTGATCTCACACTAGCACTGACATTGACATTGTTATGCTACTGTTCTACCCAACGATACGAAAATTGACACAGTTGCAGGTCCTTTACGTAGGCGAGGGCCATGGGGTTGGGGGGGTTGCAGGTCCTTTACATAGGCATGGGGATGGGGGGATGAACATATGTCCAACTAATATTATTACGTTTTATTGTGTAGAGGTTCCACTGTGCGGAGGAAGTTTCATCTGCATAGTAAAAGCTCCGCACAAGGAAAAATATGCACAAGTTCCCTAATTTCACCGCTTCCTCCGCACAATGAAAGCTCCTTTCAAGTTCCTTGATTTCACCGTTGTTGTCATTGTCGTTGGTTGTAACCACAATTTAAATAGTCCCACGAGACTCTTGGTGAAACTATCTTGCTGGCATTGCAACTAAGCCAAAGGAAATCCATGTTATGCGTTGCAACCCCCCTTAGACTATTTCTTGAAAAACAACCTCGAAAAAAAGATTTAAAAAATGTACACAAGAAAATCATTGTAGGCCAAAAGCACCAGAGGAACATTGAGCTAGCAACCTAAAAACACTATTGACATGCCTCTATGCTACTAGTGTTACTCAACACATAACTTTGTTCAATCATTTTCTGAGTTAACCATTAAATGTAAGGCCCCATCAATTCACTTGCATGTCTCAATAGTAAACAAAATATGAAGCAATCCCCCATGCCTATGCATTTGGCATTGGAACAGACAAGGAGCTCACAAACTGCACCACTAGATATCCTAAGAGATCCATCGACATGGAATACCTTCTTAGACCTTCAAATGGATTGTCTAGAAGGAAAACAAAACATAAAAGATGGGATATCGATTTTGTGGATGATGGAGACATTCAACAACACAACATCAAAAATGGAAATCGAATTTCAACTATGAATCTATTATATTTTCCATATTTTGACGATTAAATAATTTAAAAATGTTAAACATGAATTAGTTTGTATGGAGCAACTCACAAGTAGCTCTCAAAAAGTGATGTTGATTAATATGCACAATAAACAAATAAACAAAGAACAACAATTACATAATTACATTTCTAATTTATTGTTTTTGAAGTGATTAGTTAGAAAAAATACGCATGTATGCTCCATAGCCACTTCCTCATCATTACGATTAATAATGAGATGATTTAAATTATTTTAAATTAAAAGTAATAATTTAATAAAGATATCAAATAGGGACAAAAGGGAAGTTCCAATGTTAGAAATATGTGTTGGACAGTTGGCAGTGATTGGATGGCTAGTGGTTGTGATTGTGTTGGCATTGATATCAACTAGAATAGCATGGTGATTGGGAGTCTAGGAGGAAACCCATGGTTGCTGCAGGTTTATGGTAGAGAATCATCATAGTAGTAGGCTTATTGAAAATACATAAAACAATGACTATCGTGATTAGGAGTCTAAGAGGAATACCATGATTTTTTCAGTGTTCTATAGAGAATCATCATAGTAGCAGGCTTACTTGAGAAGCCATAAAATAATGACTATGGTGGTTGGGATTTCAGGATTCTACGAGCAAAGAATGACAAAGATTTTGCAGTTGTTTTATAGGTAGAATATGGGATCAAATTCTACATCAAACCCTCTTCACTGGAAAGTTCTCTGAAAGAACTTTCCAACGGTGTCTTGAAGTTTGAAAATGGTCTCCTGGATCAAAAGTTGTGGTATGCCAAAGTCTGGGACATGAAGTCCTAATCAGGTTGAAATATCGAAGGTTAGCACATCGGAGTAGGTTATTTCAGAGATCGGAATATCAGAACCTTGGATCACATTAGGACCTAATATCGAAACATTAGAGCACGCTGAATCAGAGAGTGGAGAATATGGCAACCCTAAAGCATAGGATCATAGGAGAATCGGAGGGAAGATATCGAAGCAGGAAATATCGTGATATCAGAAGCTAGAGGTCATCAACATATCGTAGGTTAGATCATATCGGAATATCAGAAATTCTTAACATCTGTATTATGATAAGTTACAATATTTATTATTGCCAATATTGTTAAAGCACAGAGGGATGCTTAGCAGAATTAATAAAGAAATTTCTTGCAAAACCAAGGCTAATCAGGACCTCTTCTCTCTCCTCTGGTAGGACACATGGCGACATGTAATGGCTCCGAGAAGCTACAGTGGAAACTAACATCAGGATGACATGACAGTATGATGGACACGTGGCAACCAGTTTTTTCATTTTCAGTGGCCCATTGGGGAAAATCAGGGTGACACGGGTCACCACTCAAAAGGCGCCATGTGGTGAAATGATGTAGGCATGATGCAAACTAGAGGTCAGCATATCAGAGGATGAGTACACAGTAGCTCCTATGCAAATGGTGTTTGAAAAATTTATGATAAAGAGGGCTCCGATATTATCTGGCACATGGTCATATGGAGACCAAAGGAACCAAGGGCTAAAAAGAGGGAGCTAAGATGCAATCAAGACTTTGAAGAAGTTATGATACAAAGGGGTTCCAATATAACACTACAGTGGTAAGCTAAGTCGATGGTCATAGGCCGAGTTGTATGAGAAAGTAAACGCTTAGGGAGTTAAGTGCCTAGGGGGATAAGGATATCAGAGCTATGTAATATCGTAACATTTGTTCATTTGAGTTACGATATGTTGGGGCCTCGATGAAATAGTACAGTGATTCAAAGAGATGAATGAGTTGGAAGTTGAATATTAAATGCAGATCAACGGAGTTGGTTTATGGAGTTGGCTAGATCTATAGAAGGCACTGAGACAAGGAAATGAGGACAATACATCACAGAGAGTAACTAAATAAATGGAGAAAGCAATCAACTTCTTCACTTGCACATCTGGAAGCTTTAAATGAGGAACAATGTGTCCATTCCATAGTACTTTCAAGCTTTTTGGAGCAATAAATAATCATGGGAAGTCACAGTAGAGTGTGCAGGCCACATGAGATTAAATTCTTAGTATGGAGAATTACTCAGAGAGTCAGACAAGATCTCAAAAGCCCATTTCTGTGTTTAATTCACTGACATAGTTCATCCAACAGACGCAACAATAGTAGGAGGAGCCACATTGAGGTACACTCGGGTAGTATGGACACAGGAAGCAAAGACAACATTGTGCAGTGTGCGTTAGAAGATCAAAACCATTCGATCATCATCGAGAAAAGTAGGGGAAGTATGTATTTCCAAAGTGATGAGAAGTGAGAGAAACATAAGAAATGAGAGCCAAGAGTGTGTTGTAAGAAAAACAATGTGAGTAGTGAGAGCCGAGATTGTCTTGTAATAAGAGCAACAAGAGAAGAATTGAAGTGAAGCAGAGATCCTGTGAGACAGAAGGCAGAGTGTTGAGGATATGTTGGTTTGAGTAGCTAGTAAAGAGAAGTTGTATGAGACCAAGGGAATTTTGTGTAATAGTAGTAGACGGAGAGCAGAAGTTGTTACTGCAACCAACCAGATTGGTATTTTATTTATAGTTGTATATGCCTCTCTTTTTAGTTTGAAAATTGTATGAAATAGAATAAAAATGGCAAGAGAAAATTGGAGCCTGCATTCATAAGAGGTTGGTGCCTCTTGGCAAGTTGGTGCTTGCTAACCTAAGGGGGTCAGTGCCTCCTATGAGTGGGTGCTCACAAACAAACTGATGTAATTAAGTAGGTGCTTAAATTACATCATAAACAAACAAAAATTTGGTGGCTTTTTCCCTTTGGACTTCCACATGAAAATACCAGTGTCAAAATGTGTATGTTGGTCATGTGATTGGTTATATGAACTATGAATGCTTAAAATTGCTGCTCACTTTCTTTATGAATAAATTCTCTCATAAGTAACATAAAATAAAAAGGACTGAAAGAATATTCAGAAAAAGAATCAAGAATCTCACTATTACTTATTCACCCCCCCTCTCTTAGTAATTCCTTATTCCAATCATTGGTATCACAGAAAGTTTCCTTTAGGAGCAGTCTACCCACTGGAAGGTAGATATATAAGGGATTATGTCTAGGAAAGAGAGTCAAGAGTATTACTCAAGTATAATACCAGTCTTTGATGGGACAAACTATGCCTTTTGGAAAGTAAGGATGGAAGCATATCTTGTGCCCATAGGAGTAGATGTTTGGAATTTAGTGTTAGTAGACTACAATGTGCTTGATATTCTTCCCGTTGATGCAGATGGTAAAAAATTATATGGAAATAATGCTAAAGACAATAATTCCATTCTCTTTGGTCTTAATCAATCAAAACTTGTATAAGTTATGCCGTGTAAGTCTACTGAGGAAGTGTGGGTAATTTAATTTAGCTTAATCATAGTCATGAAGGGGATGAAAAATTCAAGTAGGTGAAACTTCAAACCTTCAGAATGAGGTTTGAGTGCTTGAGAATGAGTGAAGATGAACGAATAGCATAGTACTTCCTCAGAGTTGATGAAGTAACCAATATGATTAGAGGACTTGGTGAAGAGGGGAAGAGATGTTTGTTCAGAAAATATTAAGATTTCCATCCATGAGATTTAATGCCAAAGTCTTAGCTATTGAAGAAATGGCTAATTTAAAGGATCTCAAGATGGACCAGCATCATGGTATTCTCACATCATATGAGATGGGAGTAGGAAGAGAGAAGTCTAAACTTAAGGAAGAAACATTCAAAGTATCCAAAAAGGCCAGCACAAAGATCATCAAGACTGCTCCAGCTGTGAATCTGATTAGGAGTTGGTTCAATTAGCTAGGAAACTAAAGTGTGGCTCAGGAAAATATAAAGGGAAGTTGCCATTTAAATGTTTTGACCGTGGAAGAGTTGGACCTTTTTTGTCCAAATTCCCTTATAAAGAAAAGGATGAAAAGGAAGATGATAAAAAATTTAGAAACAAGACTCAAAAAAATAAGAAGAAAAAGCTTTATAAGAAAAATGGGTTCTACTCCAAAGAGGATAGCTTAGCACCAAAGTTAGACAGTGAAAACTCTTCGGAGGATGATTTGGATAAGTATTTACTTATGGATTTTGGAATAGACTCCAAGAAACAAAGTATTATGGACTCTAAAGAGGAAGAAGAATAAGAATGATTAGTGGAGCTTGAAGGGGAACTCATCAGTTCTCTTGATGAGTTAAAGAAGGCAAGGAAATAGAATAAGCAATTGGAGGAATAGCTACAACATGATGAAGAATGTACGCATAACTTTGATAATGAGGAGTTTTCTTATCAAAAAGAAAAATTTGAAGAATCTATCAAGAGCAAAGATAGTTTAGTACTTTTACTAGAAGAAAAACAAGGAACATGTGAGAAACTAGAAGAAGAGAATAAGAAATTAAAATAGGAGCTACTCAAGTTAAGGAAGGAAACAATCTCAAAGACATGCAAAGATGATATTTTGTCTTTTAAAGGTAAACTAGAAGAGGCCATACGAAAGGAAGGGGTTCTTAAAGACTTTATCCATGAATGGTAAGAGAATTGTCAGAGTCTTGAGGCAGAGGTTGTCTCTCTAAGAATGGATCTTGAGGGAATAAAGACTGAGAAGGGTTTAAATGAAAAATTTGCAGAAGGCACAAGGAAACTAGATCAAATTCTAAATAGCCAAAGGCCCTCAGGAATCAAAACAGGTTTGGGATACTCAAAGACACAAGAATCTTCTATGGAGAAGATAAACTTTAGGTCTATAGGATTCCAAGAACCACAGAGTTGTGTAAACAGGCATCAAGAGAGAATCAACGAGGAAAAAAGAGTAGCAAGGCAAAGAGGAGATCATCAATGGAGAATGAATAAATTAAACCAGTCAACCAAGGTACCTTCATGCACAAACTCATAAGACTTACAACAATAGGCATGCCCATTTATTTTATGGTCATTGTTATAAGTGTCATATCTTTGGACATAAAGTTGTTGATTGTAGAAGGATCAAAGTTGAAAATTCTAGATATAATAAGTATAAAAAATTTAGATCTAAAAACTCTCTTCTCTGAGATTGAAATGTATTCTCTCCCCTGTTAAGCCAAGTAAAATACTTCAAATGTAATAATTTTGGACACAAATCAAGTGAGTGCAGAAGTAGGTTTGAATACCTATCTAATTTTCAAAATATTAGGTAGGCATCTATCCAAAAGGATAAAGGGAGCTGGAAACGAAAGACTAAGAAGAGCATGCAGTGTGGACTCGCTCTATCAACCCATAATCAAGATAAAATATGGTATGTGGATAGTGGTTGTTCCAAGCATATGATTGGGGATAAAAGAAAATTTATGTCACTAAAAGAAAAGGACAAAGGAAACGATCTCACCTTCATAAACACTGCTCCAACAAGAATTAATGGTATAGGCACAGTCAGTCTTGATCAAAAGACAAAAGCACTAAATGTGCTTTATGTGGAATGTCTCAAGAAAAATATGTTTAGTGTTAGACAAATTTGTGATAATGGCTATGATGTGACCTTTCAATCCAAGGACTGTGAGATCCACAACACAAAGAATGAAAAGTTGGTGGGAAAAGAAATCAGAACCCACAATAATGTATATGTGTTTGAAGATTCTAAGGTTAACTGTTATTTAAGCAAAACAAATAAATCACAGTTGTGGCACAAAAGGCTTGGCCATATGAATTTTGACAGTTTGATAAAAGTTAATAGGATGGGAGCTGTGAGAGGATTACCAAGATTGTCAAGGCCTCATAACTCAATATGAAAGTCGTCCCAATTTGGAAAGCAAACTAGGACTCATTTCAAGTCAAAATATTTCTCCTCATCTAGACCACTGGAGCTCATTCACATAGATATTTTTGGCCCAACTAGAGCAAAAATCCCAAAAGGAGAAAGGCATTTCATGTTTCTCATTAATGATTTTACCAGGGCCACCTAGATTGTGCTCTTAAAAGAAAAGTCGAAAGCATTTAAGAATTTAAAAAAAAATAAAGCTCAAGTAAAAAATGAGAAAGACTTAAAGATAAAATGCTTAAGATCTGACAAAGAAGGAGAGTACACTTCAAGAGAGCTTGAATAATTTTGTGAAGTGCATGACATCATGAGGAAGTATTCAGTGGATAGAATTCCACAACAAAATGGAGCAGTGGAGAGAAAGAACAGACCAATCTTGAAAATGGTAAGAGAAATGTTGGATGAAGCAGATGTGTCTCACATCTTATGGGGAGAAGCAGCATAGGCAGTAGTGTATCTGTCAAACAAAACTCAACTCATACCTAATAGTAATAAAACACCCTATGAGTTCTGGAAGGGAAGACCTATATCAGTTAAACACCTCAAGGTGTTTGGGAGAAAATGTTATGTCAAAAGAAATGATAAGAATTCTGGAAAGTTTGATTCTCACGCTGACGAGGGAATATTACTCAGGAAATCTGCTTGAAGTAAAGGATATAAGTGTTACAAATAGTGGACAAAGAAGATTGAGGATTGCATTGATGTGATAGTAGATGAAATAACTTCATAACCCAAGTCCTCTAAAATAAATATGAACTTAAATGACGAATAAAATCCAGATATGAGGTTCACAGATCTAGAAGAAACAGATTCAGATAGTGAAGGTGAGGAAGTAGGCTCAAATTCAAGGCCAAAGTCACCTTCTAGGTATGTACAGAAATAACATCCTGAGAGTCAGATACTTGGGGATAAAAGACATGGTGTTCAAACCAAGAGAAAACTTGTTGGCAGTACAAGTTATGCAATTCTGCCTCTGTTGTCATAGATTGAACCCAAGAATCTCAGCCAAGCAAGTGAGGACAAGTTCTGGGTGAAAGCTATGAATGAAGAACTTGACCAGATTGAAAATAATGACACTTGGGAGCTTGTTCCAAGGCCTAAAGAAAAAAATGTTATTGGAACGAAATGGGTTTTTAAAAAAAAAGTTGAATGAGAAGGGTCAAGTAATCAGGAGCAAGGCTCGATTGGTCTAGAAAGTGTATGCCCAAATAGAAGGGGTAGATTTCAAGGAAACCTTTGCACCAGTAGCAAGACTGGAAGCTATCAGAATATTTCTTGCTCTTGCCTACCATAAAAACATCAAGGTATATCAGATGGATGTGAAGTCTGCATTGTCAATGGAGATCTGGAAGAACAAGTTTACAATGAGAACTGAAGGATTTATACTCACTACATATGAAGGGTTTGTATGAAAATTGAAAAAGGCTCTATATGGACTAAAACATGCTCCCAAAGCTTGATATGAAAGGCTGGATAAATACCTTTAGAAAAAGGCTTTAAGAAAGGTATGGTTGACAACAATTTATACATAAACTCTGAAGACAACCATCTACTAATTGTAGTAGTGTATGTGGATGATATAATATTTGGTAGTGACATGGAAAAATTGGGGCATCAATTTGAAATATGTATGTAGAAAAAGATAAAAAATGTCCATGATTGGAGATTCGTCCTTCTTCATGGGTTTGCAAATCTCTTAGTCTCTAGAGGGAGTGTTTATCTCTTAATCCAAATATCTCAAGGGAACTCTAAAGAAGTTTGGTCTAGAAGATTGCAAGCCAGTGAGCACACCTATGACTACAAGCTGCAAATTGTGCAAAGAAGATGAGACACCACTAGTAAATAAGACTGAATATAGATCCATGATAGGAAGCTTGTTGTATCTTACAACTTCGAGACCAGACATCATGCAATTTGTGGGTCTTGTGGCCAGATTTTAGGCCTTTCCACATGAAATTCATGTTATTGCTGTCAAAAGGATCTTCAAATATCTTCAAGGAACAACAAAATACGGACCGTGGTATGCTAAGAGAAAATAATTTAAGTTGAAGGCCTGCACTGATGCTGATTGTGCTGGTAGTATTGATGACATGAAAAGCACCTCTGGTGCAGACTTCTTCTAGTGGAAAAATTTAGTGTCATGGGTCAACACAAAATAAGTCTCCATTTCTTTATCAACTGCTGAAGCAAAGTATATTGTTGTTGCTACCTGTTGCACAAAGATTCTATGGATGAAGCAGAATTTAAAAGATATTTAAGTCAACCTAACTGATCCTATTCCAATTATGTGTGATCATACAAGTGCCATTAACATCTCCAAAAATCCATTCCTGCATTCAAATACTAAGCATATTCCTATCAAGTTCCATTTCTTAAGGGAACAAGTTGCAGCCAATGTTGTCAAACTTGAATACATGGCCACTAAAGATAAACTTGCAGATATATTTACTAAGCCACTGGCAAGAGAACCCTTTGAATATCTCAGACAATAGATAGGAGTGGTGACTACTCCTTCCAAATGACTTCATTTTGGTAGGTATTGGCAGCTAATCAGTATGTTGGATCAATGGAAGAGTAGGTTGTAGTGGTTTAGGGGGTGTGTTCAAGAAGTATTATTTTCCATTGATGCCAAAGGGGGGGGGGATTATTGGGGAATTGAGGAAGACCATGCCTAGCTTTAGGGAGAGCTTAATAAGAGAAGACCATGCTTAACTTTAAGGGGAGCTTAATCAGAGAAGACCATGCCTAGATTTAGGGGGAGGTTATGGTGTTGCCATCAATTCCAAAGGGGGAGATTGTTGGATAGTTGGTAGTGACTGGATGCCTAGTGGTTGTGATTGTGTTATTTTAACTGTGTTGGCATTGATGTCAACCAAATTAGCATGGTGATTTGGAGTCTAGGAGGAATCCCATGGTTGTTGCAAGCTTATGGTAGAGAATCATCATAATAGCAGGCTTATTGAAAATTGATAAAATGATCACTATGGTGATTGGGAGTCCAGGAGGAATCCAATGGTTGTTGTAGTGCTCTATAGAGAATCATCATAGTAGCAGACTTATTGGAGAAGCCATAAAATAATGACTATGGTGGGTGGGAGTTCATGATTCCACGAGAAAATAATGATAGAGAGTTTGTAGCCATTTTATATGTAGTAGATGGGCTCAAAGTATACATCAGACCCTCCATTGGAAAGTTCGCTGAAAGAGATTTCCAATGGTGTGTGGAACTCTGAAAATGGTCTCCTGGATCAAATGTTATGGTTTTCCGAAGTCAGGGACTTGAATTCTTAAGCAGGTTGGAATATCGAAGGTCAGCACATCAGAGCAGACTATATCAAAGATCAGAATATCAAAATCTTGGGGCACAGCAGGACCTGATATCAGAACATCGAATCACGCTGAATCAAAGAGTGGAGAATATTGAAACTCTAGAGCATAGGACCATAGGAGCATCAGAGGGAAAATATGGGAGCAGGAAATATCGGGATATCGAAAGCTAGAGGTCATCAACATATGATAGGTCAGAAAATATTGGAATATCAGAATTCTTAACATCTGTATTTTAAGAAGTTATGATATTTAGTGTTGCCAATATTGTTAAAGCGCCAAGGGATGGTTAACAAAATTAACTAAGAACTTTGTTGCAAAACCAAGGCTAATTGGGACCCCTTCTCTCTCCTTTGGTAGGACACTTGGCGGCATGTAATTGGCCCTGAGAAGCTCCAGTGGAAACTGAAATGGGGATGACATGGCAATACGATGGACACATGGCAACTAGTTTTGGCATTTTTGGTGGCCTATTAGGGAAAATCAGGGTGACACGTGTCACCAGTAAGAAGGAGCCACGTGGTGAAATGACATAGGCATGACGTCATCCAAAGATTAGTATATTGGAGGATGAGGACATCATAACTCCTGTGCAAATGGTGTTTGAAAAAGTTACGATAAAAGGGGCTATGATATTATCTAGCACATGGTCATATGAAGACCAAATGAACCAAGGGATAAACAGAGGCAATTAAGATGAAATCGGGACTTTGCAGAAGTTACGATACAAAGGGGATTTGATATAACACTATAGTGGTAAGCCAAATCGCCAATCACAGCCTTGGTCGTATGCGAACGTAAATGGTCATGGAGCTAAGCGCCAAAGGGGCTAAGGATATCAAATTTGTGTAATATCGTAACATTGTTTTTGTTTGAGTTATGATATGTTGGGGATTTGTTGAAACAATATAGTAAGCTAAATAGATGAATAGGTCGACAGGTAAAGATTAAATTCATATCAACAAAGTTGGTTTATGGAGCTGGTTGGATCTGGAGAAGGCACTGAGACAAGGCAATGAGGACAATAGTTCACAAAGAAGAGATGAAGAAATTGAGAAAGCAATTAGCTCCTTCATGTGCATGCCTGGAAGATTTAATTGATGAATAGAGTGGCAATTCCATAGTGCTTTGAAGCTCTATGGAGCAATAAATAAGCACGAGAAGTCATGGTAGAGTGTGCAGGTTTCCTGGGATTAAATTCTCAGTATGGAGGATTACTCAGGGAGTTAGTGAACAACTCAAAAGCCCATTTCTATGTTTAATGCCCTGATAGAGTTCATCCAAAAAATGCAACAACAGCAGGAGGAGCCATGCTGAGGTACACTCTGGCAGTATGGACACAGGAAGAAAAATCAACATTGTGCAGTGTGCATCAGAGGATCAAAACCATTCAATCACCATCGAGAAAAGTGGGGGAAGTTTGTATAGTCAAAGCACTGAGCAGTGAGGGTAGTGTGAGTAGTGAGAATAGAGAGTGTGCTGTAAGGAACAATGTGGGAAGCGAGAGCCGACAGTGTGCTATATGAGGAACATCGAGAGAAGAGCTGAGGAGTGTGATGCAGAGACCCTGTGCAAGAGAATGTAGAGTGATGAGGATATGTTGTTGTGAGCAGTGGGCAAAGACAAGTTGTATGATACCAAGGGGATTTTGTGGAACAGTAGTGGATTGAGAGAAAAAAATGTTTTTCAACCAACCATATTGGTATTTTATTTGTAATTGTATATGCCTCTATTTTTAGTTTGAAAATTGTATGAAACAATAGAACAGTGGCAAGAGTAGGTTGGAGCTTGCATTCAAAAGAGGTTGGTGCCTCTTGGAAAGTTGGTGCTTGCTAACCTAAGGGGGTTGGTGCCTCCTGTGAGTGGGTGCTCACAAAAAAACTGATGTAATTAAGTAGGTGCTTAAATTACATCATAAATAAACAAAAAATTGGTGGTTTTTTCCCTCTGGGTTTCCACGTGAAAACACTAGTGTTAAAATGTGTATTTTTCTCATGTGATTGGTTGTATGAAATATGAATGCTTAAACTTTTTGCTCAGTATATTTATGAATAAATGCTCTCATAATTAACAAAAAATAAAAATGATTGAAAGCATATTTAGGAAAAGAAATATCTCACTATCACTGATTCACCCCCACCCTCTTAGTAATTTCTTATTCCAACAATTGGTATTAGAGAAAGGTTCGTTCAAGAGAAGTCTAACCACTGGAAGGTAGATCTATAAGGAATTATGTCTAGGAAAGAGAATCAAGAGGCTTACTCAAGTAGAATACCAGTATTTGATGGGAAAATTTGTGCCTTTTGGAAAGTAAGAATGGAAGCGTATCTTATGTCCCTGGTAGTAGATCTTTGGACTTCAAGATTAGTAGACTACAATGTCCCTGATATTCCTCCCACTAATGTAGATGGTAAAAAATTATATGGAAATAATGCTAAAGCCAAGAATTCCATTCTCTTTGGTCTTAGTCAATTAGAACTTGTAAAAGTTATATGTTGTAAGTTTGCTAAGGAAGTGTGGGTAAAGCTTAGTCAGAGTCATGAAGCAGATGACAAAGTCAAGCAAGCGATACTTCAAACCTTCAAAATGAGGTTTGAGAGCTTAACAATGAGTGAAGATGAAAGCATAACAGAGTAATTCCTCATAGTTGATGAAGTAACCAATATATTTAGAGGACTTGGTGAAGAGGTCAAGGAATAGATGATTGTTCAGAAAATATTAAGATATATTCCCATGAGATTTAATGCCAAAGTCTCAACTATTGAAGAAATAACTAATTTGAAGGTTCTCAAGATGGACCAGATGCATGGTACTCTCACAGCCTATGAGATGAGAGTAGCAAGAGAGAAGTATGAACCTAAGGAAGAAATGTTCAAATTATCCAAAAAGACCAAGGAGCACAAAGATCATTAAGACTACTCCAGCTATGAACCTAATCAGGAGTTGTCTCAATTAACCAAGAAACTGAAGTGTGGCCCAGGAAAATTGAAAGGGAAGTTTCCCTTTAAATGTTTTGACTATGGAAGAGTTGGAAAATTTTCATCCAAATTCCCTTATAAAGAAAACATTGAAAAGGAAGATGATCAGATATTTGGAAACAAGTCTCTGAAACATCATAAGAAAAATATCTATAATAAAATGGGGTTCTACTCCAAAGAAGATAGCTCAACACCAGAGTCAGACAGTGAAAACTTTTGGAGGAGGATTCAGATAAGTAGTTACTTATGGATTTTGGAATAGACTCCAAGAAACAAAGTATTATGGACTATGAAGAGGAAGACGAAGAAGAAGGAGTAGTCGACCTTGAAGGGGAACTCATCATTGCTCTTGATGAGTTAAAGAAGGCAAGGAAGAAGAATAAGCAGCTGAAGGAACAACTACAATGTACTGAAGAAGGTATGTATAATTATGATAATGAGGAGTTTGCTAATTAAAAGGAAAAACTTGAAGAAGTTATCAAGAGAATTTATAGTTTAGTCCTTCTACTAGAAGAAAAACAAGGAACATGCGAGAAACTAGAAGAGGAGAATAAGAAATGAAAACAAGAAATGCTCAAGTTAAGGAAGGAAACAATCTCAAAGACATGCAAAGATGATATTCTGTCTTTGAAATTTAAACTAGAGGAAGCTAAATGAAAGTAAGAGGTTCTTCAAGACTTGATCCATGAATGTGAAGGTAATTTTCAGAGTCTTGAGGTAGAGGTTGTCTCTCTAAGAATGGATCTTGAGGGAATAAAGATCGAGAAGGGTTTAGATCAAAATTTTGCAGAAGGCACAGGGAAACTAGATCAGATTCTAAATATCCAAAGGCCCTCAAGAATCAAAATAGATCTAGGATTGATCTGATTTAGAATATTATATTTTTGTGCTAAGATCCTCCTCAAATTAGAAACAAAATGCTTTCATTGTGCTTAAGGATTCATGAATTTTTGCAAGTGAAATGATGAGGTTTTATGTTAATTTTATGAGCATTTTAACATAAATAATAGATTTAATAGTAGCATAAACACGTACAGAACATCATCAAAAACACATTACAATAGGAACATGATAAAGGAGTTCACCCCTCTTGGGCTACATCTCCTTGGCCCAACTTCCAATAGCTTGAGCCTCTCTATTATGTTCAAAAGTGTAAAAATATGTGTTTACAATGCTCAAATGCTTCTAAAACCAATTCCAATGAGTCTAGAATGTCCAAAAATGGCTATCTAGCCTCTTTTTGCATCCAATTTGGTCCAAAACTGAAGAAGTTATTACCTATCCTAGTTTTCCCAATATTCGCTCCATAAATTGCACCATTTTCGGTATGATCCTACAATTTCGCTCCAAAAAATGCTAATTGGGTGAAAATTGCATCGCACGATGGCCATAAACTATCAGCACTACCAGCTCCATCGAAAATTTCAATCGGTAGGGACCGATGGGTCTTATGCTTTGTGAACGCGGCGTGGGCGATATGCGATTGCGATAAGCGGCGGACCCAGCAGAACTATCAATTGAAGTATAACTATATCGTATCTGGAATATATCGTACTCAATGGAGCCAGGGTAATATATATAATGAGACTTTTCACTTTGCGATATGCGATTGTGATATCATAATCGAAACCTGATCCTATCGGGGCCGATTCTGTAACACTTCCATTATGTGATGTGCAATTTCGATAATCACATCGCAACCCTGACTTGCTCTAGGGATGACTCTTTAATGCCTTCCCGATTATGAAGTGAAATTGCAATTATTGCATCACACCCTGACTTTATTAGGGGCTGATACTTTAACACCGACCCACCTACGATATGCGATTTATGAAATGTGCAACCAATGGCAGCTTGCCACTTGGCACTTCCCCATTCACTGAAGAGTCCTACCACGTCATCTTCTCCTGCCATCTGTCCAAGTAAAACTTGAACTTTGACTTGATCTAATTTCTTCATATGAGCTTGGATTCGAGTTTCATTCACATCGTTGGAATCAGGATGATGAGCACTTCAGTATGAAGCTAAGTTTATCGAGATTCTGCCACTTTGGGTTTGAGCATAATTTTGAGCACCTGATCACTCCTCCCCACTGGAACCTTTTTGGACCCCAAAAGATCAATTTCAATTGTCTAGCAGTTGAGGGTACATTTCCCTCACATTTCCAACCTCTATCTATTTGGCTTTTAAAGGATTTCTACCCTTGAGCCCCACTTGAAGATAATAGACACTTCCCCTTTTTGATATCCTTGTTCTTCTGTCAAGTATAATGTCTTTGTAAAGCTCATGAAGGAATTCTGGAGAATATTCTTCAATAGATGGAATTTGAATATTCTCTCCTTGATCTTCAATCGAAGGAGGCTCATACAACCTTAAATTCTCAACATTAACAACAACATAAATTTGCATATATGAAGGAAAATCCAACCTGAAGGCATTGTTACCAATATTTTCCAAAAATATGAATGGACCATATCTAATTGGTTTTATATTCTTACCTTCTCCTTGGAGCCTCTCTTTGTTAATGTGAAGCCAAAATTCATCACCAACTTTGAACTTGTGATCTTGACTATGCTTTTCGTGCCTTGCTTTGTACTTGACTTGGATTTTCTCAAGCTATTCTTGAACCTTTTGGTGTACTAATTGGATTTGTTCAATGAAATTTCTTGCTTTGTCTATGTCACTATGACCTTCAATAACAACATATTTTCCAAAAATAAAATCCAAAGGATATTTAGGCAAGTATCCCAAGCATGCCTCAAATGGTGAAGTTTGAGTTGAAGAGTGCTTGGCTCGGTTGTAAGCATGCTGAATATATTGCAAATGTTCATCCCACAACTTAGGATGCTTGCTGCAATACCCACGAAGAAGATGTATCACTGTTATGTTCACCACTTCTGTTTGACCACCTGTTTGTGCATGAAAATTTGTACTCTTTTCCAATTTGGTGTCCATGAATCCCCACAAGATTGACCAAAAATTCACAACAAAACGAGAATCTCGATCACTAACAATGAATGTGGGAATCCAAAATGCACCCAAACATTCTGAAAGAATAAATGAGCAGTTTGTTCAACTATAACTTGCTTTTTACATGGCATTAAAATACACATTTTTTTGAACCTATCCACAACTACATACAAATAATCATGACATGTTTTTGACAATGGAAGACCTCCTACAAAATCCAGAGAAATACTATCCCATTCTCGTGAAGGAACCGAAAGTGGTGTGTACAATCCTAACTTCCTATTGCTAGGCTTACTGATTGCACATAATGAACATCCTTTAATAAAACGAGACACACTTTCAAGCATACAAGGCCAATAACAATACCTCTGTAGATGTGCCACCATCTTACTTACACCAAAATGACCAGTAATAAGAGAAGTGTGTGCCTCCCTTATGATGTTAACTCTTTCTCCTTGTGGAATACAAAGCTTGCCATGATGGTACTACAAGTTATCATGCAAATGATAATCCAATTCCTCTACTTGGTTACCTTGACTCAAGCTTGCATAAACATTTTGAAAGTCATTATCTAATGCATATTACTCAATACAACTTTCATGTAAAACATAATTATGCTTGATTAAAGTAGTTGCACTAACAATAATCGTAGAAATCATATCAACAACTTTATTGTAGATACATTTCTTATACCTAATTACCAAGTGGAATATTTGAAGAAACCCCATCCATCGGAAGTGCCTTGATTGCTGCAACTTTGATTGTGATTGCAAGTATTTCAATGGTTGATGATCAATGTGAATGAATGTTTCCTTACCCATCAAGTAGTGTTTCCATTTTTTCACACTTTGCACCAATGCATACAATTCCTTGTCATATATAGGATAGTTAATTACTGCACCATTAAAAGTTTTTGAATGAAAATAGATAGGATTACCATGCTGCATGAGAACTGCACCCATGGCGTAGTTACTAGCATCAATATGAATCTCAAATGATTGTCTCAAGCCTGGAAGTGAAAGTACTGGAGCTGTATTGATATTTTCCTTGAATGCATCAAAGGCCTTTTGTTGTTTGCCTCCCCACTGAAAAACCTTTTTCACACTTGTCAACACATGCAAAGGAGTGGCTTTAAGAGAAAAAATAGCAATGAATTTCCTCCAATATTTGGCTTCTCCCAAAAAACTTGTTACCTCAGTAACTGTCTTAGGCCTTGGCCAATTCACAATGACATCAACCTTGGAGGGATCTATTTTCAACTCACCTCCTCCAACAATATGCCCCAAGTAAACTAAATACGTTTTTCCAAACTCACACTTTGACATCTTAGGATACAACTGTTCTTTTTTCAAGACATCAACTAATTTTCTTACATGCATGCCATGTTCACCATGAGATTTACTAAAAATTAATGTCATATAAGTAGACTATGACAAATTCATCAAGAAATGGCCTCAACACATCATTCATTACATGCATGAATGTAGTATGAAGGTTTCCTACTAGGTGTTTGCATTTTCTTCCCTCGGGGCATCAATTACCGATAATAATGCTTTACTATGCCCTTTGAATTCCTTCAAACTAATTTTTCAAACCAAGCTTATGCAAAAATTTTAAAAAAAACTACACACCTTTTTTCACTTTGTAGGAGCTTGATATTGAATCTGATGTATCTCTATAATTTTGAATCATCTAGTTCTAAAATTGCAACTTACGGTATCCCTCTGTGTCCTCTTTCCAATGCCACCAATCTGATCCAAATTGGATTCTCCAGGGAAGAGTTATGTCAAATCTCCCACAGTGACTTGATTATAGACTAGTTCAGTAGAGTGAACTTGTACGACATGCCACAAGTCACTGTTTCGACCTTTGGCTCTTAAAAATATACACAAGAAACTATAGCCCGTCCTCTTTCTATACCTTTTTATGAAATTTCAATCTGATGCTCAGAGAGAAAGTTATGGTGATTTTTCCCAGGTCACCTGTTTGGAATGTAATTCAAGAGTCTGCACAAAGACCAACTTCCTCAGATCATATCTCTGCAAATATAGTGCGAAAAGCTCCGAAATTTGGATCTGAAGTTCAGTGCGATTTCGTCTCAAATGGTTTTTTTTTGAGCTTCTGAAACGTCGCAGAAAAAATTTATAGCTAAAATGCCACGATGGCCTATTCGGAGTAGCGAAACCATAGAATCCAAAGCTCTAATACCAAATGTTATGAAACCAGTTCACAAAAAGATAGAAAATATAGATCAATGCCTTAGAAGTATGCCTCTTCAAGGGGGAAACCTCCTTTACATTACATAAATGAACAATTCTTGGATGATACAAATGAAAAAACCTCCTTTCTATATATAGGAGTCTAAGGAGTCACAATATAACCCAACTGACCTAACAATAATAATATAAAGCCACAAAAATAAAAATAGAGGGTTTCTATGGGGCACAATAATAACAATGGGGACAATAGGGGCACAACAATATTAATAAGGGATACAACCACAATAGTAATGGGGTAATCACTAGTATTATAAGGATCTAACAAAACTACTAACAACTTTCATAATATCATGCTCTATGAAATGAATGCCTCTCAACCTAATTGAACAACTTTCAACAAAATTCTGCCAAACAAAATATCATATGTCAATAAAAACAAAGTTATAAAAATATAGTGAGACAGTTACAAGAACGCAAAACACAAATATAAATAACAATACTTAGGATATTTTGTGTCATCCCATTTACGATTTGTTTACACAAAATTGTAGATACCTCTCTCGTGTCATACAATGAATATGATAATTGGTATTTAATCCTTTCATGTGACTTGGGTAGTTTTGTAAGTATGTAAACAACTTCACTGTTCGGTGCCGAACACATGTCTATGACCTTTCCCATCACCTCATAAATTCCATTATCATTAGGTATATCAATATATAGATATATCTGCACATTTTGGCTTTCTCTTTCTTTCACAAACCAGACATTTGATGGAAGTTTCATTTCTTTTGATTTATTCTAGTATGAAATCATCTTCTTATCATTTGAGGCACTTGAAAGATTTGAAGCCATTAGCTCAAGTGGGGTTCGTTCACCAATGTTTTTTGAAGATCCACCTTTAAGAGTCTTTGGTCCAGAAAGATTCACAAAACTCTTCTTTGATGCCATTTTCCTGAAAAAAGACACATATAAATCAGTACTAACTTAAATTAACAACGAAAATGATAAATGATAATTAATTTTATAAACTTGAAAATCGGTCAGCCAACCGACTCGGCCGTTGGGTCCGGCCCCCCTAGTGGCCCAACAACTGCCCCCCTCCCGAACCCCAACCCCACCCCAACCCGGCAGCCCAACAGCCCGCGGGGGTGACGGGGCAATTCCAGGAATCGCCTCACCACCCCCGTAGGGGTGACGGGGCGATTCCGGGAATTGCCCCGCCACCCCCGCAAGTTGTTGGGCCACCGGGGTGGGGTGGAGGTTGTCCACAGCCCCCCGCCCCACCCCAATGGCCCACAAGGGTAGCGAGGCGATTCCTGGAATCGCCCCACCACCCCCGCGGGTCATTGGACCGCCTGGGCTGGGCGAGGGGTTTGCCCCACCCCAACGACAGCCTCCACCCCAACCTGGTGGCCCAATGGCCTGCAGGGATGGTGGGGCGATTCCGGGAATCGTCCCGTTACCCCCGTGGGTCGTTGGGTCACTGGGGTGGGGCGGAGGACTGCGAACAACCATCACCCCACCCCAGCGGCCCAACAACCCACAGGGGTAGCAAGGTGATTCCGGGAATCGCCCCACCACCCCTACATGCCGTTGGGCCACCGGGGTGGGGCAGAGGCTGTCCGCAGCCCCTCGCCCCACCCTAGCGGCCCAATGACCCGCGGGGGTGGTGGGGCAATCTTGAGAATCACCTCGCCACCCTAGCGGGCCTTTGGGCCACCGGGGTGGGGCGAGGTGTTGGGTACAACCCCATGGCCCCTAACCTACGAGCCTATTTGGCCATCGTGAGCATTATCGGGCCCACCATGCCCACTGCGGATGTAGTGGGTAAATTTGGCCCACAAATATTTTTAGTTTAAAACAAAAAAATTAAACTTCATTAAACTTATTTAATTTAAAAATTTGCGAAGCAGAAAATTTAACTAACCTTTCTAATGCGAGAATCCTCCGTTGAATATGTTGCTGATAGCAATGTAGCTGCTCCACAAATTCGCTCCAAGTCTTTTAACGAACCTCGGAAAACCTTGATGTGATGTGAGTAATAATGATAATGAAATTTATGATATAGGTGAAATTACAAAAATGTTTTACCGTACGGTTAATGTGGGATTAATTTGTTTTTAAAAGAATTTAACATGTTAATTTTGTTATGGCGATATAGGAAACTATGATAAAGCAAATATTCTAGAATTGTTTTACAGCACAGTGAATGTGGGATTAATTTCTTTTAGAAGGTATTATAGAAAAAAAAAACATTCAATTGTCTAGTAAATACTATATAGTTTAACTATTAAATTAATTTAGGTAAAAGATTTAGTTTACAATTTTAAATTTAAAGATTTATTTCATAAATATATATATATATATATATATATATATTTACAATTTTTCAATAAATTGTTGAATAATATAATGGAGGGAAATACATGAAACGAAATTTTTGGAGGGAAAAATTTTAGCGAAAATTTTTGGAGGGAAAATTTCATTCTTTAAGCTATATAATATCATTAGGAGAGTTTGCATTTGTATCATTCAACCTCTTCTATTTGAAAGGGATGGATTCTTCTGATAGTGAAGTTTCGCTTTGTGAAGCATCAACATCTTCGTCACGTAACAACTCTATTCATATTGATGAATATAATGGAAATTTTTTCCACTGTGAATAGAAAGTCAATTCTTCCACTTAGTCCTAATCCTAAGGACTATGAGAGCAACACTGATGAAGAGGAGATGAAGAATTTCAACTAAATAAAGAGTCACGGTTTCCATTTAGTCCTAATCCTAAGGATTATGAGAGCAACAGTGATGAAGAGCATGATGATGAATTTCAAAAGAATAGAGTGTCACGATGTCCACTTAGTCCTAATCATATGGACTATGAGAGCAGCAGTGATGAAGAGCATGATGACGAATTTCAAAAGAATGGAGTGTCACGGTGTCCACTTAGTCCTAATCCTATGGACCATGAGAGCAGTAGCAATGAAAGGCATGATGATGAATTTGAAAAGAATGGAGTGTCACGGTGTCCACTTAGTCCTAATCCTAAGGACTATGAGAGCAGCAGTGGTGAAGAGCATGATGAAAATTTTCAAAAGAATGAAGTGTCATGGTGTCCTCTTAGTCCTAATCCTATGGACTATGAGAGCAGTAGTGATGAAGAGCATGATGATGAATTTCAAAAGAATGGAGTGTCACGGTGTCCACTTAGTCCTAATCCTAAGGACTATGAGAGCAGCAGTGGTGAAGAGCATGATGAAATTTTTCAAAAGAATGGAGTGTCATGGTGTCCTCTTAGTCCTAATCCTATGGACTATGAGAGCAGTAGTGATGAAGAGCATGATGAAACATTTCAAAACAATGGAGTGTCACGGTGTCCACTTAGTCCTAATCCTAAGGACTATGAGAGCAGCAGTGGTGAAGAGCATGATGAAATTTTTCAAAAGAATGGAGTGTCATGGTGTCCTCTTAGTCCTAATCCTATGGACTATGAGAGCAGTAGTGATGAAGAGCATGATGAAACATTTCAAAATAATGGAGTGTCACGGTGTCCTCTTAGTCCTAATCCTATGGACTATGAGAGCAACAGTGATGAAGAATTTCAACTGAATAGAGTGTCACAGTGTCCACTTAGTCCTAATCCTATGGACTATGAAAGAAACAATGATGAAGAACATGATGAAGAATTTCAAAATAATGAAGTGTCACAGTGTCCACTTAGTCCTAATCCTATGGACTATGAGAGCAGCAATGATGAAGAGCATGATGAAAAATTTCAAAAGAATGGAGTGTCACGGTGTCCTCTTAGTCCTAATCCAATGGACTATGATAGCAGCAGTGATGAAGAGTATGATGATGAATTTCAAAAGAATGGAGTGTCACAGTGTCCACTTAGTCCTAATCCTATGGACTATGACAATAGTAGTGATGAAGAGCATGACACTACAACAAAACCAGCGATTTGCGCCAGATTTAGCGCCAGATTTTAGTGCATTTTTTTTGTAATTGTGATGAGCAACCTGGCGCTAAATCTGGCTCTATTGTACAATTTTTAAAGCGTCCTTTTTTGCACCTGATTTTGCATCCTTTTTCACGCTAGATTTTGCATCATTTTTTACACCAAACTATGCATCATTTTTTGCGTCAAATTTTGAACCAAGGTTTGCATCTTATTTTATGATAGGTTTTGCTTCTAGTTTTGTGTCATTTTTTGCATCTATTTTTCATTCTCTTTTGCTTCCTATTTTGTGTCATTCTTTGCTTCCATTTTTGCACCATCATTTGCATCAAGTTTACACTGTATTTTGAATCCAATTTAACGTCTTTTTATGCATCCATTTTGTGTCAGTTTTTGCATCTAGTCTTACGCCAGGTTTTGTATCTAGTCTTACACTAGTTTTTGCTTCTATTTTTGCACCAGCTTTGGTGCCTATCTTTGCACCATGTGTTGAATTTGATTTAGCACCAAATTTTGCATCCATTTTTGTGCCCATTTTTGCATCTTTTTTTGGACCATTTTTTACATCCACATTTACGTTTGATTTGTCTCCATTTTTCCCATCTCATTTTGCACCATATTTTGTGTCATTTGTTTCATCCAATTTTGCATCATTTTTAACACCATCTCTTGCATCTAATGTTACATCATTTTGAGCATCCAAATTTGCATTTATATTTTCATCTTATGTTGAATCATGTGTTGTGTCCACCTTTGCATCTTATTTTGTGTCTAATGGTACATTCAATTTAGAGCCATTTTTTACGTCTACTTTTGTATTTTTTTTTGCACCAAGTTTTGCATCCAATTTTAAGCTATTTTATGCCCCTTTTTGCACCATTTTTTTGTGTCTACTTGTGTCAAATGTTGCACCATTATTTACACCGACTTTTTCATTCAATTTTGCATTTTTTTGGTGTCTAGTTTTACATCATTTTCACCATCCAAATTTGCATCTTTTTTTGCCTCATTTTGTGTCCACATTTGCATATAATTTTGTGTCTGAGTTCGAGCCTAAATTTGCACGTGATTAGGAATCATTTTTTACATCCAATATGACATCCTTGGTTTCACCTTTTTTCAGCCCCATTTTGCATCTTGTTTTATGTCTTTTCTTACATCTTTTTTTTTTCCTTTTTTGCACCCAAGTTTGCATCCCAAATTTACACCATTATTTGCATCATCATTTGGCATATTAATTTGTAACGTTTTTTGCTTCTTTTTAACGCTCAACTTTGCATCTTATTTTACATGTAGTTGTTGTCTTTTTTTGCATCTAATTTGGTGCCCATTTATGTGTCCTTGTTTTTGCCCAATTTGATATCCTTTTGTATGCCATGTTTTGTTCCCTTCTTTGTGTCAACTATTGCACAATTTTTCACTTCTAATTTAAAACACTTTGTATGTCAATTGTTTGCATTTTGTATTAATTCCTAGTTTAACATCCAATTTTACTTTCAATTTTGCATCCATGGTTACATCCGCATTTGACTTCTTATATAGAGTATATTTTTCTTTACATATATGACCCCCTTTATAGATTCATAGTGAAATATATGATAGTTTCTAAATATCATTAAAGTAGATATCACAATTCAAAATCATTTGTAAAGAAATTTAAGAGAAATTGACAACATCCATCCAAAAAAATAACAATGTGTCATTAACAATTTTCAAAACATGTATAAAATAGCAACATAATACTAATAAAATCAGTATTATTTTTAATCAAAACAAGTAAAATTCAAATATGATTAACAAATCAAAATATTTCATGAATATCGTTATTCTACGATAAATTAACAACATACATAAATCAAACTCATCGTATGATTACAAAATCAAAATGTCTCATTGATATAGGGTAAATTCACAACACCCATCTAAACATAGCAATGTCATTCTACACAATAATTTCTTCATAAAAAACAATGCATGTGCATGCCTAACTACCACCACCAAGATCATCCTCATGATCATCTTGACCATCCTCATTACTCTGATCCACATCATCACCAACACCGCAACTATCATCATCATCTCCTCCTTCACCACCATCATCCTCATCCTCATCCTCATCATCTCCTGATATATGTTGAACATAATTTGGATCATCGTCTTGGCAATCATTACCTATAGCATTCTGACAAAAAAAATCAATATTACATGTTAGTATTAATTACATAACACAACACATGTTTTTGTTATACAATGTTAACCATAAAATGAGGTAAGATATAATATCTAATAGTACTAAAAAATAAAATGAAAATATGGTTTAAAAGTATATTGGAAATCCAACTAAGATTACATACCATAGAGTCCATCCAAACAACAAATTCAACCCATATCTTTTGCTGTAGCACCTCCTTTTCCAAATGATTTGGAGGTCTTCCATATTTTAGTTCCTATCAATGAGTAAATAGGGAGAAATTAGATAACAATGACTTTCTTCTAGTACAAAATTTATTAAAAAAATATCACATGTTTAATATACTTACAAAGGTTGTTATCAGTGCTTTTAAACCTTTCTGGCCACTACGATGAGTGACTTTTGTCTTGGTTAACTTCGCCTTGGATGCCTTGTCCTTAAACATAAACCAATTCAATTTATTTTCACACAAATACATGTCTAAGATACTTATAAGTATTAATACAATCTAAATAATGTTTAATGAAAAATTCAATACCTGAATGCTCTCATTGTCGGCTTTTCTTTGTGCATCCAACTTCTCATATGATTTTACAAGTTATTTCCATACTTTAAAAGGTATGTCAATAGGTCTTTGTTTCAGTCTTTGATCTTGAGGCATTTTTTTAATTTTTCTTGTTTGGTTAAAAATTTTGGTTAAAAAAAACCGAACAAGTAATTCACATCAATGGCATGGGGACTCTATGGATATGTGTAAAAAAATGGCTATAAAGAAAACATCCAAAAAACATATGAGCTCTCCCTTTGATGGTCACTTGGGGCATATGGCTGGAAAGGAACAACTCCATTTTCGAAAATCAAGGACAATCCTTTCTCAAAGTCCTTCCTAATATTTGCTCCAAATGTCTTAAAATGAAAAACAAAATTCAAACGTCATCCTTAAACATCTCCCTTAAATATAACGTTGGACCATAAATTCTTCACTTTTATTGTTATCGGCTCTGGAATGATTTTTCTATATGCAATTATATAATGAAATATGTGTGCACTAATGAAAAAACAATGAGTTTCATTTTTCATAATCACAAACAATGAAAAAAGAATCACACGTAACTAGCATCATTTTGGAAATTTTATATTTATTAAAAATCTTTAACATGTTTTCCTCCCATATCTCATAAAAAGGTGTGAAATTTTTTATATACTCTCCAATAAGCACTACAACAAAATCAGCGATTTGGAGGTTTTACAATAAGTTTTTCAACATCGAGCTTACTAGGGCTTGCACCACCGGGGTTATTAGTAAGAATCTCATGAGGTTTGCATAGCCATGATTATTAGAATCAAAATAGTAGGATTTGCACTAAAAAACAGTTCATAGAGCTTTCCTGCTGGGGAGAAAATCACAAGTTCAACTTCTGCAGTGCAGAGCACCGAGAGCTCATAAGCTTTCTTCAGCAATCCACCTACGTTTGGAAAATGTAGCCTGCCTGCTGGCGATGTTCTCAATCCTCTTCCTCTGCATCTTTCCCCTCACTATTCTTGTATGTCCTCTTTCATTTTTCCTTCCAAACAAACCCTCTCAAATTGAGAAAGCAGAACAACTCACTCGATGAGAATCCAAATCCAATTATCGCTTCTAACAATAACCCAATACGATACTAGAAGTGGTTACACAAAACCTCATTGACTCTTCATTTGTTTGGAAAAGAGCCAAGCATATACTTCTGACGAGGGTTTCCGTCTCAAGTCTGGCTCGCAAGACGTCGCTTATTCAATTGCGAGAAACGTTTTCCACCTGCCTGTCACATACGGTTTGTCACACTATATATTAAAATAAGGTTGATCATACTAACAATAAGGTTGTATAGTTTAAAAGGAGGGCTCTCCTGACTGCATTTGGTTGGTTTATAGAAAAGATTGCTGGAATGTGTAATGTGAATGCTCTGCTGACTATTTTTTAAGCATTTGGAAGTATTAAAACCCCCTAGGATAATTAATGTAAGACCTGTTAATTAATGTGTAAAGATGGCTATTGTCCTTGGGCTACCTTAGTTGTTCGTGTTTAGTGATCTGTGGTATTATGACTCCTTAAGTCACTATTAAACCATGAGAACCATGCCCAGGCAGACTAGTGTGACATTGTGGATGAGAACCAAAACTAGACTCCTATAAACTCCTTTTTCATCCTTTAAATTTCAGAATTAACTGACTGTTCTAGTAATCGTTCTTAAGCACCTGAAGATGTGCACCCTAAATAATAAGAATAATACCCTATAACATATGAATAGTCCATCCTGTGCATGTAGGATATGCACATGAGGTCCAATAAAATCACTAACCAGAATACCAGGTGTTATTAAAGCCTCTACAGGTTGATATATATGAATGTTACAGTGTGCAGGAGTATGATTCAATTCCATACGAAAATACAAAACATCTGATAGGATTTCCTTATACCTCATAGGCAAACAACCATTGTCCCTTCTATAGATGAGCAGAATAAGTGCTTGGTTCTCTACACTAAATAAAGACAAAGTATAGTACTTATTGCTGACAAAATAGGATTTAAATCACGGTTCAATTGCTTGACATTCAGCTGGTCACAGAATTGTAGAGTGCATAATCATAAGTGATGTTGCGAGCCTCATTGCTCAAAGTCTAAGGGTCTTGCGAGCCATAATCACAGCCATGTATGGCATATCTTGTGATTATGGCATTTTATGAGGTCAACTCTTGTGAAGACATTTCAGTTTATAATAAATTTTTAACCTCAACAGAGTTTTGGCAGGACCTGGCTGAGCTAGGACATCAACAACACAACTGATATGAATGACATAATCTAGCCTCAAGAGGGAGCCTCTTTTGTTTCATCACTCTAACAATCTATGAAGTGGTGGAAAGCATAACAACTTCCCCTTGAATATGACACCTAAACTGAGTACAAATCCTAAATGATGCAGCCCTTGGTGCATGTCTCTCAAAGTATCGATATTTCAAATGTTGAAATCTCTTGTGCCCATTTGATATGCATTTGATTGCAGTTCCCCTGAAGAAAGAATCTTATAAAGGTGAGGCCATGGCCAATATGTTAGCCATATCCATTGGAGTTGCCATTGCTTGACAACTTTAGTGTGATCAGTCCCACCATGATTCACATGGGCTTCTACTCAACATTGGCTGTTGCTATTGTAAGAGTCTTCAAGCTCATTGAACCCATAGTATTGATAAGTGTATTCTTTGGGTCTCTGGTTTTCAAATTCTGCCTATGTTTTCCTCTCAGTATCATTATTTCAAATGCTGAAAGCTCTAATTCCCATTGCTGTGTATTTGATTGTGGTTTCCCTGAAGAAAGAAGCTTATAAAGGTGAGCCCGAGGCCAATATGTTGTCCATATCCATTGGAGTTACTATTTCAGCTTATGGGGAGGCCAAGATGAATGCATGGGAGGTGATTCTCCAGTTAAGTGCAGTTGCATGTGAGACTACCCAATTGGTTCTCATACAAATTCCACGAACATCAAAAGGGATTAAGTTGAATCCCATCACATCTTTGTTGCTCCTTGTTGCCTTGTTTTTCTCAGCACCCCCTGGGCCTTAGTAGAATACCCATTTCTGATAATCAGGGTCTCTTCCTTTGATTCGGATTACATGACATTTCTGCTTGTGCCTTGGCTCTTAATCTTGCAGTGTTTCTTCTGATAGGAAAGACTTCGGCCTTGACTATGAATGTTGCTGGTCTTGTCAAGGACTGGCTGCTCATAACATAATCTTTGTCTGTAATAAATGAAAAGGTTACAGTCATAAACTTGAGTGGGTGTGGACTGGCTTTTCTGGCTGTCTATTACTATAATCATTTGAAACTTCAAGCTCTCAAGTCCAATGACAACCAACCAAAGTACTTCAGTAGTGCAGCTAATGCCAATGATGAAGGAGAAGGTTTGATAATGACGAGTGGGAGATTCTCAATCAGAGATTCAAAATCAGTAGAGAAAAATCAAACTCAAGCTTTCGAGAATTTCTCGGGTTGACAGGGTATTATTGCAGGTTTGTTAAGAATTATGGGAGAATAGAAGCACTTGTAACAACATTATTGAAAAAAGATGCATTTTCATGAACTCCAGAAGCAATGAAGTCCTTTGAACATCTTAAAGAGGTAATGTGCCAAGCACTGGCCTTAGCTATGCCAAAATTCACAAAAACCTTTATTTTGGAATGTGATGCCTCAGGAAATGGAATTGGTGCTATTTGCAGTTGGGAACATCTACCTAGGACAATATCAACCAAGCACCTCTACTCAAATATGACAAACATATGTTGCTTACACATGCATGTAGCATTTGCCAAAAATTCCATGGCTACCTTACAACATGATGTTGGGTAAAAAGGCCAGTGATACAGGTCATAAATGCAGAAATAGACACTGAAACATAGTAAAATACTGAAAATTCAAAATAGACTTTCCTCCCTCCCTCACTCTACAATCTTGAGGACAAACCATTGTATATGGGCTCTCAACACCAGTAGGTAGCCACGTATCACATAGATTTGTGAAAAATTTGCCCTCAAACAAGAACAAAACACAAACATTTCCAAAAATCTTCTCTTAAACAGTCAAAAATCCCACAGATTTTGATAAATCTACACAAAATCAACAGTGAAACACATGAATATGGATTTCTGATTAATCTACCCAATCTGTGGCAAAACATTCAGAAATCTATCAATTTCTTCTTGAATCACCAAATCAGCAACC
The DNA here is from genome assembly GCA_031772625.1 of Pinus tabuliformis. NCBI lineage: Eukaryota > Viridiplantae > Streptophyta > Pinopsida > Pinales > Pinaceae > Pinus > Pinus tabuliformis. The sequence goes on along the minus strand of CM062809.1, from coordinate 276,207,467 downwards.
ACTTCTCCCAGATATACAAATCTCACCAACAATACAAGGAAAAGCAGATCCAGTCCACTGCCAAATCATCTGATCGGCCAATAAAACTAAGAAATTTCAATGATTAACTATCTACACATGCCTCTATTTCAATTTTTTCAAGCTTTGTCTCCAAGGGCTCTGCAACTGCTCCCGCACTTCAAAAAATCGAATCTTGTCTTCCTCGCTTTGTACGAGATACGCAATCGAATAACCCAACAACGTTAGAAGAAATATCATCGGGTTCTGGAGGTTTCCAAGCAGACTCAGCTTTCAGCACCTTAATTAGTGGTTGGGGTAAAAAGTCAAAACCAGTTCCTCCCTCTCCTCAAAATTTGTAAAGAAAGCTGATAATTCTCCTACCACGGAGCTTCCTTCAGAAAAATTCGAGTCACAACCCTTACCCTATCTGGGTCTGACTTCCTTGTCTTCCTCTTCCTTGCTGGGAGACTGACAACCCCATCTACATAGGAAACTCTGTTGGAAAGTTTCTAGATAGTTCTGAACTGAAGCATAAACAATATGTTTGTCCTTGTATTTGTGTTGAAGTTGATCTAGAACAAGCTCTTCCAGAGAAAATAATCCTCAAAAATGGAGACTGAATCCATGAGCAGACTCTGGATTATCAACAGATCCATTACAGGTGCAAGCTTTGTCACGAATATGGTCGCTTTGCCAATGATTGCAAGTCCAAAACCTCTGTTGTAAGTCCCTCGGGAGAATGTCATGTCCCTAAGAAAACATGTGCAAGGCATCTCAAAGCTGGATCTTCGTTCAGGAAAGAGGTTGTAACTACCACTCCTAACCCTTTTGACCCTTTCACTACCCTTCCTGACATGGTAACCAAACAACAGAATCTGTTTTCCCTGAAGCAGATGACCCTCCTGCTGATTTAGTTAGTCTTTACACCTCTCCTGTCATATCTTCCTCTCCAATAAAAAAGAAAAACATTCAGTGGACAACACAGCCCCCTCACCCCATGACCCTACTAACTCATCTCTCATTGCGAAGACCTCGCTAGTTGAACCTCTTAACAACGAAGGGTCTCCTGTTCCTCATCCTAATAGGAACATCAACGCCTCCTGCAAGTAGAAGAAATCAGACTCCTGGGCTGATGGGGAACATCTTGAGCATGTTGAAAAGGGATTCAAAAAAATGGGAAGAAAACCTCACAAGGAGAAAAGAGATGACGCCACTGCCATTGAGAAAATATTAGGCAAGCAGAAAACATTAGAACATTAGATATCATTTTTGGGATTCAACTGCGTTAAGTAAGTCATTCAAACGTATGACCATTTCCATGAGAGGTAGTCATAACTGACTAATTTCTCATGATTTTTGAATAGTTCACTTAGCACTCATCCCACTTCTTCACCCCTGTGAGCATCACCCGATGCAATGAGTGCTAAGTGAACTATTCAAAAATCATGAGAAATTAGTCAGTTACGACTACCTCTCATGGAAATGGTCATACGTTTGAATGACTTACTTAACGCAGTTGAATCCCAAAAATGATATCTAATATAATGCACTGCGTAAATCCCCCATACTTAAATTCAAAAAGAGTCAAGGGATCTCTACTTGAATGGTTCATGAGGCACAATACTTGCTAAGGTTTTGCAAATGGGGTAGCAAGCTAAGTGGGCTTGATTGTGGGGAAAAACTCCACAGTTAAGCGCGCTTGAGCCAGAGGAGTTCTGGGATGGGTGACCTCCTGGGAAGTCCTGGTTACCGGGTGCAAGCCCCGGAAGTGATGATTGATGCTATGTGATTCGTTCTCCACATTTCACTAGTTTCAATCCCACTTCTTCACCCCTGTGAGCATCACCCGATGCAATGAGTGCTAAGTGAACTATTCAAAAATCATGAGAAATTAGTCAGTTACGACTACCTCTCATGGAAATGGTCATACGTTTGAATGACTTACTTAACGCAGTTGAATCCCAAAAATGATATCTAATATAATGCACTGCGTAAATCCCCCATACTTAAAAACATTAGAACAGAAACACAAAAAACCAGCAGAATGCCAGAAAGGAATCAATGAAATACAGGGACAAGGAGAAGGAAGCATCTCTGCGCACCTCTCAATGAAAATAATTTCTTCGAATATAAGAGGTTTGGGGAACACCATCAAAACCCTGGCAGTAAAGGATATAATAAGGACTGAGAAAGCAAGCATTTTATTCCTTCATGAAACAAAGATGGATGCAAATGAATTTGAAAAAGCCAAGCAAATTTGTTGGGCTAGCAGCAAAGGTGCAATAGTCAGTGCAAGAGGGGACTCAAGAGGCCTTGCCACCCTATGGAACCCATACAAATATCAAGAACTAGAAAAAAAGACAACCAGTTCTGGATTAAAACTGTTTTGAAAGACTGTGACAAACAAAACTGTGGCAGTAAAGAAAATCCATCTGGGTAAAGCCAAAGAAGGTGTTAATGTAACTGCTTTAAGAGAAATCAAATTATTGAAGGAGCTTTCGCATCCAAGTATAATTCAACTAATAGATGCATATCCACACAAACAGAATTTACATATTGTCTTTGAATTCATGGAGAGTGATCTTGAGATTGTTATAAAAGACAAAAACATAGTTCTCTCCCCAGCTGATATAAAATCCTATATGCAAATGACGTTGAAGGGGTTTATTGTTTGTTATAAAAAATGGGTTTTGCACAGGGATATGAGCAAAAAGTGCAGTATGTTGGAGCATGAGCAACTGGGGAAGTTGGTCTTCATCAACTACAACATTTGGATTCTCACAAAACAATTGCAGGCAAAGGATCTAGATCCAATTTTATTTGATGAGGTTGATCTAGTCTTTCATTGGGTCTTGGAGGATGAATCTCCTACTAATGATTTGAGTTGGCTTGAATGAAAACTCTTGGGATTCTCTAGTGTTTTGTTATCTCAAATAGAAACACCACATACATTTGTATTACAATTGTTGCTTTTGTCTAGCGATGTGGTCTCTACCCATAGCTATGGGTAGAGAGTGAATTTGATATTGTCCTAGGTATATGTTCCCAACTACAAGCTATGGGTAGAGAGTGAATTGGTGCTATTTGCAGGGAACAGGCAAGTCATTCACAGTGAAGAAGATAATGACAAGATTAGTGTATAATGATGGACAAGATGGTGCCATGGTGCCAACCTAAATCTCAAGTAAGGAGACATCTGTTCATCAATTTGTCAAGAAGCATGGCCTACAATTCAATTGCTCTAAGCCTATCACTTCTTCCACCTGTCAAATAAATTGTTTCCTGTTTGTTTAGTTGACTATGGTTCTAATAAATATACTATTGTTTGATGTAAATAGACAAAAAAAAACAAAAAATATGGAAAGTTGTGACCCCATTTTCTAACTACAAATTGAAATCGGATTACCATAGTGACCACCTCTGCTTATTGGAATCAAAAAGGGGGTGGGTTAACCCAATACGATACCAGAAGTGATTACACAAAACCTCATTGACTCTTCATTTGTTTGGAAAAGAGCCACGCATATACTTCTGACGAGGGTTTCCATCTCAAGTCTGGCTCGCAGGACGTCGCTTAGTCAATTGCGAGAAAAGTTTTCCACCTGCCTGTCACATACCGTTTGTCACACTATATATTAAAATAAGGTTGATCATACTAACAATAAGGTTGTATAGTTTAAAAGGAGGGCTCTCCTGACTGCATTTGGTTGGTTTATAGAAAAGATTGTTGGAATGTGTAATGTGAATGCTCTGCTAACTGTTTTTTAAGCATTTGGAAGTATTAAAACCCCCTAGGATAATTAATGTAAGACCTGTTAATTAATGTGTAAAGATGGCTATTGTCCTTGGGCTACCTTAGTTGTTCGTGTTTAGTGATCTGTGGTATTATGACTCCTCAAGTCACTATTAAACCATGAGAACCATGCCCAGGCAGACTAGTGTGACATTGTGGATGAGAACCAAAACTAGACTCCTATAACCTCCTTTTTCATCCTTTAAATTGCAGAATTAACTGACTGTTCTAGTAATCGTTCTTGAGCACCTGAAGATGTGCACCCTAAATAATAAGAATAATACCCTGTAACATATGAATAGTCCATCCTGTGCATGTAGGATATGCACATGAGGTCCAATAAAATCACTAACCAGAATACCAGGTGTTATTAAAGCCTCTACAGGTTGATATATATGAATGTTACAGTGTGCAGGAGTATGATTCAATTCCATACGAAAATACAAAACATCTGATAGGATTTCCTTATACCTCATAGGCAAACAACCATTGTCCCTTCTATAGATGAGCAGAATAAGTGCTTGGTTCTCTACACTAAATAAAGACAAAGTATAGTACTTATTGCTGACAAAATAGGATTTAAATCGCGGTTCAATTGCTTGACATTCAGCTGGTCACAGAATTGTAGAGTGCATAATCATAAGTGATGTTGCGAGCCTCATTGCTCAAAGTCTAAGGGTCTTGCGAGCCATAATCACAGCCATGTATGGCATATCTTGTGATTATGGCATTTTATGAGGTCAATTCTTGTGAAGACATTTCAGTTTATAATAAATTTTGAACCTCAACAGAGTTTTGGCAAGACCTGGCTGAGCTAGGACATCAACAACATAGCTGATATGAATGACATAATCTAACCTCAAGAGGGAGCCTCTTTTGTTTCATCACTCTAACAATCTATGAAGTGGTGGAAAGCATAACAACTTCCCCTTGAATATGACACCTAAATTGAGTATAAATCCTAAATGATGCAGCCCTTGGTGCATGTCTCTCAAAGTATCGATATTTCAAATGTTGAAAGCTCTTGTGCCCATTTGATATGCATTCGATTGCAGTTCCCCTGAAGAAAGAATCTTATAAAGGTGAGGCCATGGCCAATATGTTAGCCATATCCATTGGAATTGCCATTGCTTGACAACTTTAGTGTGATCAGTCCCACCATGATTCACATGGGCTTCTGCTCAACACTGGCTGTTGCTATTGTAAGAGTCTTCAAGCTCGTTGAACCCATAGTATTCATAAGTGTATTCTTTGGGTCTCTGGTTTTCAAATTCTGCCTATGTTTTCCTCTCAGTATCATTATTTCAAATGCTGAAAGCTCTAATTCCCATTGTTATGTATTTGATTGTGGTTTCCCTGAAGAAAGAAGCTTATAATGGTGAGCCCAAGGCCAATATGTTGGCCATATCCATTGGAGTTACTATTTCAGCTTATGGGGAGGCCAAGATGAATGCATGGGAGGTGATTCTCCAGTTAAGTGCAGTTGCATGTGAGACTACCCAATTGGTTCTCATACAAATTCCATGAACATCAAAAGGGATTAAGTTGAATCCCATCACATCTTTGTTGCTCCTTGTTGCCTTGTTTTTCTCAGCACCCCCTGGGCCTTAGTAGAATACCCATTTCTGATAATCAGGGTCTCTTCCTTTGATTTGGATTACATGACATTTATGCTTGTGCCTTGGCTCTTAATCTTGCAGTGTTTCTTCTGATAGGAAAGACTTCAGCCTTGACTATGAATGTTTCTGGTCTTGTCAAGGACTGGCTGCTCATAACATAATCTTTGTCTGTAATAAATGAAAAGGTTACAGTCATAAACTTGAGTGGGTGTGGACTGGCTTTTCTGGCTGTCTGTTACTATAATCATTTGAAACTTCAAGCTCTCAAGTCCAATGACAACCAACCAAAGTACCTCAGCAGTGCAGCTGATGCCAATGATGAAGGAGAAGGTTTGATAATGACGAGTGGGAGATTCTCAATCAGAGATTCAGAACCAGTAGAGAAAAATAAAACTCAAGCTTCAGGATTAGGTATTTAGATCATTAATATTGTCTTGTGCTAGAGATTACTGTTCTTGGATTGGCTCCTCTATGCCCAGATCTATTTGCAGGGAACAGGCCAGTCATTCACAGTGAAGAAGATAATGAAAAGATTAGTGTATAATGATGGACAGGATGGTGCCATGGTGCCAACCTAAATCTCAAGCAAGGAGACATCTGTTCATCAATTTGTCAAGAAGCATGGCCTACAATTCAATTGCTCTAAGCCTATCACTTCTTCCACCTGTCAAATAAATTGTTTCCTGTTTGTTTAGTTGACTATGGTTCTAATAAATATACTATTGTTTGATGTAAAAATACAAAACAAAACAAAAAATATGGAAAGTTGTGACCCCATTTTCTAACTACAAATTGAAATCGGATTACCATAGTGACCACCTCTGCTTATTGGAATCAAAAAGGGGGTGGGTTATGCACAATCCTCCATATCATTTGCTATTACCAGAGATAATTAAAGCCACCCTAAACTCAAGTCTTAACTATGCTGATAGGGTGTTTGGGGAGGGGGATCCCTTACCAACCCACTATAATCTGCACAAAAGCATCCTAAGAGCATATGCAAAATCAACCCTTCAATGAAATGATCCAAGAATATAGGTACTCAAACATTGATTTTATCAAAGAAAAATACAAGACAGAAAGAAAAGATCATAACAAGGATTAGAAGAGTCTAAGAACAATGCTCACTGTCTACAGAACCAAGACGAATGCAGAAGAGTTCTTCCTTCAGTTCCCCATCTGAGAAATCAGTTGCATGCCAGACCCAAGTTTTATCACTACCTGCGTGCTCCTGAAGTGACATTGGGGAATGAACTGCAAGGCAAAAAAAAAAACAATATAATCCAGATAATAAGGATCAACACAAATTCTCGGCACAGAAAGCCTCTTAAAACTTGGACGTAAGATAAGCTATTACAATCTCAGGGGGGAAATTACACAAAAAAAAACAAACAAACAAATTTACATACTTAAATGGTTTGCACATATTTTCAATGTCTTGGATTGCCTCATGACCAGCCGAACCTTTGTAGTATCTTTGTGCTTAAGAAACTTTACTGTTCCTACACCACGCTCCTTCCATTGATTCCCATCCTTGTCAAACCTGTACAGCTTCGCCTTCCTGCAGGGTCAAACATATAAAAAAGAATGGGAATATTAATAAACAATTAAACTGCATTAGGATCATTTTAAGAGCCCATGGCATCCATTAGAAGTAACGTCCACAATATCCCACCATATCAAATGCATTCAAAGATAAATTACCAACAACCTATTAAAAACACAGGAGATATTCCTTAACATTACCGAAAAGGATCCCACAAAAAAGCTCAATAATAACATCAAACATGTAAGAATACAAATCATCAACTATTTAATAACAAAAGAATGCTCATCCCATACATCCCCATAAAGTACAGAAATGATCAACAGCCTGTTCAAAACATCATAGAAAGTCAACGAAAACAGTTGACAGAAGACCAAAACAGACATATGCCTGAATCATACCACCTCACAACATAAAAAGACAAATCACCCTAATGCCAATAACCAAAAGACAGATTATCAAATAGGCCTAATTCAGTATTCAATGGCTAATCCAAAAACCAAAAAATACGAAACCCCATATGCTTAACAATAACAAATGACCATCACACCCCCCACTAAACCAGAATAACAGAGAAACCATCATAGATTCTTCAAAGACATTGAAAAAAGGATGGCCTATAGTTCAACAAAATATAAAAAGACTCGTCAAAATACAAAACCCCCAATGATAACAAATAAACCATCAAATGCATCCCCGAAAAAACTTCATCGGCAGCCTATCAACATAGGAAAACAATTATTACAGACCATAATGAGATCAAAAAATGTTGATCAAAATATCAATGGGACATCAAAACAACAAGAAACTCACAAAATACACAGAAAAGCAAAACCCTAATTACCCGATAAAACAAACCATAGCCCGCTAAATGCATCTACCATAGAGTTTCTTCAGCACCCCGTTGAAATGACAAATCCGATCATCATCAACAGGCGAACAAAACATCAAGAACCCGATAAAAACAGATCTTACTAAAAAGGAGAAAAATTAGAAGTAAATAACTGCCCAAATGCATCTTCCTTATAGTCAAGGTCCCATTTATGTGCACAGGAAAAGGGCCACCGAAGAGGCCATGAAAACAACTTTCAACTGAGAAAACAAAATCATGAAATAGCCATGGATTAAGAAATTTACATGTCAAGAAGGACATCCTCCTCTTCTTCGCCCGTGGTGACAGTATCCTCCTCAAGCTTAACAATGGGTGCAACCTGAGCTCCAGTGTCCTCTTCCTTTCCGGCATCATCCTCGTTCTCTCTCGAATCGTCATCTACTGCCCATGTAAGAACAGGATCCTCCTGAGTTCCAGCCATCCCAATACCAGATAGTGCACAGAGGGAGGGCTCGAATGAAATCGATGGATCCAAAATATGCCAGAAACTCGCCCAATATCAGACACGAATGCGAAACCCCGAGGATTTTGGACAAAGGATTTAACTGTGCAAAAATGCTTCGAAGGCAAAGGGCAAAGAGGTCGACGGAGAGAAAACTCTCTATATAAGGGTTTTTGAGGTCGATGGAGAGAAAACACTCTATATAAGGGTTTTGAAGAGGGAAGGCCGGTAGCTGTTAAAGATTGAGAGTAAAATTAGCATCGTTAAAGATAATATAATAAATTATTACAGGGATGGTTGGGGGATTTCAAAGGGAGAGAAGGCCATGGAATAACCCCTAAATCACCTCCAACATGAGAGGCCTACTTCATTCATGTTGTCATGTTGGGACCAGAGGTTGTTGTGCGTTTTTTGTTTTCGCAATTTTGAACTCTTTCCTCGGTGATATATTATTGTGTTTATTGTAATAATAATGGGATGGGGTTGAGGGGTTTGTAAATGAGATAAATATGGAAAAGTAATTAGAAATATTGGTTTTAAATTATTATAATAAGTATTGTTGTGGTTGATCCATGATAAGTTGTAGGGTAGTTGGTTTGTATGGGGTTTAGTTGTTACGAGGTCTTAAGTTCAAATGTCATGGGGAGGGGTTGAGAATGGAAGTCATTTTGGGGGCATCAAAACTATTCTAAGGGGCATCTTCCACTGAGCTTTACACAATCCTCGATGTTGAGGATGAAAATAATATGAATATGCCAAGCTCACTCTACAGCCTAGTATGGTTACGGCCATGTTTATCCATCATTCCAAGGGGCATCTTCCACTGAGCTTTACACAATCCTCAATGTTGAGGATGAAAATAATATGAATATGCCAAGCTCACTCTACAGCCTAGTATGGTTACAGCGATGTTTGTCCATCATCAAAGTTGAAATTTTGCTAGTGTCGGCCAAAATAAATTTAAAAAAAAAAAAAATTTAAAAAAAAATACAAAACATTTAAATAATGTTTGCTCATAAAAAATAATTGCCAATGAAGAAATTGGATCCCTCTCCGCTCATATTATATCTATATTTAAGATGGGTCTATGCTAGTGGATAACACAAAAATCACAAAGTGAAGAAGAGTTTAATTTCAAGTCAAAGCAAAACTTTGGGACTAGCGCAATTCATCTAACTTCTATTGAAATGCGGTATTTATACGTGTAATGTGATCTATATATATCTATATATATATATATATATATATATATATATATATATATATAGTGTAATTGCTATTATGTTGTTAAATGGTTGTTTAATTAATGTTGGTTATTCGATGGCAAGATGGTTTTGTAACTCTTAATGATGTAATTTTTCATCTTCTTGGTTGTAGTGTGCCATGTTGTTGACATACAAATATTGTAATGGAGCCAAAAAAAAATGACAGTAAAGCATAGTTGGAAGTTATAAGTTTATCCTCCTGGAAAAGCAAAATTGTGGAGTTAAAGAACCACTTCTAGGAAATCAATTTCCATCACATCCATAGGGAGCTAAATACAACTGTAGATTCTCTCTAAAAAAGAATTATTTGTCTGGAGACAGGTTACATATATTATGATGAATTAGTTGGCAACCCAGTTCAAAGTTCTCATTCGATGCCCATATACTAATATGGATCAGCTTTAAGCCAAATTTTCAATTAGTTATCAACTAGCTTACTATAAATTTCAAGTGAGTCTACATTCAACTTTCAATTAGCCTCAAATACAATGTCTTTCTTTTTCTCTTGACAGGGGCCTCTTCATGGTTGTATAATACACTTTCGGGAATTTTTTGTTACAGGCTAATGTCATTTCTAGTCACTGTCTTCGTTTTTCTCATAGTAGGGCCTTCTTCGTGGTTGTATAATACACTTTCTACAATTTTTGGTTGCATGCTATTGTCATTTCTAGTCAGTCTTATAATTTGCAGAAGAAAAAAAAATTGTAAAACCCTGGTTTTACAACAACTTCTTTTTCTCTTCTTCTGGGTCGTGATGCCTTGTCTTATGGCAACCCATTGTAATGACAGAAGTTACAATATTTTTGTCAATGTTTGTGCTTTTTTTCTTCCTCGTGAATAACAAAAGGGTCCTTTTTTTCTATAGTAATAAGAAGAAAGATATTGTAATGGTTATGTCATGATTGGAATTCCTGAATATAAGCAGATATAGGATAAGCATGCATGCATATTAGAACTTGGTGCGCATGGATGGAATTAAATGTGCCAAATGATGTAGATGTTTCACAAGCATGGGGTGTGACATTTCAACCCTAGTTATCAATAGTGATGAGAGGCCACCAAGGACAATACCCCTTGGACCCTATGATAAGTGTTGCATATTTTGGTGTTAGGAGTGGAAGGGTAAGCTTGGTTCGAGGAGGTTGGTTATGGGATGTTTTTTGGTGCACATGAGGTTGTGCATCAACTACCATGGCTACACTTGAATTAGTGGGTCTTTACAAAAATAAAGTGGGAGAGTTAAGTTTTGTGAACAAAAGTAGCCTATGGGTGATATTTGCATTGATCACTTGTGTTAGGAACCTTTTTAGGCAAGTTAACTAATACTTGGAAGGTGTGAACCATGTAATTGAAATAATTCAATAGTGTCCTCCTTCCTTCAAATGAAGCAACAAAGCCAAGAACGTGACTATCAAATAAATATTAGCCCCCTATTGAGCCCTTGTTGCACATTTACAAATTGCTCAGACATTGATGTCATGGTGTTTCACACTAAGTATATCTAAGATTACATGTGATAGTATATGCCTCATTTTAGTACTAACAACTTCATTAGTTTTGTTCTTATATATTACATACTTTTTTTTTGTGGTTGTTATGTATGTGATGTTTATAATAATTACAAAACTAACTATGTGAAAGCATCCCTAACATAAATTTTCATTTGGCACTAATAATATTTTCCTTACAACCCCCTTCCTTCATTGGCGGTGGGAAGGAAGTTGATCCTTCCTCCCCCCCACACCCCCCTTCCTTCCTTTGGAAAGAGAGGTAAGAGCAAGAGTTGGAAAGATGTCAGAAACAATGCCTACCTTTGGTAGTTGTGTTGTCGTATCGAGAGAAAGAAAGTCAGTTACCTGTCGTCCTCCCTTCGGTAGATGAATGCCTACCTTTGGTAGTTACCTTCGGTAGGAGAGAAAGAAAGTCGGTTACCTACGCTTCGCTTCGGTTGCCGTATCGAGAGAAAGAAAGTCGGTTACCTATGCTTTGCTTCGGTTCAGTAGGAGAGAAAGTCGGTATGAGTACTTTGGGTGTTGTTGGTTGTTCTTTTTTTCGAACAACTGTTACTTGTTTGAAGAAAGAAGTCTATCTTACTCTGAAAGAGGTAAGGGGCAGCACCGCAGGAGAACGGAACGCTCTCCGGAGGAGCCATCAAAGGTACGAGTTCAAGAAAAAAGATAAGCGGTAAGCGATCATAGGGCGAGGATAGGGGAAGGCACGCTTGGGGGCTGTCCGGGCGAGGGTGGGGTACGGGTAGGGAGAGGGGGGAAAGGACAGGGGAATAAGAGAAAGGAGAAAAGAAAAAAGAATAAGAGAGAGGAAATAAGGGAAATGAGAAAGCAATCGACATTAAATTCAACAACTAAAAAGAGGCTCTTTGAGCCATGGCTAGCTCTCAAAGAATTTCATTCTCTTCGAGCTCTATACATATTATACTCGTCTAGACATATGATACTCGCATCTCTACGTTTCACTTCTTTACTCTCTTCTCTACCGAGATAAAGATCTAGATCTAGTATAACTTAGCCATTCCAATAGCCAATAGTCTTTAGTCCTATTTACTACCCTTCTAATATTCCCCTTGGCATAGTAGGTAGATATTGATTCCTTGTCCATGCATGAAGTTCCATAGCAAGAGATTAGACCCACTTCACCATTGACCTTAGCATATGGAAGGATATGGTTTCCATTAGCGGTGTCTCGCTTTTATGGATATTTTTATCCATTTGCGTAGGCTTATCTCATAAAAGCTCACCTTTCTCTCCCATGAGGATTTTCCTCATAGAAGATTGCCTTTCTCTCCCACACAACTTTTATGTTTTTCTCAATGGATATTTATCTCCAATCCATCCAACTTATCTAGAATTAAATCGAGAAGCTTTACCATGAAAGGATTATCCTTTCCCATTCACCAATGTGATTTGGCAAGAATCTCATCTCTTGGTGTCTCGCTTTTCCAAGTGATTAATTTATTAATAATGTATTTACTTTTTATATTACACATCATACCTAACTTTTCTCAGCTTAGGTATGCAAAGTTTGACACACAAGGGAGGGGTGTTACATTTTGGATCCCTCTCTTTCCTTAAGATCCCTCCAACTGCAGTTAGAGTTCTTAGATGACTGTAAGGAGGAAGCCCCTATTGAAAAGGGACAGACAGTTTGAAGGTGTCTATCTTGTTGGTAATTCCTATATCGAAAAGTTGTATTTTCATAGTCCAGGGGTTGGGAATACACAATTCCCATCCACTTGAGCTCAATTTTATCTCGCAAAACTTCATTGGGATCTACCTAAACACATATGCAAACATAGGTGAAAATGCCTTTCAAAAGTCTTTCCCTGTCTACTTTGACGAATCTTCCAATAAAATTGCCCACTTTTTCTAAGAGATCTAGATGGGTAAAGTGAATGGGAAAACTGGGAATCTTACCCATACTAGAGTAGTCATCGGCAACATAGTGAGAGGATTGAAGTTGGGAAACCATGGCTTCACTAGAAGACCAACTCATCCCCAAAACCATGGACCTTGGTCAAGGATTTTTTTCTTATCCTCAAGACATTTGAAGATCACCACAAAAAAACATGGGTCTACATCCACCCAAACCAGCGTTCATCCAATCCTATCATAATCGAACAGAAAAACGCTACTTTTTCAATAGAAAATGGGGAATAAAAGTATCACCCAAGGATAATGACCATCGCATCAAGCACTCAATCATAAGGGAGGAGCAATAATTTGACAATCACACGTCCTTGATTTCTGTTGATTTAACTCTGAACACTCATGTAATATTCTCTTGCTTGGCGAATTAAACACCACTGCATGGAATGGACGAGGATTGAGCCGAACCCTGGATGAAGCCCACTTCATTCTCATCTAAACACAAAACTATATATACGTCAAAGTTATTACAATAGATTCTGACTGTCAACACCTCGAGGTTCTGTTTATATGTGGCTACCTTTTATGGTTACTATTGAATGTGTGATTGGCAATAGTAATGGCAACTTAGGGCTGCCAAATTTCCTTCGATTCCCTCACTACATCCTAACGCAAATAGTTTTTCAATGCCTTGGTTGTCTTTCAAAACTGGTAGGCAACGTCTTCTTTGATATTTCTCGATGGTTTTAATTCCACTATAATCACAACTTTCATTTACATAAACTTCGTGTTTTCGCACGAGCGACGATTGTTCCAAGGTGAAATGTCACTTGGATGGTTTCAATGTTGTTGACCCATCATAACTAACTAACGGATATGCCCATTACAATTTTATACCACCCCATTATCAATATAAATTATGCATGGGAACCAATTAGAGCAACTTTTCACATTAATTTTATATGAGCATGAGAACATGTGTTAACAAGCAGCCCATAAAGCCTCATTTTGAATGCCATAGTCACTTAGAAGGAATTCCTCTTGTAGTAGCATCCTCCCTTCTAACCTTTGCTAGTGCTAACATTAGAACCACCATTACAACAAGATATCTTTCTAGTGTTGACAACACCATTATAGTAAGATACCTCAAGAGAGACAGAAAATTTAAAAAGTATGATAGTAATACGTATCCAGAAGATGGTATTGAAACTAGTAATTGTTCACGAATCCATAAGATTGTAAGGTCATTCTCATTATCATAATCATTGTCATCGTCATCACCATCATCCTTGTCATTGTTATTGCCATCATTACATTATCATCATAATCACCATTCATGCCATCATCATCATCATTATGGACATTGTTTGCAATTGTTCATAGTTGTAGATGTTGTAAGAAATATCATCAACCCAAAAAATGTGATCAGTGCTAGAAAAGGGTTGTTTAGGACACATTGATATACGCAAGAGAAATAACAACTCTATTTTTGACAGATGATCGATGATGATCATCATCACCACCATTATCATCGTCATTGTCATTTTTATCATCCCCATCATCATCATTAATGTAATTTCTATCGACATTGTTGTAATCATGCATCATCATCATTCATGCCATTATTGTTTTTGATGATGACCTAGATGAAAATGATGATCATGACACCAAAGATAATGCTTATGAATATGACAATGACAACATCTAAAATTGGGAAGATTCGCCAACGTCATTAGCATCGTCATCATCATAATCATTGCCATCAACATCATTGTCATTGTAACCACTATCGTCTTTATCATCATAATCACAATTCATGTCATCGCCATCATCTTCATTTTCATCATTGTCAATATTATTGACATTGTCATCAATTGTTCATAATTGTCAATGCCATAAGGAATATTATCAATGCAGAAAATATGATGAGTGTTGGAAAAGGGATGCAAAAGCGAACATAGAAATGGGGGCAACAATAGAAATAAAATTGGATGAAAAGTGGATACAACATAAGTATATGCACAACAACATGAAAAACCTGACACAAAAGTGAATGCAAAAGTAGATGCAGTTGTCAATGCAAACTTGGATGCAAACATGAAGGCAAAAGTGGAAGCAAACATGGGTCCAATGGTAGGTGTAAAACTTGGCACAAATTGTGGTGAAACAAATGTGGATGCAACAACGGAAACAAAAGTATATGCAAAAATGGATGAAACAAAAGTGGATGCTATAGGGGATGCAAACATGGAAGCAAATGTGGTTGCAGTGGTAGGCGCAAGATATGGTGCAACAAAAGTGGATGTAACAATAGACAAAAAATATGCAAAATAAGATGCAAAAATGGATGTAAAAGTGGAAGCAAACATTGATGCAACAGGCAAAACAAAATTGGATGCAAAAAATGGATATAATGTAAGTAGATGCAAAAGTAGATACATAACGAGATGCAAAACCCAATGCATAAACCTGACATAAAAGTGGATGCAAAAATAGATCCAATATTTGATGCAAAAGAGGATGTGAACATGGATGCAAAATTGGAAGCAAACGTGGATACAACAGTGAGTGCAAAACATGGTGCAAATTGTGGCATAACAAAAGTGGATGTAATGATAGATGCAAAAAAAGAATCAAAGTATGATGCAAATGAAGATGTAAAAAGGGATGCAAAAAGTGAAATTTAAAATGGGTGCAACAGTGGATGCAAAATTGTGTTCAAAAGTGGATGCAATAGAAGTCGATGCAAAAGTAGATGCAAAACGAGACACAAAACCCGATGCAAATCCCGGTCCAAAATTGGATACAAAAAGGGATGCAAAAATAGATGTAGTAGTTGATGAAAACCTAGACGCAAATGAGGATGCAAACGTGGATGAAAAATTATAATCAAAAGTGGGTGCAAAAGGAGGTGCCAAACTAGGCGCTAATTGTGGCACAAAAATATTAGATGCAATAGTGGGTACAATAATAGATGCAAAAGAGGATGTAAATATGGATGCCAAAAAAGAGGGCAAAGTGTATGCAACAAAAGTAGATGCAAAATTTTATGCAAAACTAGACACAAAACACGATGTAAAACTTGGCACAAAAGGGATGCACAAATGGATGAAAAAATGGATGCAAAAAATGATTTAAAAAAGGATGCAAAAAAGGATGCGAAAGTCGATGCAAAATTTGATGCAAGTGTAGGTGCAAAAAGTGGATGCAAATGAGGATGCAAAAGTATGTCAAACAAAATTAGGTGCCAAACTTGATGCAAAACCTAGAACAAAACCTGGTGTAAAGGATGACACAAAACTTGGCATAAAATTTGGTGCAAAACGTGGTGCAAAACCTATTGCAATACCTGGTGCTAAACTTGGTGTAAGATTTGGTGCAAAACTTGATGCAAATTTTGTGTCAAGTTTTGCACCATATTTGATAAATGGATGCAAATAGCACCAAAAATGGGCTCTAGATGCAAAAAAAGAAGTAAAAAGGGACGCTAATCGCTGGTTTTGTTGTAGTGTGATGAAAAATTTCAAAAGAATGTAGTGTCACAGTGTCCTCTTAGTCCTAATCATATGGACTATGAGAGCAGTAGCGATGAAGGACATGATGAAGCACTTAGTCCTAATCCTAAGAAATATGAGAGTAGCAGTGACAAAGGACAGGTGTAGCATTTTTAGTAAGTAAATAGTCACATTTTTTACATAGTCCTAATTCTATGGACTATGAGAGAAACACTGACAATGCACATGAGGAAGAATATCCAATAAACATCAAGTCAAATTTTCCATTTAGTCCCAATTCTAAGGACTATGACGATAGCACTGAAGAAGGGGAAGATGAAGAATATCCTCCAAGTTAGTATTTGAAAAGCACAACTGATCATAGTGTGGATAACATTCCTCATAATGATGATGAAAATGCTTATACAAATGATGATCCAATGATGGAGATGTTGCCAAGAAATATTGTATCGAGGAGTAGGAGCAGACCTTTTCGTATCAATGTAAGATGTTCTAGTTATACAAGGGGTAGAGCAGAATATCTTACGAGAAGAAGTTCTATCTACACTATCATTTCAAGTGAATGTTGTCAAAAAGATTGCTTGAAGCATATGGATTTCAAATTTGCATTAGAGAAAAGGAAGCGATATTTGTCAATGAATAAAAGCATGCAAAAATCATATTTAGTTGGGTGCATGAAATCTACATTGTCAAGTTATGATTATCATATTGGGTCTTTATTTATCTGTAGAAAGGCTTTCAAAATGTTTCATTCGATGGCTAATTTTCATCTCTCGAGAATCTAAGAAAATTTGGAAAAGGATCGCACATTTTATTCAGAAGTACGTCATAAACGATAGTTTGGGCCATTATCAAACACTGCAATGTCATGGATGAAAGATTTCTTTTCAAAGCATGGAGAGTGTATGCCAAATAGATAGACAATACATATTCCAGATAATTTTTCAAGACGAGAAATCTACAACTTATACAAAGAATATGCAGAAGGTGTTGAGGGACATGGTCGGCTTATTACATATCATATTTTGTGAAGGTATGGAAGAAAGAATTCAACAAGGTTTGTATTCCTAAGAAGACAAGGATGGGGATTTGCAGTACATGTGCTTCTCTTAAATAAAAAGGGGACAAATGTGAAGGGTCAGAAAGAGGTGAGCATTCATAACTTAACTTTTAAAATTGTATAGTCATCAACTATGAGAACATATTTCTTAATGGCTTTCTTTTATGTTGTGTAGATTCAATTGTCAAAGAACTTCAGGAGCATCGTGAACAATATACAAGTGAAAGGAAAAAGTTGTACAAGCATCGAAAGAAGTGTTATGATAATCCGAATAAATATTTGGGTTTGATAATTGATGGTATGGACTAGAAGAAAACAATTTTACCACATTTTGTTCGCACACCCAAAAATGTACAGGAAGAAAATTTTATTCAGTATAACTTGGTTGGTTTTATGGTCTTCAATGGGAAAATGTTTCCAAGGGTGTACTTCACAGCTCCAAATATTCATAATGATGCAAATCTGACAATAACCATAATTCATGATGTGCTTTCTCATTAGTCTAGTAATCTTCCTAAAGTTTTGTATCTACAATTGGACAACACTTGCCATGAAAACAAAAATCAGGTTGTTTTTGGATATCTAAACATGCTTGTTGAATTGAGAATTTTTCAGAAGGTAAAGGTTGATTTCCTTCTTGTTGGGCACACTCATAACCATATTGATTAGATGTTCAGTCGTTTTTCAGTCACATTGAGGAGGAAGGAAGTTGGGAGCTTGCCATCATTAATTGAATGTATTAAGAAATCATACATGCCAAAGCCTACTTTTGATGCGTTGGAAGAAATTGTTGACGTGCGAAAGTTTATTCTGGGATCGCATGGTGAGGAGAAATGCATTGAACAACTTAATGACATTAGCTTCCAACATCAATTTCGTATCAAAAAATTGATGGGAAAACACTAATATGGGGAAAGAAGTATTCAGCTACTGCAGAATGGGCACCATCATCAGGTTTGGAATTTTTGAAGTTCATTCCAGATCATTCAATATTTGCATCAAAATTTTTGTTATTACAATTAGTTGGTGAAGTTCATAATGCACACAGATAGAATAGAGATATAAATTATTATGATTTCCTAGAAGAAATTAAAAAATGTATTAGATATACATATGAGTACTTTGACACTGCTAATTCAGCTTGGTGGGAGTCATTTTTCAATAATCAAAGTGATATCATTTAAACAACAACAAATGAAGATATACCTTTGAAAAATCCATTTATTTGGCCACAAAATGTGTCAAATGAACATGAGGAAATAAACATTGTTGAACAACAACATTCTCAAGGTATTATTAATTCTTCACAAGCAGAGGAAAGAGATATGTATATTGGTTCCAGAAGATCTCGTGCACAACATGAAGCCATAGAAGACCTTTACAGGGGTTCAATACATGATATTAAGGAGGGTTGCATGATCACAGTGCTCGCAAGATCCCAATGGCTATCCATTCTGGGTTGCTAAGGTTATAAAGATATTTACAGAAAATGAGGATGTTATAGGTGTTGAAGTACACTGGTATGCCACAAATACATACCCATTCAATGGTGTGTATAATCCAGAGATGGTAGTTGACAAAAAAAAATGGCGGAAAGAGAAAAATAAAGGGTACAAATATAAATCGACGCCACACAAACCTCTTAAATTGCAGGATGTTGACATATTTTTTTATGACTTCAATTTAACAAAGAGAGGAACTCTTCACTTCAAGACCATAGAGATTCTGAAAAGGTCGTTACCAGAAGGAACAATGTTGAGATGGGAGTCTGCTGAAACAGTCATAGATGCAAAAGAATTTTGAAACCTGAAATGGTGGGCATGCATGCGAACTCAGATGAGGCACTAGTTGATGAAAGAGAAGAATATGGAACATCTTCGTCTGCATCCGGTCATTCATCTGAAGATGTGAATTCTGATGGTGTGCAAGAAAATATGAGTGATTTTGAATAATTGTCTAAGACAGTTTATATAACTAATTTTTGCATCGTATCTTGAAATAAAATTTTTGATTTCCATATGTGTTAAATCAGAAGTTATGAGTCATTTTTATGTTGTTGGTTATATGTATTAATTATGATTATTTTTATTGTTTAGAATATCTACAATGCAACATTAAATTAGAGATATAATGTATGTTTCATTCAATATACAAATAATGACATTTTGATTAATTTGATCATGTAATTTGTTCATAATGTCATGGTTTTTTAATTTTATGGTTGAAAAAATTCCAATTGTATCTTTAATGTTTCGTTGAAAACAATTAGAATTTTAGCAACCTTTAGTGTGATGTTATTATATTTTTAACAAGATGGATGAAAAATAATAGAATTTTAATGTATTTCAAATCCCATTATTTTATCATTATGGTCATTATTAAAACATGTTGAATTTATATTTAGAAAGAAAAATGTTATTCTACCAAAAACATTAGTGTGTTTTTTCCCTCATAAAAAAAAAAATTTTGCACATAAAAAATCGATTCTACTAGCATTTTTTTAAAATGTTGAAAATTGATCCTAAAAAAAAACATCGTTCCAGTATCAACACTTTTCGTTTTCAGGGTGTTTTTTGCACGAAAATTTTGTTTTCACTGCCATTTTTAAACATGTTCAAAATTGACCCTAAAAGAAAACATCATTCCAGTATACACACTTTTCGTTTTTAGCATTGTTTTTTATGTCTTTTCCTGGTTTTTTGGCGAGAGTTCCCGTTTTGAGTTTATAGTTCCCATTTCAAAGTTTACATTGTTTCAAAATGTTGTCTCAAAGCCACACATAGGCTTTAGTGTCATTTCTATTGGAAAAGCTTCGAACAAGAGGAGTTTCTCGTGTTTGTGTAAATGCAAAGAAAGTTGCAGCTCATTCTACATGGAGGTCATAGCTCAAAGACATCCCTGAAGTGTGTACAAAGAATAAATTTTTCGTGGAAAACCTTGTAGATTATATTGTTCATTAACACATGTCTCAATATCTCTCCACACTCCCATTAAATTGATCATATCTTGGGTCTGTATGTGGGCTCACTCTGACACAATATGAGGCCAATGTTTTTAGTTTTTAGGATACTTTCGCTGGTTTGATTGAACAACTGTGGAGCATGGGTGTCCATGTTAATTTTTGTGGCATGGTGCTGCGAACCTCAATGGTATAATAATATTTGTACAAATATATATAGGTGCGCCCGTTTGTTTTAATTTATGGCTATGCAATTTAGTTCTAACTTTGTTTTAATATATTTAAAAAGTTAAAATTGAGAAACTCTTTAGTAACATAATTTTGTTGAAAATGAAGTGCAATAATTCAAATATGCAACTTGTGCAATTATTATACCTTAAATTTAACATTTACTACTTATGTTTCACACTTATAACTATTATGTCTTATATTTTGATTCATGACTATGACAGACTTTGTATGTATTTATTGGTTTAATTAGTCTTACTTTACCTATAATTTTTGGAGTTTTTTTGTTATTTTTTACTAAAATTTGCCAAGAATGTGATAGGGATTTGTTGGAATCACAAATAGAGTTGTGAACTCTCCACAATCCAAGTGTCGCAAATGTTTTTGAGAGTGTTGAATCAATACATGCAGTAAAAAATGCGCATTTTAAACAAAAAAATATCATTATTAATAAATTCAATAATTCTCACGTTAAAAAGAAAAAAGAAAAATAACATTTCATAATTAAAGTGAAAAAAATAACAGCCAATAATTTTTTCAAGTTAATTGATTAATTCTAATAAAACCAATATTTCTCACATTAAAAGCTATATTCACAAGAAATATAATATTTTTACTCAAATAAACATTATCATACACATTTACCAATCTCCACAAAAATATAGAAATTATATGTATATTGCATTAAATAAGGTTATAAAAACAACATGTTCCATTATATTTTATTTATACATACATACATATATCAATACATATGTCTATTAATTTATCTATATCTTAGCATATTAGTTATATATTATTTTTACTCAAATAATCATTATCATACACATTTACCAATCTCCACCGGAATATATAAATTATATGAATATTGCATTAAATAAGATTATAAAAATAGCATGTTGCATTATATTTTATTTATACATACATACGCATATCAATACATATGTCTTTTAATTTATATATATCTCAACATGTTAGTTATTAATATTTTATACATCCTTTTTATTATTTTAAGACTGATATTAAGAAGCCATTAAAGGATTTTGTAGAATTCATAGTCAAATCTCGGTTTCAAGTAATGTCAAGAAAGGGTATTAGATGTAGTCTGGATGCTTATTTGCAATGACCAAAGGTTTGAAGAAAGCCGTGAAGGTAACCATATTGAGAATGAGGACGTAGGTCCATCATTCTCTATGTGTGGACCATTGGAATTATCGAGAGATGTTATTGATTCGAAAGAGAAAGATGAGGAGAGTGAGGATGAATTTTTTAACAAATGCACAATTTTTGTTTAATAATGAGTGATCTGCATTCACTATAATTCATACATTATGTAAAATATTTTTATGTTGTCTTTCAAATTACGAATATGTTTAAACTTTGCTTTAAGAATGTTTTTATGGTTTTCACTTTCCTTTTTCACTTTCTTAAGGTTTTGCAAATGGGGTAGCAAGCTAAGTGGGCTTGATTGTGGGGAAAACTCCACAATTAAGCGCGCTTGAGTCAGAGGAGTTCTGGGATGGGTGATCTCCTGGGAAGTCCTGGTTACCGGGTGCAAGCCCCGGAAGTGATGATTGATGCCATGTGATTCGTTCTCCACATTTCACTAGTTTCAATCCCACTTCTTCACCCCTGTGAGCATCACCCGATGCAATGAGTGCTAAGTGAACTATTCAAAAATCATGAGAAATTAGTCAGTTACGACTACCTCTCATGGAAATGGTCATACGTTTGAATGACTTACTTAACGCAGTTGAATCCCAAAAATGATATCTAATATAATGCACTGCGTAAATCCCCCATACTTAAAATCTCAATAGTTTTGAGAATTTTGTTAGGTTTTAGACTGTAATTTTGTGAGAGGTATTCTTAGTCACTTATGGGTTTATATTCTTCTGTTCAATAAGTGTATGGAAAAACCAGCGAATAAAAACTATCTTTAAAATCAATCCAAATGCTGATTGCTAGCTGTGAAGAAGACATGATAGAACATCATTTTTTCGCTTCAATGTTTAGAGACAGTGCCTCATATGTTAATATTTCTTTATTTTTAGGGGCTCAAGTATCCTTGGAGTCATGAATTTAGAGTGTTTTAACTCTCATTGTGTCATTATGTAACTCTTTTTCCAGTAATAGATGTTGTATTTCTCCTAGTGAAGAATAAAAGAAAAATGGAATCCATTATAACATCTTATTGCGTAGGTGACAAGTAGACCTCATTTCTCATTGCTTAGAAAAATGTGCATATGGAACCACGACCTATTTGATATGTATAGACAAATCATGGGACTCCATGGATATGGGGCACTATATTGTTTCTGAGTTACTCCACACATGCATATGTAGAATGTGATGCACTATGAAAGAATCTGTGGCAAATGGATGTGGTACATTAAGCAGAGATCTCTTTAAGCAAATGGTGTCATCCAAAACCTATTGTTGAAGCAACCAATATACAACAATATAATATGATTCTTCTAATTTGTCATCCCTTAGCTTTACATTTTTTATGATAATAAAATATCAGAGCACCCTTTGGTTGTTGCTTTCAACAATGAGAGAGGAATCTAACCGCACATCATCTTAATGTTTCAATTATTTATTTTAATTTTGTATTAACAACTTAACATAAATGCATTAAACGATCTAGATCTAATACAACAATTATTATTTCAAATCAAAATACAAATTTTAAGTTCCACAATTCCAATTTAACAATCCTATCGGTGTCCCCTTACCATTAGACGTACAAGTGGAAACAATAAATCCTTACACTTATTCTCAACACTGCTTCAAAAGGCAGGAGCCCAACGTGTAGGAAACGTTAATATGACCTATAGGTTTTCATATTTACATTATCTTCTCTCTTTTATTTTTTCTTGTTTTCAGAAATAATTTTTATTATTATTATTATTATTATAGCAAAAGGATTAATATATTGTTATATTATCAATAACAAGCGTAATATACAGTTGCTACTTAGTACCTGTCTCTTATGCAAAAAGTAGAGAACCCTTATGGGGTGAATGTGATCATATATCTTAGTTATATTAAGTGTATGATTTAAGCACGACAAACTTAATGGAGGTGGAATCAAATCACTAATAATCTATTGGTACATGATAACATAGTTTTGTGAAAAAATGGTTGGCAAAAATTAAATAACTAGCAACTTGCCCAAAATGGTGCAACAGTATGCTGATAGGATTGTTAAATTGGAAAAGTTCTAGATTGGTTTCATAAGTATGCCATAGTTCCTAAACGCATCGATATGCATAACTAGCTATGATATACAAGTATTTCAGGGAAATTGGAAACATGCTCTCTTTTTTAAAATTCATAGTACTGGGGTGGATGATTTTGAAGAATGCCATGGGGCCTGTCTAGAAAGTTTGGAAATAGCCCTACAAGAAGTACTTCTTTGAGTACAGGATCGAAGGACCTTATGATAATGGAATTTTAAGATAGGTCAAACCCTTTGGAACTGGATTTATTTAGACTACAACATTCTATTTGTTATTCCTCTTCATTGGGATTTAGTCATTTAATGAAGATAACATACCATTGAAATTGCAGCCAATACAGATTGAGATCTTTTCTCATACCTAAGTCATATCTTGGCCTAGATTGGAACCTCCACATAGTTCCAACAATAAATTGGTGCTATAAGGTTACTTTGTGCCTCTTAATATGGCATGTCAGAACTTTATGGTTTAGTTATTTCTTGGGATGATGCATTGAAAACTATGTGATCACTTATTTTCCACAATAGACTGTATGGTGAGAACTTATATCTATACACAACAAGGCCTTGATATGTTTTAATGTTTGGAAGAAATAGATCATTCCTCTTAATGCCATATACATTTCTTCTATGCCAAAAATGTGTTTCAATTTTATGACAATATCCACTCGTATCTAGAAAGTGTTGGCATTAATGATGTTAAAGTGGAATCTTCAATTATATATACACATACACATTCAATCTTAAAATAGTAACAAGGTATTTAGTTTTAAAATAATAATAACACAATTTTTAAAATGATTTTATAACACAATCTTTAAACTATTTTTGTTTAATTATCACAATGTTTAAGAGAACATTACACTCTAAAAATAATAAAAATTAAATAAATTATTTTATTAAAAATCCATAAAAATATTATCAAATTAATAAATTATACATTCTATCATTTAAATTTATAAAATAATATATTTTAATAAAAAAAAATTCATAAAATGTTAATAAATAATTAATTAACCAATTATCTTTTATATTTCACAATTACTCAAAAATTTATTAATATTTATATTAAATAATTTTTCAAAATGATATTTATTAAACATTACAAAGATTATTAAATGTTATGTAATGGGATTGCAATTTTATATTTCCAACCAAATACACTTTCAAGAAAATAAAAGTAACTGCAAGTAAAACAAAACTTAAAGAAACGCATAAAAAGAAGGCATTTTTAGTGTGACAACATTGCCTTCATTTCACTTGCATTTATCAAACATGAAATTAATATTTATAAATCTTTTACCTTGAGTTTAGAATTTCATTAATATAAATATTATTTTTTGTTTTTAATAAAAAATAGGCACTTACTAGCAATGTTTTTAAATATTACACGGGTTGTAATATATATCATTGAATCTAGAAAATAATATATACATTCAAAGATATAAACGTAACGCAAGTAAAAGGCATTTTTACCGTGATGCCATTGCCTTCATTGCATTTGCATTTATCAAACATGAAATTAAAATTTATAAATATTTGACATTGAAATTAGAATTTCATTAATATAAATATAATTTTTTGTTTTTTAATTAAAAAATATGTATTTAATAACAATGTGTATAAATATTGTACGGATTGAAATATATATCATTAAATTTAAAAATGATTATATATCTTCTTTTTCTTTTCAGAGGAAAAAAACCAATATAGATTTATATTAAGAAAATATAAAAAGTCTTCAGTACATAGACAGATGAAAGAGCTATAAGATAAGCCCCCCACTATTTGCAGAATAACAATAGACAGATAGTCCAAATCAACCAGTGACTGAAACAGGAAAAACATAAGACAGATGAATGAGCTATAAGATAAAGCCCCCCACTATTTGCAGAATAACAATAGATAGATAATCCACATCAACCAGTGACTAAACCAGGAAAAACCCTTAAAACACATCTATATAGCCCGCTTGTCCAAACCCTTAAAACACATCTATATAGCCCGCTTGTCCAAGATTGCCACAGATTACAAAACTGGAAGAAACAGCCCACATAATGTAGAAGGATCTGACAACTTCTCCTTTTAACAGAGATCCAAAAAGACTAAATCCATCGATGCCAGAAAATAAGCAGCCGCGGAGTCATGTATCATGAACATTTGGCGAGAGGACATTTTGGTGAGAAGATTCATGGAAAGCCAGGATCTTCTGAAGAATAGCATGTAGGGGTTCCCTTGAACCTTGGAAGATATGTGCATTTCGCCAGATCCACATGAACCAACAGGATATAATAAACAGCGACCTCCAGGATGAGGATTGCCTACTCCACCATATAAAAGCATCCTGAACCAAAGAAAAATCATGTAAGGAAAACCAAACTATAAAGACAAATCATACTAGATATTGAGGGTCGAGGCGCATTGAAAGAACATATGCAGATTTGATTCCTCTTCGTTGCAGCACATGGGACATCTGCTCGGGCCCTGCTAAATTTTTCTCTGAAGAACCTCCCAAGTAAGATTTTTATTCCAATATAACAGCCAGGAAAAAATGATCGTTTTGAGAGGACATGTAGCCTCCCAAAAGCGGGAAAGAAAAAATGTTAAGCTCCATTAGTTTATGCAAAATTGCTGCCTAAAATTATGGAATTTAAACTGCAGTCTTTCCTTAACTTATGGAAACCAACTGCAGTAGTTTCCTTAAGTTAAGGAAATCAACTGCAGCTAATAAATTTATTGTTAGGAGCTACTGAAGTGGTCCATTACTCCATCTGGAGTTCTCTGCCTTGATCTGTGGGACATCTGACACATAGCTATCAGAAGCTTGATGGAAGCTTGGCTATAAATTCATCTGTTGGTCCCCAAGCTCATATCTCAATCCCCTTCAGTTTTACACCATCTAGCTGAGATAGTAGAGCTTGGAAGTGCCTTCAGATCTTTTGTGTCCTTTTTCTTTTTGGTTGGATTGAAGCTGGAGTGCTGAAGAAGAAGCTTGTCTTCTTTCCCTTTTGCTTGTGCAGCTGGAGCGCGGTGTTTCAGAAGGAAATTGCATCAAGAGTTTCACCAATGGCTGGAGGTAATCCGTATCCCTGGGCATTAAGTTTCAACGATTCTTTTCAGTTCTTTCCGCATGCAGAATCGCTGTTTAAGTTTATAATTGTCTAACATTTCGTATCAGAGCCCTTTTACCTCTGCCTTGTTGTGTGTTGGCCAAGAAAACGTCTGAGCGCTTGTTACTGTTGTAGCTTTTGTATACCATATCAAACAAAGCTCAAATAAATAAATTAGTCATTTGCTGTACCGTTATTGTTTTGCAATTTGGGTTTGCCGTGGATTTTAATGATTGCAGAAACGTTTGAAATGCCAATTCGGGCATTAAGTTAAGTCTTAGAATTCAACCCGGGCCCTGTAATTTAATTAACATTTTCAATTCAATAAACCCTCGCCAGAATGGAAAATTGTAAAGGAAAAGCTTTCCAAATCTGAAACTATTTCAAAAGATCACAAAGCTGAATTTTATTTTTTTTTTGGTCGTTTAAAGACAAGTATAGATATCCTCAGTAAGAAAGAAAGACGGTGCTTTTTTAGACTTGGGGGCATTTCCCAAAGGTAGAAGGTTCGGCGTTTGTTCATTATTGGACATTTGGATATATGTCCGGGAGATGACATGGTTGGAAGCTTTTGATGTCTTGTCAGAACTTGCGAGCCGAAATCTCATGCATCTCACAGGCTATGGCGAAGGATATTAAACTTGTTTTCATCTGCATCCTTTAATCATTGCTTCCACGGCTTTATTTGTTTCTCAAATTAAACTCCTATGCTTGTGGCATCGTTAGAGCACGCACTTTGCGGAAAAATTCATTTTTATTACCAGGTGTTAAAATTCATAAAAAGAAATTTAAGATACGAGTTTATTTACGTGATTTGTTAAATATTTAGAAACCAGAAGGATAACATAAATTGATAGGCTCCTATCAAACTAGAGATCAAGAGAACCCTATGAGTTCACCATCATTGCATTGGTTAGTTCATTGTTATTTCATCGGTTAATGTGTCAAGATTTGGATGTGGAGGAATGCGGCCATTGATTATGACTGCACTTCTGAGCTTTCTTTTTTCTCAGCATGATAAACATGTTATTATGTTTGTCAAAATGCCTCTCGTGAATTACATGATAAACATGTTATTTTGTTTGTAAAGTTTGCCTACCGTATCCCAAACTTTACCATATGTTATGTCCACGTGAATGAGGGGATTAATATACATTATGGTTTTGGTTATAACAATATTCCTTTTCATATAATCATACCATTACCTTGCCACGTATTTGTGATACGTTGGTTTTTGTTTTATATGGTATTTACATAACCATTTCATGACCTCCATTTTCAGTAACAAGATACCCGGATTCTATCGAACTAAAGCTTGTTTTCTTTATCGAGAAAATTAAAGAGAGATTGCCATCGCGGTTTTTATTTTTTATTTTTCCCCTTTTATTTTTGGAAGTCTCGCACTCAATTGCAAGTATGCAGATATGAAATTATGCAGGTATGCATGGTTTGCCTATTGTTATATGAATTCAAGGGCTAATTGTTTACAACGGCATTTTAGATTTTTGAATAGGCACAGTTGTTTATGGAAGCCAGACATTCAAGATTTGAATAGGCACAGTTGTTTACGGAAGCCAGACATTCAAGATTCCACTCCATTTAACTTGTAACTGCTTTGTTTTCTGAATTATTTAAAATCAGGGGCAAGGCACTATGGATAAAGACCATGACTTTAGCCAAAACTTGGGAGTCATAATGTCATCCTCAAGAGAACGAAAAATTTTCCACAAATCTTTTCGCAAAAGACTTGAATGAAACTTGCTTTCTTGATAGCGATCAGAATACGACTTCCGTCTAGCATTTTCAGCATTTCTTTCATATTCTAAGGGGTATTTCCCACATCAAATAATGAAAATAAAATTGATGATTTTATATTTAGTAAACCCAACGGTTAATCATGTAGAAAATTCTTCTAACTGAAAAGCTGCAATCTTTATATGTAGAGAATTATTCTAACTGAAAAGTTGCGATCTTATGTGTAGAGAATTCTTCTAATTAAAAAAAAAAAAAAAAAAATCTCCGGGTTTGGTTTATAAGATGAACAATCAATTTGCTGTCATTTACGGTAATGCTGACTGCCTTAATTTTGATTTTGTGAAGAATTATTGCAGTTATGTTATATGGAGTTTAAAATGTCATTTTGACTTACTCCCTTCAGTAAACATTATTTTTCTCTCTGGTTAAGTTTTGTTTATACAACAAAATAATGTCTAGTGATCCATATAATTTTAATTAATTAGAGAATAGCCACAGCATCTTTAATTAAATAAAATTATATATTTTGTTTGATAAGATCACATAAAGTTTATTTAGACATTAAATTGTAATTAATTACACTGAATATAATAAATTTTATCCCACAGGAATCTTTATTATATTTATGTAATTAATTAGGATAAAATTTCATAACCTACCCACAGGAGTTATGAATTAATAAGTTTTATCATAAAGTTTTATTGAATCTGTTTGAATTGAAAATTTAGCCCACAGGCAATTTTCATGTCATTTGATTCAATTCTTTTTAGCATCATCATAAAGTTTTATTGAATCTGTTTGAATTGAAAATTTAGCCCACAGGCAATTTTCATGTCATTTGATTCAATTCTTTTTAGCATGTTTTACATTGGTAAAACATGAAAGTTCATAAAGTTTTATTGAGTCTGTTTGAATTGAAAATTTAGCCCACAGGCAATTTTCATGTCATTTGATTCAATTCTTTTTAGCATCATCATAAAGTTTTATTGAATCTGTTTGAATTGAAAATTTAGCCCACAGGGAATTTTCATGTCATTTGATTCAATTCTTTTTAGCATCATCATAAAGTTTTATTGAATCTGTTTGAATTGAAAATTTAGCCCACAGGCAATTTTCATGTCATTTGATTCAATTCTTTTTAGCATGTTTTACATTGGTAAAACATGAAAGTTCATAAAGTTTTATTGAGTCTGTTTGAATTGAAAATTTAACCCACAGGCAATTTTCATGTCATTTGATTCAATTCTTTTTAGCATGTTTTACATTGGTAAAACATGAAAGTTCATAAAGTTTTATTGAGTCTGTTTGAATTGAAAATTTAACCCACAGGAAATTTTCATGTCATTTGATTCAATTCTTTTTAGCATGTTTTACATTGGTAAAACATGAAAGTTCATAAAGTTTTATTGAGTCTGTATGAACTGAAAATTTAGCCCACAGGCAATTTTCATGTCATTTGATTCAATTCTTTTTTGCATGATTTACACTGGTAAAACATGAAAGTTATTAAGCCTCAATTTTAACATAAGCATGTGATCCTTTTGATGCAGCAGTACAACCTGGAAATTTCTCTGAAATTCGTTGTGACATTCCCGAACTTAAGGAAATAATCTCATTTGTTTGTTATGAATCTAATATGGTTAACGTTAATATTAACACATGGTGGATTGATTCTGGATCAACAATTCACATTTCGAATTCCTTACAAGGTTTGCAAAACCTAAGGAAGCCAGTGGGGAGTGAGCAAAGCATCTTATCAGGAAACAAGATGAGCTCACATGTGGAAGCTATAGGAACATGTTATTTAACTTTAAGTAGTGGGTTTGTTTTGAAGTTAGAAAAGACCTTTTATGTTCCAAGTTTTTCTAGAAACTTGATCTCAGTTTCAAGGCTTGTACCTTTTGGATATTCCTTAAACTTTTTAGAAAAGAATTTTTCAGTCTATTCTATAAATCTGATTATGTTGGGAATGGTATTTTGTCTAATGGTCTTTACTGCGTTAATATACAAAACAATGTCACATATGATTCAATGCATGTTTACACTGGCACTAAAAGACGATAGTTATTAACACTTCTTCATTAATAACACTTCGTCATTAATGATTGACAACACTTCTTCATTAATAACACATCTTCATTAATTCCCCTCTAGTCATGGTGAGCAATTGGTTTGCAAGCTCAAGAAGTCATTATATGGTTTAAAACAAGCATCCTGCCAATGTTATTTGAAATTCCATAATGTAATTTCTTCTTTTGGTTTTGTAGAAAACATTATGGATCAATGAATATACCTGAAGGTTAGTGGGAGTAAAATTTGTTTTCTTGTTTTATATGTGGATGACCTTTTTGCTAGCAACCAATGATAAGGGTTTACTACATGAGGTGAGACAATTCCTCTCTAAAAGTTTTGATATGAAGGATATAGGTGAGGCATCTTATGTCATTGGCATTAAGATCCATAGAGACAGATTTCGAGGCATCTTGGGTCTGTCACAGGAAACCTATATTAATAAAATTTTAGAGAGATTTCGGATGAAGGATTGTTCACCAAGTGTAGCTCCCATTGGAAATGTTGGGACGATGTCAGAGTCATCCAGGTTTAGACCACTGGAGAGCTGCAAAGAAAGTAATAAGGTACTTTCAAGGGACCAAAGACTACATGCTTATGTATATCCTGTTTGAGGCTGCTTTACATGGTGTATGGCTTAAGAATTTCATTTCTGGGCTTAGAATTATGGATTCTATCTCTAAGCCATTGAGAATATATTGTGATAATTCAGCTGCTATTTTTATGGCTAAAAAAGTGGGAGTCGAAATAAACGCATCGACATTAAGTATTTAGCTATAAGGGAACGTGTTAAAGTGGTCATTGAGCACGTCAGCACTGAGTTAATGATCGCTGATCCTTTGACTAAGGACATGCCACCGTTTAAATTCAAAGATCATGTATTGAATATGGGACTTGGTTCCATTATGCAGTTTTTCATTGTATGGACAATGTTAATGAAATTCTTAATTATTGTGATGTTTTTTCTCATATTTATGTGCACCTTAAGTTGATTTGAGAAAATTCATTTAAGAAGGACCAAGAATAAACATAGGGTTTATTCATTAAGAAATTGTTGCCACATAAATTATAATAAGAATAAATACATAGTAATACATGGAAGATAATACTCGTCATTAGAGGACTTATCGCCATGATTCATGTATCTATTACTTAATACAGATTATCAATGGTTTTTAAGTTGAGACATTAAGTTTGGAAGTATGGACCAAGTGGGAGAATGCTAAGCTCCATTAGTTTATGCAAAATTGCTGCCTAAAATTATGGAATTTAAACTGCAGTCTTTCCTTAACTTATGGAAACCAACTGCAGTAGTTTCCTTAAGTTAAGGAAATCAACTGCAGCTAATAAATTTATTGTTAGGAGCTACTGAAGTGGTCCATTACTCCATCTGGAGTTCTCTGCCTTGATCTGTGGGACATCTGACACATAGCTATCAGAAGCTTGATGGAAGCTTGGCTATAAATTCATCTGTTGGTCCCCAAGCTCATATCTCAATCCCCTTCAGTTTTACACCATCTAGCTGAGATAGCAGAGCTTGGAAGTGCCTTTAGATCTTTTGTGTCCTTTTTCTTTTTGCTTGGATTGAAGCTGGAGTGCTGAAGAAGAAGCTTGTCTTCTTTCCCGTTTGCTTGTGCAGCTAGAGCGCGGTGTTTCAGAAGGAAATTGCATCAAGAGTTTCACCAATGGCTGGAGGTAATCCGTATCCCTGGGCATTAAGTTTCAACGATTCTTTTCAGTTCTTTCCGCATGCAAAATCGCTGTTTAAGTTTATAATTGTCTAACAAACAACGGATGAAGACTCCCTCCAAAGACACAGATCAAATCAACGTAAATAAGCTTCACGCTGGCAGGCTTATTGGTTCTTTTTAAGCTCCAAACAAAAATGATTATATATCTAATGTATATCTAACCAATTATATCCTAACTTATCCAAACATTTAATATATTGCGATATATAGTTTAATGTATATCAATGCAATTTTACGATAAGTTGTAACTCAGATCTATGTTCATAAGAAACATATGATGGCGCTGAAGATAACTAGCTAGGGGGTGAAGCTATTAGGCTTAAATCTGATTTGAGCCTTAGCTACGTCTGCTCAATGTGAAGGATGTATCTGCTCTCCTCTATAGCTTAAATCCATGAAAAATCTTGTGTAACGAGGAGTCAGAAAATATGCAACTAATTTGCATGCATAACTCGAAAAGTTGGTTTTTGGAACATATGAGAGTTAACAAAAATGTTTTGCATGCACAACTCCACAAGGAAACTCCCATTTATGGAATCAGAGATAACAAAAATGGAGAAGAGATTAGAGGACTCGATCCTAGGATGAACCAATTGACATGTGTCAAATTCACATTTGAAGTAGGATAATGAAAATTGGAGTCTCTAATTGGCTTGATTGCTTAGGATTAGGATAATGAAAATTAGAGTTTCTCATTGGCTTGATTGCCTAATCTGCCTTGGCAATCCCGCAAAGAAATGCCTATCAACTTAATTAAACAATAAAAACAAATATTATGATTCATAAAATATATTAATGAAAAATGTGAAAAAACTTTGTTTCTAAAAAAAAACATTGAAAGAGTACAACAATTAATAGAAAGTAAGCAATGAATGATTATATGTTAATAAAGTCTTTTTACTGTGACTTTTTGGAAGCTTTTCCAGGGTTTTTTCGGATCTATTTTCTTTAAAATCCTACAAGAATTTATTGAAATCGTAAGCTTGATGGGTAACCCCTACACAATCTAAGTGCCCTAGGGGTTTTTCAGGGTGCTAAATCCATATATACAGTGAAAAAACTTGTTTAAATAACACAAATCAAGATTTCACCTTAAAAAATTTCCACCGATTCCTTCACCAGACAATCCAAAAATGGCACTAAAGAAAACTCCTATGTTTAATAAATAATTATAGTTAAAAATAAGTATGATAATGAATGAGAAAAAAATAATTATAGAAAAATCCATATATTTATGTTTTTTTGGAAAAGAAAATATTAATTATGGAAAAATCTATATATTTGTTTTTTTTTTTTCGAATAATTAATTTATGAAGACACTTAACGATTAGAGGCTTATTTTTTTTTAAATAATTTTTAAATTCTGAAAAATTTATTTTAAACCATATAAAATTAGTCCTATTAATCAAAAATAAAAAATTCAAAAAGTAATTTTCAACTTTTAAATTTAATATTTAATTTTACTAAAACTTTAATAAACTTTTCTAAATATTTACGAATTAAATAAACTTTTCTAAATATTTAGAAATTAATTAAAAGTCAAAATATTTTTATCCAAATAAATTACATTATAAGTATAATAAACACATTTCTGATATCATTTGATTTTTTGAATTGTAATATTTGACACTGCCAAAAGTTCAAACTCAATATTGGATATTCAATTTTCCAACTTTCGGCTTGGTGTGAATATTGAGTGGCAGGTTATAAGCGGTAATTTTTGAATTGTAATATTTAACACTTTGCTAAAAGTTCAAACTCAATATTGGATATTCAATTTTCCACCTTTCGGCTTGGTGTGAATATTGAGTGGCAATTTATAAACGGTGGAGATAAAAATAAAGATTGTATTGCTTTATCGCCTTTAAGAAAAAGCATTTTTCTAATATCATTTAACTTTTAGAATATGTAGTATTTAACACTTTACTAAAAGTTCAAACTCAATATTGAATATTCAGTTTTTCACCTTTCGGCTTCGTGGGAATATTGAGTGGCAATTTAGAGATGGTGGAAAAAAAAAATTATTGCTTTAAGGTTTTGAAATATTATTTTTTTAATGTTGTAATTATTTTTTAATTATAATTATATATATGTATTAATATCATATTTCAGAATAGGTATGATAAGATTGTTTTTAATGAGTTGTTTTTAGTGTGATTTTTTGGAAGTTTTTTAGTGGGTTTTTCTGGTTTAATTTTTTTAAAATTTGGAGGAATTTATTGAAATAACAAGTTTAATAGGTAACCTTGCACAACGGAAGTATTCCAGGAATTTTACGGGTGTTGAATCCATATATACAGTGAAAAAATCACTTTAAATAACCCAAATCAAGATTTCACCTCAAATTTTTTGGCCAGATTCTGGCATTGGAAAGTTCAAAAAGTCGCACTAAAGACAACCTCCTTTTTTAAATCTATCATGTTTAAACATTTCATCATTTTTCTTTAATGCTACTTATTAATTGTATTTGCTATTTTTCTATCTTTTCATATGAAAAAAATGTCTCTACATAGGTTTCTTTTTAGATGACATATTTGTAAACAAGGAGCCACTGCGGTGGCGGAAGTCCCTGCCGAGGTTTGCAAGGACAACACAAATGGATTGTATACTATCTGATTTGAAATGGGATTTGAAATGGAACTGAAATAGTTCACCTAGAGCTGTCAAATCCACGGTGATGTGCGAAATTTGATATGCAATTGGGTTTTATTCGAAACCTATGGATTTTGTTTTAGTTAGACCTACTGATTAGCTAAAACAGAGCTTATGAAGGGTGCAATTTTTCCTTTTCCTTTTGCTTTTGCGGTCACAGATTGTATTTCCATTAACTTATTTACATGGTGTTAGCGTAGGGTTGCTTATTGAAAAGACGAAAACATAGGTAAAATAATACCAAATACAATACAAACCTATTGTCATGTAAATTGTTTGTCTATTGTCATGTAAATTGTCGTATTACAATAATATGCAATGTAAAAAAACACAAAGAACATGTTAAAATGTAAAAATATTTTGCTAAAACTGATTGCTATCATCTTCCAATCATCCAATATTAATTTATTCTGAATTAAATTAAATACAGGACACAAACAGAAACAGTTCAAGCCATGTAAAAAACTAAAAATTCTTTTATTGTAAATGTTGAAAAAAAAAAGATGTAACATAGCATCCACAAGTAGTGTAGACTTTAAGTGTTACATTATTATTTCTTATAACATATTAGTAGAATAATTGAATATATATATATATATATATATATATATATATATAAAAGTAATATCAAATTTCAAATATAATTATGTAATGATGTATAACATAAAAAATAAAAATAAACTAGTTAAGACAATTATTTGGTAAAATTGAATACACATTTTCACTCGGAAATTTAATTAATTCATAAAAAATAATAAAATTTATTAAAAATTTATAATAATAAAATAAAATAAACTGGTTAAGACAATTATGTGGTAGAATTAAATAGACATTTTCACTCCAATCCAAACAACAAATATTACTAAAGTGAAAATACTAAAACATGGTCTTACTTTTCTCATCTACTTTTCTATTCATTCATTAACTTTATAACTTTATATACCTATGACACTTACTTTAAGACAAACTAACTAATAAGTAATCAGTAACATAATTGCGTTGCCAACTTGACACAGAACTCTCATTATATTATTATATACTTGCATATATTATATTATATATACTTGCCCCATTGGCACAGTTATATATACAACACGGGGCACCATAAGCTCTATCCCATTTTCACTGAGGTAGGGAATTTCAATGTTTTAAGCCGAAGTGAATTTGAAAGATGGAGATTTTCACTTCGAAAGATGGAGATTACAATCTTGAACCATAGGCTTTATATGATAAAGACTTTCCAGCCTTCTTTCTTGAACCTTTACCCACAATTATCCAAAAAAACAAAAACTAACAAAACAAGATGGCTTACAACAAGCTCATTATGACTAAAATTTGATGCGACAACAGAAATTTCAATTTCCATAAACATTTCAGCTTAATATATTAATAATACATTAATATGTAATATTTAGAAAATTAAAAAATATCAATAATAAATAAATATTTCAGCTTAATAACTAATATAAATTCAATTTCCATAAACATTTCAGCTTAATATATTAAAAATACATTAATATGTGATATTTAGGAAAATAAAAAATATCAATAATAAATAAATATTTCAGCTTCAACGTGAAGCAAGTTAAACATTGAAATGCATAAATAAATATTTCCTCTTCAACGTGAACAAGGTAAAACACTAAAAACATAAATACATGTTTAACGTGAAGAAGGTAGAAAACTAAAATAAATATGTAAAAATTGGTTTGAAGTAGCAATGGAATTTAAAATATTGAAAGTACATTTTCTTGGTAAATGAGTAGAAATTGCAAGTTAAATAGTTCTATTACAGTAAGACCATAATCTGAAGAATTACTTGCAAAGTGCAGAACGTTCGCAGGGGGAAAACCAGAATGAGTGCTCATGTACACATGCGTACGATTAAGTTACTCTTCCAAATTTCATATTTTATAAAATATTTTAAGCAATACTAAAATTTTTAACAAAAGCATTTCAGTATTTTTTCATGATAAAAATATGAAAATTACAGATTCAAGTGAATTCTACCTGCAGTCAGAAGTGGAGATGAAATATTTTGAATGGTTATTTGGCCATTCGGACTAGTCTCTGCCTTTTAAATACTGGCCATGTCAAACTATCCTCCAAAGGAAAGGTCGGGCTCTGCTTGTCGTGTGGGAGTATGCGGCCACTTGCATGGACGATCCCCATATCGTGGCTGATGGTTTCACATATGAGTACAACACCATTACTTGGCTTGAAAACAAGATCAATACGTCCTCAATGACTAATAACCAGACCCTAGACAATAAGTTCCTCATTCCAAATCATGCACTTAGGTCTGCAATCCTAGAGTGGAAAATTAAATCTGGATTCAACAATGCAGATTATGACACTAAACAATACTTGGAAAGACATAAAACTTCAAATAAAACCACCAAATTTCAGAATAAAAGAGATTTTCCATTCATAGTCAGGCTTGCAAAGGTTAATAATGCATATTTTCAATAATAACTCTTTTCAAAATAGAAAGATGATACTATTTACCGCAAAAGGCTCCGGATTTTGGAATGTTTGACACATTGTCTGTTATGATAGAAGGTTAGAAACAGAAGCATATGGACAAACCTTAAATATGAAATTGGAAAAACCACCTCGGAAGCATATAGCAAAGAAATAATAATGAAATGAGAGTGAAATTAATTCCTGATGAATTAAGAAAACATTTTATATAGTGAAAGCTTGAGTGATAGAAGCAAAACTATTACCATGAATAGACTAAGGGAACAGTGCAAAGAGTTACATGCCATCAAATAACCATGTTAAACGTTTGTAGAAATTCAACATTTTTTTATCGTGAATATTATATTAGATGGGGAATGCTTCGTTCGGTCTGGGAACTTGCAAGTTGTAAAGGTGAAGCTGCGCTCGACGCTCTCTGCTCCTCAAGTTGTAAAGGTGAAGCTCTGCTCTTTGCTCCTCAAACTAGTTGTTCCACACTCTCTGCTCTGAACTTAGTCCGCACTCCTGACAAGGCATTTGTAGACCACCATGGACACCTCTGCATATGCAAACAACTGGCACTTGCAAGATGCAGGACATTGCATGCATGACACGGAGAATAGGTAGCAAAAACTTAGGACAAACTAATAATGAATGATATTTAATTTATTTTAAGACTTGATTTGCAATGAAACATTATATAATAACATGACATATATGTTAAACTACGCTATCTTAAAATATAAATATATGTAATTATGAAATTTAATTTTTGCATCCTTGTATGCCATTTAAAATATGGTTGGTTATTTATAATTATTTATTTCACATATTCACATTGATATTAAAATAGGAAATAAATTTCCTAAACCTTAAGGATCAACCATATTTCTTCGGCTTACTAATGGTAAAAATAATGGATAGAAAAATATCAACTATTATTATTAAATGTATACATATACAATAAATTCTCATTTTGCATAATAATTGAGAGATATATTAAAGGACGTAATTTTTTAAAAAAGAAAGCATAATAATTTTTTAGTTTGGTCCTATAGCACCAAAAATAAATATATTGAGATTTAAGTGATTCTTGAAAATCACCACAATTTATAAAAGTGATGCTCCAAACATAAAGTTATGTCAATTAGAAAAGGACAACGCCTAAAAATAAAATAATAATGAATGGTATTTTAATTTACTTCAAGACTTGATTTGCAAGTAAACACTATAGAATAACATCGCGTATATGTTAAATCACACTATCTTAAAATATATGTAATTATTATAGAATTTAATTTTTGTATCTTTACATGCCATTTAAAGCATGCTTGGTTATTTATAATTGTTTATTTCACATATACACATCAATATTAAATAAGAAAATAAATTCTAAACCTTAAGAATGCAATATGCCATCAACCATACTTCTTTCGGTTACCAATGGGAAAGTTTATTACTAAAGAAATAATGAACAAGAAAAATTCAACTATTATCATCAAATATAATTATATACAATAAATTCTCATTTTTAATAAAAATGAATAAAACACATTTTCAAAATTTTATAATTATTAAAGACATAGTTTAACAAATATATAACAACAATGTAAAACTAGAACCCGACACGACAAATTTTCTTACGTTTATATAATTTCCATTATCTTCGTCTATAAATTACTTATTAGCAAACTACTTATATAAATTACTCAATCTTTATCTGTAAATTACTTATTGGTAAACTACTCATTTATGACGCGCACCCTAAATAATTGGACCTCAAATTTAAAGTAATTTGTTTTCACCCTCAAATACTTTTGAGAATAAAAAATTGTTCCACAAAACGTTAAATTTCTGCGACCCACACTCCAATTTTCACATTCCACTGGGTATTCTGGTCCACCGATATGGCTCTGATGTACATTGCCTCAATAAGTCTGTACCCGTATATGATTTTTATGGAAAACATTTTTTATTTCACTAATGTATAATGTATGTTTATCTGTGAAAACTTTGGATAACAAAAACTTTTTATCTCTGAAAATTTTGGGTATCTTATTTTTACCCCGTACATAATGTCTTGAAAACTGCGAAGCGCGCAATAAGACCCCCAACTTTGTTGTACAATAAAAAATTACATAATAAATTTTATATTATTTTGTAATATGAAAACTTTGGTTAAAGTTGTGATGTACAACAATATTTTTTGGTCAAACAAGAGATTAATACTAAGTCAACACAATCGATCGCTAAGAGTCCCAAGCAGGGACTAATAATCTTTGCAATTAAAGATTGTGTTTTTGAATCAGATTATTGTTTCCATTAAAATTCTACAATAATTTTGTTGAATAAAAATTAACTCAAGTCTAGTTCTATGAGTAAGTCTACAATAATTTTGTTCCATAAGAATTAACTCAAGTCTAGTTCTATGAGTATTTTAACGTAGAGACACCAACCTTATCATATGGGGTTTGATATGTCTCAATAAAATTATCCAACAAGTTTTTGTTTTTATAATGATTTTTCTCTTCTCGCAAGTAGAATGGAATATTCAACATCTAACCTAGGTAGTGTTTGAGGAAGTAAATATAGAAACAGGGTTAAATTTGATGAATCATATTTTGAATACGAGGTCATAGCTGTCCTAGAAACATAACTTGTCATCTATGATCTTTTTATAGTCTTATTATCATTTGAAATAAGAAAAAATAAACATGTAGAAAAGATATTTTCCATGTATTCTAGAGTCTAATTAAAGTTAATATATTTCATGAGAGGTGAGGAAGATTGAAAAAAAATTGAATTCACAAATTAAAGTGATTTTTTTAGTTGTTAATAATAATATTGGTCCACATGTGAAAGAATTTGTAATAGATAGTTACATTCCATTTCTCTGTAGTAAACACATTTTTATTATGGAGTCTTCATTTCTAAATGGGGAGAAACTTTATCTTTAACTACATTTTTAAAGATCAAAGAGTTGAATATTGAAAAAAGGATTTATTCTTCTTCGCTATTTTGGTTAATGAACATAGTACTTATAAGAAGAATTTCAGTGTAAATCACATGTAGAAAACCGTTGTCTCAGGACAAGTTGACATGGCTGCATATTAAATAGGGAGAGCAGATCCTCCAAACGGCTAGATTGACTAGGTTGACCATCAACAGCTATATAGAAAAACGGCTAGATAGTATTATAATGTTGAAAAGTTAAAAGGTAATAAAAAAAATAATATTATAATTATAATAATTGAATGTAATACCATTTTATTTTAGTCAAAAGGTAATAAAAACTAATATTATATTATAGTAACTAAATTTTCTTCCTAATAAATAATTAAAAATATTATAATATATTATATATCCGAATGTAATTTCATTTTATTTTATTCATATATTATTCTTTGGTTATTAATATATTTAATTCCTTATTGATTTATATACTAGGGATAAGTAAAGGGGGGTTTTAGAAAGTTTTTCTTTGGTTATTAAATTAATTTATTTAATTTCCTAGGGACAAGAATGTTATTCTATTTTATTTTTATTATTAAATTAACTTATTTAATTAATTATTTAAATCACTAGGGATAGCTAAAGGGGTTTTTTTAATAGGATTGATTTAGTGGAAATAATAAACTATTAATGAATATTGGTTAAATTTGTATTTATTTATTTATTTATGTTACTTTTTTAATGGCTGTTAAATTAACTTATTTAATTAATTATTTAAATCACTAGGGATAAGTAAAGGGTTTTTTTTTTAATAATATTGATTTAATGGAAATAATAAAATATTAATAAATATTGGTTAATTTTTTATTTATTTACATCTTCCAGGAAAAAATAAATAGAATTGGCGACACATTTTAAAAAACAAGAAGGTCAAGAACAGGACCATTAGTAAACCATAGAGCCAAAGGAGAAACCCTAGGAGGAAGGAAAAGACATGGCTCAAACGAGAAGGATCTGAGAAATTTAGGGGAAACATCGAAAGCTCGAAAAGGTTAAAAACGGGGAGGGGGGGAGGAAAAGCAAGACTAAGAAGAAAGGGCAGGGATCCAATAGCTACTGATCTTCCAGTCATCATCTCTATTGAGATTGTTAGGCCTTCTTTCAATTTCAATAGCTTCCCTGAATTTACGGTGATGGAACAGTGCAACCTTGGCAATAACCTTGGTCTCCTCTATACAAACCTAATGCTTGGTCTTTTCCGCATGTTCTGCTAACGCTGAAGACTTGGTTCTCCCATGTCTTAGGTCAGCTGCATATTCGTTGATCCTTTGATGGATGGAGCACCCTGTTTCCCCGATATAGGGGGTCCCACAAGAACAAGGGATCAAGTAGACACCCTTCATGTCTTTAGGGTCAATGGGATCTTTCACCGATTGAAGGGATTTACGAATGGTGTTGAGGGGCCTAAAGGTTGAGGGAATATCATACTTCTTAAGGATCTAAGCAATCTTGTCCGTGGTTCCCTGGACATAGGGAAGATGGACACCTAGCAGGCATTCTTTAGGTTCTTTTTTAATTAACGAATTTTTAGAGGCTTTAAGGAAAGCCTTCTGACCTAGGTGCCTACTATAGCCATTCTCCACAAAGACATTAAGGAGATGGGATTTCTCCTTATCGAAGCTCTCATTAT
Organism: Pinus tabuliformis; assembly: GCA_031772625.1. Lineage (NCBI taxonomy): Eukaryota > Viridiplantae > Streptophyta > Pinopsida > Pinales > Pinaceae > Pinus > Pinus tabuliformis. The sequence continues at coordinate 276,165,078 of CM062809.1, read as the reverse complement.
CAGAAATCCTAAGGGCACGAGTAGCAAGGTTTTTAAGAACACCCAATTTTTGAGCAAGGAAATGATGGGAATCGACATGAAGATACTGCTCAGTATGTGTTTTCTTCCAGAACACTGAGTGGGAGAGTGAACCGTCCTTATTCTTAGATATAAGAATATCCAGGAAAGGGAGGCAACCATTGACCTCTTTTTCCATGGTGAACTTAATGGCAGAGGACTGACAGTTGAGGTGATTGAAGAAGAGATCCAACTCCTCTTGGCCATGGGACCAGATGACATTAGTGTCATCTACATACATTTTCCACAGCTTGGGTAGAAGACAGGACGAGGCTAAAGCTTTGGCTTCGAAATCTTCCATAAAAAGATTCGCAACAATAGGGGATAGGGGTGAGCCCATGGTAACAACACAGGTATATTCAAAGAATTCACCCTCGAAACAGAAGAAAGTGGAAGTGAGACAAATCTCAACCAGATGCGCGGTATCGGGATCTGTTAGGCGATAGATCACTTCCAAGGCCTCCTTTATAGGGATACAAGTATAAAGGGAGACCACATCAAAGCTGACGAGAATGTCCTCAGGGTTAAGTTTTATGTCCTTAAGCTCTTTAATGAAGGATGCAGAGTCTTTCACGAAGGACTCTGTACAGCCAACCAGGGGCTTAAGCTTAAGGGCAAGGAACTTAGCTAGAAGGTAGGTCGGACCACCAATGGTGTTGACGATAGGCCTCAGAGGGGCCCCTTCTTTGTGAATCTTTGGCAACCCATAGATCCTAGGAGTAATGGGACTGCTCTCAATGAGTTTATGGCATAGGGAACTCACAGAGCTACTGGACTTGATGGCAAGAGCCACCGCCCTAGAAATTTTCTTTAGAGGGTTCTTGGGTAGTTTTTTATAACTGCCACTATTGTAAAGATGATCTAACATCTTCTTGCGGTAATCATCCCTATTAAGGATGACCGCAGCCCCTCCTTTGTCAGCCTTCAGAACGACGATATCTTTGTTCTGGTTTAAGGATTTAAGGGCAATGAATTCCTCATTGTTGAGGTTCTTCTGAGGGGGCTTAGCCTTTCTAAGGATGACAGCACAATCTTGCCTAATAGTGTCCTTGATATTATCCGGAAGATCTCTAATCCCATATTCCACGTCGCAAATAATGTCATCCACAGGGATTTTTCTAGGGGCAAGGGCAAAGTTTAAACCTTTGCCTAAAAGTCTAAAAACAGAAGGGGAAAAAGAAAAACTAGATAAGTTAACAACTCTATTATTCCGGGAGGGAGGGGGAAGAATATTCTGGTCCAAATTCATAACCTCATTGTTTTGGTTATAATTGTTATCAATATCAATATCATTGCTAATATTAATGTTATTGTTAATAGATTCTTTGTTATTGTTATTATTATTAATGATATCACTATGGTTATTAATATTATCACATAAATTATTATTATTATTATTATTAGAAAAATTATTGTCAAAATTATTATTATTATTATTATTAAAATTACATAAATTATTATTATTATTATTAATATATAAAGAATCATTATTATTATCATGTGACAACTTATTATCAAGTTTAGGCATAATACTTCCTTTTGAAAACATTTATAATCGAAAAGCCTTTAGAGGCCATATAATACCCTACCATAGAATTAAACATAATGTTAGGTCCCCATGGCCCATACTACTAGTGTATCCCCTTATTGTTATTAGTACAACCCCCTTATTGTATTGTTGTGCTCTTACATTATTATTGTTATGTTGACACTGATTATATTGTGACCGCTTAAACTCCTATATATAGAAAGAAGGTTTTGTCATTTGTATCGTCCAAGAATTGTTCATTTGTGTAAAGTAAAGGAGGTTCCCCCCTTGAAGAGGCTTATTTTGAAGTCGTTGATCTATCTCTTCTTCTATTTTGTGATTTGGTTTCATAACACATAAGCATTACAATGTCAAAGGGATAGCTTATAAATTAAAAAGGAAGTGCTCTCCCATAAAGGATGTGGGTAGGTTATGGATTGCTTAGTAGACCTAAGTCTCACAAGCCCTTTAATAGGAAACCCTAATGCTCATGAAAAAATTAGCCAATGCTAATTTTTTCTCTCCATTATCCTAAATAATTTTGAAAAATGACTATTTGTAGTTGGAGAATTAAGAAGATGGGCATTGCAATTACAACATGGTTGAGTAAAAAATGAAAATTATAAGGTAATATGAAACAATATGCTTAAATGGGAATTTTTTACATATTTGGTTGAAATATAATGAAAATATCAATGGTGGCTTGCCAGGTTGGTCAAAGAGGGGTGTTGACATCCTCCCCACCAAGGTTCAAGTCTCACTAATGGCATGCTTCTACTTTTTCTCATGTTCATACTTATGGATGTGTTAGGCACACTATAGCAATTTGGACCAAGGGAAAATTTGAGCCTTGTTAGTGGAATAGATACCTCTCACTCATAACTCCAATTTAATGAAATGATCTTATCATTTTCCTAGTTGCGTAGGTTCAAGTCTTTGAAGACATGTTTGTGGCATTTATGAAGTTGTTGTATTAGGTGTAATAGTTGAAGTTGTTGTATTAGGTGTAATAGTGGCATTCAAACTTTTGAAGTTAGATACCTCTCACTCATAACTCCAATTTAATGAAATGATCTTATCAGTTCAAGTCTTTGAAGACATGTTGGTGACATTTATGAAGTTGTTGTATTAGGTGTAATAGTTGAAGTTGTTGTATTAGGTGTAATAGTGGCATTCAAACTTTTGAAGTTAGATACCTCTCACTCATAACTCCAATTTAATGAAATGATCTTATCATTTTCCCAGTTGCGTAGGTTCAAGTCTTTGAAGACATGTTTGTGGCATTTATGAAGTTGTTGTATTAGGTGTAATAGTTGAAGTTGTTGTATTAGGTGTAATAGTGGCATTCAAACTTTTGAAGTTACCCAGTTGCATAGGTTCAAGTCTTTGAAGACATGTTTGTGGCATTTATGAAGTTGTTGTATTAGGTGTAATAGTGGCATTCAAACTTTTGAAGTTACCGATTCTACATAAATTCTCGTTCTAGTTAAAAAACTTCCCTTATAAATAGCTAATATTAATAAAACTACCATGATTATCATTGTAATCATTACAAGGTAATTGATTTTGAGCATTTACAAATTTAAGAAAATAAAACATGAATATGTAGAAAAATAAATTAATTTGTTTGATTCAATAATTCCTAAATTAAGTTGTTTGATTCAATAATTCCTAATTAAAAGTTTAATTATATTAAGTTCATAATAAAGTAAAGGGGAAAATGGTAAAAATGAGGAAATATGATACCTAAGTTAAGGTTTCTGGAATCAAAAGACTTTCTTTCCCATCTTTTTAGATTAGTGAAATCAATATGTGGCATTTGAAAACCAAACAAATAGTTAATTATTTAAGCATATATGTGATAGAGAGAATAAAGCATTGCTATGAATCACCTACTATTAATAGAGAGAATAAAGCATTGCTATGAATCACCTACTATTAATAGAGAGAATAAAGCATTGCTATGAATCACCTACTATTAAATTGAAAGGCCTCCCATTGTTGCATTATTATGTACATGTTCAATTGGAGTTTTACAAATCGTCTTCATTGAGAAAATAAGTTATCAAATGCATAACAAAATGAGTGTCCCATGCATATGCATGAGAAAAGGAGAAAGATAAATATAAAATCATTATACGATTTTTTTTTTTTTTCCAAAAAATGTAATCATAATTTTTGTTAAAGAAAATAAAAATTACATTTTGTAGACACACTATATGTGTATGCAATCCTGATCGAAAATATGTCCAATAAAAAACACAAAATATTGGGCATGCAAACTCCTTGAAGGGAGTTTGCATGCCCAGTATTTCACTAGTTTCAATCCCACTTCTTCACCCCTGTGAGCATCACCCGATGCAATGAGTGCTAAGTGAACTATTCAAAAATCATGAGAAATTAGTCAGTTACGACTACCTCTCATGGAAATGGTCATACGTTTGAATGACTTACTTATGAATTCAAAAAGAGTCAAGGGATCTCTACTTGAATGGTTCATGAGGCACAATACTTGCTAAGGTTTTGCAAATGGGGTAGCAAGCTAAGTGGGCTTGATTGTGGGGAAAAACTCCACAGTTAAGCGCGCTTGAGCCAGAGGAGTTCTGGGATGGGTGACCTCCTGGGAAGTCCTGGTTACCGGGTGCAAGCCCCGGAAGTGATGATTGATGCTATGTGATTCGTTCTCCACATTTCACTAGTTTCAATCCCACTTCTTCACCCCTGTGAGCATCACCCGATGCAATGAGTGCTAAGTGAACTATTCAAAAATCATGAGAAATTAGTCAGTTACGACTACCTCTCATGGAAATGGTCATACGTTTGAATGACTTACTTATGAATTCAAAAAGAGTCAAGGGATCTATACTTGAATGGTTCATGAGGCACAATACTTGCTAAGGTTTTGCAAATGGGGTAGCTCATTACTTATGAATTCAAAAAGAGTCAAGGGATCTCTACTTGAATGGTTCATGAGGCACAATACTTGCTAAGGTTTTGCAAATGGGGTAGCAAGCTAAGTGGGCTTGATTGTGGGGAAAAACTCCACAGTTAAGCGCGCTTGAGCCAGAGGAGTTCTGGGATGGGTGACCTCCTGGGAAGTCCTGGTTACCGGGTGCAAGCCCCGGAAGTGATGATTGATGCTATGTGATTCGTTCTCCACATTTCACTAGTTTCAATCCCACTTCTTCACCCCTGTGAGCATCACCCGATGCAATGAGTGCTAAGTGAACTATTCAAAAATCATGAGAAATTAGTCAGTTACGACTACCTCTCATGGAAATGGTCATACGTTTGAATGACTTACTTAACGCAGTTGAATCCCAAAAATGATATCTAATATAATGCACTGCGTAAATCCCCCATACTTAAACCCTATGAATATGCACCACAAAAATCCCAGCAATAAGCATCCATTACAATAAAAAAAACTATCTAACACAACCCAGCAAGCAATGAACCGATCACAAACTAGACTAAAACCTTGAAAGGAGCAGAGGAAAGGCTCCAAAAATAAATATTGGACAACACCCAAGGAATGATCGACGAACCCCATCGCCAACACCTCAGAGAAGACATTATAAAATAAATGAAAAGGATTTTTATGCCCAAAAGGAGACTGTGATAACGAAAAAGGAAACTGTCTAGAACAAATATAAGTTTACGAGCAGTAGAACCATCATCACGAGCCCTAAAAATGAAAATCTAGCAGCAGAAGAAAGAGGCCACAAGGCCCAAGACATGGAATTGGCACGAATTGTAGACGAACTAGGATAGCGAAATTGTCACGTAGGAAGAAAACATAATGGGAATGTGGATGGAAACGAGGACCCCTTGTCAACACGGAAACCAACATCCACACTACAAAAGAAAACTTGCAATAATAGAGAAATCCACCAAATAAGTTGCAGATACAATGACCATAAAAATTAGTGAAGCATGGACCAGGGAGTGGGGCCGGCTAAGGTTCAGCTGCCTCACACCCCACTCCATGAATAAAAACCACCCACGAAAGATGGAAAATGATAATAGAAGACTAATAACATTAGAGAGAAAGGAAATCACAAAGAAAACTAACAAGAAAAGCTCGCTGAAAAGAAAAACCATTGTGCTCCACCTTCCCCCTTCTTTAACACCTTTTATGCGATCATTATACACTTATTAGTCTATATGATAATTATTTAAAATTAGTTGAAAATTTATAGTTTGAGTTCTAATTAATGTTAAAATAATGTAATATTAATTAAAATAATGTAATATATTTTTTAATGGAGTGATGAGGATGTTTTATTGGAGGAAGAAAAAAGAGAGAAGAAAGATATGTTAGGCATGTGGCTTATCATATTTTAGATTGTGAAGATGGTTTAAACGTAATGGATTTATTCTTAAGGGTCTTTTCAAACACAAGCTAAGATAAAATAGCTCCTTCTATCTCCATAATTATGATGATTGTTAATGGTTATAGTTATAGAAAAAGGGATGACTACATTGATATATCCTATGTGAGTGTTGGTCATATTTGTCTTAGGTCTCTAATAAGAAATTCACTTCATTGTATTTCAAAGTTAGAAGGGCGGATTTGATTGGTAATGTCAGTTCTATTGAAGGAGTTTTATATAGGCATCTAGATGGAACATTGAAGGTCCCCATAAAAATGGTCACTAAAGAAGATGGAAAAATGTGCCATAATAACGAGCACCTGTGCTCAAGATAGAGAGGTGTATGGAGGAAAATCTTGACATAGAAAAGAAGGTTAAATGAGGATGTCCTAGGGAATAGACTTAGTAGAGCAATACTCACTACATAATTGGGTGATGGATCTTGAGGTTTCCAATATTAGAGGAGAAAGGTTAGAATGCTTCACTAATAGCTCTTCACATGCGAAATTTCATAGATATATCTAGAGTCACATATAAGCATAAATAAATGTACTTTAAGGATACATCAAATGAATTGGAAGACATGGAACACATTGTCAATGTAAAGAGAAATTTTGTGATGGATAATGTGATCTAAAACTACAATGGTGAAATTGTACAAGACCCCAATTAAACTAGGATTAGATACACAAAGGGACATCATATTCTAGAGCTTTTTTGGTACAATAAGGAATGCATATCAACCAAACTAGATAAGAACGTTCACAATTTAGAAAACCTAGTGCAATATTAACAAATGTTAGAAAACATGCCAAAATACATTATAAAGGGTTTGAGCAACATCACAACAATTTATTCCTGTAGGAATTTACAGGGTAAGTTCCTCAGACAGAACACCAAAGGACACCGCTCACAAACAGATCACAGATCAATACACCAGTATTTTGACATGGTTAAAACCCTCAAAGAGGGAAACAGTCCATGGCCTGAGCCAACGCGACGACTTCAGGCAATTTATTAATAAAAGAATGAAAATTTACATATGCTTCTCTCATAAACGGATTACCCTACAAATGACCCTCCATGCTCTTTAAATAGAGATCATGGACCAATCGGGTGTTAAGCCACAGATCAAGTGTCGGTAATACCGAGGAGAGAATGAACCGTCAGATCACTACATATCGTGATCGTCGGATTGTAAGTTACAAAATGTACATAGTAAAGAAACACACTTTACCTAACTCTATACCTAACTCTATACTAGACCAAGTTGTACTTAACTATTTCCTATGTGTCGGAATATCCTAACATCCCCCCTTAAGAACAACTTGGGATAGGATTGAAGGATTTACAAATATGACACAATAGGAGAAGGAAGGAGGCACTAGATCCTATCCCCCCTTAGTGACAACTTCCTGAACTCCAACCATAAATCGAAGTTTAGTGAACTTCGCCTCTGTGAGAGCCTTTGTAAAGATGTCTACAACTTGATCATCTGTTGAACAATATTGCACTTCAAGAACATGGTCGTGAATGAGCTTTCTGATGAAGTGCATGTGCAGTTCAATGTGTTCGTTGCGCTGATGTTGGACTGGATCTTTGCATAGCTGAATGGCACTTTGATTATCACACCAAAGTGTAGTCGGATGCTGCTGCTGAAAGCCAAACTCTGACAGGATCTGACGAAGCCACAAGGCTTCCTTACTAGATTCAACGACACCACGATACTCTGCTTCTGCTGAAGAAAGAGAAATGGTACCTTGTTTCTTGCAAGCCCATGTAATAGGTCCTGAACCAAGAGTGAACACATAACCTGCAGTAGACTTCCGATCATCAGGGTCACTAGCCCAATCGGAATCAGTGAAACCAACCAATAGAGGAGCTGCTTCGGCACTATAATGAATTCCAAACTGAACTGTACCTCGAACATAACAAAGTATTCTTTTAGCTGCTTTCCAATGACTTTCATGTGGGTTTTGCATAAACCGAGCAACAAGGCCAACGACAAAGGAAAGGTCAGGACGAGTATGGGTTAGATACAAAAGTTTTCCTACAAGTTGACGGTATAAGGTAGCATCAACTTCAGGAGAAGTACAAGTGACTGAAATTTTGACTCCAGACTGAAAGGGAGAAGGGGTTGGCTTACAGTCTTCCATGTGAAAATGGCGTAGAATATCACAGGCATACTTGGAATGAGAAAGGGAAATACCTTCCTTGGATTGCAAGACTTGAAGACCGAGAAAATAATGTAAGTGTCCTAAGTCTGTCATTTCAAACTTCCTTTTAAGGCTAGACTTCACATGGTTTATAAGGTTGGGATCACTACCAGTCAAGATAAGATCATCAACGTAAAGAACAAGAATGATAAGAGACTTGCCCACTTTCTTGGTGTAGACAGTATTGTCAGAATGACACCTAGAAAAGCCATTTTCTAAAAGAAAGTTATCCATTTTTTCATACCAAGCTCGAGGAGCTTGCTTGAGACCATAAAGGGATTTCTTAAGCCGACATACAAGGCTGGAGTCTGTTTGTATAAAGCCAATAGGTTGTTCCATATAGATTTCTTCATGCAAGTCCCCATGCAAGAAGGCGGATTGAGCATCCATCTGATGGACTTCCCATTTGAAAGAGGCAGCAAGGGAAAGAACAAGGCGGATAGAGTTCATTTTGGCAATAGGGGAGAAGGTTTCAGTATAGTCAATGCCTTCAACTTGTGAAAAACCCTTAGCAACAAGACGAGCTTTATGTTTATCAACTTTCCCATCTGGTCCATACTTGGTTCTGTAAACCCATTTGCATCTAACAAGTTTTCGTCCCTTTGGTAGAGGAACAAGATCCCATGTGTCATTTTCCAATAATGAATGATATTCTTCATTCATAGCTACTTCCTAATCTGGACGGCCTGAAGCTTCTGCAAAGGTGTCAGGATCATAATTCATTGAAGCTTGAGCCAGTAAAGAAGAGGCTCTCTCGAACTGAGAACGTGTACGTCGCTGATCTGTAGGATCACCAGCAAGATCACCTGCTGCATCCCGAGTAGCACGGACCCATTTTGGAAGTTGAGGAGCTGAAGGAGGATCCTGAGAAGGTGGGGGAGGATTTTCATCCTCGCTTTCATCATCTGAAGAAGAAATATTTTCAAAAGTAGAAGAGATAGGGAGAGGTGGCACATCTGCTGAACTAGGCTCGCAGGCCGATATATTTTCAGCAAACTTTACATCTCTTCTAATGATAACATTTTTGGACTTAAATGGAATAAGTTTGTATCCTTTGACATCTTCAGAATATCCAACAAAAATACATTTTTCACTCTCAGGGCATAAAGCTTTATGTTTCTCATCTGGAATATGGGCCCATGCTTCACTTCCAAAAACACGAAAGTGACTTACATCTGGTTTGATTGAGCTCCATGCTTCTTCTGGAGTGATATTCTTTAAAACCTTAGTAGGAGTGCAATTTATTATGTAATTTGCACAGTTAATTGCTTCTGCCCAATAATTAAGACTAAGTCCTTTAGATTGAAGCATGCAATTAGCCATTTCCTTTAAGGTGTGATTCTTCCTTTCAGCTACACCATTTTGTTGTGGAGTATATGGAACAGTATGTTGCATTTGAATTCCATTCTCAGTGAAAAAGTTGATGAATGTGTTTTTAACATATTCTCCGCCATTATCAGATCTTAGCTTAAGAATTTGATGTCCAGATTGTTTTTCAACAAAGGCCTTAAAGGCCAAGAACATGTTAAACACTTCACTCTTGAGTTTTAAGAAGTATACCCAAGTGCGTCTGGAGAAATAATCAATGAAAGTTAAGAAATACTTGTAGCCAGAGAATGAAGCAATTGGAAGTGGACCACATAAATCACTATGCACGAGCTGTAAAGGGGCTGAGGCGTGCCAAGAGGCACGTTTTTCAAAACTATTTCGATGATGTTTTCTGAGTACACATCCGGAACAAACACCATCTCTGTAAGATACCATTGGAAGACCTGTCAGCATATTTTATTTACATAGATTCTGAAGAGAGCGATAGTTTAAGTGACCAAATCGCTCATGCCAAAGTTTTCTCACTTCATCATTATGAGCAACAAATACTGAGGGAAGATTTGATGACCCAAAGTTGTGAAACTTATACAACCTTGTAGAATCATCAGCAATGCCAATAGCTAAAATCTGTCTAGGATCTCTTAGGTCCTTAATTACAACATCGTGAGGTGAAAATTCAACGATTTTACCTTCACCTGAATGGGTTATCTGATATACAGATAGAAGGTTGCAGGATAAGGTTGGAACACATAATACATCATTAAACTGACCATTGTCCAGATGAACAGTTCCAGTCCCTACAACACTAAGAGATCTATCATCATCAACATATATAGTTTTGGTGTTACAATCATTTAAAGAAGAAAACATGGCTTTGTTTTTGGCCATGTGATAAGAAGTTCCAGAATCAATGAGCCACTCATGAGAATGAGAAGAAGAAGATACATTTAGTGCATAGCCAGACCGAGATGCTTGACAACCACATGCAGAAAGTGCCATTCCTGAAGATGAAGTTGAAGTTGAAGATTGCTCCAAATGGATGTTATGCTTCTTCATTGCTGCTTCCAAGGCTTCCATCTTCTTAAAGCATTTGGATTCTAAGTGGCCATCTCGATTACAAAAGTTGCAATGTCTATCAGTCTTCTTCCCTTTGTTTTTATTTGTCTTATCATTTTGTTGAAATGATTTTTCATTTTGAGGTTGAAATTGCTTAGGACCCTTGTTTGGTTTAGGACCATTCTTTTTAGGATACAACTTCTTAGGATTCTTTGGATTTGGTTGCTGTTGGGCGGCTAATGCTTTCTTAGAAGAGTTTCCAAGATGAAGAAGACCAAGGTGTAAGAGTTTTTCTTGTTCTCTTATTAAAGAATCACAAAAGGAATCAAAGGAAGGGGACTTGTAGGTTTGTCCTTGAGAAATGAAGGCTTCTCTTGTAGAATGGAAGGTGGAAACAAACACAGAATAGGTTGGTCCCAACTGAGTAAGAATGGAGTAGATAAGGCTACTATCTTCTTTCTTAACCTTAACACCTTCCAAGAGAAGTCTAAGGGTCTTGAACTTGGACAAAAAATCTTCAATGCAAGAAAAATTATTGGGGTCCAATGTAAGCAATTCATTTTCAAGTTGATGGGCTTTAAGTTCATTTTTAATTCCAAAGACTTTAGTAATCTGTTTCATTGCTTCATCAGGAGTATCAAGTTTTGCAATATGGAATCTAAGATCTGGAGAAATAGACATCCCTATCAACCCACGTGCTTGGTCTTGCATATTTTCCCATTTAGCTTCCTTGTCTTCATCTTTCGGTTTGGTCTCTTGGCCTGTGGCTATTCTGTAAAGACCTTTACTTCTAAGTAAATCCACAATGTAGGACCACCATTGGAAGTAGTTGGTGCTGTCAAGAATAACTTGGCATGGAATTTCCATTTTAAAAAAACTGAAGCTATATATGATGAAACTAAGTGTTTCAATGGAAAGATCTCGAAAAATTAGGCTGTTTAAAAAAAAAACGGTTCTGAAAACGGCTTCCGGATGAAGAAGTTATGGCTTTTTGAAGAAAATTTGATGAAGTCACTGACGAAGTGCGGGAATGTGCGGAAATGAAAAATCTACCCCCACAAAATGGAGACTTGAACCCAAGACCTCTACTCTCATAAATTAGCTTTGCACCAAGTGAGCTATACAAAAAGTTTAAGAGAGAGAGAGAGAGAGAGAGGGTTGATGCTTTGGGTTGCGTGCTTGCTTTGAGAAAGCTCTTTTTCCCTACAAAACAAAAAACACAAAACCCAACACGGACATACAAAAAAAACGAACCTTGCGGCTCGAAGTTAGCTTTAGCCGGAAACTAAATATTTTCCTCAATGTTTCTGATTTTCCGAGATCACACTAAGGCGCAGCGGAAAAGAGCATACGCATGAGAAAAATCATTCCTTTCTGTTTCTGATTTGCCCAGATCGCACAGAGTCGCAGGGCAAAGAGCATACGCAGAAATGAAAGGTATAGATCCGGTAATAAAAAAAAGCTAAATAAACCGAAAACCGAAATAAACAGAGAGAAAATAACTGTAAACTGCAAATACCTCCAGATCTTAAAAATGACGCAGCTAGGGCTACCAGAAACCTTTTCACGTGAAACGAAAGGGGTTCCTCACTGGAACAGATGCTCCCAACACAACAGAGCAGTCCTCTCGACCCGAAAGCAGTCAGAAACAATAGATCTAGGAAATGGTTGTCGGATGCAGTTCTACCGGCTTCAGATTTGGATCACCAACGGACACGGCTCTCAAATAGCTCTGATACCATGTAGGAATTTACAGGGTAAGTTCCTCAGACAGAACACCAAAGGACACCGCTCACGAACAGATCACAGATCAATACACCAGTATTTTGACATGGTTAAAACCCTCAAAGAGGGAAACAGTCCACAGCCTGAGCCAACGCGGCCACTTCAGGCAATTTATTAATAAAAGGATGAAAATTTACATATGCTTCTCTCATAGACGGATTACCCTACAAATGACCCTCCATGCTCTTTAAATAGAGATCATGGACCAATCGGGTGTTAAGCCATGGATCAAGTGTCGGTAATACCGAGGAGAGAATGAACCGTCGGATCACTACATATCGTGACCGTCAAATTGTAAGTTACAAAATGTACATAGTAAAGAAACACACTTTACCTAACTCTATACCTAACTCTATACTAGACCAAGTTGTACTTAACTATTTCCTATGTGTCGGAATATCCTAACAATTCCCCACCTTAGCACATTGGGTGCACTTCATCAATGCTCAGTATCAATTTTTAAGGGGGTAATGTTTTGGCAAGTAGCCATTGGGAAAACCAATATAGCTTTCTTAAGTAGGCAAAAAACCTAATTTTCAAGATGCTTCCTTCTATCTGATGCCTCTCCTCATCACATGACATGAAGTTTATCCATATCGAAGGCAAGGGGAATATTTTGTAGGCTAGGAGCTAATCTTCCATGTAACATATTGAGAAAATTGATGAACCCTTTTGGGGTAATATTTTCACTCTTATATATGTAAAAAGACATTGGTAGGGTAACATTATTGGATTGTAGTGGTACTCTACACCCCTAACTTAGTAGCCACTTAATCCTTTTGCACCTCGATGAAAGGTTATATCATCTCACATAAGAATTAAAAGTTGTGAAATGAAGCATCACACACAGGTAAAATGAATGTATTTACTTGGTGATAATATACAAAGTAATATCATTTGGATCCTTAAGGGTTAACACATTATTTTCATTATTAGACTGAGGTTGCAATTATGGACAAACTAGCATGTCGAAATATATGTTTTGATTTGTTCATGCTACTTATATTGTGGTGCTTAGAATTTATTTCTTTGTGATGCATAAAAGGAAATTCGAGTCGCACTTCGATGTATTCCCCAACCATGCATACACTCTTCTTCCATTACTTTGGGGGCGGGTGCATTGTTTTCGTATGTCAATTTGAACCAGAGGCTTGTCATGTCCCTTTTTCCCACAACCTTGGTATAGTTTGACTATTGTAGGGATTTCCCCTTAGGTTCAAGACTTTACCCATTGATTAGAAGTAAAGGGGAAAAACCATTGAGGTGATAATAGGTGGCTTTCCTAGTAGTTGCTCTTGTCTCTCGTCCATTAGGATGAAATTTCCCTTAGCAAGAGTTTGAGCAACAATACTTAATTCAATTATGGGGAGAAGAAACCCATTGAGATGGAAGAGTTCCCTACCAGGAGGGTAAAGCTTGAGGTTAATGACTAATATTTTATTATTTATAGAATGATATTACTTTCACTCTTTTTTTTGTCTCTCTTTATTTTTTGAAATTTATGTATGTTCAAAATTACATTGACATAGTTTATATTTTGTTTTCAAATATTTAAATCTTAGTATATGTTGAGAAGTTATGGACACCTAGTCCAAATTATGTACTAAAAATATAAATTTAGCTTGGATGGCTCTAGAGAATCCTCCTTTAACAAAGTTTTTTTGTGACATTGTGTATGTTAATTGAAATCTACAATTACCCAAAAAAACAGAGAATGTCATAAATACAGTAATTATTGTAAATCAATATTGACTACCATTTCTCCATGTCCCAATGTTCATATTAATGAGAAAAAGGTGTTCATAAGATTCAAAATTACATCTCTTCATAGTGAATGTCCTCAAATTACCTCTTAATAATAATAAAATGCACCTTATTTATTAGTTTTAACTAATATGAGTCACTGGAACTTTGTGATGGGAATATTTCTTACTTTTAACTAAAAATAATAACTAAACTTTGTGATAGGAAAATATTAAGTAATTCTTATTTACATTAGTTACCTTTGAACCCAACTTACTTGGTGTATTGTGACTTTTTGAGATAGTTAAATTTAATAAATTTTACTCAATTTTCTAGCATTTTCACATTTTTAGTTTTACTTATGTTTAATGTAAAGTTGGTTGGTATTCATTGCAAAGAATTTTATTTTGTAAATTCTCACTAGCATTATAGAGAAATATCACAACTTCTTATTATTATTTAAAATGGATTTAGGTTAAAATGAACAGAAAGGTGACAATATTACTATGTAAATATTGTATTTATAGTATTTCTATTTCTATAATTATGAATCTCTCATTTTATTTCTCTATTTAGTACTTTTTATATTAGGTGAATATATCAAGTCTCTCTATCACATGTACACATTATTATTATTTATTATAAATATTATATGTTTTTGAAATGGAAAGATAAACATTTCTTACCTATAAGATAATATCTCCATCACATTGAATTATAAAGTACATTCTTACTTTTTGATGCAATAATTTTATGAATAAACATTAATTTATTTTGTAAATATTAAAAAAAATAGAAATATACAATCAAATCCGACTATACAATCAAATAATTTGGCATAACATAATTATCTTTACAATAAAAATATCATCTCACAGTTTTATAATGTTAATATATATATATATATATATTTTAAATTAAATTATCATGTACATTTGTTTTAAGGCTCTTCCATGTCATGTCCTTTCCTTATCACATTATTATAATGTTAATATATATTTTTTAAAATTAAATTGTCATGTACATTTGTTTTAAAGCTCCTTCATGTCACGTTCTTATCACAATTATGACAAGATAACCCATCAAATTCCTTTTAAAGGACAATTGAACATGATGCTGAACCATATGTAGTGTTGAGACAAAAACTACAACTTTAAAGATTCTCTACTAAATGTCTTTGCAAGCTTCTAAGTACAAGGGTACTTAAGGTATGCAACATGTACCAATGCAAAAAAATGTATAGCAAAGTGCACAATAAAGATTTTAATAAAATTTGTAATATGGGATTTTTTCAATAAAATTTAATACGATGTTTTTTTAATATGAATTTGATATAAAAGTCATAAAGCTTTATGATTTATTTATGCTCTTTATGGATGATTTTCAGCCATGAGACTTAATAACATTTTGAGTGATTTCTTGGGAATGATGGTTATAAAAATGATGGATTCCACTGCGTTCTAACCAAAGTTCTCTCATGCATAATTTCGATTTATTTCATCCTTTTTAGGAGTCTTCAAAGACCAATCAGATAAAATATGGGAATGTTATTGAAAAATGTCTCATAATGTCCTCTCTAACTTTCTAGGAGTTTTTAGTTTAGAGATGGATTTCGTTTTTAATGGTCAATGTATTCTAATTCTGTTTTACTTTTCACAACTTTTTCACAACTTAGGTGGCTTATTTCACTAGTGGGTGATAATTTTAATGCTTAATCAATTAAGTATCGAAATTTATCCAAAGAGATCATATTATTACTAAAATACAACAGTGTAGTTTTACTAAAAATTATTTAGTTTTATTAGTAATTTTATTTATAAAAATAAAAATATAATGATAGATGCTGAGAAAACATTTAAATCTACTTTTATAAGCTTGTAGTTATAGTTAAAAAGTTGATATATGCCATTTTATTTCTTTTTTCCCAAAAAGGAAACTCTAGACTAGAAACTATACTAGTCAAACATTATATACAATGAATAGTCTTCTTTATACATAGAGGAAGGTCAACTAGCCTTCTTGAAGGTACGTAACTTGTCTTTCTATGGAGAAATATTGATAACAAATATCTAAAGTATGAAAAAGAAACTTGAGTCAAGGAGCATGAATATATTTGAAGGAGTGTGTAGGGGTGGTATTGGTGATCTTTTATATCTCATTTTCCAGTGCCAACCCATCCTTAGTTAGCCTGTCAACTTCATAGTTCTTGTCCATGTAAACACGCATAAGAAAGTGTGAGAGAAGGCTAATTTTAGAAGAATGCCAGGAAAAAGAGGTGGTGGTGTGAAGTTGAGCAAATTGAATTCTCCTTTCATCAATTGAATCACAATTAGAGAGTCTCCATAAATTTGGATTTGAGAAATTCCATTGTCCTAAGCTAGCATTAAGACCAATTTTAGATCCACAAGGTCACAAAAAATGTTTCTACCACTACCTATTCTAACCTTAAGAGAGATGTTATGAGTGGGGGAGAGATGTAAAATTCCCCCAACCCCACCCTTGAAAGGATTTCTTCGTAGGTTCCACTTAAAAATGCTCAAGGAAAATGCTTATTTATTGCTTCTTCAAGGGAGTACTTTGAGATGAATCTTTCCTTATATTGAGGAAATGTTGAGAGGGTGTTATACTTCAAATAACACATTTTACAGCGATGGTGTCCTTCTCTTCAAAGAGCTTAGAGTTCCAAGCCAACTAGATTCCTCAGGCCATGTTTAGAGGGAAAAATTTATATCTCTTTGTGTCCTTATTCATAGACTAGCCCTTGAGGGATTCTTTGATGAAGTTAACTGTCGAAGCCTTCTTCAAACCAGTCAAATGATTTGATTCCTACAAAAATTCTAGAGTATAAGCACAAGTCATGTTAAGGTGGGAGTTAGTCTCAAAGTTAGCATTGTAGAGACAACACAAACCCAACCCCTCATATTCTTTTTCAAAGGATGTCCCATATTAAAGCTTGCATGAAGATTTTTTATTTGGATGGGTATTTGAACTTCCAAACAATCCTTGACCACCAAGATATTGGTCTATCATTACCCTTAATAACAAGGGCTTCGTATCTTAGTTTGGACTCAAAGTTACTTGTAGGATTCAAAGATTAGATGAGTTGATATTCCCAATTATTTAGATTTATGAAATAAATTCTTAGCCAAAATCTTTGCATTCTCCTCTCAAAGTCTAATCTCCTTCAAAGAAAGCCACTGTTGTGGCCTATCCAGGGTTTTGACTCCCTGGGTTTCTTGTTTCATAATATGGAAGCCTTAGTTTTTCAAGTCCATAATTAGTTAGGGTGGGAGTCCATATGTGTTATTGCTACCAATCAAGGGATCTGTGCCAATTTGGAATTGTCGCCTCTACCAATTCTCAAAACTGACTAATTTATTATTAGGAGGAAAGTCATAACCACTACTTTTCATATTTTTAAGGCATTTTGAAAATGTCAAATTGGCTTTCTAACCCATTCCTTTATGAAAGCAAGAGAAATATATTTATCTTTAATTACTTGTTCCTAAAGTCTAGAACCTTGTATCGATCTCCATACATTTTTTTGTTGTGAGAGCATTTGAAAAAAGGAATATGTTCTTTAGGCCTATCCACCTTGATATTTTGGAACAACACGTTTTTTCTAG
This sequence comes from Pinus tabuliformis, assembly GCA_031772625.1. Taxonomy (NCBI): domain Eukaryota; kingdom Viridiplantae; phylum Streptophyta; class Pinopsida; order Pinales; family Pinaceae; genus Pinus; species Pinus tabuliformis. Next base: position 276,147,362 of record CM062809.1, on the reverse strand, counting down.
GAGGCTAGAACTATATATTTTTTCCTAACTCTCCAAAACAGATGAACTTGAAACTTAACCACCTGATTTTGTCTAGGAGTCCTTTTAGGATCTCTGTCAAGGACATCCAATACATGGGGATGACTTCTAGCACCAATTAAGCACCAGTGAACCACCTTGAGAAAGCCATAAATTGCTCTATGTGTTGAATATATTATCTATCTTGACTATTAGCCTTTGGTATTCACATTTTTTACACTAGTTTTATTTCACATGAAATCCTCGGTATTTCATTCCATCATTAGTTGTCAATATTTAAAAAGGAAAGACTTGAAAAAATACAAATATTTTTCATTCTCTAAAATGACCCAATATGAGATCATTGAATTATCAATATTCTCAGACTGAGGATCATTAAAAAAGATCCAAGTTATTCAATAATGAGAGATACAAATTTATTACAAGGAGAAATGTTGAAAAATGTAGCAAGAAAGGCTCAATTTGACTTTAGCCTTAGTCAAATTGAGTAAATCAAATTTCCACATCATTAGGACAACTTGGAGGCAGTCAGCTAGTGTGACATGGTTCTTGTCACTTAGTTAGCTCATTAAATTTGAGTTAGAGGGCTTGTAGTTAAGTTATGCATGTGTGATTGCTAAATTTTAGTAGTCCAGTTTAGTTATCGTCAGCTGTATTAAGTTAATTGACTTCTAACTATTGTTGGAGTCAGTTGAAGGTCAGTGGTGTAGTGGGATAGTAGTCTAACATAGAGATTTTTCAGTTAACTGATCAATCAGCCCACAATAGCTAGTGCATGAAAGGAATTCAAAGTCCTCAGTTGAAGTGGAGATTACAAGGCAGTGTAACATCAATTTTAGACAAGTCTTGAGTGTACAAGTGTTGCATGCAATTAGTGATCAATCCTTGGGAATTGCAGAATCAATTTGGAGGAAATTCCTATACAATAGGGGATAATTTCCTCAGGAATTGAGCAAGAAAATAGGAGGCTAGGTGAGCAAAGAATTGGCTAAGTGTTGGCCAAAGTTGTTCATTGAGTAGAGAGAACAATTATTCTTTTGCAGGTTGAGCTCATAACTAGAGCTAGAAATTGTAATAGATTCTATATTCATCTGATTAATACAAAGAGGCTTGAGCAGTTTTTCCTAATTAGGTTCCCCTAGAAATCACAATGTATTTGTGGCTTTCTTATTGCATGTCTATGCATGTTGTTCTAAATTATGAATTTCATTCCACAAATCAATAGAGTAGAATTGTATCTCTTTATTTTAGATTAAATTTCTTGAGCAATTGAAATTCTATAAAATTTCTACATGGTATCAAAGCGTTGAAATCACATTAGAACCAATATTTCAAACATGTCTCTCAAGAATTTCGAAGTAGCAACTTTAGTGCAACAATTTTTCTTCAGGATCAGGAGAATCCCTTGTTGACCGGATAAATCATTCTTGCGGACAAGACCGAACTCCCTAGTATCACAAGATAATCTAGCAACAAACAGACAAATAAATCTATCTTTCTCTAGACATATGCAATTTACAAATAAAAACTATAGAGGTGTTACGGTCCTACCTTAGATCCAACGCTTGTTTGTTGTAGTCATCCCTCTATCATCTGAAAGAGTTGTCCTTCAAAGACCTGCAAACACAAACAAGCAAACATCAAATACCACCTGCATAACAAATATCATAAATCATGTCTATTATGGTGATCAAGGAATCCATAAAATAAATCATAAATGAACAGCTTATTGAGAAAAACAAACTTATTTGTATTAACTTTGAAGTAGAAGAACCTTACAACCTTTTTAGCCTTGATGTTGAACAAGCTCTTCCTAGGGTCCAAAACAACTATTTCCTTTACTTTGACAAGCCTTTCACTCTTCCAAATGAGATCTTAGAGGTATGTATTCTCTCCTCATAAAAGCTCAACTAAGAAGACTAAGTTCCAGCAGCATTTCACCTCAAAAATATTCAACTTTCAACCTCCCTAGTAACCAGCCCAATGCTTCATTGTATAGTGCAGAGGAAGGAGGTTACAGGTCCATCTATGAAGGGATAAAGTCCTCCTTCAAAGGGATAAGCTCCTCACATCAAGGGGTTAGCTCCTTAAGGTATGGGATGCATGAACCTTAAGAGAGCGAATTTTCTACCTCAAGGTTCCTTCCAGAAGCTTCTAGAAATGACTGAAAGTGATTTTTTAATAATATACTCACGCCTTTTTAAATTTTACAGGGGTCCACACCCATATTACAGAGACAGAGCGGTCAGGTGCGCAAGAGACATGACCATTAGGTGCGGGACTGCAGGTAATACAAAGAGAAAGTGCGGAACCAGAGTTTTAGAGACTTTTGAGGGCTTTCCCTTATTTTCAGGGCTTGATATGAAGAACTGAGGCTTAAGACTTGCAAAGGAGGATAGTATGAGTGATAATGGACTCACACAGATTGCAGAATGTCAAGGTGACAATTTTTAGTGCAACAGATTGCCCGCTAAAGTGAGAAGTCTGTAATAGATGAAGATAGAGTTTATCATCTATGAAGAGTGAAGTACTTTATCATTTCAAGGATCATCCTGTAGACACCCCAGTTGAAACTTGTAAAAACATTCAATGCAAAATATATATATGTGAACATATCATCGCTGAGGTAGGAATTCCCATACTCAGATCAAAACTGACTAAAAAACTTACTAAACTGTTTTGATACAGGAATGATTTTGTAATACATCAAGAGTATAGACATGTGTAGACACAGTATGGATGCAACCATCTGTTTATGAATAGTCCACTGTATAATGAATAACAAAATTCCTCGCAGCCTTGATGGTAGAAACTAGATACAGGGTCTTGATTTCTGCTTCCTGAACTAGTACGATTCTATCCATGTGGATGAATGTGTCAAAGTCGAACATGGTAGAAACCACTTGATTACCAGTCAATGATGTGAACTGTTAACAAGTGTGAGAGAAACCACCAGTAATTTCAATGGCCCTCAAAGTACCTAGTACAATCCATGAAATGTGAATAAATGAGTCGAAGTCGAACATGTCACAGAATCTCTTGATTGAAGGTAAATGATGCAACCTATCGTCGAAGGCAAGAAAACTGCCATTAGGGCATGCATCTTTCAAGGTATTGACGATTTCTAGATCAACTTCCTAGATAATGAGCTCAAATCAATAGAAAGTGATCCGTTGTAGGCAAGCTCACAACACGAAATCATAGATCAAGTTGTGAAGAAATATATTTGCAAGGACTGACTCCGGGATGGTCAAAATGGATGACAGATATTTTGTAGATGAATGGTTTGTTTGAACTGATCTCTTGAACACATCACGACACTGCAGATGGTTTGGTGACAATTGACCCAAAGCGAATACTCAGAAACCAGCTGAAGACTTTCAATATGGTTTGATTAACTATTAGGAAAAGGATTTTCCCAAGCCAGGTGAACAAAAGGTGTCATGTTCAAGAGTGGTTAACGACTTTTCTAAAACACAAAGTGTAACAAACAGGTTCATTTTTCTCTCTTTTCCCCCACCATTTCTGGCAAGTACCTCTTTATTTTTGACAAGCTTGAGGAGGATAACATTTTCTTGTTTATAAGTTCATCCTTCAGATGAGTCCAACTTAGTTTAAAATTCAAACCCTAAGAAGGAGTGGTTCGTTCCTATTTAAAATTGAACAAGTCCTTTACTGTTAAATTTAAATGAGTCCAGTATAGGAAAAACTCGGTGTTTTTCAATTTTAGGGAGTCAGAAGAAAAAATTAAGAAAACTCAATGGGTGTCCTTTTTTCGTAAATTTGTGTCCCTCAAGCCCAAAAAGTATAAAATAATACTTGGGAGAACCACTTGACCATTACGATCAAGGAGTACTTTTCATAATTAGTGACTCCGATCTGAAAAAGTAAAAAAGTGATCGAAGACACGTCGTTTCATAACCAGTATCGAACTTGAAACGACAAAAGTCCAGCGATCTTTTCATGTTTATACGGTCAGAAAAGAGATATAAGTGGAGCGCCCTTTTAATTCCATTTAACGAGTTAAAAGGGGAAAGACTCGGTAATATTTTCATATTTTATGAGTCAGAAAAGAGCTTAAAGACTCCAATGTTTCACTTTTTTGTAAATTCTTGAAAAAGTCCGAAAAAGTGATAAAAAATATACTCTTTGTTGAAAAATGATTCATTTTCCCTGAAAAATCGAATATTCTGCACAAAAACTCAAAACATTACTCATACCTATTTAAGATAAATAAAAATGTATTAAAAAGTTACCTTTTTAAAGTGAAAAATAAATAAATTAAAAATTCATTTATTCAAAAAATCTTATAAAAAGGGCTTTTCAAAGTTCATTTTTACCATTTGATTTCAGAGTGAGAAGTGACAACTTTTGGGTAAAAAACTTCCTATGAAGATTCTGGAAAATCCGTTTGTTGGAATCGAAAACCGTCAGCTCCAGGTAATCCACATTCTCCTTATCTTGCATTTCAACCATTTACATTTCATTTTTAGGCTTTAATTTTGATTTTTGGAGGAGAAATTGGTTTAGGAAATCGCTCGCGAGGGTCCGCAGGTGCAACACGCGGCCCCTGCGGACCCCGACTTTTTTCTACAAAGAAAAAAGTCGTGGGTCCGCACCTGTTGCTTACCACGCGTGTGGACCTACCCACTGTCTGTAAGAAGCGGGTGCAGACCCCACGAAATGTATTTGAAAAACCTAAATTTCTCCAATCTTGCCCAAATTTTTTTGAACTAAATTCTTCTATTATGTCTTTTTTGCATTATAGGACACTCAAAATGCTAATTTGGCAGGAACACGAGCATGAGGATGTGGATCTTGCCACAATAAATCATCCACCCACATTGAATGCATTGAGAGCATGTAGACTGTTTAAGTTCCGGGCTATACCTGGCATGAGGGCCCAAGTATACCTCTTGCAATGGTTGGTAGACAGGTGGAACTTACAGGACCAGTGTTTCGTGATTGGTGGCCACCGGCTCGAAATTGAGCTAGAGGACATATATTTTTTTACTGGTTTGCCCAAGAGAGGCGAACGATTATCTCTTTTCGGGACTAGGCCAGGTGGCTAGTCTGTCGCTAGTCTCTGATTGGATTTTTGCAATGATCAAACAAAGGACAAACGGATTGATATTAAAACAATCGACCATCCTGAACTTAAGGTTATTGCATTCACTATTACCAAGCTATGCGGGAGTGCAGCATTGCATATGGCTACTGGATCCCAAATGCAGATGGCTGTAGATTGTTATCGAGGCACCATATTCAACTGGTGCGAGGTTGTGTTGGCAAATGTGAAAGGCCAACTTACCATAGAAAAGAACGTACAACTAAAATTTTTTGAATATGGTTTTCTCATTGTCAGCTTTGCTCTAGAGAGGAACCCTATGTTAGCCCCGCAACATCTTCCTGTCGATGTTGGTCTTCCTTGAGAGCATAGGATAATTCATTGGGTTGCTTTGATGGGCCGTCACCCTGAGGAGGGTTCAGAGGTTGTTCATTTTCTGCCTGAGTATTTTCGTTGGTTAAACAACCAACTTTTTGTGATTCAGGATTTTCCATATGCCGGGATGGATTATCGCGGTGATCCAGACATGATTCTTCCACTAGGAGAGCAGTGGGATGATTCAAGTAAAATCATTTTCAAAACTTCCTAAGTTTTAATTAATTTTTTTTGTTTTTTAAATCGTCCAAAAACTGACAATTAAAAGTCTTAAATGCAGATGTGGGTCCACGATGACCAGCTGCTCTCCAGCCGTATGAGAGGAGACACCCAGCTGCAGTAGCACCAGCCCCACAGGACCAATCAGCAGAGACCCTGTCCAACTTGGAGAATCATCTAGAGTGCTTGACAGAAGATATTCCAGAGACTGGCATACATGATATTCCACTTAGGTTACAACGATATGTGATTGGGGCCCCAAGACCTTTTAGGAGGTTCCTGTGTAGGGTGGCCTGAGTAGTGGTTTCTTATCATGATCATCATTAGGGATAGGATGATCATTTTGTAGACTCATGACATTTTTGTCTTTTTGTATTATCATTTTTGTCGATCATAAGGTGTTTTTCAACCTATGATTCAAGACGATGTATATTTTGACACACTTATTCTATGCTATGATATATCATTATTATCGGCTTATCTTGTGTAACATGTTATTGAATGTTTTTAAATTTACTGTTTTGATTATTGCGAATGTCTATTTATCATACGAGAAGAAATTACATCTGCTAATGTATTTAAATGTCTTAGAATATGCTAATATTCAATGTAATCAAATTCACGTTCCAAGAGACGAACTCTCAAAAATAATCTTAATAACACTGGATTTCTAATGGCATAAACCTTGTTAATATGTAATACAACGAGTTCAAAATCTAACCTAACAATCAAACTCCAAATCCTAAATGAGATGGATTCAGATAATAACTCAATCACTGCACTATACTCTGCAATGTTATTCGCTGTTTGACCAAGGCTTACCCCATGCATAGATACTAACTCATCAGAGGGTGAATATATAACCCAAGTTGCGAAAGAAATGTTCCATGTACTATGACAAGCACCATCAGCAAAACCAATGTATGTTTGAAGAGACGTCGACATCTGCAATATCAAGAGTAAAATCAAGATAAATAGGAATAGTGATAAAAACACTCTCTAAACTAGGCACACCTTTATAATCTAAAACACACCAGCAATAAAGAAACTAATCCAACAAAAAATCTCTGCCCAGAATTTAAGCATAATATCTCTTTAGATAAAGCCCATTTCTGGGTTTACTCATAGAGACACCATCAAAATATACCAATTCATAGGCCCCTTTTGCCAGCTTTCGCTTAACAATATAAGGACCATGCCACATAGGTACAAATTTTCCAGCCCCTAGCTTATCATTTGCTTAATTATATAGTAAAACTAGGTCTCCTTCTAAAAAATTACGAGGTGTAACATTTCGGTCATACTGAGCTTCTATTCGTTTTGCATGAGTCTTGTTTGCTATTGCAGCAGTACGTCGATTCTCATCTAGCTGAGCTAAGTACAAGAAACATTTCTCCTCTTCAGAAGTGGCTGGGAGTAATTCTATGGCTAATTGTAATGACGAGATTTCACATTCAATAAGTAACACTGCTTCCAAACCGTAGATCAGTTGAAAAGGAGTGAAACTAGTTGATGTTTTCACTGAGGTTCAATATGCCCAAAGTGCTGAAAATAACATGTTATGCCAATTTGACTTATGAATACCAATGATTCATTGGATCATAGTGACTAAAAATTTATTGATAACTTCAACCAGACCATTAGCTCGCGGGTAATATGGAGTAGAACTATCGTGATGCAGGCCAAGTTGATCTGTCAGTTTAGTCATCATGATGTTTCGAAAGTGACTTCCATGATCAGTAATAATAGCTTGAGGTGATTGAATATGAAAGTTGCAGCAGTCTTTCCATCTACCGAAAATTTAGGCATCACCTTGGCCCACTTAGTAAAATAATTTATTGCTAAGATAATATACGCATGCCCCCTGGCCGAGTGAGGGTTACATGTAATAAATTCAATACCCCATTTTGCGAAAGGACCGACAACAATTATAGGGTGGAGTAGAGCGGGTGGAGCACACATCTTACAATAAAAAATTTGACAATTGTGGCATTTCCGAACTGGATAGATACAATCTTTGAATAAGGATGGCTAGAAATAACCAGCGCGCAATATCTTTTGGGCTGTGGCATACCTAGACATATGACCGCCACATGCTCCAAAGTGACAGTAATTCAGAACCTTTTCAGCTTCTTCATGAGTTAGACAACGTCGGAAAACAGAATCCGCCCCACGACGATAGAGTGTATCACTAATAATATTGTATTGTTGGGATTCAAAACATATTTTCCGTCGTTGAGATCATGAGATTTCAGGCCGAAAAGATTGGGTTTGGAGATAAACAATAATATCTCCATACCATGGATCAAGAGTACTAATAAGAAACAAGGATTTGTCCGCAATGGGCTCTTCTGCCACAGTTTTAGTATCAGTACGCGGGAAATCACACATCAGTTCGGAAAAAACCAAATATTTCTTTGCCTTGGATTTTTCAAATTCCAAGTCAAATTCCTGCATGATAACTATCCATTTGGAATACTTGCCCCCTAGCAATTGTTTGGTCAAGATATACATCATAGGGTTACAGTAAAAAATTACCGTGGTTTTGCGTAATAAGATGTAGTGACAAAATATTTGGACAACTTGAACAGCTGCCAAGGCCAATTTCTCCACATGCGAATATTTAATCTCAGTCGGATGCAGAGTTCGACTAAGATAGTAAATCACATGTTCACTGTTGAATTCATCTTCCTGAACTAAAACCATCCCAATAGTGGAATGAGAAGTGGCGAGATATAAAAAGTAATCATGATTGTAATTGGGAGGATGCAATAACGGTGCATGGGTCAATGCGTGTTTGAGTGCATCAAAGGATCAATCAACGATCTCATCCCAAAAGAATGGAGTGTTCTATTTTAACAACCTGGTGAAACCTTTCATTACCTCGGCGTAGTTAGGAATGAAACGACATAAAAAATTTGCTTTCCCTTGCAAACTTTGGAGTTGGCGAAGCGTCGAAGGAGGAGGTAGATTGACAATAGCTTCCACCTTTGAGGGGTCGACATGAATGCCTACCTTTGATACGATAAACCCTAGTAAGCGACCCATTTCTACATAGAAAACACATTTGTGTGGGTTCAACTGAATTCAATAATGCTTACATCTCATAAACATAGCTTGCAAATGAGTGAGATGGTCAGCTCTATGCAATGAGTGGGTAGGTAAATCATCGAGATAAGGTTGCACAATGTGCTTGATGTCATGAAATGTGTAAGACATAGCCCTTTGAAAAGTTTCTCCAACATTCTTCAATCCAAAAGGTAATTTGCAATAAGAAAATGTCCCCCATGGACAAATGAAAGCTGTTTTAGCTTGATTAGCAGGGAGTATGTTGATTTGATTGTAACCGGAAAAACCATCCATAAAGGAGAACATTTCACTGCTGGCACAATCATCAATAATTTGATTGATATAGGGGGTTGGATAATTGTCTTTGGGACAAGCTCTATTAATATCCCTATAGTCGATACATACTCTTATCGTTCCTTGTTTTTTGTTGACAGGAACAATATTTGATACCCAATTGGTTAAAGGAATTAGATAAATGAAACCTGCGTGAAGTAATTTCTCAATTTCAGCTTTTATAGCAGTAGCTTTTCATGGATGTATTTGACGTAAGCGTTGGTGGATAGGTTTAGCATCCGGGTATGTTTTAATTTCATGGGCTATAATTGACGGATCGATTCATGGCATTTCTTCATATGACCAGGCAAACACTTCACGAAATTCTTGAAATAGGGCTTTATAAGTTTGGATTTCATCGTCCATACAGGAAGCACCTATATGAATGTTTTCAATAATCCCAAGCTTAACCGAAATGGAAATAAGAACCGTTCGAGAGATATTTTCCAAATCTAACTTAGAATCAGAATGTTACAATGGATTCTATAGGTCTTTGACTAGTCAGTAGTAAAAATAGAGGAAAAATCATTTTCAAAATGATCAAACTCAGGTAAAAATGAAGATCGGTGATGAAGATCTTCCCATGGCAAATCATCAATAGACAAAAGTTCACAAATCTGCTCATAAGTGTGAATAGGATCAGAAAATGTTGTTGAAGCTAAGGTTGATATCGAAAGTGATTCCCTATGGACTACATTCACTGGATCAGTTTCGGTTGAATAAGAGTCAGAAAACGACTATACTTCTTGATATGCAATTTCAAAAGGAATCAAAGGCATCGCGTCACCAAATGAATCCACCTCAGAATCGGAAGGTATGATCCAAGGATCATCAAAAGCAATAGTGCTCGATGAAATCATATGAATAGTTGCAATGGAAGGCGATACGTTAGGAGGAGGGAAGGAAAAAGTTCCTAGTAAACCAAAATCTTTAATCAAGTCTACTCCAACATCCTTATAAGGGATAGTTGTTTTGCCAACGTGCTGAATACTATTTGAAGAGGCTGGGTCGGATGAGAAATAAGTCAGTTGGTCTATCATAACGATCTTTCCATTATGAGGAAACTTGATAAGCCGAAAGACCGATGAAACAATAATAGTCATAGCATAAGACCAACTGCGACCCAGGAGAAGGTTGTAATCTAGAGGGGCATCAACCACTTCCAAATCTAGATTTACAGTTTTTCCTTTGACCCCTATAGGTAAATCCTGCAAAATGCCAAAGGATGGAACCCTCGGCCATCAAAAGCCGTTAGAATTGTTGGAGACTGATTGAGTGTGGGAGAACCAAGGGATCTCCAACACTGGATCGACATAATACACATAGAAGCTCCTTCATCAATCACAGTCCGAAAGCAAGGTCTTTTTTTGACTAACATTAGAATTTGGAAAGCCATTTGATGAGGGAGGTGGGGTGTACTATTCTCTAAATCGAAGATTATTAGGCTCGAATCCTGAATGTCAACAACTCCTATAGCAGATAATAGTAATCTACGCTGTGCTGGGCACGATTGCAGAACTTCCAAAGTCGACATTGCTGAAGGGTAAATAGCTAAGTCTTCAACAATGTTATAATTTTGAGCAGCTCTCGCATGTGGATTGAACGCTGATTTCCAAAGTATACCTTTAGCAGGCGGTTTGATTACTAAGTCAGGGTTGGGTTTCTCGATCTGTAGTGGATTGAATTAGAAGATTCTGCTTCTTTACCACCAACAGGATTTTTACTACCATAATATTGCGATCGCGTCCCAATCCTAACATGAGACATCATCATAATGGGTTCTTCTGAGGCATTTGAGGAAGAACCAATCATCTTACTATCTTGATTAGGAAAAGGATCCTTCAAGACAGCAGGCATTTGAGAACCTTTAACAATTTTCGAAACCTCTGCTCGATGTGGGCAATCTTTGGTAAAATGATCCTCGTCACAAATCAAACAACGATAGCAAGGTTTACGTTTTTCATCAGTAGATTCATTTTTATCTATTTTCTCTTTTGATTTTTGTTTGTTTTTCTTCTTCCCTTTATTTTTATTGCCAGTTTTTGATTTGGCCGTAGATGATTCTACGACATGAATATCGACAGGAATTTCAGCAGAAGAATCTCCTGTTAGGGAATCAGGTAAAGTTATAATAGGAGAAGAATTCTTTGAAGATTTCTTCTTACTTTTAGTACTAACTGAACCAATCATACCATCAGCGGCATGAGACCCTGAAGGAGCTACAATTATTTGACCGTGTTTTGGAAGATCAAGTAATTTTTCATGTAAAGTACCTGACTGCATATAGACGAGGTCAAGGTATTGAGCCTGAGCAATGATTTGCCATTTAGTGAAAACTCTTGCCTTAGCTACATCTTCAGTGATTTTAGGTAATAATGATTTAAGAATTCCATGATTTAACAATTCCATGATTTAACAATTCCATGATTTAACAATTCCATGCCATTGTCATATCTGATAGGCAACTGAAAATGAGTTAAGAAAGAAGTAGCTAACTGATTGAAATTATAAAAAGGGCCTCGTGGTAACTCAATGTACCATTTGGAAGCAAGACCAATCAGAGTTCATTGAAAAACATGTAATCGAATTGAATCATCAATGATGGAATTAGATGCACACCAGAGGTGATAAGTCATAACATGATTTGACGGATCCTCACCTGACTTACCCTCGAATTTCGGGATATCACTAGGCAACTTATTAGGCATTGGCGGCCAATACAGAAGATAGTAAATTGGATCGTTCGTAAGGCGCGAAAAATCAGGTAAATCCAAAGTTGCAATAAATGGTAACTGACGGTTAGGGTCGCGAAAACCTCGGATAACAAAACTAGCCCTAGGAGGAGGATATCCAGGATAACTTGGAATTGGATTTGCATTAGGAATGTTATAACCTCTTGGGAAACCAGGATTAACCAGACCAAACTGGGGTTGTTGAGGCTGTTGATAAGTATAGCTAGGGTACGGTTGATACTGATAAACTGGGTTTTGCACAGTAGGACCGAATTGATACTACCCCTAGTACGGTTGATACGTAAATTATGGTTGACTTGTGACAACCATACTTGGACCAGCTTGTCCTGCAGGCATCTAGACTAAAGTCTGAACTGTAGGTCTTGACGAGCAGTAGAACCCTCATCACGAGCCGTAAAAATTAAAATCTAGTAGCAGCAGAAAGAGGCCACAAGGCCCAAGACATGGAATTGGCACCAATTGTAGACGAACTAGGATAGCGAAATTGTCACGTAGGAAGAAAACATAATGGGAATGTGGATGGAAATGAGGACCCCTTGTCAACACGGAAACCAACATCCACACTACAAAAGAAAACTTGCAATAATAGAGAAATCCACCAAATAAGTTGCAGATACAATGACCATAAAAATTAGTGAAGCATGGACCAGGGAGTGAGGTCGGCTAAGGTTCAGCTGCCTCACACCCCACTCCATGAATAAAAACCAACCGCGAAAGATGGAAAATGATAATAGAAGACTAATAACATTGGAGAGAAAGGAAATCACAAAGAAAACTAACAAGAAAAGCTCGCTGAAAAGAAAAACCACTGTGCTCCACCTTCCCCCTTCTTTAACACCTTTTATGTAATCATTATACACTTATTATTCTATATGATAATTATTTAAAATTAGTTGAAAATTTATAGTTTGAGCTCTAATTAATGTTAAAATAATGTAATATATTTTTTATGATTTTTTTAATGGAGTGATGAGGATGTTTTATTGGATGAAGGAAAAAGAGAGAAGAAAGATATGTTAGGCATGTGGCTTATCATGTTTTAGATTGTGAAGATTGTTTAAACGTAATGGATTTATTCTTAAGGGTCTTTTCAAACACAAACTAAGATAAAATAGCTCCTTCTATCCCCATAATTATGATGATTGTTAATGGTTATAGTTATAGAAAAAGGGATGACTACATTGATATATCCTATGTGAGTGTTAGTCATATTTGTCTTAGGCCTCTAATAAGAAATTCACCTCATTGTATTTCAAAGTTAGAAGGGTGGATTTGATTGGTAATGTCAGTTCTATTAAAGGAGTTTTATATAGGCATCTAGATGGAACATTGAAGGTCCCCATAACAATGGTCACCAAAGAAGATGGAAAAATGTGCCATAATAACGAGCGCATGTGCTCAAGATAGAGAGGTGTATGGAGGAAAATCTTGACATAGAAGAGAAGGTTAAGTGAGTATGACCTAGGGAATAGAATTAGCAGAGCAATACTCACTACATAATTGGGTGATGGATCTTGAGGTTTCCAATATTAGAGGAGAAAGATTAGAATGCTTCACTAATAGCTCTTCACATGCGAAATTTCATAGATATATCTAGAGTCATATATAAGCATAAATAAATGTACTTTAAGGATACATCAAATGAATTGGAAGACATGGAACTCATGTCAATGTAAAGAGAAATTTTGTGATGGATAATGTGATCTAAAACTACAATGGTGAAACTGTACAAGACCCCAATTAAACTAGGATTAGATACACAAAGGGACATCATATTCTAGAGCTTTTTTGGTACAATAAGGAATGCATAGCAACCAAACTAGATAAGAACGTTCACAATTTAGAAAACCTAGTGCAATATTAACAAATGTTAGAAAACATGCCAAAATACATTATAAAGGATTTGAGCAATATCACAACAATTTATTCCCCACCTTAGCACATTGGGTGCACTTCATCAATGCTCAGTATCAATGTTTAAGGGGGTAATGTTTTGGCAAGTAGCCATTGGGAAAATCAATATAGCTTTCTTAAGTAGGGAAAAAACATAATTTTCAAGATGCTTCGTTCTATCTGATGCCTCTCCTCATCACATGACATGAAGTTTATCCATATCGAAGGCAAGGGGAATATTTTGTAGGCTAGGGGCTAATCTTCCATGTAACATATTGAGAAAATTGATGAACCCTTTTGGGGTAATATTTTCACTCTTATATATGTAAAAATACATTGGTAGGGTAACATTATTGGATTATAGTGGTACTCTACACACCTAACTTAGTAGCCACTTAATCCTTTTGCACCTCGATGAAAGGTCATATCATCTCACATAAGAATTAAAAGTTGTGAAATGAAGCATCACACACAGGTAAAATGAATGTATTTACTTGGTGATAATATACAAAGTAATATCATTTGGATCCTCAAGGGTTAACATGTTATTTTCATTATTAGACTGAGGTTGCACTTATGGTCAAACTAGCATGTCGAAATATATTTTTTGATTTGTTCATGCTACTTATATTGTGGTGCTTAGAATTGATTTCTTTGTGATGCATTAAAGGAAATTTGAGTCGCACTTCGGTGTATTCCCCAACCATGCATACACTCTCCTTCCATTGCTTTGGGGGTGGGTGCATTGTTTTCGTATGTCAATTTGAACCAGAGGCTTGTCATGTCCCTTTTTCCCACAACCTTGGCATAGTTTGAGTATTGTAGGGATTCCCCCTTAGGTTCAAGACTTTACCCATTGATTAGAAATGAAGGGGAAAAACCATTGAGGTGATAATAGGTGGCTTTCCTAGTAGTTGCTCTTGTGTCGCGTCCATTAGGACGAAATTTCCCTTAGCAAGAGTTTGAGCAACAATACTTGAGTCAATTATGGGGAGAAGAAACCCATTGAGATGGAAGAGTTCCTTATCAGGAGGGTAAAGCTTGAGGTTAATGACTAATATTTTATTATTTATAGGATGCTATTACTTTCACTCTTTTTTTTGTCTCTCTTTATTTTTTGAAATTTATGTATGTCCAAAATTACATTGATATAGTTTATATTTTGTTTTCAAATATTTAAATCTTAGTATATGTTGAGAAGTCATGGACACCTAGTCCAAATTATGTACTCAAAATATAAATTTAGCTTGGATGGATCTAGACAATCCTCCTTTAAGAAAGATTTTTTGTGACATTGTGTATGTTAATTGAAATCTACACTTACCCAAAGAAACAGAGAATGTCATAAATACAGTAATTATTGTAAATCAATATTGACTACCATTTCTCCATGTCCCAATGTTCATATTAATGAGAAAAAGGTGTTCATAAGATTCAAAATTACATCTCTTCATAGTGAATGTCCCCAAATTACCTCTTAATAAAAAAATGCACCTTATTTGTTAGTTTTAACTAATATGAGTCACTAGAACTTTGTGATGGGAATATTTCTTACTTTTAACTAAAAATAATAACCAAACTTTGTGATAGGAAAATATTAACTAATGCTTATTTACATTAGTTACCTTTGAACCCAACTTACTTGGTGTATTGTGACTTTTTGAGATAGTTAAATTTAATAAATTTTACTCAATTTTCTAGCATTTTCACATTTTTAGTTTTACTTATGTTTAATGTAAAGTTGGTTGGTATTCATTGCAATGAATTTTATTTTGTAAATTCTCACTAGCATTATAGAGAAATATCACAACTTTTTATTATTATTTAAAATAGATTTAGGTTAAAATGAAGAAAAATGTAACAATATTACTATGTAAATATTGTATTTATAGTATTTCTATTTCTATAATTATGAATCTCTCATTTTATTTCTATATTTAGTACTTTTTATATTAGGGGAATATATCAAGTATCTCTGTCACGTGCACATTATTATTATTTATTATAAATATTATATGTTTTTGAAATGGAAAGATAAACATTTCTTACATATAGGACAATATCTCCATCACATTGAATTATAAAGTACATTCTTACATTTTTGATGCAATAATTTTATGAAAAAACATTAATTTATTTTGTAAATATTAACAAAATGAGAAATATACAATCAAATAATTTGTCATAACATAATTATCTTTACAATAAAAATACCATCTCACATTTTCATAATGTTAATATATATATATATATATTTAAATTAAATTATAACATAATTATCTTTACAATAAAAATACCATCTCACATTTTTATAATGTTAATATATATATTTTTAAAATTAAATTATCATGTACATTTGTTTTAAGGCTCTTTCATGTCACGTCCTTATCACAATTATGACAAGACAACCCATCGAATTCCTTTTAAAGGACAATTGAACAAGATGCTGAACCATAATTTTAAAGATTCTCCACTATAACAACTATAATTTTAAGAGAGAAAAACTATAATTTTAAAGATTCTCCACTAAATGTCTTTGTAAGCTTCTAAGTACAAGGGTACTTAAGGTATGCAACATGTACCAATACAAAAAAATGTATAGCAAAGTGCACAATAAAGATTTTAATAAAATTTGTAATATGGGATTTTTTTCAATAAAATTTAATACGATGTTTTTTGATTCCTTGGGAATGATGATGGTTATAAAAATGATGAATTCCACAGTGCGTTCGAACCAAAGTTCTCTCATGCATACTTCCGATTTATTTCGTTCTTTTTTAGGAGTCTTCAAAGACAATCAGATAAAATATGGGAATGTTACTGAAAAATGTTTCATAATGTCCTCTCTAACTTTCTAGGAGTTTTTAGTTTAGAGATGGATTTCGTTTTTAATGGTCAATGTACTCTAATTCTGTTTTATTTTTCACAACTTAGGTGGCTTATTTCACTAGTGGGTGATACTTTTAATGCTTAATCAATTCAGTATCGAAATTTATCCAAAGAGATCATATTATTACTAAAATACAACATTGTAGTTTTACTAAAAAAACATTTAGTTTTATTAGTAATTTTATTTATAAAAATATAAATATAAATTTAATGATAGATGCTGAGAAAACATTTAAGTCTACTTTTATAAGCTTGCAGCTATAGTTAAAAAGTTGATATATGCCATTTTATTTCTTTTTTGCCAAAAAGGAAACTTTAGACTAGAAACTATACTAGTAAAACATTATATACAATGAATAGTCTTCTTTATACATAGAGGAAGGTCAACTAGTCTTCCTGAAGGTACTTAGCTTGTCTTTCTATGGAGAAATACTGATAACAAATATCTAAAGTATGAAAAAGAAACTTGAGTCGAGGAGCATGAATATATTTGAAGGAGGGTGTAGGGGTGCTATTGGTGATCTTCTATATCTCATTTTCCAGTTCCAACCCATCCTTAGTTAGCCTGTCAACTTCATAGTTCTTGTCCATGTAAACACGCATAAGAAAGTGTGAGAGAAGGCTAATTTTAGAAGAATGCCAGGAAAAAGAGGTGGTGGTGTGAAGTTGAGCAAATTGAATTCTCCTTTCATCAATTGAATCACAATTAGAGAGTCTCCATAAATTTGGATTTGAGAAATTCCATTGTCCTAAGCTAGCATTAAGACCAATTTTAGATCCACAAGGTCACAAAAAATGTTTCTACCACTACCTATTCTAACCTTAAGAGAGATGTTATGAGTGGGGGAGAGATGTAAAATTCCCCCAACCCCACCCTTGAAAGGATTTCTTCGTAGGTTCCACTTAAAAATGCTCAAGGAAAATGCTTATTTATTGCTTCTTCAAGGGAGTACTTTGAGATGAATCTTTCCTTATATTGAGGAAATTTTGAGAGGGTGTTATACTTCAAATAACACATTTTACAACGATGGTGTCCTTGTCTTCAAAGAGCTTAGAGTTCCAAGCCAACTAGATTCCTCAGGCCATGTTTAGAGGGAAAAATTTATATCTCTTTGTGTCCTTATTCATAGACTAGCCCTTGAGGGATTATTTGATGAAGTTAACTGTCGAAGCCTTCTTCAAACCAGTCAAATGATTTGATTCCTACTAAAATTCTAGAGTATAAGCACAAGTCATGTTAAGGTGGGAGTTAGTCTCAAAGTTAGCATTGTAGAGACAACACAAACCCAACCCCTCATATTCTTTTTCAAAGGATGTCCCATATTAAAGCTTGCATGAAGATTTTTTATTTGGATGGGTATTTGAACTTCCAAACAATCCTTGACCACCAAGATATTGGTCTATCATTACCCTTAATAACAAGGGCTTCGTATCTTAGTTTGGACTCAAAGTTACTTGTAGGATTCAAAGATTAGATGAGTTGATATTCCCAATTATTTAGATTTATGAAATAAATTCTTAGCCAAAATCTTTGCATTCTCCTCTCAAAGTCTAATCTCCTTCAAAGAAAGCCACTGTTGTGGCCTATCCAGGGTTTTGACTCCCTGGGTTTCTTGTTTCATAATATGGAAGCCTTAGTTTTTCAAGTCCATAATTAGTTAGGGTGGGAGTCCATATGTGTTATTGCTACCAATCAAGGGATCTATGCCAATTTGGAATTGTCGCCTCTACCAATTCTCAAAACTAACTAATTTATTATTAGGAGGAAAGTCATAACCACTAATTTTCATATTTTTAAGGCATTTTGAAAATGTCAAATTGGCTTTCTAACCCATTCCTTTATGAAAGCAAGAGAAATATATTTATCTTTAATTACTTGTTCCTAAAGTCTAGAACCTTGTATCGATCTCCATACATTTTTTTGTTGTGAGAGCATTTGAAAAAAGGAATATGTTCTTTAGGCCTATCCACCTTGATATTTTGGAACAACACGTTTTTTCTAGGAGGCTAGAACTATATATTTTTTCCTAACTCTCCAAAACAGATGAACTTGAAACTTAACCACCTGATTTTGTCTAGGAGTCCTTTTAGGATCTCTGTCAAGGACATCCAATACATGGGGATGACTTCTAGCACCAATTAAGCACCAGTGAACCACCTTGAGAAAGCCATAAATTGCTCTATGTGTTGAATATATTATCTATCTTGACTATTAGCCTTTGGTATTCACATTTTTTACACTAGTTTTATTTCACATGAAATCCTCGGTATTTCATTCCATCATTAGTTGTCAATATTTAAAAAGGAAAGACTTGAAAAAATACAAATATTTTTCATTCTCTAAAATGACCCAATATGAGATCATTGACTTATCAATATTCTCAGACTGAGGATCATTAAAAAAGATCCAAGTTATTCAATAATGAGAGATACAAATTTATTACAAGGAGAAATGTTGAAAAATGTAGAAAGAAAGGCTCAATTTGACTTTAGCCTTAGTCAAATTGAGTAAATCAAATTTCCACATCATTAGGACAACTTGGAGGCAGTCAGCTAGTGTGACATGGTTCTTGTCACTTAGTTAGCTCATTAAATTTGAGTTAGAGGGCTTGTAGTTAAGTTATGCATGTGTGATTGCTAAATTTTAGTAGTCCAGTTTAGTTATCGTCAGCTGTATTAAGTTAATTGACTTCTAACTATTGTTGGAGTCAGTTGAAGGTCAGTGGTGTAGTGGGATAGTAGTCTAACATAGAGATTTTTCAGTTAACTGATCAATCAGCCCACAATAGCTAGTGCATGAAAGGAATTCAAAGTCCTCAGTTGAAGTGGAGATTACAAGGCAGTGTAACATCAATTTTAGACAAGTCTTGAGTGTACAAGTGTTGCATGCAATTAGTGATCAATCCTTGGGAATTGCAGAATCAATTTGGAGGAAATTCCTATACAATAGGGGATAATTTCCTCAGGAATTGAGCAAGAAAATAGGAGGCTAGGTGAGCAAAGAATTGGCTAAGTGTTGGCCAAAGTTGTTCATTGAGTAGAGAGAACAATTATTCTTTTGCAGGTTGAGCTCATAACTAGAGCTAGAAATTTTTAATAGATTCTATATTCATCTGATTAATACAAAGAGGCTTGAGCAGTTTTTCCTAATTAGGTTCCCCTAGAAATCACAATGTATTTGTGGCTTTCTTATTGCATGTCTATGCATGTTGTTCTAAATTATGAATTTCATTCCACAGATCAATAGAGTAGAATTGTATCTCTTTATTTTAGATTAAATTTCTTGAGCAATTGAAATTCTATAAAATTTCTACATGGTATCAAAGCGCTGAAATCACATTAGAACCAATATTTCAAACATGTCTCTCAAGAATTTCGAAGTAGCAACTTTAGTGCAACAATTTTTCTTCATGATCAGGAGAATCCCTTGTTGACCGGATAAATCGTTCTTGCGGACAAGACCGAACTCCCTAGTATCACAAGATAATCTAGCAACAAACAGACAAATAAATCTATCTTTCTCTAGACATATGCAATTTACAAATAAAAACTATAGAGGTGTTACGGTCCTACCTTAGATCCAACGCTTGTTTGTTGTAGTCATCCCTCTATCATCTGAAAGAGTTTTCCTTCAAAGACCTGCAAACACAAACAAGCAAACATCAAATAGCACCTGCATAACAAATATCATAAATCATGTCTATTATGGTGATCAAGGAATCCATAAAATAAATCATAAATGAACAACTTATTGAGAAAAACAAACTTATTTGTATTAACTTTGAAGTAGAAGAACCTTACAACCTTTTTAGCCTTGATGTTGAACAAGCTCTTCCTGGGGTCCAAAACAACTATTTCCTTTACTTTGACAAGCCTTTCACTCTTCCAAATGAGATCTTAGAGGTATGTATTCTCTCCTCATAAAAGCTCAACTAAGAAGACTAAGTTCCAGCAGCATTTCACCTCAAAAATATTCAACTTTCAACCTCCCTAGTAACCAGCCCAATGCTTCATTGTATAGTGCAGAGGAAGGAGGTTACAGGTCCACCTATGAAGGGATAAAGTCCTCCTTCAAAGGGATAAGCTCCTCACATCAAGGGGTTAGCTCCTTAAGGTATGGGATGCATGAACCTTAAGAGAGCGAATTTTCTACCTCAAGGTTCCTTCTAGAAGCGTCTAGAAATGACTGAAAGTGATTTTTTAATAATATACTCACGCCTTTTTAACTTTTACAGGGGTCCACACCCATATTACAGAGACAGAGCGGTCAGGTGCGCAAGAGACATGACCATTAGGTGCGGGACTGCAGGTAATACAAAGAGAAAGTGCAGAACCAGAGTTTTAGAGACTTTTGAGGGCTTTCTCTTATTTTCAGGGCTTGATATGAAGAACTGAGGCTTAAGACTTGCAAAGGAGGATAGTATGAGTGATAATGGACTCACACAGATTGCAGAATGTCAAGGTGACAATTTTTAGTGCAACAGATTGCCCCCTAAAGTGAGAAGTCTGTAATAGATGAAGATAGAGTTTATCATCTATGAAGAGTGAAGTACTTTATCATTTCAAGGATCATCATGTAGACACCCCAGTTGAAACTTGTAAAAACATTCAATGCAAAATATATATATGTGAACATATCATCGCTGAGGTAGGAATTCCCATACTCAGATCAAAACTGACTAAAAAACTTACTAAACTGTTTTGATACAGGAATGATTTTGTAATACATCAAGAGTATAGACATGTGTAGACACAGTATGGACGCAACCATCTGTTTATGAATAGTCCACTGTATAATGAATAACAAAATTCCTTGCAGCCTTGATGGTAGAAACTAGATACAGGGTCTTGATTTCTGCTTCCTGAACTAGTACGATTCTATCCATGTGGATGAATGTGTCAAAGTCGAACATGGTAGAAACCACTTGATTACCAGTCAATGATGTGAACTGTTAACAAGTGTGAGAGAAACCGCCAGTAATTTCAATGGCCCTCAAAGTACCTAGTACAATCCATGAAATGTGAAAAAATGAGTCGAAGTCGAACATGTCACAGAATCTCTTGATTGAAGGTAAATGATGCAACCTATCGTCGAAGGCAAGAAAACTGCCATTAGGGCATGCAACTTTCAAGGTATTGACGATTTCTAGATCAACTTCCTAGATAATGAGCTCAAATCAATAGAAAGTGATCCGTTGTAGGCAAGCTCACAACACGAAATCATAGATCAAGTTTTGAAGAAATATATTTGCAAGGAATGACTCCGGGATGGTCAAAATGGATGACAGATATTTTGCAGATGAATGGTTTGTTTGAACTGATCTCTTGAACACATCACGACACTGCAGATGGTTTGGTGACAATTGACCCAAAGTGAATACTCAGAAACTAGCTGAAGACTTTCAATATGGTTTGATTAACTATTAGGAAAAGGATTTTCCCAAGCCAGGTGAAAAAAAGGTGTCATGTTCAAGAGTGGTTAACGGCTTTTCTAAAACACAAAGTGTAACAAACAGGTTCATTTTTCTCTCTTTTCCCCCACCATTTCTGGCAAGTACCTCTTTATTTTTGACAAGCTTGAGGAGGATAACATTTTCTTGTTTATAAGTTCATCCTTCAGATGAGTCCAACTTAGTTTAAAATTCAAACCCTAAGAAGGAGTGGTTCGTTCCTATTTAAAATTGAACAAGTCCTTTACTGTTAAATTTTAATGAGTCCAGTATAGGAAAAACTCGGTGTTTTTCAATTTTAGGGAGTCAGAAGAAAAAATTAAGAAAACTCCATGGGTGTCCTTTTTTCGTAAATTTGTGTCCCTCAAGCCCAAAAAGTATAAAATAATACTTGGGAGAACCACTTGACCATTACGATCAAGGAGTACTTTTCATAATTAGTGACTCCGATCTGAAAAAGTAAAAAGTGATCGAAGACACGTCGTTTCATAACCAGTATCGAACTTGAAACGACAAAAGTCCAGCGATCTTTTCATGTTTATACGGTCAGAAAAGAGATATAAGTGGAGCGCCCTTTTAATTCCATTTAACGAGTTAAAAGGGGAAAGACTCGATAATCTTTTCATATTTTATGAGTCAGAAAAGAGCTTAAAGAGGACTCCAATGTTTCACTTTTTTGTAAATTTTTGAAAGAGTCCGAAAAAGTGATAAAAATATACTCTTTGTTGAAAAATGATTCATTTTCCCTGAAAAATCGAATATTCTGCACAAAAACTCAAAACATTACTCATACCTATTTAAGATAAATAAAAATGTATTAAAAAGTTACCTTTTTAAAGTGAAAAATAAATAAATTAAAAATTCATTTATTCAAAAAATCTTATAAAAAGGGCTTTTCAAAGTTCATTTTTACCATTTGATTTCAAAGTGAGAAGTGAGAGCTTTTGGGTAAAAAACTTCCTATGAAGATTCTGGAAAATCCGTCCGTTGGAATCGAAAACCGTCAGCTCCAGGTAATCCACATTCTCCTTATCTTTCATTTCAACCATTTAAATTTCATTTTTAGGCTTTAATTTTGATTTTTGGAGGAGAAATTGGTTTAGGAAATCGCTCGCGAGGGTCCACAGGTCCAACACGCGGCCCCTGCGGACCCCGACTTTTTTCTACAAAGAAAAAAGTCGTGGGTCCGCACCTGTTGCTTATCACGCGTGTGGACCTACCCACTGTCTGTAAGCAGTGGGTGCAGACCCCACGAAATGTATTTGAAAAACCTAAATTTCTCCAATCTTGCCCAAATTTTTTTGAACTAAATTCTTCTATTATGTCTTTTTTGCATTATAGGACACTCAAAATGCTAATTTGGCAGGAACACGAGCATGAGGATGTGGATCTTGCCACAATAAATCATCCACCCACATTGAATGCATTGAGAGCATGTAGACTGTTTAAGTTCTGGGCTATACCTGGCATGAGGGCCCAAGTAGACCTCTTGCAATGGTTGGTAGACAGGTGGAACTTACAGGACCAGTGTTTCGTGATTGGTGGCCACCGGCTCGAAATTGAGCTAGAGGACATATATTTTTTTACTGGTTTGCCCAAGAGAGGCGAACGATTATCTCTTTTCGGGACTAGGCCAGGTGGCTAGTCTGTCGCTAGTCTCCGATTGGATTTTTGCAATGATCAAACAAAGGACAAACGGATTGATATTAAAACAATCGACCATCCTGAACTTAAGGTTATTGCATTCACTATTACCAAGCTATGCGGGAGTGTAGCATTACATATGGCTACTGGATCCCAAATGCAGATGGCTGTAGATTGTTATCGAGGCACCATATTCAACTGGTGCGAGGCTCTGTTGGCAAATGTGAAAGGCCAACTTACCATAGAAAAGAACGTACAACTAAAATTTTTTGGATATGGTTTTCTCATTGTCAGCTTTGCTCTAGAGAGGAACCCTATGTTAGCCCCGCAACATCTTCCTGTCGATGTTGGTCTTCCTTGAGAGCATAGGATAATTCGTTGGGTTGCTTTGATGGGCCGTCACCCTGAGGAGGGTTCAGAGGTTGTTCATTTTCTGCCTGAGTATTTTCGTTGGTTAAACAACCAACTTTTTGTGATTCGGGATTTTCCATATGTCGGGATGGATTATTGCAGTGATCCAGACATGATTCTTCCACTAGGAGAGCAGTGGGATGATTCAAGTAAAATCATTTTCAAAACTTCCTAAGTTTTAATTATTTTTTTTTGTTTTTTAAATCGTCCAAAACTGACCATTGAAAGTCTTAAATGCAGATGTGGGTCCACGACGACCAGCTGCTCTCCAGCCGTATGAGAGGAGACACCCAACTGCAGTAGCACCAGCCCCACAGGACCAATCAACAGAGATCCTGTCCAACTTGGAGAATCATCTAGAGCGCTTGACAGTAGATATTCCAGAGATTGGCATACATGATATTCCACTTAGGTTACAACGATATGTGATTGGGGCCCCAAGACCTTTTAGGAGGTTCTTGTGTAGGGTGGCCTGAGTAGTGGTTTCTTATCATGATCATCATTAGGGATAGGATGATCATTTTGTAGACTCATGACATTTTTGTCTTTTTGTATTATCATTTTTGTCGATCATAAGGTGTTTTTCAACCTATGATTCAAGACGATGTATATTTTGACACACTTCTTCTATGCTATGATATATCATTATTATCAGCTTATCTTGTGTAACATGTTATTGAATGTTTTTAAATTTACTGTTTTGATTATTGCGAATGTCTATTTATCATACGAGAAGAAATTACATCTGCTAATGTATTTAAATGTCTTAGAATATGCTAATATTCAATGTAATCAAATTCACGTTCCAAGAGACGAACTCTCAAAAATAATCTTAATAACACTGGATTTCTAATGGCATAAACCTTGTTAATATGTAATACAACGAGTTCAAAATCTAACCTAACAATCAAACTCCAAATCCTAAATGAGATGGATTCAGATAATAACTCAATCACTGCACTATACTCTGCAATGTTATTCACTGTTTGACCAAGGCTTACCCCATGCATAGATACTAACTCATCAGAGGGTGAATAGATAACCCAAGTTGCGAAAGAAATGTTCCATGTACTATGACAAGCACCATCAGCAAAACCAATGTATGTTTGAAGAGACGTCGACATCTGCAATATCAAGAGTAAAATCAAGATAAACAAGAATAGTGATAAAAACACTCTCTAAACTAGGCACACCTTTATAATCTAAAACACACCAGCAGTAAAGAAACTAATCCAACAAAAAATCTCTGCCCAGAATTTAAGCATAATATCTCTTTAGATAAAGCCCATTTCTGGGTTTACCCATAGAGACACCGTCAAAATATACCATTTCATAGGCCCCTTTTGCCAGATTTCGCTTAACAATATAAGGACCATGCCACATAGGTACAAATTTTCCAGCCCCTAGCTTATCATTTGCCTAATCATATAGTAAAACTAGGTCTCCTTCTGAAAAATTACGAGGTGTAACATTTCGGTCATACTGAGCTTCTATTCGTTTTGAATGAGTCTTGTTTGCTATTGCAGCAGTACGTCGATTCTCATCTAGCTGAGCTAAGTACAAGAAACATTTCTCCTCTTCAGAAGTGGCTGGGAGTAATTCTATGGCTAATTGTAATGACGAGATTTCACATTCAATAAGTAACATTGCTTCCAAACCGTAGATCAGTTGAAAAGGAGTGAAACCAGTTGATGTTTTCACTGAGGTTCAATATGCCCAAAGTGCTAAAAATAACATGTTATGCCAATTTGACTTATGAATACCAATGATTCATTGGATCATAGTGACTAAAAATTTATTGATAACTTCAACCAGACCATTAGCTCGCGGGTAATATGGAGTAGAACTATCGTGATGCAGGCCAAGTTGATCTGTCAGTTTAGGCATCATGATGTTTCGAAAGTGACTTCCATGATCAGTAATAATAGCTTGAGGTGATTGAATATGAAAGTTGCAGCAGTCTTGCCATCTACCGAAAATTTAGGCATCACCTTGGCCCACTTAGTAAAATAATTTACTGCTAAGATAATATACGCATGCCCCCCGGCCGAGTGAGGCTTACATGTAATAAATTCAATACCCCATTTTGCGAAAGGACCGACAACAATTATAGGGTGGAGTGGAGCGGGTGGAGCACACATCTTACAATAAAAAATTTGACAATTGTGGCATTTCCGGACTGGATAGATACAATCTTTGAATAAGGATGGCTAGAAATAACCAGCGCGCAATATCTTTTGGGCTGTGGCATACCTAGACATATGACCGCCACATGCTCCAGAGTGACAGTAATTCAGAACCTTTTCAGCTTCTTCATGAGTTAGACAACGTCGGAAAACAGAATCCTCCCCACGACGATAGAGTGTATCACTAATAATATTGTATTGTTGGGATTCGAAACATATTTTCCGTTGTTGAGATCATGAGATTTCAGGCCAAAAAGATTGGGTTTGGAGATAAACAATAATATCTCCATACCATGGATCAAGAGTACTAATAAGAAACAAGGATTTGTCCGCAATGGGCTCTTTTGCCACAGTTTTAGTATCAGTACGCGGGAAATCACACATCAGTTCGGAAAAAACCAAATATTTCTTTGCCTTGGATTTTTCAAATTCCAAGTCAAATTCTCGCAGGATAACTATCCATTTGGAATACTTGCCCCCTAAAAATTGTTTGGTCAAGATATACATCATAGGGTTACAGTAAAAAATTACCGTGGTTTTGCGTAATAAGATGTAGTGACAAAATATTTGGACAACTTGAACAGCTGCCAAGGCCAATTTCTCCACATGCGAATATTTAATCTCAGTCGGATGCAGAGTTCGACTAAGATAGTAAATCACATGTTCACTGTTGAATTCATCTTCCTGAACTAAAACCATCCCAATAGTGGAATGAGAAGTGGCGAGATATAAAAAGTAATCATGATTGTAATTGGGAGGATGCAATAACGGTGCATGGGTCAATGCGTGTTTGAGTGCATCAAAGGATCAATCAACGATCTCATCCCAAAAGAATGGAGTGTTCTATTTTAACAACCTGGTGAAACCTTTCATTATCTCGGCGTAGTTAGGAATGAAACGACGTAAAAAGTTTGCTTTCCGTTACAAACTTTGGAGTTGGCGAAGAGTCGAAGGAGGAGGTAGATTGACAATAGCTTCCACCTTTGAGGGGTCGACATGAATGCCTACCTTTGATACGATAAACCCTAGTAAGCGACCCATTTCTACATAGAAAACACATTTGTGTGGGTTCAACTAAATTCAATAATGCTTACAGCTCATAAACATAGCTTGTAAATGAGTGAGATGGTCAGCTCTATGCAATGAGTGGGTAGGTAAATCATCGAGATAAGGTTGCACAATGTGCTTGATGTCATGAAATGTGTAAGACATAGCCCTTTGAAAAGTTTCTCCAACATTCTTCAATCCAAAAGGTAATTTGCAATAAGAAAATGTCCCCCATGGACAAATGAAAGCTGTTTTAGCTTGATTAGCAGGGAGTATGTTGATTTGATTGTAACCGGAAAAACCATCCATAAAGGAGAACATTTCACTGCTGGCACAATCATCAATAATTTGATTGATATAGGGGGTTGGATAATTGTCTTTGGGACAAGCTCTATTAATATCCCTATAGTCGATACATACTCTTATCGTTCCTTGTTTTTTGTTGACAGGAACAATATTTGATACCCAATTGGTTAAAGGAATTAGATAAATGAAACCTGCGTGAAGTAATTTCTCAATTTCAGCTTTTATAGCAGTAGCTTTTCATGGATGTATTTGACGTAAGCGTTGGTGGATAGGTTTAGCATCCGGGTATGTTTTAATTTCATGGGCTATAATTGACGGATCGATTCCTAGCATTTCTTCATATGACCAGGCAAACACTTCACGAAATTCTTGAAATAGGGCTTTATAAGTTTGGATTTCATCGTCCGTAGAGGAAGCACCTATATGAATGTTTTCAATAATCCCAAGCTTAACCGAAATGGCAATAAGAACCGTTCGAGAGATATTTTCCAAATCTAACTCAGAATCAGAATGTTACAATGGATTCTGTAGGTCTTTGACTAGTCAGTAGTAAAAATAGAGGAAAAATCATTTTAGAAATGATCAAACTCAGGTAAAAATGAAGATCGGTGATGAAGATCTTCCCATGGTAAATCATCAACAGACAAAAGTTCACAAATCTGCTCATAAGTGTGAATAGGATCAGAAAATGTTGTTGAAGCTAAGGTTGATATCGAAAGTGATTCCCTATGGACTACATTCATTGGATCAGTTTCGGTTGAATAAGAGTCAGAAAACGACTATACTTCTTGATATGCAATTTCAAAAGGAATCAAAGGCATCGCGTCACCAAATGAATCCACCTCAGAATCGGAAGGTATGATCCAAGGATCATCAAAAGCAATAGTGCTCGATGAAATCATATGAATAGTTGCAATGGAAGGCGATACGTTAGGAGGAGGGAAGGAAAAAGTTCCTAGTAAACCAGAATCTTTAATCAAGTCTACTCCAACATCCTTATAAGGGATAGTTGTTTTGCCAACGTGCTGAATACTATTTGAAGAGGCTGGGTCGGATGAGAAATAAGTCAGTTGGTCTATCATAACAATCTTTCCATTATGAGGAAACTTGATAAGTCGAAAGACCGATGAAACAATAATAGTCATAGCATAAGACCAACTGCGTCCCAGGAGAAGGTTGTAATCTAGAGGGGCATCAACCACTTCCAAATCTAGATTTACAGTTTTTCCTTTGACCCCTATAGGTAAATCCTGCAAAATGCCAAAGGATGGAACCCTCGGCCATCAAAAGCCGTTAGAATTGTTGGATACTGATTGAGTGTGGGAGAACCAAGGGATCTCCAACACTGGATCGACATAATACACATAGAAGTTCCTTCATCAATCACAGTCCGAAAGCAAGGTCTTTTTTTTACTAACATTAGAATTTGGAAAGCCATTTGATGAGGGAGGTGGGGTGTACTATTTTCTAAATCGAAGATTATTAGGCTCGAATCCTGAATGTCAACAACTCCTATAGCAGATAATAGTAATCTACGTTGTGCTGGGCACGATTGCAACACTTCCAAAGTCGACATTGTTGAAGGGTAAATAGCTAAGTCTTCAACAATGTTATAATTTTGAGCAGCTCTCGCATGTGGATTGAACGCTGATTTCCAAAGTATACCTTTAGCAGGCGGTTTGATTACTAAGTCAGGGTTGGGTTTCTCGATCTGTAGTGGATTGAATTAGAAGATTTTGCTTCTTTACCACCAACAGGATTTTTACTACCATAATCTTGCGATCGCGTCCCAATCCTAACATGAGACATCATCATAATGGGTTCTTCTAAGGCATTTGAGGAAGAACCAATCATCTTACTATCTTAATTAGGAAAAGGATCCTTCAAGACAGAAGGCATTTGAGAACCTTTAACAATTTTCGAAACCTCTGCTCGATGTGGGCAATCTTTGGTAAAATGATCCTCGTCACAAATCAAACAACGATAGCAAGGTTTACGTTTTTCATCAGTAGATTCATTTTTATCTATTTTCTCTTTTGATTTTTGTTTGTTTTTCTTCTTTCCTTTATTTTTATTGCCAGTTTTTGATTTGGCCGTAGATGATTCTACGACATGAATATCGGCAGGAATTTCAGCAGAAGAATCTCCTGTTGGGGAATCAGGTAAAGTTATAATAGGAGAAGAATTCTTTGAAGATTTCTTCTTACTTTTAGTACTAACTGAACCAATCATACCATCAACGGCATGAGACCCTGAAGGAGCTACAGTTATTTGACCGTGTTTTGGAAGATCAAGTAATTTTTCATGTAAAGTACCTGACTGCATATAGACGAGGTCAAGGTATTGAGCCTGAGCAATGATTTGCTATTTAGTGACAACTCTTGCCTTAGCTACATCTTCAGTGATTTTAGGTAATAATGATTTAAGAATTCCATGATTTAAAAATTCCATGCCATTATCATATCTGACAGGCAACTGAAAATGAGTTAAGAAAGAAGTGGCTAACTGATTGAAATTATAAAAAGGGCCTCGTGGTAACTCAATGTACCATTTGGCAGCAAGACCAATCAGAGTTCATTGAAAAACATGTAATCGAATTGAATCATCAATG
The DNA here is from genome assembly GCA_031772625.1 of Pinus tabuliformis. Classification (NCBI taxonomy): domain Eukaryota; kingdom Viridiplantae; phylum Streptophyta; class Pinopsida; order Pinales; family Pinaceae; genus Pinus; species Pinus tabuliformis. The sequence continues at coordinate 276,117,090 of CM062809.1, read as the reverse complement.
ATGGAATTAGATGCACACCAGAGGTGATAAGTCATAACATGATTTGACGGATCCTCACCTGACTTACCCTCGAATTTCGGGATATCACTAGGCAACTTATTAGGCATTGGCGGCCAATACAGAAGATAGTAAATTGGATCGTTCGTAAGGCGCGACAAATCAGGTAAATCCAAAGTTGCAATAAATGGTAACTGGCGGTTAGGGTCGCGAAAACCTCGGATAACAAGACTAACCCTAGGAGGAGGATATCCAGGATAACTTGGAATTGGATTTGCATTAGGAATGTTATAACCTCTTGGGAAACTAGGATTAACCAGACCAAACTGGGGTTGTTGAGGCTGTTGATAAGTATAGCTAGGGTACGGTTGATACTGATAAACTGGGTTTTGCACAGTAGGACCGAATTGATACTACCCCTAGTACGGTTGATACGTAAATTATGGTTGACTTGTGACAACCATACTTGGACCAGCTTGTCCTGCAGGCATCTAGACTAAAGTCTGAACTGTAGGTCTTGACGAGCAGTAGAACCCTCATCACGAGCCCTAAAAATGAAAATCTAGTAGCAGAAGAAAGAGGCCACAAGGCCCAAGACATGGAATTGGCACCAATTGTAGACGAACTAGGATAGCGAAATTGTCACGTAGGAAGAAAACATAATGGGAATGTGGATGGAAATGAGGACCCCTTGTCAACACGGAAACCAACATCCACACTACAAAAGAAAACTTGCAATAATAGAGAAATCCACCAAATAAGTTGCAGATACAATGACCATAAAAATTAGTGAAGCATGGACCAGGGAGTGAGGCCGGCTAAGGTTCAGCTGCTTCACACCCCACTCCATGAATAAAAACCAACCGCGAAAGATGGAAAATGATAATAGAAGACTAATAACATTGGAGAGAAAGGAAATCACAAAGAAAACTAACAAGAAAAGCTCGCTGAAAAGAAAAACCACTGTGCTCCACCTTCCCCCTTCTTTAACACCTTTTATGTGATCATTATACACTTATTATTCTATATGATAATTATTTAAAATTAGTTGAAAATTTATAGTTTGAGTTCTAATTAATGTTAAAATAATGTAATATATTTTTTATGATTTTTTTAATGGAGTGATGAGGATGTTTTATTGGATGAAGGAAAAAGAGAGAAGAAAGATATGTTAGGCATGTGGCTTATCATATTTTAGATTGTGAAGATTGTTTAAACGTAATGGATTTATTCTTAAGGGTCTTTTCAAACACAAACTAAGATAAAATAGCTCCTTCTATCCCCATAATTATGATGATTGTTAATGGTTATAGTTATAGAAAAAGGGATGACTACATTGATATATCCTATGTGAGTGTTAGTCATATTTGTCTTAGGCCTCTAATAAGAAATTCACCTCATTGTATTTCAAAGTTAGAAGGGTGGATTTGATTGGTAATGTCAGTTCTATTAAAGGAGTTTTATATAGGCATCTAGATGGAACATTGAAGGTCCCCATAACAATGGTCACCAAAGAAGATGGAAAAATGTGCCATAATAACGAGCGCATGTGCTCAAGATAGAGAGGTGTATGGAGGAAAATCTTGACATAGAAGAGAAGGTTAAGTGAGTATGACCTAGGGAATAGAATTAGCAGAGCAATACTCACTACATAATTGGGTGATGGATCTTGAGGTTTCCAATATTAGAGGAGAAAGATTAGAATGCTTCACTAATAGCTCTTCACATGCGAAATTTCATAGATATATCTAGAGTCATATATAAGCATAAATAAATGTACTTTAAGGATACATCAAATGAATTGGAAGACATGGAACTCATGTCAATGTAAAGAGAAATTTTGTGATGGATAATGTGATCTAAAACTACAATGGTGAAATTGTACAAGACCCCAATTAAACTAGGATTAGATACACAAAGGGACATCATATTCTAGAGCTTTTTTGGTACAATAAGGAATGCATAGCAACCAAACTAGATAAGAACGTTCACAATTTAGAAAACCTAGTGCAATATTAACAAATGTTAGAAAACATGCCAAAATACATCATAAAGGATTTGAGCAATATCACAACAATTTATTCCCCACCTTAGCACATTGGGTGCACTTCATCAATGCTCAGTATCAATGTTTAAGGGGGTAATGTTTTGGCAAGTAGCCATTGGGAAAATCAATATAGCTTTCTTAAGTAGGGAAAAAACCTAATTTTCAAGATGCTTCGTTCTATCTGATGCCTCTCCTCATCACATGACATGAAGTTTATCCATATCGAAGGCAAGGGGAATATTTTGTAGGCTAGGGGCTAATCTTCCATGTAACATATTGAGAAAATTGATGAACCCTTTTGGGGTAATATTTTCACTCTTATATATGTAAAAATACATTGGTAGGGTAACATTATTGGATTATAGTGGTACTCTACACACCTAACTTAGTAGCCACTTAATCCTTTTGCACCTCGATGAAAGGTCATATCATCTCACATAAGAATTAAAAGTTGTGAAATGAAGCATCACACACAGGTAAAATGAATGTATTTACTTGGTGATAATATACAAAGTAATATCATTTGGATCCTCAAGGGTTAACATGTTATTTTCATTATTAGACTGAGGTTGCACTTATGGTCAAACTAGCATGTCGAAATATATTTTTTGATTTGTTCATGCTACTTATATTGTGGTGCTTAGAATTGATTTCTTTGTGATGCATTAAAGGAAATTTGAGTCGCACTTCGGTGTATTCCCCAACCATGCATACACTCTCCTTCCATTGCTTTGGGGGTGGGTGCATTGTTTTCGTATGTCAATTTGAACCAGAGGCTTGTCATGTCCCTTTTTCCCACAACCTTGGCATAGTTTGACTATTGTAGGGATTCCCCCTTAGGTTCAAGACTTTACCCATTGATTAGAAGTGGAGGGGAAAAACCATTGAGGTGATAATAGGTGGCTTTCCTAGAAGTTGCTCTTGTGTCTCGTCCATTAGGATGAAATTTCCCTTAGCAAGAGTTTGAGCAACAATACTTGAGTCAATTATGGGGAGAAGAAACCCATTGAGATGGAAGAGTTCCTTATCAGGAGGGTAAAGCTTGAGGTTAATGACTAATATTTTATTATTTATAGGATGCTATTACTTTCACTCTTTTTTTTGTCTCTCTTTATTTTTTGAAATTTATGTATGTCCAAAATTACATTGATATAGTTTATATTTTGTTTTCAAATATTTAAATCTTAGTATATGTTGAGAAGTCATGGACACCTAGTCCAAATTATGTACTCAAAATATAAATTTAGCTTGGATGGATCTAGACAATCCTCCTTTAAGAAAGGTTTTTTGTGACATTGTGTATGTTAATTGAAATCTACACTTACCCAAAGAAACAGAGAATGTCATAAATACAGTAATTATTGTAAATCAATATTGACTACCATTTCTCCATGTCCCAATGTTCATATTAATGAGAAAAAGGTGTTCATAAGATTCAAAATTACATCTCTTCATAGTGAATGTCCCCAAATTACCTCTTAATAAAAAAAAATGCACCTTATTTGTTAGTATTAACTAATATGAGTCACTAGAACTTTGTGATGGGAATATTTCTTACTTTTAACTAAAAATAATAACCAAACTTTGTGATAGGAAAATATTAACTAATGCTTATTTACATTAGTTACCTTTGAACCCAACTTACTTGGTGTATTGTGACTTTTTGAGATAGTTAAATTTAATAAATTTTACTCAATTTTCTAGCATTTTCACATTTTTAGTTTTACTTATGTTTAATGTAAAGTTGGTTGGTATTCATTGCAATGAATTTTATTTTGTAAATTCTCACTAGCATTATAGAGAATATCACAACTTTTTATTATTATTTAAAATAGATTTAGGTTAAAATGAAGAAAAATGTAACAATATTACTATGTAAATATTGTATTTATAGTATTTCTATTTCTATAATTATGAATCTCTCATTTTATTTCTATATTTAGTACTTTTTATATTAGGGGAATATATCAAGTATCTCTGTCACGTACACATTATTATTATTTATTATAAATATTATATGTTTTTGAAATGGAAAGATAAACATTTCTTATATGATATCTCCATCACATTGAATTATAAAGTACATTCTTACATTTTTGATGCAATAATTTTATGAAAAAACATTAATTTATTTTGTAAATATTAACAAAATGAGAAATATACAATCAAATAATTTGTCATAACATAATTATCTTTACAATAAAAATACCATCTCACATTTTCATAATGTTAATATATATATATATATATATTTAAATTAAATTATAACATAATTATCTTTACAATAAAAATACCATCTCACATTTTTATAATGTTAATATATATATTTTTAAAATTAAATTATCATGTACATTTGTTTTAAGGCTCTTTCATGTCACGTCCTTATCACAATTATGACCAGACAACCCATCGAATTCCTTTTAAAGGACAATTGAACAAGATGCTGAACCATAATTTTAAAGATTCTCCACTATAACAACTATAATTTTAAGAGAGAAAAACTATAATTTTAAAGATTCTCCACTAAATGTCTTTGTAAGCTTCTAAGTACAAGGGTACTTAAGGTATGCAACATGTACCAATACAAAAAAATGTATAGCAAAGTGCACAATAAAGATTTTAATAAAATTTGTAATATGGGATTTTTTTCAATAAAATTTAATACGATGTTTTTTGATTCCTTGGGAATGATGATGGTTATAAAAATGATGAATTCCACAGTGCGTTCGAACCAAAGTTCTCTCATGCATACTTCCGATTTATTTCGTTCTTTTTTAGGAGTCTTCAAAGACAATCAGATAAAATATGGGAATGTTACTGAAAAATGTTTCATAATGTCCTCTCTAACTTTCTAGGAGTTTTTAGTTTAGAGATGGATTTCGTTTTTAATGGTCAATGTACTCTAATTCTGTTTTATTTTTCACAACTTAGGTGGCTTATTTCACTAGTGGGTGATACTTTTAATGCTTAATCAATTAAGTATCGAAATTTATCCAAAGAGATCATATTATTCCTAAAATACAACATTGTAGTTTTACTAAAAAAAACATTTAGTTTTATTAGTAATTTTATTTATAAAAATATAAATATAAATTTAATGATAGATGCTGAGAAAACATTTAAGTCTACTTTTATAAGCTTGCAGCTATAGTTAAAAAGTTGATATATGCCATTTTATTTCTTTTTTGCCAAAAAGGAAACTTTAGACTAGAAACTATACTAGTAAAACATTATATACAATGAATAGTCTTCTTTATACATAGAGGAAGGTCAACTAGTCTTCCTGAAGGTACTTAGCTTGTCTTTCTATGGAGAAATACTGATAACAAATCTCTAAAGTATGAAAAAGAAACTTGAGTCAAGGAGCATGAATATATTTGAAGGAGGGTGTAGGGGTGTTATTGGTGATCTTCTATACCTCATTTTCCAGTGCCAACCCATCTTTAGTTAGCCTGCCAACTTCATAGTTCTTGTCCCTGTAAACACGCATAAGAAAATGTGAGAGAAGGCTAATTTTAGAAGAAGAATGCCATGAAAAAGAGGTGGTGGTGTGAAGTTGAGCAAATTGAATTCTCCTTTCATCAATTGAATCACAATTAGAGAGTCTCCATAAATTTAGATTTGAGAAATTCCATTGTCCTAAGCTAGCATTAAGACCAATTTTAGATCCACAAGGTCACAAAAAATGTTTCTATCACTACCTATTCTAACCTTAAGAGAGATGTTATCAGTGGGGGAGAGATGTAAAATTCCCCCAACCCCACCCTTGAAAGGGTTTCTTCATAGGTTCCACTTAAAAATGCTAAAGGAAAATGCTTATTTATTGCTTCTTCAAGGGAGTACTTTGAGATGAATCTTTCCTTATATTGAGGAAATGTTGAGAGGGTGTAATACTTCAAATAACACATTTTACAACGATGGTGTCCTTCTCTTCAAAGAGCTTAGAGTTCCAAGCCAACTAGATTCCTCAAGCCATGTTTAGAGGGAAAAATCTATACCTCTTTGTGTCCTTATTCATAGACTAGCCCTTGAGGGATTCTTTGATGAAGTTAACTGTCGAAGCCTTCTTCAAACCAATCAAGTGATTTGATTCCTACCAAAATTCTAGAGTATAAGCACAAGTCATGTTAAGGTGGGAGTTAGTCTCAAAGTTAGCATTGTAGAGACAACACAAACCCAACCCCTCATATTCTTTTTCAAAGGATGTCCCATGTTAAAGCTTGCATGAATATTTTTTATTTGGATGGGTATTTGTGTTGGCATTATGATTCAAGTGTTGTCCTTGATGGCAACTCACTCAGAGGTTGGTACAGGTGATGGCAACTTAATCAGAGGACAGATCTTAGTACAACATGCCAAGAAAGTTCATACACGCAGGTTCGTTAAGCCCAAGTCGCGTATACAAGCAGGTTCACTATATACCAAGTCGCGTATACGCAGGTTCGCTATATACCAAGTCGCGTGTACACGCTGGTTGGCTTCAGTAAAAGCGCGTGTATGTGGAAAACTTATCTTTGGTCCACGACGGTTATTCCTTGGAAGTTGTGCCTATGGTTTTGGACCTTGGTGTCTCGACGAACGTGTTGATCCCTAGTTTTGAAGATGATGGTATTGGATTTCTATGGTTTTGGCTCTTGGTATTGAACAAGGCCTAAGGCTATATAAGGAGAAGATCATTAGGCAAGTGAGTGCAAGCATTGTGTGTCTGATGAAGTGAGAAGATATGGTATTACTGTTTATCTGTTCGGGACGCTTGGCAAGGGTCGGATTTGACAGCGAAGGCATAAGAAACTATTTCTAGATCTGCACGTGGGTTGCCTTTGGTGAAAGCGCGTATACACGCGGTTTTGGTACAGTGAAGTAGCGTATGCATAATAAGATTTGATATTTCAGGTTGTTGGTGATTCTGGTGGTTGTTGCAGAGTTCTGGGCTCTGGTTTGGGTTCTGTGTTCTTGATGACAGGGTTTCAGTGATTCAGTATTGGGTTGTTTAATGAATTATGATGCAAGTATAAGTTGATGATTATATTGTAATAATGTTTGTTTTGTACTCTTGGATCCAGTCTGAAAATTAATGAAACGTGGTCCCTGAAGGAAAGCAGGTTGTAGGGTCAGCACCTACGTACTAGTAAATGGATCGGCTAGTACAAGAGCTGAGGGAGTTGTAGCTCCCTTCCAAAAGTAGTTGGAAAACGAGAGAGGGTTGTAGCCCTCTGCAGGTTGTAGCCTGCGTACTGGTAAAGGACTGCACCAGTACATTGTAAAAGAAGTTCTTATTAAAGAAGAAAGAGACAAATTGCAGCAGGTGGTTTTCACCCACATTGGGTTTCCACCTTATATCATGGTGTTCATGTGTGTGGCTCTTGTGTGATGTTCTGTTCTGTTATTCTGCACCTGTTTACTGTTAATATGCTTAATAATGTCCTGATGCATTTACTGAAGATTAAGCTAACTGAATTATAAGATCTCTGGATATACGCGAGTTTCATTAGACACAGTAGCGTGTACACGCGGGTTCACTTAATTGAAATAGCATATATGTTTCTGAGTATGAAATTGGAAAGTTTTTACTGATCTAATAATACTGATTCACCCCCCCCCTCTCAGTATTATTTCCAACAATTGGAATCAGAGCAGGTCCTTTAGAGGAAGCTTGATCGCTTGAAGGAAAAGATCCATCAGAATGGCTAATCCAGAAAGAGAGGCACACATCAGGCCACCTGTCTTTGACGGGAACAATTTTACTCACTGGAAGATAAGAACCACTGCATATCTACAATCACTTGGAGCAGAAGTTTGGGGAATCGTAGAAGGAGGATACAAATTCCCATCAGCAACTCCTACAGATCCAGCAGAGAAAAAGCAATATGAGCTCAATGCCAAAGCTGTTACTGTCCTATTGAGTAGTTTGACTCAATCAGAATTTATGAAGATCATGCATTTCAAATCAGCTAAGGAAATATGGGACAAAATCGTTACAAGCTACGAAGGAGATGATCAGGTAAAAAGAGCAAATCTTCAAACTCTCAGAATCCGATATGAAACTCTTAAGATGCGTAGTAATGAAAGCATAGCTAATTATTTCCTGCATATGGATGAGATTGTGAATTGTATGAGGGATCTGGGTGAAGAATTTGAGGAAGTTTTCTTAGTTGAAAAGGTTTTGAGATCTCTATCTACTAAATTTGATTCTAAAGTATCTGCCATAGAAGAAAAGGAGAACGTGCAGAAAATCACCATGTCATAGCTTCACGGGATCTTAACTGCTTTTGAAATGCGACAAGAGGTACCACTAGAGGCCGCATTCGAAGTGTCAGAGGAAGAAGATGAGGTAAATTTTTTCAAGAATCTTGAACGGGGAACTGGACGGTTCAAAGGTAAGCTACCTTTCAAATGTTTTCTATGTGGTAGAGTTGGTCACTATGCTGCTAGATGTCCTCATAACAAAGGAAAGATATCTGAAGAAGATGGTAGAAGCTATTATACCCATATTAAAAGTTCATTCAATGATAGTGAAGATATTAGAAGTCTCATGGCACATAAGAAGAAGAATGCTTCATCCAATAATAGCGAAGATATTAAAAGTCTCATGGCACATGAAGAGAAGAATGCAGAAACTGAACAAGTTGCCAATTAAAAGAACAATTGGAGATAGAAATCAGGGTAAGGGAGAAATTGCAGGATATAGTAAAGGATCAGAGTACAACTATTCAGAGACTTGAATCAAAGATCCTCTCTCTAAAAGAAGATCTTAAAAAATCAAGAGAACAGAACAGAGAAGATCTTGAAGATCAAGAACATGAAGTGACCAAACTAAAGCGACAAGTGGAAGAAGGAAGAAAAGTTGTAGAAGACCTAAGGAATCAATATCTGAAAAAGGAAGAACAACATCAAGTTGAGGTAAATATCTTGAAAGGTAAAATAGAAGAAAAGGATAAGCTTTTACGATTTCAAGATAGTACTAAAGTCTTGGATGATATTCTTAATAGTCAAAGGTCTCTTGCTATCAAGAATGGTCTTGGTTTTCATGAATATGTTGAAGGTGAATCTAGTTCACAAGGTGAGGCAAGAAACTCTAATGAGAAATCTGAAATGCTCAACAAGGAACAACCAAGGAAAGAAATTCCTCAAGGAAGATCCTTTACTCCTAACTATGGACGTGATAGACGATTATTTCCTCCACTGAATAATGTTGAATGTTATGTATGTCATAATCTTGGACATGTTGCAGCCAGATGTAGAAGTAGAATGGTTCAAGAAAGATCATCGCATCCCAGGTATTTCAGAGGATATTGCTTTGCCTGCAATGCATATGGACACAAAGCAATTGATTGTGATAGAAGGAACATGAAAAATGTAAGGTGTTATACATGCAACAACTATGGGCATAAAGCAAGGGAATGCAGGAGCATATTTCAAAATTCAAGACAAGAGGACCATACATCATCACAGTTGCAGGAATTGAAGAAGACAAAGACAGAAAGGTGTGGCATAATTCAGACAACGAACATAACAGACACAGGGGAATCTGAAAGTGATGAAATTCAGTATTCCATCTTGCATACGCTGATATAACGAAGACAAGTCACGTATATACGCGAGTTACAGGCTGCAAAGTCGCGTATATGAAGAAAGGGCAGCAGAATAGACCCAGGTTCAGTCATGGTTGGCTCAGGCTCAGGGGGAGCAGAACAGACTCAGGAAATGGTTCAGTCATGGTTGGCTCACACTCAGGGGGAGCATATACTTCAAATAATTCATTGTTGGCATTATGGTTAGAAGTTGATGATGAAACTAAATGATACATCTTATTGTTTAAGGAATGGTTTTGCAGGCTTATGATAAATAGTTATTTCTGGTCTTAGAACCTGCATCTGCTCAGGGGGAGCATGGATGGATTGATACACCTTGGCTTATACAAAGGGGGAGCCAAATCAGAAACTTCAGCATGTACTCAGGGGGAGTATGGACAACAGTATGGACAGCAAGAGGTATACTAAAGAAGAGAACATCTTGGTCCGCCCTTTTCCCTTGATGTCAAAGGGGGAGAGTGACTTGGTGTGGTGGTTGCCATCAAGTCCAAAGGGGGAGATTGTTGGCATTATGATTCAAGTGTTGTCCTTGATGGCAACTCACTCAGAGGTTGGTACAGGTGATGGCAACTTAATCAGAGGACAGATCTTAGTACATCATGCCAAGAAAGTTCATACATGCAGGTTAGTTAAGCCCAAGTCGCGTATACAAGCAGGTTCACTATATACCAAGTCGCGTATACGCAGGTTTGCTATATACCAAGTCGCATGTACACGCTGGTTGGCTTCAGTAAAAGCGCGTGTATGTGGAAAACTTATCTTTGGTCCACAACGGTTATTCCTTGGAAGTTGTGCCTATGGTTTTGGACCTTGGTGTCTCGACGGACGTGTTGATCCCTAGTTTTGAAGATGATGGTATTGGATTTCTATGGTTTTGGCTCTTGGTATTGAACAAGGCCTAAGGCTATATAAGGAGAAGATCATTAGGCAAGTGAGTGCAAGCATTGTGTGTCTGACGAAGTGAGAAGATCTGGTATTACTGTTTATCTGTTCGGGACGCTTGGCAAGGGTCGGATCTGACAGCGAAGGCATAAGAAACTATTTCTAGATCTGCACGCGGGTTGCCTTTGGTGAAAGCGCGTATACACGCGGTTTTGGTACAGTGAAGTAGCGTATGCATAATAAGATTTGATATTTCAGGTTGCTGGTGATTCTGGTGGTTGTTGCAGAGTTCTGGGCTCTGGTTTGGGTTCTGTGTTCTTGATGACAGGGTTTCAGTGATTCAGTATTGGGTTGTTTAATGAATTATGATGCAAGTATAAGTTGATGATTATATTGTGGTAATGTTTGTTTTGTACTCTTGGATCCAGTCTGAAAATTAATGAAACGTGGTCCCTGAAGGAAAGCAGGTTGTAGGGTCAGCACCTACGTACTAGTAAATGGATCGGCTAGTACAAGAGCTGAGGGGGTTGTAGCTCCCTTCCAAAAGTAGTTGGAAAACGAGAGAGGGTTGTAGCCCTTTGCAGGTTGTAGCCTGCGTACTGGTAAAGGACTACACCAGTACATTGTAAAAGAAGTTCTTATTAAAGAAGAAAGAGACAAATTGCAGCAGGTGGTTTTCACCCACATTGGGTTTCCACCTTATATCATGGTGTTCATGTGTGTGGCTCTTGTGTGATGTTCTGTTCTGTTATTCTGCACCTGTTTACTGTTAATATGCTTAATAATGTCCTGATGCATTTACTGAAGATTAAGCTAACTGAATTATAAGATCTCTGGATATACGCGAGTTTCATTAGACACAGTAGCGTGTACACGCGGGTTCACTTAATTGAAATAGCGTATATTTTTCTGAGTATGAAATTGGAAAGTGTTTACTGATCTGATAATACTGATTCACCCCCCCCCCCTCTCAGTATTATTTCCAACAATTTGAACTTCCAAACAATCCTTGACCACCAAGATATTGGTCTATCATTACCCTTAATAACAAGGGCTTCGTATCTTAGTTTGGACTCAAAGTTACTTGTAGGATTCAAAGATTAGATGAGTTGATATTCCCAATTATTTAGATTTATGAAATAACTTCTTAGCCAAAATCTTTGCATTCTCCTCTCAAAGCCTAATCTCCTTCAAAGAAAGCTGCTATTATGGCCTATCCAAGGTTTTGACTCCTTGGGTTTCTTGTTTCATAATATGGAAGCCTTAGTTTTTCAAGTCCATAATTAGTTAGGGTGGGAGTCCATATGTGTTATTACTACCAATCAAGGGATCTATGCCAATTTGGAATATGCCACCTCTACCAATTCTCAACACTGACTAATTTATTATTAGGAGGAAAGTCATAACCACTACTTTTCATATTTTTAAGGCATTTTGAAAATGTCAAATTGGCTTTCTAACCCATTCCTTTATGAAATCAAGAGAAATATATCTAACTTTAATTACTTGTCCCTAAAGTCTAGAACCTTGTATCGATCTCTGTACATTTTTTTGCTGTGAGAGCATTTGAAAAAAGTAATATGTTCTTTAGGCCTATTCACCTTGATATTTTGGAACAACAAGTTTTTTCTAGGAGGCTAGAACTATATATTTTTTCCTAACTCTCCAAAATAGATGAACTTGAAACTTAACCACCTGATTTTGTCTAGGAATCCTTTTATCATCTCTGTCAAGGACATCCAATACATGGGGATGACTTCTAGCACCAATTAAGCACCAGTAAACCACCTTGAGAAAGACATAAATTGCTCTATGTGTTGAATATATTATCTATCTTGACTATTAGCCTTTGGTATTCACATTTTTTACACTAGTTTTATTTCACATGAAATCCTCGGTATTTCATTCCATCATTAGTTGTCAATATTTGAAAAGTAAAGACTTGAAAAAATACAAATATTTTTCATTCTCTAAAATGACCCAATATGAGACCATTGACTTATCAATATTCTCAGACTGAGGATCATTAAAAAAGATCCAAGTTATTCAATAATGAGAGATACAAATTTATTACAAGGAGAAATGTTGAAAAAATGTAGCAAGAAACGCTCAATTTGACTTTAGCCTTAGTCAAATTGAGTAAATCGAATTTCCACATCATTAGACAAACTTGGAGGCAATCAACTAGTGTGACATGGCTCTTGTCACTTAGTTAGCTCATTAAATTTGAGTTAGAGGGCTTGTAGTTAAGTTATGCATGTGTGATTGCTAAATTTTAGTAGTCCAGTTTAGTTATCGTCAGTCGTATTAAGTTAAATGACTTCTAACTATTGTTGGATTCAGTTGAAGGTCAGCGGTGTAGTGGGATAGTAGTCTAAGATAGAGATTTGTTAGTTAACTGATCAATCAGCCCACAATAGCTAGTGCATGAAAGGAATTCAAATTCCTCAGTTGAAGTGGGGATGACAAGGCAGTGTAACATCAATTTTAGACAAGTCTTGAGTGTACAAGTGTTGCATGAAATTAGTGATCAATCCTTGGGAATTGCACAATCAATTTGGAGGAAATTACTAAAGAATAGGGGATAATTTCCTTAGGAATTGAGCAAGAAAATAGGAAGCTAGGTGAGAAAAGAATTGGCTAAGTGTTGGCCAAAGTTGTTCATTGAGTAGACAGAGCAATTATTCTTTTGCAGGTTGAGCTCATAGCTGGAGCTAGAAATTGTAATAGATTCTATATTCATATGATTAATACACAAGAATAGGGGAAATTCCTAAAGAATTTCACAATCAATGGGGATAATTTCCTCAGGAATTGAGCAAGAAAATAGGAGGCTAGGTGAGCAAAGACTTGGCTAAAGTTGTTCATTGAGTAGAGAGAACAATTATTCTTTTGCAGGTTGAGCTCATAGCTGGAGCTAGAAATTATAATAGATTCTATATTCATCTGATTAATACAAAGAGGCTTGAGGGGTTTTTCCTAATTAGGTTCCCCTAGAAATCACAATGTATTTGTGGTTTTCTTATTTCATGTCTATGCATGTTGTTCTAAATTGTGAATTTCATTTCGCAGATCAGTAGAGTAGAATTGTGTCTCTTGATTTTAGATTAAATTTCTTGAGCAATTGAAATTATATAAAATTTCTACATGGTATCAGAGCAATGAAATCACATTAGAACCAGTATTTCGAACTTGTCTCTCAAGAATTTTGAAGTAGCAACTTCAGTGCAACAATTTTTCTTCAGGATCAGGAGAATGTATTTCAATGGTCTGAGATTGGAGTATGTCCTTGAGGGTAGCTTAAATTTCATAGCCTGGAACGATTGAATGGAAGTAGTACTTGATGAAAATGGTGTTAGAATATGTGAAAACGATATTGAAAAATGTCCACAGTCAGATGCACAACAACTAACCTAGTGGAAGAAGGATGTTGCAAAGGTGAGAATAATTATTCTGGAAGGTGTGAGATACCATGTGGTCTCAAATATCAATGGAATAGAGACAACATTTTCTATGTGGAAGACACTTACTGAGCTATTCAGAAATATTAGTGACCTTAAAGAATTGGACTTGAAAGACAAACTTCAAAACATTAGGATGCAGAAAAATGATAGTATCCTGCAATATCTCTCTAGGTTTACCCGAGTTCGCGATGAGCTTGGAGGGGTTGGGGTGAATGTAGCAGAAAATGAACTGGTGAGCCTAGCTCTTCTAGGACTTCCAAAGTGTTGGCACAAACACCAAGAATCCGTAAATGGAAGGGAACATTTACCGAATTGGGAAAGGTTGTGGTCTAATTTGTTTCAAGAAGAGTTTAGGAGAAATAACAAAGATGAAACATCATCCAGAGCCGAGGATGAAGATAATTTTGCATATGTTGGAAAGGGGAAGAAAGGAAAAGGAAAGAAGACCCAGAGAAAACCTAAATCTAGCCAAAATAATGGCAAGAAGAAAGACCTGAGCAAGACAAAATGCTTCCACTACCACGAATATGGGAAATATGCAACAAAATGTCTGCACAAGAAGTCTAACAAGAAGCCTTCAGGAGGGGAAACACGTGAAGCATTGACTTCACAATCAGAATTAGTTTTCATCCTAATATCATCAATGGCCAACATTGTTACAGGGAGTGTGTGGTACCTTGATTCTGGTGTCTCGTTCCATATGACAGGGTGTAAGGAGTTTTTTAGTAGCTTGGAGGAGAAGGATCTCTAGATGCATATCAAATTGGGGGATGATGGGAGGTACAATGCTACAAGAATTGGTACTCTCACCTTTGAGAGGCATAAGGGCTCCCCTCTTCACCTCAAAGATGTTATGTTTATACATGGATTGAATAAGAACATGATCTCTGCAGTAGTTTTGGAGGATCATGGCTATGATGTTATTTTCATTAAAGTGAAAGCATTTATAAGACACATAGATACCAGGAAAGTGAAGTAGATTGGAGTTAGATTCAAGAATATATACAAACTTGAGGTGGAAGATTGTGCTGCATTGACCAAGAAGGCAGAAAAAGTGCAGAGTTAGGATGTTGGAGAACTCTGGCACAAGAGATTGGGTCATATACACCATGGCGCCTTAAAAATCATGCAGCAAATTACCACGGTCTCCCTATTGGCTCCCTTGACTAGCAGGATATCTGCAAGGGTTACACATTGGGAAAATATTCCAAATCCACTTTCAATGGAAAAGATAAAAAATCATATGCAATATTGGTTTGAGTCCATTCTGGTGTTTGTGGACCCTTTTCTATAACATCCACATCAAGTTATTTTTATTGATGATTTCTCTAGAAAATGTTGGATCTTCTTCATGCGAAAGAAGGATGATTTTTTCTCAAAATTTGTTGAATTCAAGGCATTGGTTGAGAAGGAGACTGGGAAGAAGGTGAAGGCCCTCAGGGTGAAAATGGAGGTGAATTTTTTTTGCATGCCTTATAGGATTTCTTTGTGAAAGAAGGTATTCAAAGGGAATTGATAACACCCCATAACCCACAACAAAATGGGGTAGATGAAAGGAATAACAAGAGAATAATCGGAGAAGAAAGGGCCATGTTGCATGATCAGGGGCTACCATTACATCTATGGGAAAATCATGCAACATCGCAGTCTACTTGCAGAACTAGAGTCCTCTTAGAATATTTGGTATGATCACACCAGAGGAAGATTTCTCTGGGAGAAAACCTAATGTCTCTCATTTCATAATTTCTGGAGCTTTAGTTTATTTTCATGTCTCCAAGGATTCAAGAAAGAAACTTGAGCCTGTAACAGAGTTGGGAGTTTTTGTAGGATACACCGAAACTCCACACAATTACTGGGTGTATTTTCCTTCACTGAGGATGATAGTTGTAAGGAGAGATGTCAAGTTCAATGAGGAGAAAGTTATGAGATGCTATTTGGAACGAGAGTTGAGTATCCCATTGGATCAAGAGCTTCTAGCTCCAAAGGAGGAACCTAAGGATGATCTTCAGGAGGTTTTGGAGTAGCCACATGCAGAGGAGAAGATAGGAGGTAAAGTGGAGACACCCACTCAACCAGAATCTTCCAGAGAGGGGAGAAAGAGAATGAGATAAGTTGGTATATTGATACAGGATGCATGGGAGAATGTGGGAGCCCCTACATCACAGTGCAGGCAAAGGAGGTCACCTGATAGGTACATTGGTTACATGGCTCACATGACAGAGCTCATTGAGATAGAGCCTTCTTCATTTGAGGAAGCAGTTTCTCAATCTTTTTGGGTTGATTCCATGACAGAAGATTACAAATCCATCATGAATAATAGTGTATGGGAGGTGGTGCCAAGACCAGAAGGGAATTAGTGGTTGGTTCAGGATGGATCTACAAATTGAAGCATGTAGGTGGCAGGCACATCAAGAAGTAGAAGACCAATTTTGGGGCCAAAGGATTCTCTCAGATAGAGGGAGTGGAATATGAGGAAAATTTTGCACTAGTTGCAAGGTATTCCTCAATTAGATCCATTCTAGCATTGGTTCCGCAAATGGGGTGGAAAATCCACCAAATGGATGTGAAGACTGTCTTTCTCAATGGTGTTGTTGAGGAGGAAATTAAATATATCATCCATAAGGATTTGAGACATATGATCGGGAGTCGCATGTGTGCAGACTCAAGAGAGAAATGTATCGTCTCAAACAGGCACGCAAAGCATGGTACACTTAGATCAACAATTATCTTAGAGGATTGGGCTTCACCAAAAGTGAACCAAATGTGAACCTCTATCACATTGTGGTATATGGTAGGTTTCTTATTTTTGTTTTGTATGTCAATGATTTAGTTTTGATAGGTGATGAGCAACTAATTCACTCTTGCAAAGAGGATCTTGCAAGGGAATTTGAGATGAAAGACATGGGCCTCATGCATTACTTCCTTGGACTAGAAGTATGGAAAGGTGATGGTGAATTGTTTGTGTCTCAAGGAAATTATGCTACTAATATACTTCAGACATTTCACATGGAGAATTGTAAGCTCATGGACACACCTCTAGCTACAAACTAGAGGAAGGAGTATGCTTCTTCAAGTGAGGAAGTTGATGCTACCATTTACAGACAGCTTGTGGATTCAATGATGTATCTTCTGAACACATGAACCAACATGTGCTATGTAGTCAACCAACTTAGCCAATATATGGTGAGGCCTAAAAAATTATATTGGAAGGCAACAAATCATGTGTTACAGTACCTTAGAGGCACTATCCAATATGGATTATGGTATAGACGGAAAGAAGGAGTGAAGTTGCAAGGCTTCACTGATGAAAATTGGGCAGGGTCCCATTCGATAGGAAAAGTACATAAGGTGTTATCTTTAGTGTTGGGTTCGCAACTATTTCCTGGTACAATTGGAAGTAGAGGTCTGTGGTGCTCAATTTAGTAGAGGCTGAATACATGGCTGCAAACCAAGCAACATGTGAAGTAATCTGGATGAGGAAAATACTTGTGGGACTATTTAGTCAGGAGATGGATCTGACAATGATATATTGTGATAATCAGAGTTACATTAAGCTCTCTGAGAATCTGGTATTTCATGACAGGTCCAAGCACATTGATATCTGGTATCATCATTTGTGGGACTGTGTGTAGAGGAGAATTATGTTGCTACAATACATTCCAACCAAGGAGAAATATGTTGACATCTTGACAAAGCCATTGTCAAGAGGTTAATCCAAATTATACAGGTGTAGGATAGGGGTGGTGGAAATTTCCTTTCTTGCTAAGAGGGAGTGTTGAAAAAATGTAGCAAGAAAGGCTCAATTTGACTTTATCCCTAGTCAAATTGTGTAAATCAAATTTCCACATCAATAAGACAACTTGGAAGCAATTAACTAGTGTGACATGGATCTTGCCACTTAGTTAACTCAGTAAATTTGAGTTAGAGGGCTTTGAGTTCAGTTATGCATCTATGATTGCTAAATTTTAGTAATCCAGTTCAGTTATTTTCAGTTGTATTCAGTTAAATGACCTCTAACTATTGTTGGAGTCAATTGAAGGTCAGTGGTGCAGTGGGAAAATAGTATAACTCAAATATCTATCAATTAATTGATTAATCAATCCAAAACAGCTAGTGCATGAAAGGAACTGAATTCCTCAGTTGAAGTGGAGATGACAAGGCAGTGTAACATCAGTTGTAGACTAGTCTTGAATGTACATGTGTTGCATGCAATCAATGATCAATCCTTGGGAATTGTGTAATCAATTTGGAGGAAATTCCTAAAGAATAGGGGCTAATTTCCTTAGGAAATGCACAAGGAAATAGAAAGCTAGGTGAGAAAATAATTGGCTAAGTGTTTTCCAGAGTTGTTCATTGAGCAGAGAGAACAAGTATTCTTTTGCAGGCTGAGCTCATAGTTGGATCTAGGAATTGTAATAGATTCTCTATTCATCTGATTAATGCAAAGAGGTTTTTTTTCCAAGTTGGGTTCCCCTATAAATCGCTGTGTATTTATGGGTTTTCTTCTTGCATATATATGCATGTTGTTCTAAATTGTGAATTTCATTTCGTAGATCAATAGAATAGAATAGAATTGTGTCTCTTGATTTTAGATTAAATTTCTTGAGTAGTTGCAATTATATAAAATTTATACAAGAAATAGTTGTCCAACTACGTGGGCTATTAGTTTTCCCAATGACCTATCCATGAAAAACTTACAAAAAATTACTATTCACCATAATATTGAAGAATTAAGGTGTCTAACATTCACCCCCCTTAATCTGAAGGGGTGTTTGTGAGCCTAAGCATTGTTATGAAATTTTCATAATTTTCTCTTCCAAGTGCTTTGGTGAAGATATCTACAATTCGCTCATTCATGGAACAATGCCTTAAATGAATAGTTTTTTCCTCTACATGGTATCGAATCAAATGATACTTAGTGTTGGTGTGCTTGGTTTGATCATGGAATCTGGGATTCTTGTCCAACTTGATTGTTGAAGTATTAATGGCAAGTAGAGGAGTTGAGCTCTCTTATTTCTCTTGCAAGTATTAAAGTATTTTCCTAAGCCACACAATTTCCCTTGTTGCTTCTACAACTACCACATATTTTTCCTCTGTTGTGGAATCTTCCAGAATTGACTATTTGAATGACCTCTAGGAGACAACTGTTAATCCTAGAATCATGAAATATTTTGAAGTTGATACTGCATTTTCCTTGTCCCCATCGAAGTCTAAATCAGAATGTGCAATAAGACTAAATTTGTCCACCTTGGTGTACTTTAGTCCATAATATTGGGTTCCCTTTAAGTATCTCAAGCCTCTTTTTGTAGCAGATGAATGTCCCTCACATGGTTTTTGCATGAATCTAGAGAAGATGTTCACAACATATGAGATATTTGGTGTGGTTATGGTGAGGTAGATGAGACCTCTTACAACGTTTTTTTGTGCTTCATTACATCCTCAAATCCATTCCATTCTTTCAATGTAAGCTTTAAGTTTTGTTCCATTGGAGTGGAGAGAGAGTTGCATTCTGCCATGCCAAATATGTTCAATAGTTCTTCAATGTACTTTTTCTAATAAATGAATATGTATTTTGGATTTTGATTGAATTTAATGCCCAAGCAATAATGAAGATGTTTTGAGTCTATCATTTCAAAAACTTTCTTCAAACCTTTATTCACGGATGCAATATAGGTTTCATTGTTTCCAGTTATTAATGTATCATCTACATATACTACAATATATACAATTGTTTTTCCAACCCTTTTGACAAACAAAGTTGCATCATGAAGATTGTAATGTTTTAAATTTAGCTTTAGAATATGCTCGGTTAGCTTTTCATTCCATGTTTGTGGTGCCCGTTTTAGACCATACAATGATTCGATGAGTCTGTGTACCTTTTCTTCTTGTCTCTTCACAACAAAACCTTTAGGTTGAGACAAAAATAATTTCTTTCAAATTCCCATTCAAGAAAGTTGTCTTCATTTCCATTTGATGGATTTTTCATCCATTCTATGCTGCCAAAGAGAATATGATCCATATGGTCCTCCATTTTGTTGTGGGAGTGAAGGTTTCCTCATAGTCAAAACCTTTTTTTGTGCAAATCCTTTTTCTATGAGCCTTTATTTGTGCTTTTCAAGTGAGATGTTTAATTTATACTTTTTTTTGAAGACCCACTTGTAGCCAATTGGTTTGGATTTGTATCGAGGGTCCACAAACTTCCAAGTCCAATTTTTGATGAGTGCCTCATATTCCTTTTGCATGGCTTCTTTCCATTCATCATGAGAATCAAATTCTTTGAAGGAAGTGAGTTCAAAGGTCAATAGAAAAATTTAATTCATAATTAAACAAATGTTTGTGTCATCCACATCACTTGTATTTGCACCTCCATTCTCATATCTAGTATAAATTTTGGTTCGAGTCTTTCTGATCTCATCAGGATGGACTAGATGGCTCCTCTGAGGGTGTGGCATCACAAAGTTCAACTTCTCAACCCTGCTTATAAAGTCATCCAAGTTTGATGAGGTGTTTGGAAATTTCCATGAGGAGGAGATGGTTCTGGTTCTAGGAGGGAGATTTCGAAGATTGACCCAGATTTAGGCTCCCCCGTTCAACATTTGGAATCTCATTGTCAATGTCACATACCCTTTTATCACATATTTTTTTTTTTCTATAACCACTTATGGATTTTTGGAATTATAGGTCTTATTATTTTTCCATATTACTCTTAATATTCTATGTTGATTATATAAACATGAATTTTTACATACTTGTATTTTCCATTATGTATTCATTGCTTAAGTTCCATTTTCCACACTATCTGTTCAATGATTTGTATTTATGATTTGTCTTTGGAGGCTTGACTTCATTAAGTCTCTTGGTGTTAAATTCATATTTTATAAATTAAATTACCCTTCTGGGTTAATTATACAATGCTTACCTCATGTCTAATGAATATCATTATTCCACATTGGTTTTCTAGCATGTATAGTTATAAGACCAAGGTATAACCTACTATGACCATCTCTTAGTGGTTACCTCTTACTACACATGTATCTCTTGTATGGTGTACATATAATTTGTGATATCAACGTGGGATGGAATTTGTTTAACTTGGCGCTCTGCCCTCCTGGTCCACCTGGCGTAATGGGCACTAGCTACATGGCCATACCCACTCAAATTCCCATGTCATTTGTACTAAGAGCTGGGGAACAATGACAATGAAATATTGGTCATCGGATGGTGGTGATCACTCTTCAACTAACCCTAATACCTTTTCACTTCCCTCTCTCAGAGTTTTGTTTTCATTTGCTTTGCAGTGATGCTACTAAGCGCTACTCTACAACTTAGAAGAAACCATTTCTCATATTAAATCTTTATTCCCATGTTACTTTGTAGCGAGTTATTTGGCTCTACATTCAATGACTAGTGTGAAATTAGAAGAGGGTTCATCTTATATACACTATGGTATCTCTTTATCACCATATTATAGGGTTTTGAGTTCCCAATTTGATTTGTATTCTTGCATAGAAGAATGGTTGCTCTATTCTCTTTATCTAGCTTAAACACGTAAGTTGCAGGTTGGTCCCCCTTTTCATGTACAAAAAATATCTTTAAATCTTGTATCTATGGTTTTTGGACATTGTCGCTATAAATGTAAGTCAAAGTTTACCTCAACATCTTTTTTCTTTCATGATCATTTTTATTTTCATTTTGGTATAAAATATAAAATACTTGATTCCTAAGATGCGCAGAGGTAATGCCAAGGTGGATTTGAGATGGCTCTGGCATCTAGTGCCCTGGGTTAAAATCCTTATGCATACCCAGGTTGCAATTTCTTATGTGGAAATGAGATAAATGAGTTTGTGTGTGAAGGAATTTTGTGACTAAAATTATTTCTTACCCACTCAGCTCTATTGCATTATAGAAGACAATTATGGTTTTTTTTCTTCCTTTTATTTTTCTTTAGTCCATTTTTTTTAAGAGCAGATTCTAGTTGCAACATCACACAGAATTTACCCTTGAATCTTGTGCATGTGATCTTGAGAGTTTTGGGAATGTTGGTTTGCTACTCATAGGTAAGGGTTTATTTTCCTTGTTTAGATTTCTACATAATTTCAATCATATTTTGAGCTCATTTCACTTCCTAAACCCTAATTGGACCACCCAATTTCCTTGCAGATACTGTTGGAGAATTGGATAACCCTTTAGGGAATTTTTACGAGGGCTTAAAGTTTGAAATTTGAACACTTTGACTCCAATTTATTCTTATAGGTCGAAACACCTTCCCCTTTTCGTTTGGATGAATTCATAAGGCACAAACATGAAGATTGATGTCCTTTAGCGGATCTTGTTATTTTAATGACTTTTCACTGCATCCTTTAGATGGAAGGAGCCACTATAAACTGTTATTTGTTAAAATGGGGTTGATTGCGCCCTTGCAAACCACCCTGAACTTATAAGGTTTCTCTTGTACTTATAGTCTAACTAATTTAATATTACAGTGTATCAAATTACAAGGGTTCTTGTTAAGATGTGTTTCATGGTTAGTGTAATTCTCTTTGGGTTTTAGTTTTTTTAATTTACTTAGTTGATCTCTACCTAGCATACTATTTGGACATTCGTAGAAAAATAACTCTCTATCATTGTGTGTAATTAACAACCCTTGGCCCTAATATTTCCCAGTGCCTCGACTCTTTCCTGTAGATAATTTACTTTATTAAAATTCATTGAATTAATGCTTTTACTTCATTGTAATTTCTTGAAAGAAAGTTGTAATCACAGTTCTGGTTGTGTTCATACTCTACACGATAGTTGGGTTTCCCCTATAGAACTAATTATCGTTTATTTATTTATTTGAATCATTGGGTAATTTAAATTCTTAAGGCAATCTAGTTGGAATATTATTATGAGAATATGTAACTTCTGTGTTTTTTTACCGTAGCATAGTCGTAATTCTCATTTTATAACATAATTTATTTTAGGTATATGTGTCTGACCTTCAACCCCCATTTCATTTTTCCTAATGTATCCGATATGGTGTATTTGATTTAATTGTGTATCTACACAAATATATATCAGTTAGCTGGGATAATATCATTCTTAAAAGGTGTTTTGTCTAGCATACTTCCTTCTAATATAAGTAGGTTTTTCTCCTTTGTCTATTAGTTCCACACATTTATATAAACATTTGATTTTATTTTCAATAACTTCTAGATGTTAACTATAGAGTCTAGCTCTCTCAATTAAGGGTGAGCTTATTCTAGTGTACCATTATTACCAATTTAACTTACTTAACGTCTTGTTTGTATGAAATATATGTCGCTATCTAGAGCATTACAATTTGAACCTGAATCCCTTAGTAATCCAAGGAATAAGTCGATTTTTTCAAGAGGGATGACTTCTAAGTATACCAGTCAGCACTATGCTGACATATGAAGTGGTTATAGTTAAGAATTCAATCCTTAAAGTCAATAGTGTCATATGTGAGAAGTTAATAAAGGGTTACTCCTCTTAACTTCTACATTTTTAACTATGAGCTATGCTTAAGTGAGAATTTCCTATTTGATGTGATTTCGCATATCCATGATATAAATAATAAGGAAAATGAACATACTTGTTTTATTTGTATACCTTTTATCTATTTATATTTAAAAGCTTTCTTCCACTTGCATATTTTCTTACACATGTACCTAGGATTAGTATTACTAATAATTTACGGTAGAATACGACATTATACATATTAAATTGTATCTATTTATAACTACATATCTCTATATAAACTCAAATGTCCAGTTTTTATACTTCTCTACTTTAATAGGCACGAAATTTGTACTCACATATATACATATTAATCAGCCATAGAAAAACATTGCTTACGAAAAAACACAATTAATACACCAACTTTTAACAACTAGGAAACTAGTACCTTATACATCCTTTCTCTAGTTTGAGAATATCATAACAATTCAGTAACAAATAAAATATTACTAGAATTCCTAGGAAACCAGTCTGTGTGGAAAATAATTAGGAAAGTAGCACATTCCTCCCAACCACGAACTGCATATGCTAGTTCCCCCCAAGCTAATACTTCTATGCTTTCAGGAAACAACAACCCCTTTGATTCCTATGTGGTTTATTTTATAGATTTTCTTTCTAGCAAATTCTTAGTAGTCTCTTGCTTTAAGTTTTGCCAACCTTTTTGCCTATGACTTTTTTTTTTTTGAAAAATATTATTTTCTTCTTCTTTAAAGCCTACCTTTTTCTCCCACAATGCTTTATTCCACCCTACTTAGTATCTTTCTCCAACTAACTGATTTAATACAATATTTCTCTATCATGATGTTAAATCAATTATTTCTAATTACTTTCTCCTAGGGATTTTTAGAAGATTTTTAGGGAAGTTCCATCATGTGGATTTGGCCACAAACAACTTTTCCTAAGATGGAAAGAAATACTCTAAACTCTAGTTCTCTTTCCCGAATTTTTCCAAACAATTTATTATTATATCAACAATAAAAAAATAATTACATCATCACGAAAGTCTAGGCATGACTTCCATGTCTAAAAATAGTCAATGTTTAAAAACCATAAATATAGGGGTGTTATATCTTCTCCCTCTTTTAAATAAAAACCGTTTATCCTTCAATTATTTTCCTTTCAGAACAAGGTTGGAAATTCTTCTTGCATTTTTTCCTCCATCTCCCAGGTGGCCTCCTTTAGGGTAAAGTGCTTCCATTGCACTTTAACTTGGGCAATGGCTTGATTCTGGAGCAAGGTTTCTATATGATCTAATATTTGAAGTGGTTCTACCTAGAAATCTCCTTGTGGATCCACCTATATCAAATTACAATCATTCACATGGGAGTCATAATGAACATATTTATTTAATAAGGATACATGAAAAACACTGTGTACTTTTATGTGGCTGGGCAACGCTAGCGGATATGCTACTTGCCCGACTCTGTCTAGGATTTCAAAAAGGAACATAATTGTGGTTCTAATTTAGCATACATTACTAGTTTCAGAGTGCTCTCTCTTTGTTTGAATTTTACATACACATTTTCTCCTACTTTAAATTCCCTATACATTCCATTTTGGTCAACATAACTCTTCTATCTATATTGTGCAACTTTTAGATTTTTTCTTATATTTTTCACCACCTTTTCCATTTCATGTAGAGCATCTGGTCCTAGGATCATGTTGTCTTTTGACTGATTCCAATTGAGAGGCATATGGAATTTTATATCATATAAAGCTTCAGAAGGGCTCATTTTTATAGAGGCTTGGTAACTATTATTGTAGGGAAACTTTGCTAACTGTAAGAAGTCTTCCCACATATTAGGTTTGTCCATAACATACATTCTTAACATATCTTTTAGAATGTGATTGCTTCTTTTTTTTTTTCCATCAATTTGGGGGTGATAAGGAGTGCTAAAACTAAGTTGTGTTCCCATTCCCCCAAAATTTGTTTTCCAAAACTTGAAGGTGAATTTTGCATCTTTGGAAGATATCACCATTTTCGGTATACCATGTAACCAAAAATTTCCTGCATAAATATGTCTACAAGATGTGTTGTTCCAAATATTGATTGCACCAATATAAAATGTGTTGTCTTGCTTAGCTTGTTTACTACCACCATAATGGAGTTGTGTTGCCTTCTTGTTCTTGGTAGTCCAGTGATAAAGTATAGAGAAATAACTTTCCATTTCCATTCTGAAATGGGTAGTGGATTTAGCAGTCTAGTTGGTTGTTGGTGTTCTACCTTCACCTGTTGACACTCTAGACACTTAGACAAATATTCTGCTACATCTTTCTTCATACCATACTAGTAAAATTCTTTCCTTACCTGCACCCTAGATTACCTGCAAATGGTTTCTTGTGATTCTCATTTATGATAAGTTGTTTCAAATATGTTTCATTTGGGATGTAAATTCTATTTTTGTATATCAATTATTTTTTTTGAATTTTTTGCATAACCTCGGACTTTTGTTTGCTGCATTTTTTGCTGAATTTGTTAATAAACTTCATCTTCTTGTATTGAATTTCTAATTTGTTAAAAAAAAATTGTTTTAGCACCGCAAACAGAAAGTTTCATTAGTGAATTTGCATGTCTACTTAAGGCATCTACTAGTTTATTTTCTTTACCTTTAACGTGCTTTATATCAAATTGAAATTCAATTAGAAAATCCATCCACCTAGCTTGTCTAGCATTCTGATATGATTGGTTGAAAAAATACTTCAGACTAATGTGGTCGGTAACAAGTGTAATTTTTTTTCCCAAAAAGTAGTGTCTCCACATTTTTAAAGCATGTATAACAAAAACTAACTCAAGTCATATATTGCATAGTTCCTTTCATGTACTTTCAATTTCCTTGACTCATAGGCCACTACACAATTTTACTTCATTAGGACACCACCTAGTCCTTCCGAACATGCATTAGTACATACTACAATCTCCTACAGGTCTACAATCTTCAAAGTAGGTGCTACCATTAATAAATGTTTTAACTTGTCAAATCTTTCTTGGCACTTAGGTGTCCACTCAAATTATGCTCCCTTCTTCTCGAAAGAAGTAATGGGATATGCCATCCTTGAAAAAACTTTCAATGAATCTTTTGTAGTATCCGGTAATTCCCATGAAGGATTTGACATCTGACACGTCCTTAGGTATAGTCCAGTTTAAAATGGTATTAATCTTTTCAATATGAATAGACAATCATTACTTTGAGAGAACATCAATTATATGAAAAATTCAGTAAATGTGAATTTTACAAAGATAGAATATAATATCTCATACAATGCCACACTCCAAATGTACCATATTTCTTTTTCACAAATAAAACTAGAGCTCCCAAAGGTGAAACATTGGGTCTAATGTAACCTTTATTGAGTAATTCATGTAATTTCTGATGCTAGTTCCATGGGGTCATCATATTTCAGTTTAAGGTTAAAAAGCTTCACAAGTAGTTGTATGCCATTCTAATTTTGAATGAGAACCATATATATCTTTCAATTTTTCAAGGGCACCATAGGAATTAGTGACTAAGATAATGTGTCTTCTTACCTCCTCACTTATTGTAGCATTGATGAGGGAAAAAAAATTCTTGTCCTTCCTCTTCTAGATGGCAAGTTCTCTGGTAGATGTAGGCTTGGCTAGTCATTCCTCCTTTGACTTCAATTCTGATCCAAATTCATCGTCATACATTATTATGGCTTCTCCTTTGAAAAATATGTCCCATAAATCATTAAAAATGAGCATGTTGTTTATCTTTCTAAGCCACCCTGCATATTTTTCTTTGCTAACTAAATCTATGACAACTATGGAATTTAGTAAATCCATTTTGAACAACTTTCAAATTTTCTTCACACACTTTAGCTTTCGTTAATCCATTAACTCTTCTTATATATATATATATATATATATATATATATATATATATATATATATATATATATATATATATATATATTGCATTAATTATCTCTTAAAAATATACTACGATATGTCTGATGCCTTTGAAGAGAGTGCACATGAAACAATCAATATCAACAAGAATGGAAGCTTGGCCTTAGTCGTTGATGCAACCATAGTTGGATGATAGCACAGTAAAGTAGAAAAAAATCAAATACAATATGGATGGTGGACATTGCTTCTTAAATAAGATTCCCCTCTCGTGATTTTCGCTTCCCCAAACAGTGATTTATTGCATGACTTTTGGATTATAGTGTTTGATTTTGGCAGAATGAAAAATCAGACTTGAATTTAAACTTGAGAGACTAAATGATCAAGCTTAATACCTATGACAACACATCAGATGAGAGCATCACCACAAAAGGCTCAACATCATGGATGTTACTAGAAATAGTGTGACTGCCTCAGTCAAGTGAAATCGTGGCTCTGCATAGACTGCTCCATATTAAATGAAGTTAAAATGGTCACTTCCCTTTGAAGGTTCCACGTTTTCCAAATCACTGTGATAATACCATGCTTTCCAAGGCTGGGTGGATATTGGGTAGCCACAAACTGGAACAAAAATTCAAACCGAGGAGGAGGATAGAAGCAGATTTAGGTAGAGAAGCATTCAACATTGATACCATGTCAAACTAAGGTTTTTTCAAAAAAATCCAACATTATTGATTAATGTGAGATTCAAATTTATTACAAGGATAAATGGTACTCCAACTACATGGGCTATTAGTTTGGCCAAGGACTTATCTGTTACATATTTACAACGAGTTAGTATTCACCATAATCCTAGAGGATTAAGGTGTCTAACAAATATTAATTTTCATACATGTTAACTCATAGAAAAGATTCATTAGCTTTCTAATATTTTCAACCATTCTTTTGGTTCCTTCATATAATATTAAAATATCATCAACAAAGAGTAAATGGGTGGCATAATAGAAAGTACCAATATTGATACCTTTTATGTTTTCAGTTCTGATGGCCTCCTTAAGAGACCTATCGAGGCCTTCTGTTAGTGTCGGTATCTTCATCCCTCCATTAGTGATCAAAATTCTCTTGTTTCATTGCATTTTAGGTGTCTCATCTGATCAGCTGCATTCCATTAGGATCATGGATCATCTGCTGCTAGTGGCATATTATAAATTTTCCCTCATGATCCTTACCTGCTGGCCCATTTTTATACATTTAGGTCATTTACAGTCATTTTCTGTCATCACATCTGCAAAAGTCATTTTTAGGGTTTTACGTCTCATTAGGTCTAGGGTTTTGTCAATAAAGTCTTGTAAAAGCTCAATAATGGTCAGTAAGCACATGAGGAGGTCAAATAAAGTCTCAGCAAGAAAAATTTCAATAATCACATGCTCAGTGATTGATTGTTCCTCAAAACCCTATTTTGAGGAAAAATAGAGATTTTTATGTTTTGTGTACAAAATTTCATGTAATTTCATTTTTCCTATATGTAATAATTTTGAGATGCAACCCTAGTCACCTTGCCAAGCTCCTGCACTCCAGTTCCTGCAAAAGAGTCAAAATTTCAAAGCATTTAGTCCATCAAAGGAAAAAAGCAAGTTAAACTGCCAAAACAGAGTTTTAAAAAAGCAAGTGAAAAACAAACATTACAAAGTGGGTTTTTATAAGTGAAAAATTAAAATTATTTGTATATAAAGTATTTTTCATGTCAAAGAGCTCATTTGTGTGCCAAAGAAGAAAAAACAAGTGCTAAATCGTATTTTCGAGCCTAGCGAATTTTCAACCAAACTGTGAAAATTTTGAGGTGCGACGCACTTGGGTCAAGGTGCGGCGCACCTGGCGAGCGCAATGCAAGTTTTACACTGGAGTTTTAAATGGCATGATGCACCAGAGAGGTGCGGCACACTGGTCTTCTGACCCCGAAACTCATCCAAATCGTCTCCTCCAAGCTCCAAACTTGCAAATTCCTCATTCCACAAGTAAGTTGACAATATCAACTGCCATTGTAAGAGGTTTTCATAAGTTTTTATGGTGTTTCAATAGGTAAAAAAACAAAATCCTAGTTCCTTGCATAGTCAATTGAAAAAGCTGCCTAGGGTTTGCAAAATTACAGTTTTTGCTGTTGTATCCCCATTTTCATTTTTCTATCACTACACTTCACTCATATCACTGTCCCTCTCCTCTTTCATTCACACTCACCTATCCCCTTATCCCTAAAACCTAAAACCCTAATCCCTAATCCCACTACTCCCAAAACCTAATTGATATCTCAAAACCCTAAACATCATTCCCCAAACCCTTCCATTCCCAAAAACCCTACAAGCAGCATCCCAACCCCTCATTCACTGTCCCCCACCATCAATCCCTATCATTTAGCAACAAATACCTATTTTTCCTATAAAATATCTTCATACTCATCAAAGAAACACCAAAAAATGGCAAACATTCAGTCAGATTCATCTTATGACAGAAATGAGGAAACAGTAAGTGATTCCTCCAAAGAAATTCATGCACCAAGGAGACTTCACAAGAGCGGAAAACATATCCAGGAGGAGCCCACTACACTTATGGAGTTGTTGGCTTGCCCTCTTGCTGTAGCATGCTTCAAACATCAATCTTGCTACCAATTTTGTGAGATGGTGGAAAGAGTCAAATACCACCATGAGCTTGCCAGACTTTTTGTGCTCCATATTCACAATGGCCAGGTCAGTTTGGCAAGTGTGACATTCACTTTGACACTTGAGACTATAGCTGAAGCAACAGGCGTTTCGAATGTGGGTGAGCAGTGGAACAAGGGATAGCTAGTGGATAGAGATCATTATGAGCCTTATATCAAGGCTGGTTTTCAGAGGCATATCAGTAGGTTCTTCCCTTTCAGGTACCTACAGGACACATATGCTCCCCTTATGAAAATTATAATCAAATATTTCAGCTATGAAGGCAGATTTTCTCACCTATACACCTATCATATCAAATTGTTGATGCATTTTACTAGGGTGAGGATGATGAACATCCCCTATTTCATATGCCGGAATATTGAGAAAATGACCACATTGGTGCAAAGGAAACCTCCTCAGCAGCAGTATAACAACATCTATCACTTTGCATTGATCAAGATTGTGGTTTTGCATCAGGTTAGTTTACTGAATGTTTCATGGGATGATTTCATTTCACATGAGGTCTTTACAGGTCCTCAAGTGCCCCCATCAGTTTTTCATGAGGTAGGAGATCCTTCACATTAGCAAGAGGTGCATGAGACTCAAACCACCAGTGTGCCAATGTTTGTCACTTACCAAAAGGGCACAAGGAGATTGTATGCAGTGGCAAAACGAGTACTATCTCCACCCGGGGTGGAAGGGGTCTCATTTCCTTCAACAAAAAAGCAGGTACAGGACAAAGGTAAATAACCATTGCATGATGAGGGGCCTTCTAAAGGTCAAGAGAGGGAGTTCACTCTCATTCAGGATGATGACATTGATTTGGGCTCCCAAAGCTCAAAGCTCAAAGAGATCATCCAGGAACAACAAGCTGACATTCATGACTTGTCTCTCAACCTGGAAAGAGCCAAGTGGATAATAAATTATCTTGAGCAAAGTAACAAACAGTTAGAGGATCAAAAAACTATCATGGAGCTCCAAAACATAAGAGAAAACCGGCAAGCTGCCAAGAGGAGGAAAGTCAAGTTGACACCACTTGAGCAAGAAATTGAAGCTGATCGTGAATCTTGGCTTGAGAGGGAAAACATGCACTTGGAAAAGATGCTAGAGAAGGCCAAAAAAGAGAAAAAGATGTTGAGGCACATGGCCTATCACTATTTGGTGAGAAACAAAGTTTGTAAAGTGAGAATTAGGACTTTGAAGGCCAAGTTGAGGAAAACTTTGAGGAAGAGGAAAGAGCAAGACAAGATCAAGATTTTGGTCGAGGATTTCTTAGCTCAACATAGCACTTGATGTAGGACACTTAGCCCAAATTTCAACAAATTTGGGATACTTTTTTTCAATTTTGAATTTTTGGAGCAAAACACAGATTTTTTTGCCTGGTGCGCCACGCCACCTGGAGCGCGCTTTTGCTAGGGACCTCCTTTGGAGAAAAACTCAACATTTTTGGATTCCTCAGGAAAAAATATGAATCCCCACAAATGGCCAAGAATTTTTGTCAAGTTTTGAGCTTCCAAAAGGGTCAAAAAGACCTCAAAAATGCCCTTTCTGCCCCTTTTTGGCCACACAGGAAGTAGTGTTGGGAGAACTCACTTTTGGAGGGGCAAATGGACACCAAATTCAGAAATTCCACCTGTTTTGGAAAGTAGATAGACAAAAATTTCCAACAAGCCCACTTGGAGAAAATTTGGTGCACGGGAAGGCCTCCAAAATCAGCTACAAAAAGGCGCTACGCACAGGGACAGTGGCGCGGTGCACAGGATGGAAAATTGACTTTTTTGCCAAAAACTCTGTTTTTCGCCTAGTTTTTTCTTAATTTGACTTTTCTCTCTCTCATAGTCAAAATCATGATGTAATTTGATGTAACTTGATGGAATTTGATGTAAAAATGTTAAAATTTCATTCATGGAGGTAGATACATCATGAAAAGGTAGTTTGAAACTAAATGAATCAGTTGCCTAGGTTTTAGAGGCAAGCTGTTCCACTGCCTACTTTTCAGTTCTTAGTTTAGATTTTGTTGAAATAGCTCGTAAACTCATGAATTTGACCCCTAAAGCCTAGAATGAGTTGTTTTTTACCTATATCTAGTATTTTTTCAGTCATTGGTAAAGGTTGGACTCTTGTGAATGCTTTGAGCATTATTGTACATTCATCTCTGTAGTTTGGCAAAGGAATAGACCAGGGTTTGCAACATTTTGTGGGATTCTTGTGGAAACTTGATTTGGTATTGTTTTTCCTTATGTAATGCAAGTTTACATGTGTTTATGTATGCCATCATCTCTTTCTGTTTAGCTTAACTAAATGAATCAAGGATAAAGGTAGAATTCATTGATGTTGCAGTGCTCTACCTAGGGTTTGTTTAGTTATTTATGTTTGCAACTGTTTGAAGAGGATCCCTGAGACTTTCATGACCTCTCCAACTCCTCACCAGTCTTAAGACTCTCTATCTCACTTATTTCAAAGTACTGAACCATTTTCTTACCTCGCCCCACAGAAGCCTCTGCAAGACTGAGCTCATTCCTCGGACCCAAATCTGCCTTTCACATTTGATCTAGCAAACCAAAATTAAATTCAATCAAACTCCTCTGAGCATATACCTAGCCTAAAATCAGTATTTACATTAGTCATCTCAAGCTTTATTGGCCATATTTTTCTGAGATTGACAAGGAGAGAGCCCTCTCCTGACCTGGGAGGGCTAGCTACCAGGTTAAGCGTGGTTTGATGTTACCCTAGATCTTACCTTTCTTAGCCTGAGGTATATTTAGGCCCTAACACCTTCTACAATAATGGGAAATAATATGGGGAAGAGAGGAAAATATTGTATAGTCCTTTTTTCTTGCTTAAATAAAGGATAAGTTGCACCATTCATTAGAATTGCAAAATATAATGAGCTAATGCAACTCATTACCCAAGTAATAAATCCATGAAAAAACCCAAGATGGACAAGGATGAGTCCAATAAAGAGACAAATCACTTGATAAAATGCTTTGGAGAAGTCCACCTTCAATGATAGGTCTTTATATTTCTAGAATCTATTGATTCAAGACTCTCTTGTGCTACACCCATAGCCTCTTGCATTTTCCTCCCTTCTCGAAATCAAAACTACTCTAGAGAGATTTGGTGAGAGAGAATTCATTTTATCCTCATAGATACTATTTTGGAGATAAATTTTTAAATGCACCCACAAAATGAAATTGATCTAAAGTTCTGAAAATTAATAGGTTAATATGTCTCCAAAATCAAAGCTAAGAGAGTAGTATTGAAATCTTCCAATATTTTCCCACAGGTTTTATAGACCTTTGCCACCTATTGAAGGGTCCTCTTTAATGAAAAAAAAAATAGAAATAATTTGACTAGGGGGCCATTTATCTTAGGGATTTTCTCCTTTGGGAAGCTATGAAGGACTTGTAAAAGCTACTCTTTCCTTACTTCGTCCATTGGTTCTTAGTCATCTTTAGGATTATCAAAGCTTGGAAAGAAATTGGCTAATATGATGATTGTAGCTATGGTTTCTTTGGATTATTATTTAAAACGACAATGGAAATAATTTCCCCTTCTTAAGCCATTTAGAAAAGTTGATAGCCATATACATCCTCTATTTTCATCTAATTCCTAAAACATATAGCTTTTCTCTTCATTCTCCATTCTTTCTCCTTTTTTTCCCATGGAAGAAACAAATTTTTTTATTCTAGTTGAGCATTAAGTACATTTTGAAGGATCCATTTGTACATGAGAAAAAAAGCATCCTAAAAAGGATCATAAAAATTCTTTAAAGAGCATGATCTCTATATCATAATTCAAAAAGTATTCTAGAAATATTCATAAAAATAGAGGAGTAAAACAATTTCTCAAATTGATTAGATTAGCCACAATTAGTTCTCTAAAAAGTCACTTAGCAATCCTTATACAATATATATAATAGATTTTATATGCAAATCCACATGATATGATCCATTTTCTAATAACAAACCTTACTTTGAAAATAAATATACTTTGGCATTGTGTTCTTGAAAAAAAATCTTATAGCTTTCTTGAAAGTAGTTATTAGATATGTGCTTTACTTGCTGAGCTAGGGATACTAAATCAATATTTTGAACCTAAATATTGTTCTTCATCCAGATGATATTAAGTAGTTAGTATCCCATCACCTGAATCGTTAAAAATGGCAACCAGGGCAAAACTTCATGTGGGTCATCTTATTCATGGCTGATAATATTTTTATTAGATTCCTCTCGTCGAGAGGGGTAGGATTGATATAAAGATCATCAGATTCCAATAAGTATTCATGGAGATATGAATTTATTTTGATTACGGAATTATTATCAAGCCGACCTACAACTCATGTAGGCTC
The DNA here is from genome assembly GCA_031772625.1 of Pinus tabuliformis. NCBI lineage: Eukaryota > Viridiplantae > Streptophyta > Pinopsida > Pinales > Pinaceae > Pinus > Pinus tabuliformis. Next base: position 276,082,680 of record CM062809.1, on the reverse strand, counting down.
AGAAGCCCAACAATCGCATCTATTCACCCACCAACGTTGTGTATAATTATAAGAGGACTTTTCCTCATTTGGACTCACTCATCTCATCACATCTCTCTCTCTCTCTACTACGCAGAAATGAGTCTCTTCTCTACTGCGCTGAAATGGGTCTCTCTCTCACACATGTGAAGCCGGAAGCTGCTGAATTTGAAGCTGCAACTGCAGAAGTAAAGATTGACTTGCGTGGCCTAGAAGATCTCCTTTTTGGAACTGCGCTGTAGGTTCATTTGAACCTCCTCTGAAAGCCACAACTTTTGGTGGTGGAATGAAGTCAATCCGATGAACAGTTTGCAAGATATCGACTGCCCTAGTTTGAAGCCGGAAACTGCTGAAACTAAAGCTGCAACTACAGAAGTAAAGATTGACTTGCGTGGCCTAGAATATCTCCTCATCTAAACCTCTTCTAGAAGCCGAAACTTTTGGTGGTAGAATGAAGTCAATCTGATGAACGGTTTGCAAGATATCGACTGCCCTAGTTTGAAGCCGGAAATTGCTGAAACTGACGCTGCAACTGCAGAAGTAAAGATTGACTTGCGTGGCCTAGAAGATCTCCTCATCTGAACTGTGCTGTAGGTTCATCTGAACCTCCTCTGGAAGTTGAAACTTTTGGTGGTGGAATGAAGTCAATCCGACGGTCGGTTTGTGAGATATGGTTTGCCCTAGTTTGATAATGAAGCTGCTAATGTTGATGTTGCTGATCTAGGGTTTGCTATTGCTGATATGAATCAGATTTATTGTACTATTTCTCTTTGCTGAATTATTGAAGATAAAAGAAGATTTGATCAAAGGGTTTCCCCACACATTGTGGGTTTTGTCCCTGGCTAGCCGCCACATCTTGTGTCTCTTGTCTTGGCTTGTTTTCTGTCGATCGTTTAATGTTCTATCTGCACTTTACTTTATGCACATGTGATTGCTAATCGGTGGAATATAATAAGAAAAAGAAGTAAACTGGTACAAGCATAGAACATACCATAACTTAACATGGTATCAGAGCTGAGGTGAAGACAAAACTCGAGCAAGAGCAAGAGCAATCATCGAAGAGAAGATTGGCGAGGCTATCCTAAAAGAACTATGGGGTCCTCAACACTCTTTCCTGCTGAAGACAAGCTCCGTGAGAAAGCTGACTATCGCGGATGGAAGATGTCTATCGATCTAACCTTTGAGAATCAAGGAGTGTTGGATCATGTGAGAGGCAATATTGTTGAGCCTCCATCAAATGCATCCGCTGCTGCCTAGAACAAATGGAAGCATGGAGAAGTCAAAACAATAGAAGATCATCCAGGACTCTATCGACAAGCACTTGGTGGCCTACATCTCTGAACTGGACACCTCCAAGGAAGTCTACAATAGACTGGTGAGTTTATTTAAAGTAAATGATGCAAATCAAGTTTTGTTTCTTAGAAATAAGCTGAAGGAAATTAAGAAGGGTAAAGATGAGAGTATGCAAGCATACTTCTTAAGAATAACCGAGATCAAGAATGATCTCCTATCTATTGGGGAGGCTATTACTGACAGGGAAATGGCACTCACGACTCTTGGAGGATTACCATCCGAATGGTACGTGTTCAGGACTACTCTTCTGAACTATAATGTAATCCCTGGTTTCGAGGAATTAATGGCTAGATGCATGTAAGAAGAAACAAGGGAAGAAGAGCAAGAAATGCACATGACTAAAGGTCCTCTTGCTGCCTTTTCTTCTAATGTTAAGAAAAGAAATAATTCCAGGACTAAATCAAAATGAAAGGCTGGAAGAAAATGACGATGTTACATCTGCAATAAAGCAGGCCACTATGCAAGGGAGTGCCCTGATAGGAAGGTCTCACACCGGGACGATGATCAAAATTCCTCTCATGGTAATCGAAGGGATGTAAAATTCAATAGCAAAGGTAAGAGGAGAGCTGGGAATCGAGGAAGAGGAAAACCATTCAAGAAGGCTAGAAAGTCCAGGATGTATTATATGCACCTGACCTCAAAAAGAACCTAGTGTCCATCTCGGCAATGGAAGACAAAGGCTACAAGGTAACCTTCAACAATGGCAAAGTACGTATATGGAAAAATAATGTTAAAAATGACTTTACTCTTGGGTTTAGTGTTGATTCATTATATCAGGTCGATGGAAGTCCACTAGGTGTCATGTCTTGTGACACAACTCTTTAGTCCGAACTTTGGCATCGGAGGTTTTCCCACCTTCATTACAAAGCTCTACCCGATGTAAGATAGATGGTAACAGGGATGCCCAAATTCCAAGTAGAGAAAGAAGGTGTATGTCTGGGATGTGCCAAAGGAAAGCTCAAAAGGGGAGCATTCCCCTCAAGCCAAAGCAAGACCTCCGATATATTACAATTGGTTTACTCAGGCATACCTGAGGTTGGCATTAAGAGGGAGACTACTACACCACATACTCCTGAGCAGAATGGTGTGGTGGGAAGGAAGAACCACACGATGATGGAAGCTATCCGGGCCATGCTACATGGTCAAAGACTTCCAAAGTTTCTATGGGCTGAAACTACAATCACCGCCGTATATGTGCAAAATCGATGCCCTCATCAAGTATTGGGTTCCAAGACTCCTAAAGAAAATTTCACCGTAAGGTGAACAACCTTCTGACTTTGAGGAACTCTCAAGAAGCCGACACCAGGGAACCGAAAGAAAAGGATGATGAATCAATGCCTGATGTAGAAGAACCCATGGATCTGATTGATTCTCATCCACATGAGCCTTCCTCTTCTAGGAAGAGGTCTTCATGGCTTAGGGGGATACTTGATGATGCTAAAGGACATGCTGCACCCTGAGGAACCTTCCATCAAAGTAAGTAACTTAACAGGTATAAGGGATACCTGACCATCATGAGCACGATCATACAAAATGAACCTTCATCATTCTCAGATGTCATCAAGCATTAACTATGGAAGGATGCTATGACCATAGAATATGAGTCTATTATGGAGAATGATGTCTAGGAAGTAGTTCCCAGACCCTGGACAAGACAATTATTACTTCAAAATGGCTTTACAAGATAAAGCATGTAGCAAATGGAAGTATGAAAAAGTATAAGGTTCATTTTGTTTCTCGTGGTTTATCCCAGAAGGGAGGTATAGACTATGATATCTGCACCTGTTGCTAGATATATGACCATCCGCTTGATCATACCCCTTGTGGCTTCACAAGGATGGAACCTACATCAGATGGATGTTAAGACCACGTTCTTGCATGGTTCTATCAAAGAAGAGGTATATGTGGAGCAACCTGAAGGATTTGAGATTTATGATTGAAAATCTCATGTATGTAGGTTGAAGAAGGCTCTCTATGGGCTGAAGCAAGCACCCCGAGAATGGTATGAGAGGATCGATAGCTACTTGATGAAGCTGGGATTCACTAAGAGTGAAGCTGATCCTAACCTTTACTTGAAGGTTGAATATGACAAGCCTCTCATACTGGTGTTGTATGTGGATGACCTCTTTCTAACAGGTGCAAACGCTCTCATTCACAAATGTAAGAGGGATAAGGCTTCTGAATTTGAAATAAAGGACCAACGACTTGAAGTATGGCAGAAGCCAAAGGAAATTTTCCTATCTCAAGGAAAATATGTGGTAAAGATATTGGAAAGATTTGGTATGATGGACTGCAAGCCTGTGACTACCTCGAGGATCTTAACTTTTAGAAGTTATATGGTAGTGATGTCGGATTAGACTTGGGAAATGCCTTTGAGTTTCAAAAACTCATTCGCATTGATGTTCTTGGTGAACCTCCGTCCGAACATATGCTTTGCAGTTAGCACTCTGAGCTCATATTTGGTTGAGCCTCACTGCATTGATGCCAGGAATCCTCTGAGGTGTCTTCAGGACACAATCTCTCATGGATTAAGATACATTGTTGGAGATGTGAGACTACTTGGATATACTGATGTTGATTGGGCAGGTAGTGTGGTGGACCATATGAGCACTTCCGGGTGCTGTTTCACCTTGGGATCTGCTTCGGTATCCTGGATGAGCAGGAAGCAGAAGTCGGTGGCTTTGAGCACCGCTGAAGCAGGATATATTGTTGCTAGCATGACCTCGTGTGAGGCAGTCTGGTTGTGAAAGCTCTTCAGTGAGCTATTTGGATTTACATTGGATACCACTGTGATTCTCTATAACAACCAGAGGTGGGATTTGATTATTGAGGAATCCTGTATTCGTCAATTGCTCCAGCAGATAGACATCATTTGGGATATGGTAAGTTGATGAGCAAGGAGGCTCCATCGCATTAAGATGATGTACAGGTTGATACACCTTGTCAAAGCCCCGAGGAAAGATCTAATCTGTGATTTTCCCAAATGACTTGGAGTCGACAAGAAATCCTTGTACAAGGGTCCTGCATGTTGCATACATTGAGCTCTTGGAGCTCTGAGGGATTGCGGTTCCTACTGGAGCAACATATGACCATAGGGTGACTCACCCTCCCCTGGTGGTGCACATTGGAACAAGATGATTCGCTCTCTTGTGGGACAAGATGATTCGCTCTCTTGTGGAACATGATGATTCGCTATCCTGTGTAGCAGGATGATTAGTTCTCCTGTGAGGCTTGGATTGATGTGTCTCCATGGAAGCCTGGATTGATGTGTTCTCCATGGCGATTGTAGCAGGATTGATGTGTTCTCCTGTGAGGATAGGATTGATTAGTTCTCCTGTCGAGGCACCCTACCCATGCAATCTGGGACTCATGGGAAGTACCTCTTATCTGATCAATGAGTAGGGAAATGAAGTTAGGGACCATAGTAGTACCAATGGACGCATCGTTGTATCTACCGTACTCCCTATGCTAGGATGACCTCCATTGATATGGGATCAATGATACTGGTCTGGGACTAGTGGTAGGAGTTGTACCATACTATGACGCTGACTTCGGGTCGGTTGAGACTGGTCTGGGACTAGTGGTACATACTCCGAGACTGACTTCGTGTCAGTGCAGTACTGGTGTGGGACCAGTGAGAGTGGTACATACTATGATGCTGACTTTGGGTCAGTTGAGACTGGTTTGGGACCAGTGGTACACTCTTTGAGACTGCGATACTGGTCTGGGACCAGTGGTAGGAGTTGTACCATACTATGACGCTGACTTCGGGTCGGTTGAGACTGGTCTGGGATCAGTGGTACATACTCCAAGACTGACTTCGTGTCAGTGCAGTACTGGTCTGGGACCAGTGAGAGTGGTACACACTATGACGTTGACTTTAGGTCGGTTGAGACTGGTCTGGGACCAGTGGTACACTCTCTGAGACTGCGATACTGGTCTGGGACCAGTTATAGGAGTGGTACTTACTATGAAGCTGACTTCGGGTCGGCTGAGACTGGTCTGGGACCAGTGGTACGCACTCTGAGACTGACTTTGAGTCAGTGGAGGATGATACTGGTCTGCGACCAGTGGAGTTGTACTCACTATGATACTGACTTCGGGTTGGTTGAGACTGGTCTGGGACCAGTGTTACATACTCTGAGACTGACTTTGAGTCAGTATGATACATCCTCGATCATTTCTTCTTCTTCATAATTCAGACAAAAGCAGAGTAGAACAAAACAATGCAAGAGTAGAGCAGAACAGAGCAAAACAGTACAGATCAGTGCAGGGCAAAACAAGACAAAGTAGAATAGGCAGAATAGAGCAGAGCAGAGCAAGGGTCAGGCTGTACAGGGCAGTGCATTTGATGGATGAATAGTAACGACCGATAGACAGATTGCAGATGAAGTTCTCCATGGTTGAGAGGGAGTGTTAAAATTGGAAACCAGGGCAAAAATTCATGTGGATCATCTTATTCATGGCTGATAATATTTTTATTAGATTCCTCTCGTCGAGAGGTGTAGGATTGATATAAAGATCATCCGATTCCGATAAGTATTCATGGAGATATGAATTTATTTTGATTATGGAATTATTATCAAGCCGACCTACAACTCATGTAGGCTCAGAAGCCCAACAGTCGCATCTATTCACCCACCAACGTTGTGTATAAATATAAAAGGACTTTTCCTCATTTGGACTCACTCATCTCATCACATCTCTCTCTCTCTCTACTACGCAGAAATGAGTCTCTTCTCTACTGCGCTGAAATGGGTCTCTCTCTCACACATGTGAAGCTGGAAGCTGTTGAATTTGAAGCTGCAACTGCAGAAGTAAAGATTGAATTACGTGGCCTAGAAGATCTCCTTTTTGGAACTGCGCTGTAGGTTCATCTGAACCTCCTCTGAAAGCCACAACTTTTGGTGGTGGAATGAAGTCAATCCGATGAATGGTTTGCAAGATATCGACTGCCCTAGTTTGAAGCCGGAAACTGTTGAAACTGAAGCTGCAACTACAGAAGTAAAGATTGACTTGCATGGCCTAGAATATCTCCTCATCTAAACTACACTGCAGGTTCATCTGAACCTCCTCTAGAAGCCAAAACTTTTGGTGGTGGAATGAAGTCAATCCGATGAACGGTTTGCAAGATATCGACTGCCCTAGTTTGAATTCGGAAATTGCTGAAACTGAAGCTGAAACTACAGAAGTAAAGATTGACTTGCGTGGCCTAGAAGATCTCCTCATCTAAACTGCACTGTAGGTTCATCTGAACCTCCTCTGGAAGCCGAAACTTTTGGTGGTGGAATGAAGTCAATCCGACGGTCGGTTTGTGAGATATGGTCTGCCCTAGTTTGATAATGAAGCCGCTAATGCTGACGCTGCTGATCTAGGGTTTGTTATTGCTGATATGAATCAGATTTATTGTACTATTTATCTTTGCTGAATTATTGAAGATAAAAGAAGATTTGATCAAAGGGTTTCCCCACACATTGTGGGGTTTGTCCCTGGCTAGCCGCCACATCTTGTGTCTCTTGTCTTGGCTTGTTTTCTGTCGATCGTTTAATGTTCTATCTGCACTTTACTTTATGTACATGTGATTGCTAATCGGTGGAATATAATAAGGAAAAGAAGTAAACTGTTACAAGCATAGAACATACCATAACTTAACAAAATCTGATGTAAGTCATTTGAGCGGGAAATCTTCAACAAATATAATGAAGCTAAGGATTCAAATCTATTATTTGTTCAAGGTCCCACATTGGATTTGAATAAGAAGAAAATATGAGTTGAGATGTAAATTTGAAATCCTTGATCACATGTGTTATTGATGCCTTGAAAATACCCATCAAAGAAGGCCCATGGATTTCCATGATCAAAATCCAAGTTTCTTACCTATCTTGCATACATATTTTTCAACCTTGGTTGATATGAGCTATAAAGGTGACCAAATTTTGATGCCACCACTATAGGTGAAGTAAACCTATCCTCAAAGATAACATGGTTGTGGGCAATTCAGACATCCTAAAAAAATAACAAGGGTAAAGCTATTAATGAATTTAGATTGAACCTGTCAAACCAATCTTGAAAGCAAAGATCCACACTAGGGAAAATTTTAAGAACCCCCCCTAAATTTACATGTATAATAAATGGGTGAATCTCCATTGTATATAGGAAAAATGGAAGGCGATTTTATCAATAATATGATATGTATATATAATTTTTTGGCGAATCTCTCACTAGGCATGGTGAATATTTTGCTCAATTATAAAAGCTTGTGTTTATTGAATACACAAATGAAATCATTGCATTTCTTTAAAATATCTGTTACACTAAAAAATGTCACCATGACTATTTGCAGTTAGTATGGCTCCATCCACTGTCATACTATCCTCCTTGGCAAGTCTCATGCCTCTGCTCTTCATGTCAAACTTCAAGAAAGAGAGAAAAGTCATTTAAAGTCAATTATCTCTGGTACGCAGTTTCTCTTAGCCTTACCTGCGTGTACGCAACCCAAGTTCACAATACCTGCGTATTTGTACGCTCTGTATGTAAAGGGGTGGGTGCGTACCCCTACAAAGGTCAAAAGGCGCAAGTTTCATCTTAAAAAAGTTACTTGTGGTCATTTCTAGAGTCTTCTAGAAACTTGTTTGACGTGTATGAAGCGCCTCCAGATGGTTCATGTATCCCTACCAAAGAGGAACTTATCCCATCAAGAGGGGAGCTATCCCATCCAAAGAGGGGCTTATCCCATTGATGGTGGACCTGAATAACTTCCTCTAGAGCACTATAAATACAGGCATTGGGCCAAAGGGAAGGGAGGGTTGAAAGCTGAACATTCCTAAGGGTAGATGCTGCTGGAATTAGGACTTCCTTGTAGAAGCTTGTGAGGAGAGATTACCATCTTTGCTTGTTTCATTTGGAAGTGGGTGAGCTGATCAGAGTAAAGGAGAACTCTTGTGGACCCTGGGAGGGACTTGCACAACACCAAGGCTCAGGTTGTAATGGTTCCTTTTGTTACCTTTTAATACAAATTAGTCCATTCTTCTCAACAATTTGTTATTTATGAGTTGTTTCATATACTCCTTGGTCTATATGTTAAATATGTTTTATTTTATGTGATATTCAGGTGCTATTTAATCGTTTGATTGTTAGTGAATGCAGGTTTCGAAGGGAAGGAGGAGCTCATCCGGATCAACGAAGCTAGACTACTACAACAGCGTTGGGTTACAGGTAGGATCTAAACACTTGATTTCTCATATTGTAAAGGCATATTTAGTGAAGGATTGCTCTTATTTGTCTTGTTTGTCACTAGAAAGTCTTAGGCTTCTAGGGAGGTCGGTTGTGTCCGCACTAACGACTCTTTCCGTATGACAAAATGGTGACTCCACTGGGGATTCCATGAATGTGTTTGAGTTCTTTTTGATTTGATATTTTGGTCTGAGAAAAATCGTTTGTTTTCTGATTTTTGGCTGTCTAACTGTGTATTTGGGTGGGTTAGCTTAGAGTCAAATTAGATTTTTATTTTTCTTAGCTTTGCCAGCAGTACGCAGCCTCTGAGTTAGGCACAGTGCGTACTTGTACACACTGCGTCTTTGTGCACAGGGCGTACCCACGCCTGTGTCAACAGATCACCTGCGTACCCCTGTCAAATTTGAGAAAATTTCATTTTTCCTCTTTCTTCTCTTTAGATTTTGTTTTTAATTTGTTTTTACTGCCCAAATCCATTGGTTTACTGTCAGAGATCTTCACCTGAACTTGTTCCGTTAGTGTCGAGGGTTTTGGTGGAATTCATAGGGATTTTGCCTTAGGGTTTGATTTTTAACTGGTCCTGTAGTGACTTTGGCGTTAGAGGTTGTCAAACTTTGGATCTCCTTGGTTTTGATCAGTCCTCTTAGGAGTCGGGCCTGTCATAGAAGTCACCCTTGTGAGAGACCTACCTTTGTGTCTTCTCTTTGCGAATCTCGAAAAGTTTGTTTGTTAAAGCCTTGAATTTCATTCTTGAGAAAAAAGAACAAAAAGATTTCGATTTTGTTTTTTGATTAGTTTATGATTCTGCATGAACTGATCCTTAGTTGCTTTTTGACTGAGTAAAACATCCGGGAATTATCCTTGTAGGCTTTTGTCCTCATTATTTTTTGCTTTTAGGTAAATTTCCTTTTAATTTGCTTTTGAGTGAATTTGATTTGATTGTCTTAGATTTGTTAAATTTGATTTGATAAAATAGTTTTACGTGCTTCATTAATATAGAAAAAACACAAAAAATTCTTTTGGAAAAAGTTTGCTTTGGTAGCATTTGTAGTCTTTTGGGAGAAAAAGGAAATTTCGTGAAGTAATTAGTGGTCATGAGTTGTATGTTTTGAAAAGATAAAGAGATGGTTTCTTTGATTGTCTTTGCCACGAAAGTTGTTTTCTATAAAATTTGCATTTTCCAACTCTCTTAGCTAGGAGATTCATTGAAAAAGAAAAGTAGTGTAAATCATCTTAGGTGCATCTTTGTAGTGGTTGCGAGTCGAGTCTACACACCACCAGTTTCATCTCCACTACCTTTTTGTCTTTAAGAAAAACCATAAAATTAACGCTTAAAGTAAAATCAACTTAGTAACTTTTTATTTACTAGGGCTCTGAAACACCAATTTAGATCAGGCTAGTGTCTTGGAGTAGGAGAGTAATTAACTCTCCAAGACAGCAAAACCAAACAAGTAGCTTATCTTGTGATAGAATAAATCCAATTGTTTCATTTGTACTCTGGGAAAGCTCCTCTTAAAGGAGAAGCATGAGCTCGTGTCCAAACAAGTGAGGGGATCAATCCTCCCTCGTTGGGAACGACGCCAAACACGCACGTATTACAAATGGTAAACCTCAGATTAACCATTGTCGAGGAGCCAGGGGTCACTTGTCGGTAAACCTTGGATTATTGTCAAGGAGCCGGCAAGGGGATTGAGCTTGATACTCTGCCCTTGCGTGCTGTCGGAGTGTAGACTGTTCCCCCAGGTGCATTTGTTGTTGTTGGTAACCTTAGTGACCATTATCTTTAGGATTCTACCGAGGTGACGGTGGAGGGAAGATCCCACTGTACCTGGAGCAGACGTCGGCTAGACTCACTTGGATTTTCCAGGGGGTTCACTTCACTCGAGACGGTTAAAGTGGAGGAACTTGTGCCGGTCTATTCATTAAGCAAGTTGCCGGGGTAACTGTTCCACCCACCACTTCTGTACTGAATCCGGCGATGTTGGGTTTCATCTCCAACTAGCGTTTTTGGTCCGGAAGGCTACTGTTTGTGCTTGGTTTGACGCCCTAGATTCTTTAGGCGTGTGATTCAAATTTGTTTGGTTCTTTAGAGACTTTAGGTGGTTTGCTTTGAGATTTTACTTTGTTTGCGTGTGCAGTAGTTAAAAGTTTTTAACTGTGGCGGAATTACCGAGACAGTCCCGTCGACTTCGGGGCAAGTCTCCTGAGGTTGTTTCCGTGGCCGAATTGTTGAGGAAATCCCGTAGACTTCGGGGTGAGCCTCCTCAAGGCGTCCCGAGTCATTACGAAGGTTTAAAGGTCCTTGTTACTCCTAGTGGCAGTAAAGTAGGTTCACCTGAAGAAGGAGAATTGTCGTTGGTAGTCCATCCAGATTACCAAGGTCTAGAAACAGGTTATAATCCTGAAGTAGTTGCAGTTTCTGAGCTTGCTGGTAGTTTTTCATCTACTAGTGATATAGGTGAAGAACCTGAAGTATCTGAACCTGTCACTCCAACTTCTAGTGCACCTGATTCACCTAGGGTAGAAAGAGTCATCACCGAAAATCTTCCTGCTGGTTTGATCGCTATTGAAGAACTTGCTCCAGAGGAAGAATTAGGCGTATCTATCCTTGAAGATCAACCTACTATTGATCTAAGAGAGCGTGAATCTATCTTTTACAGTCCTCCTAGAAGTACTACTTGGTACCTTTCGTTAACCAATTATTTAGACAACTCAGGGATAAGTTTTTCTCCACCTCGAACTCCTTTTCCACCTGGAGGTATTTATACTCCTGTAAATATGTCTGGTCAGTCGTCCGTGTTCACTCAATCTCCTGAATCTTTCTTGTACGGCGGTCCTTCTGTTCCCTCCGGGTATCAGTCACTTTCTGGTACTTTTGCGGGAGCATCTCCTCAACCAATTGAACATGGGTTATTAGCTGGAAACAATGGTAATAAACCGTTGGGTGTAGGGGACATTTACATGATGTCAGGTTCAGTTCCCAGTTCCTCACCTCAAGGTGGCCAATTACCGCCTGGGGGGCAGCCTCAATTAACGCCTGGGGGGCAACCTCAAGGTACACAAATTGCGTCTGGGGGGCAACCTCAAGGACAGTATGTACCCATAGTACAATACATGCCTCAAGGTCAACCCCAGCCTCAATATGTACCCCAAGGTCAACCTCAGTATCAATATTTACCTCAAGGGTATCAACCTCAAGGGTATCAACCTCAAGGTCAAGGTCAACCCCAGTATCAGTATTTACCCCAAGGTTATTAACCTCAAGGTCAATACTCGAGTCAAGGTTATCAACCACCTTAAGGTCAGTCATATGTTCAAGGTATGGGAACTGTGCCTTTCAGTTATCAAACCTATTCTCAATCCGGTTATGGATCTCAGTATCCTCAATCTGTTACAGGTCAATACCCCGGAATGATAGTGTGGGATCCATCACAAGGTCAACAGGTGTTGCAGCCAAGTATACAGTTGTTACCTCAAACTGGACAACCCGTAGTTTCTGGTTCACCCCAGCAACCGCAACCTGTCCAGTCAAATATTCAAACTTCTGTAACTTCGGTAGTTACTCAGCCGCCAATTGCACCTAGTACTCCATCTCAAACGACTGCTGCAACTACCGCAACATCTACCGCACTTACTTCTGGAGTATCGATAGCTCCGCTTTCTACTGTCTCTGCAACCACTCCTCAGACATCTTTACCGTTGTCCGGATCTACAATTCAAACCACGGTCCAGATGCCTGTAGGGCAGCCTGGTTTAAGTACTGTTGTAACAAGTCAACCTCAATTTACCTATCAACAGTACCAGGGACAGTACCAATTCGGTCCTGCTGTCCAACAACCAGTCTACCAGTATCAACTGTATCCTGGGTACACTTATCAACAACCTCAACAACCCCAGTACGGTCCAGTTAATCCTGGTTTTCCAGGAGGATACAATATCCCGAACGCGATTCCTATTCCTAGTTATCTTGGATACCCTCCTCCTGGAACTGGTATTGTGACCCAGAGTTTTAGAGATCCTAACTGGCAATTACCGTTTATCGCAACTTTGGATTTACCCGACTTGACGCGCCTAACGAACGATCCAATCAATTATCTTCCTTTTTGGCCGCCAATGCCAAATAAGTTGTCCAGTGACATACCCAAGTTCGAAGGTAAGTCTGGAGAGGATCCATCAAATCATGTGATGACTTACCACCTCTGGTGTGCCTCAAATTCCATCTCGGATGATTCGATCCGCTTACGTCTTTTCCAGCGTACGCTCATTGGTCTCGCGGCCAAGTGGTACATTGAGTTACCACGGGCCTCTTTTTACAATTTCAGCCAGTTAGCTACCTCGTTCCTAAATCATTTTCAGTTTCCAATCAGATACGATAATGGTACTGAGTTATTAACTTCATTAAAACAATCGACGTCCACTTATATTTCCGATCATATCCATGAATGGAGACGTCGAAGACGTTTAGTGAAAGTTTTTATCCCGGACCAAATCTTAGCTGAATGGTTTGTAAAATCATTATTACCGAAGATTACTGAAGACGTAGCTAAGGCCGGAGTAGTTACTGAGGAGCAAGTCATTGCTCAAGCCCAGTACCTTGACTTAGTTTACACTCAGTCGGGTACGTTGCACAAGAAGATCCCAGATCTTCCTAAGTCGAATCAAATCGCTGCTGCTCCTTCGGGGTCTCATGCTGCTGATGGCATGATTGGTACGGTGAATACTAAAAGTAAGAAGAAATCCTCAAAGAATTCTTCTCCAATAATAACCTTACCAGACTCCCCGACAGGAGAGTCTTCTCCTGAAATTACCGCCGACATTCACGCTGTAGAGTCATCTACGGCTAAATCAAAAAACGGTGGTAAGAAGAAAGGTAAGAAGAAGGATAAAGTAGACAAGGCTCCAAAGGAGAAAAAAGAGAAGTCGGAATCTAACGACGAAAAGCGCAAACCTCGCTATCCTTGTTTAATTTGTGAAGCAGATCATTTCACAAGAGATTGCCCTCATCGGGCAGAGGTTGTGAAAATCGTTAAAGGTTCCCCAACTCCTGCTGTCTTGAAAGATCCATTTCCAAAGCAGGAGAGTAAAATGATAGGTTCTTCCTCGAGTGCCAGTGAAGAACCCATATTGATGATGTCTTATGTACGGATTGCGACTCGATCGCAAGATTATGGTAGTAAGAATCCTGTTGATGGCAAAGTAGCAGAATCTTCTCATTCTAATCCATCAACCTCAGCTCCCGGTTCCAATCCACTACAGATCGAGAAACCTAACCCGGACTTGGTAATCAAACCGCCCGCCAAGGGTATACTTCGAAAGTCTGCTTTCAATCCACATGCGAGAGCAGCTCAGAATTATAACATTGTTGAGTATTTAGCTGTTTCACCCTCAGCAATGTCGGCTTTGGAAGTGCTGCAATCATGTCCAGCACAACAAAAATTACTTTTGTCGGCTATAGGAGCTGTTGATATTCAGGACCCGAACCTGATAATCTTTGATCTAGAAAATAGTACACCGCGTCTCCCTCATCAGATGGCTTTCCAGATTCCAGTGATAGTAAAAAACAGGCCTATTCATCGGACTGTAATTGATGAAGGAGCTTCTATGTGTATTATGTCGATTCAGTGTTGGAGATCGCTTGGTTCTCCTTCACTGAACCAATCCCCGACGATTCTTAAGGCCTTTGATGGCCGTGGGTTCCATCCGTTTGGCATTCTACAGGATTTGCCTATAGGGGTTGAAGGAAAAACCGTTAGTTTGGATGTGGAGGTGGTTGATGCCCCTCTAGACTACAACCTTCTTTTGGGTCGCAGTTGGTCTTACGCTATGACAGCGGTCGTGTCATCGGTCTTCAGAGTTATAAAGTTTCCACACAATGGTAAAATCGTGAAGATAGACCAGCTGGCTTACTTTTCATCCGACCCAGCCTCTTCAGAGAGTATCCAGCATGTCGGTAAAATGACTATCCCTTACAAGGATGTTGGTGTAGGATTAGTTAAAGATTCTGGTTTACTGGGAACTTTTCCTTTCCCTCCAATCAACGCAGACCCTTCATTTGCTTTCATTCATATGATTACTTCAGACACTATTATTTACGATGATCCTTGGATTGTCCCATCTGAATCTGAGATAGACTCATTCGGTGATGCCATGCCTTTGAGTCCATATGAAATTGCTTATGAAGCCGTGCAGTCTTTTACCGACTCGCGTTCAACCCAAATCGACCAAATGAATGTGGTCCATGAGGAATCACTTTTCACATCAACCTCAGAACGGATAACGTTTCCTGAAGTTGTATCATCTGACGAACAACTTCTCGAAATCCTAAGTGTAGACGATCTACCATGGGAAGATCTTCATCATAGATCTTCGTTTTTACCTGAGGGTGATGACTTTGAAAATGATTTTTCATAATTTTTTACAGCTGAATATGTCAAGGACGCTCAGAATCCCATGAAACATCCTAATTCAGAGTTGAATTTGGGAAACATTTCCCAAACTATTGCCATTGACATTTCAGTCAAAACCGGAATTATTGAGAACATTCATATAGGTGCCTCGTGTACAGATGACAAAATTCAAACATACAAGGTCCTATTTCAAGAATTCCGCGACGTGTTTGCCTGGTCTTATGAGGAAATGCCAGGAATTGATCCCTCCATTGTTGTTCATGAAATCAAGACTTACCCGGACGCTAAACCCGTTCGGCAACGTCTGCGTCAGATACACCCTAGGAAAGCGGCTGCGATTAAAGCAGAAGTCGAAAAGTTGTTGAAAGCAGGTTTCATTTATCCGATCCCGTTGACGGATTGGGTATCGAATATTGTTCCGGTTAACAAAAAACAAGGAACAATAAGAATATGCATCGACTATAGGGATATAAATCGTGCTTGTCCAAAAGACAACTATCTTATGCCCTATATCGATCAAATAATTGATGATTGTGCCGGCAGTGAAATATTTTCCTTTATGGACGGTTTTTCCGGTTACAACCAAATCAATATTCTACCTGCCGATCAACCAAAAACGGCTTTCATTTATCCTTGGGGGACATTTGCTTACTGCAAATTACCTTTTGGACTTAAGAATGTGTTGATGCCCTGAAATTCGTTGCAACAACATCGGGGAAACCACTCGGTCCGGACCTTAGTGCAGCTCCTTTTCCGTTTGGTATAGTGGCTCCGACTGGGGATAATGGGACCAGTTTCCCAAGAATTATAAGTAAACGGGATGGATGAATGATTTACGATATAAGGTGATAATAAGCGAATAACTAAACTATAAGAGAAATATAATAACTATAATCTAATCCCGGGATTTATCGATTCATAGAGTGCAGCGTTTGATAATCTGTGCTTAGTAGCAGGCATATAGATGACTCTGACACTAAAGCATAGATGTTTAAATCATTTAAGATTGCTCTGCATAATTAGTTATGCAGAGCGATAATAGCGAATTACTACACTTAATCATTTATATTGCTGCTACACGTATAAGTGAGAGAGATGACAAATCACAAAACATTCAATAGTGATATGAAATGAAGATTTGCTGTTATATTGCATACATGTATTCAACAATAGCAAAGATAATAACACAACAATTCATATAATAGAAAAGAGAACAGATACAGATAATAGTACCATGTAAGCTGTTTGATCAATCCAGTATATTAATCACTATGTCGCGGTCCTTCCTTCAAACCAGAAAGCATTCCAAGCAAATGACAGTAGTGCACAATTTGCATAAAACAGCCTTCTAAGCAAAATTAAGAACCAGTGGTCGAGTTTCAAAAAAGAATATATAGACTGAAGCACAATAGTGCAAACTTCAGCCTTTAAGTCTTTTACAAAATTTTACGACCCTTTCCAAAACAATGAAAGGATCTATAAATACTATGCTAATCTAAATATCTAAATATCTAAAAACTGAAAAAGCTACTAAATTGGCATTTAACAAGTATCATCTTGTTTCCTGGTGATCTGGCAGTCGGCGGCGATGCTTCATTCAGAGGTCTCTTTGCCTTTACTCTTTCGCTGACATATCGCCAGCATTGGCTCTACTTCTGGTGGAGTATTGAGGCGTGAAGTTAGCTGAGCATCATATGTGGCATCCTGAATGTCGGAAATCAGATATCGGAGGGCATCTGTTAAACAGTTAAGAGCCGACCTTTGAGAATGTGGTTTAATCAGAAAGAGCCAGTATGCGTCGGCGGTTAAGGTATTTACTCCGGCGATTAACCGTCCTTGTTTCTCCAGATCAGGGTAATTTCTGTGCTCCAGCATGTTTGCTGTTGTTATGTTTCCAGGCGTGCACTGGGAGATCATATTTGCCAGATACAATGTGTCGTTGACCAGATTGATCATGTTGCTGGCAATCATTTTACATCTTGAGGCTGCCCTTTCCGCTTTCATTACCTGAGTGTTCCATTCCATGAAGAGTATGTCCTTGTATGGTACATGGATTTGGGACAAATTCACCGCTTTCCCTTCTGGAGTGTCTTGCCACTCAATATATTCTGTTATATCATCCTCAGCCTGATCTAGCTTATTCCTGGCCTTCTCTGTTTGCTCACATACTGCTGTAGATGTTTCACAAAGTGACTCAGCGTCAACAAGTTGTCGGCATAAGAGCTTGATCTGAGATATTAATGCGTTGTTTATTCGAGTTGCCTCTGCTGTGAAATCATCAATACTCTGGGCGCCTTTAATACCTTCGAGCTGTGCTGATAGCTGAATTATTTTCTCGTCTTTAGATTTCATCATCAGCTCATTCGATGCCTTTAACTGAGATAATGCATCTGATAATTCTTGTGCTTTCTGAATGTCACTTTGGTCTATCCTCTGTTTTTCGATTAGCAACTGCTGGGTTAACAAATTATTTTCTCGCTGTTGAGCCAGCAACTGTTCCTCTACCTGCGCTGCCTTATTTCTTGCCTCTATCACTTCTGCCTGCAATGCATATATCTCATGATCTTTAGTCTTCAACAGAAGACTTACTTCGGATGCTTTGTCAATAGTTGCTGCCGAATAAGCTCCCGCAAATTGCGACAGCTTAGTCAGATCTTCAGAGGGATCTAATTCCCCTTTCCAGACCACATTGCCCGTGATTGTTTGCTCGGGTGAAATAGAAGGTTGATCAAGCTTTCGTCTTTTCCTAGAGCGCCTAACAACGGCTCTATGCTTTGGGCTGTAGAAAATATCTAGGGGAGGAATTTCCTCCACCTGAAGATCAATTTGATCGGATGGGTCTTGAGTGATTACCTCAACATTCTGCAACATGGGTGGGCCGCTGGTTCCTTCTAGAACCTGAGAAGAAGTAGTATCGGGAGCATTACTTGTTTTAGAGGCGTCTGAGTCTTTGGAGGCTTCCTTACCACTGATAATGGAATCGAATTGGTTCCATTCCTTAATCAATTCAGGATCAGTAGAGATTTGCTCACTTTGTTCTATGTGGACTTTACTCTATTCTTTCTCTTGTTCAATCCTCTGCTGTTCCTCGAATGCCTTCCGCTGTTGCTCCTCTTGTGCTTTCTGCTGCTGCTCCTCTAATTCCTTTTTCTGCCTATCTTCCAGTTCTTTCTTTGCTTTCTCTTCTTCTTCCCTCTTTCTCTGTTGTTCTAACTCTTTCTGTTTTCTTTGCTCTTGATCCTTTTGTGCCTTTTGCTGCCTTTCTATCTGCTCCCTTTTATGCTTCTCTGCTTGCAGCTTGTTTTGCCTTTCCTCCTGTTGTTTATCATACTCTTTAATTGTAACAGGAGGTAGGTGTATTTGCTGCTGACCAGGCTCGCTTGAGGAGGATGTTGGGGTTGTGGATAATAAATCTAGAGGCAAAGTTTGCAACCTTTGCTTTCTAAGTTTATTAAATTCAGTTAACTCCACATCTTCGTATCTCAGTGCAGCAAGTTGTTTGACTTGGCTTATTGAATCGGCACTTACGAACAGGTTGTCAAACTGATCTTCTTGATGAACAACCTTTGACAGTTTGGCCTGTTCCAAGGCAATGAAAGCAGTCTTTTTTGGATCATAAAGTCTGTTTGGAATAGAAGCCAGGGATATCATTTGGAGTTTTGCTGCTTCCTTTTCTGCATGCTTGTAATTTAGCAGCGTATAAACTCCAATTCTTAAAGGAAAAGAGGGCCATCCTCTCTTTTTCTCCTCTTTGAGAGTTTGTGTGACACCCTCAGACATAATCTGGTAGGAGATTTCCCGGGCTAACAATTTATCTAGGATGTACAGAGGGAGAACGTGTGGCCTAGCCTTGCTTCCAAAAACTCTAATATAGGTAAAATGCTCTTCCCCGAACCAATGGGCTATGGCTGGTAGGTCAAAAGAAGCTTCATAGGAAATTCTTGGGATAGGTCTGTCAAAAATAGAATAGTGGACGGGCACCATGAAACCATTGCAAATTTGATACAAATGGTCTTTGTAAGAGGGTTTCCATAATTTCCGATGATACAAATGAATGGGTGTTGGGTCATGGGTGGTCCATCTCCAACCAAGGACAGGAAACTCAGAATTAAAACACAGGGTATCCATAATGTAAGCAGAGTAATAAAAGGGTGGGATTTTTCTTTCGGTGACTCTGGTTTTGGATCTAAACTCACGAACAGCTATGACCAATTTATCAGACAGAATAGTGGCCCAATCCATGATTGTACTATTGACGGCCGCTTCCATTAAGGGGACCATATCAATATGGATATTTGCAGAGTCATGTAATCCCCACAATCTACACATCATAATCCCAGCATAGCAATAGGGAGAAACCAAAGAAGCATTGGAGTACTTACCCGAGATATCATGCTTGTGTTTGGCTGGATTCTACCTCCAATCTCGCAGAGGTTCGGATGGTGATTCATTCTCTTTCGCGAACTTCTCCACAAAAGCTCTGTTATAGACTATCTCAGGTTCAGGCAAATGATACATCCGCCTCAGGTCGTCAGGCTTGAAGGACCCGAAAATCCTTCCATCCTTTGTATGAAAGGTTCTATCAGTGAGGGTAATTTCCTCAATTGCCCAACGTACCACATCAGGGTAAGGTAGGACTTGTTCTCTAGCTGCTATTCTGTGCAAAAAGGAGTCGGCCAAGTTCTTGAGAGTTGCCTCGGACTTCCTTAGTTCATCGACACTAGCCTCAGTTACTGTTTTTTCTGGTTGCTTAGCCTCTAACAAATTATATGTACCTTGCCACGTAGTGCTAGGAAGACCAGTGCATGTAGTATCTGAGATTAAGCCTTTCTTTGAAATTATAGCAGCTTGACCTGCGACAGGTGTTGCAGTAGAACCTGCCACCTTCTTGAATTTCTTTCCCATCATGTTCAGGCTTCTCTCGACGGTTGAATTCTACACAAGTGCAAGAGAAATCGTAACAAGGAAATAACAATGACATTCCATAACGGGATAGATATATTGCTTGAAGCGTGGTGAGATTAATTCTAAAAGTGGCTGCGGATCTAATGATTTGAGAAGGCACCGCAGATGCAATGATGGTGATTTTACAGCCTGCAGATCCATAAATGACCATTACTTAAGTTATTAAACCGAATGACCCCTTAAAGCGTGCAACAGATTTTTTCAAAGGTCTAATCGTAAATATTCGTTAAATCGAAGGGGCAAAGCTTTAAATACGCATGCATTACCTTATCCCTGTATTTAACGGCTTTTTGAAATCTGTGCTTTTGTCAAATCGGATTTAAATATAACTTTAAAGCTTTGAAATAATCACCTTTTAAGAATTCTGGTCATCATTAAGCGTCATCGCATCGCATCGGGGGTATGAGTGATATTATCATTTGGGAGAGATCTTGGCGAATGCCGATTGCGACATTGCATCATATTAGCGCGCGAACATAATCCCTAGATGTATATCAAAAGATTTACCGACTACCGATAGCGATATCACATCGCATCGGGGAAAAAGATCTGAACGTCTTATGAAAATGTATGGGATTCTCCCGACTACCGATAGCGATATCGCATCGGGTCGTGGCTTAAAACGCTTTTCATAAGAAGCAGCGCCGATAGTTGGTCACCGATATTGTGTCGCATCGGGGAGAAGACATGTGCTTTTTCTGTGTGTGCATTGGCTATTGCCGATGGCCGATAGCGATATCGCATCGGAAAGGACCAAGGTAACAAGTGATCTTGCGATTGCTTTTTCGGACTTAACCAAAAATTGCTTGTTATTTGTTCAAAAAGGCTTTTATTCACAAATTCATTTGATTATCATACCTTTTTCGAACAAATTCATTAATGCCAATTAAAATTTTTAAAAGGGACCCATTTCATATGTTAATTGTTTGTGATAAAAATGTTATGAAATGGGGGGTTGTTGTAGGGCACAACAGAATGCTGGAGACACTTTCCAACGGGCAATGTCTTATGCGTTTCACGACATCAAACACATTGTGCAACCATATCTCGATGATTTGCCTGCTCATTCTTTACATCGAGCTGATCACCTTGTCCACTTACGCGCTATTTTTATGAGGTGTCGGCATTATCGAATTCGGTTGAACCCACACAAATGTGTCTTCTGCATAGAAGTGGGACGATTGCTAGGATTTGTCATTTCAAAAGCCGATATCCGCGTCGATCCCTCGAAGGTCGAAGCTATCATCAAGTTGCCTCCTCCTTCGAGTTTGCGCCAACTCCAAAGTTTGCAGGGGAAAGCAAACTTTTTACGTCGATTCATTCCTAACTACGTCGAGGTTACAAAGGGTTTCACCTGGTTGTTGAAACAAAACGCTCAATTCTCTTGGGACGAGATAGCTCAGAAATCTTTTGATGCACTTAAGCACGCGTTGACCCATGCACCGTTGCTGCATCCTCCCAACTACAACCAGGACTACTTTTTGTATCTCGCCGCCTCCCACTCCACCATTGGAATGGTCTTAGTTCAGGAAGACGAATTCGGAACGGAACATGTGATATATTATCTTAGTAGGACGTTAAATCCCACTGAGCTAAAATATTCGCATGTGGAGAAATTGGCCCTGGCAGCTGTTCAGGCTGTCCAACGTTTTCGTCATTACATTCTTCTCCGTAAAACTACAGTGATTTCGGATTGCAACCCTATGATATATATTCTGACTAAACAATTGCTAGGGGGCAAGTACTCCAAATGGATTGTTATCCTGCAGGAGTTCGATTTGGAGTTCGAGAAGTCCAAGTCTAAGAAATCCTTAGTTTTTGCCGAGTTAATGTGTGATTTCCCGCGTGCTGACACAGAAACAGTGGCAGAAGAGCCCATTGCGGACGAATCTTTGTTTCTTCGCAGCACTTTAGATCCATGGTATGGGGATATAATCGTCTATCTCCAAACCCAATCCTTTCGGCCCGAAGCTTCAAAGTCGGAACGTCGGAAAATTCGATTCCAGTCCCAACAGTACAAAATTATTGGAGATACTCTTTATCGTCGTGGGGCGGACTTGATTTTTCGTCATTGCTTAACTCATGAAGAGGCAGAAAGGGTTCTGAATGACTGTCATTCTGGAGCATGTGGCGGTCATATGTCTGGGTATGCCACAGCTCAGAAGGTGTTGCGTGCTGGCTATTTCTGGCCGTCCATGTTTAAAGATTGTATCATTGCGGTCCGAAAATGCCACAACTGTCAAGTGTTTGATCGCAAGATGCGTGCACCACCTGCTCCTCTCCACCCTATAATTGCCGTTGGTCCTTTTGCTAAATGGGGTATCGATTTTATTACATGTAACCCTCACTCGGCCGGGGGGCATGCATATATCATCCTTGCGGTTGATTATTTTACTAAGTGGGCCGAGGCGATGCCTACATTCGAGGCAGATGGTAAGACAGCTGCGATTTTCGTATTCAATCATATTATTGCTAGGTTTGGTGTCCCACAAGCGATAATCACTGACCATGGGCGCCATTTTCGAAACATTATGATGACAGAACTTACAAGCCAGCTTGGTTTGCGTCATGATAGTTCTACTCCTTATTATCCCCAAGCAAACGGTTTGGCTGAGTCCATCAACAAAGTTCTAGTTATCATGATCCGACGAATCATTGGCATTCATCGGTCAAATTGGCATAACATGTTATTTTCAGCGCCTTGGGCATACCGAACCTCAGTGAAAACATCAACAGGGTTCACTCCTTTCCAACTAGTTTATGGTTTGGAAGCAGTGTTGCCCATTGAATGCGAAATCCCATCACTTCAAATGGCTATCGAATTACTCCCAGCTACTTCCGAAGAGGAGAAGCGTCTGTTATACTTAGCTAAATTAGATGAGACTCGATGTGATGCTGCTTTGGCAATCGAGACTCACGCAAAAAGGATGAAAGCTCAGTATGATCGTAACGTGACCCCTCGTAATTTTTCGGAAGGAGACCTAGTGCTATTATATGATCAAGCTAACGATAAATTAGGTGCTGGAAAATTCGTTCCCATGTGGCATGGGCCCTACATTGTCAAGCGAAAGCTAGCAAAAGGGGCCTATGAGCTTGTAGATTTTGATGGGGACTCTTTGGGTAAGCCCAGAAATGGACTTTACCTAAAAAGGTATTATGCTTAAATGGTGGGTATGGAGATTCAGTTAGGTTAGTTAGGTTAATTTTTTTCTTTCTAGCTGGTGTGTTTTGTTAGTTTAGACAGTGTGCTTAGCTTAGAGAGTGTGTTTTTCGTCATTATTCTGGCTTATCTTGGTTTTACTCTTGATATTGCAGATGTCGACGCCTCTCCAAACGTACATTGGATTTGCTGATGGTGCTTGTCGTAGTACACGGAATATCTCTTCCGCATCTTGGGTTATCTATTCGCCCTCTGACGAGTTAGTTTCTATGCATGGGGTGAGCCTCGGTCAAACAATAAACAACATTGCAGAATATAGTGTAGTGATTGAATTATTATCTGAATCTATTTCATTCGGGATTCGGAGTTTGATAGTGAGGTTAGATTCTGAACTCGTTGTACTACAGCTTAATAGAGTCTATGCCATTAGAAATCCAGTGTTATTAAGATTGTTTTTGAGGGTGCGTCTCTTGGAACATGAATTTGATTACATTGAATATCAGCATATTCCAAGGTCTTTAAATACATTAGCAGATGCAATGGCGTCTTGAATGTTAAATAGACATTTGTAACAATCATAAAAGTAAATTTATAAACATTTCATCACACATGTTTAACAAAATAAGCCGGTAATAATGATATATATAGATAGGAGTGTGTCAAAAATATACATCGTCTTCGATCATAGGTTGAAAAACACCTTATGATCGACAAAATGATAAGTACAAAAAACCAAAAATGTCACATGTGTCTACAAAAAGTGACTAGCCAATCACTGGTGGTGCTCTATATATGAGACCACTACCCGCGCTACCCTACACAGGAACCTCCTGAAAGGTCCTGGGACTGCAACCACATAGCGCTGAAGTCGGATAGGAATATCGTCTATAGTCGTCTCTGGTATGTCCGCCGTGAGACGCTCTAAGTCCTGTTCCAGCTCGGCTAAAGTCTCTGCGGCCGCATCCTGTGGGGCTGGTGCTGGTGCAACTGGTACTCTTCTCTCAAAAGCCCGGAGATTGGCTGGACGTTGTGGGCCTACATCTGCATTTTGAAAATTTTTACTGTCAGTTTTGAGACGATATATAAAAAACAAAAAAAATAGATAATTTAAAAACTTGTGAAAAATGAAGTACCTCTGTCGTCCCATTGTTCTCCCTGTGGAAGAACCATGTCCGGATCATTGCGAAAATCTACTCCGGCATAAGGAAAATCCTGAATCACAAAGACCTGGTCCTCCAACCAGTGAAAGTAACCCGTAGGAAATTGGACAACTCCCGCTCCCTCATCAGGATGCCGGGCCATTACTGAAACCCACCGCGTCAACTTAGGCTCCCGAGGAGGCCCAACTGGAACAGTAAGATGCTGGGGGATCAGCATTGGAACTCTCTCTAGGGCAAAGCTCACAACTAAAGGCCCATATCCAAAGGTCTTCAATTGTCCGTTCTTTGCCCTAGTCAGTTGGCCCTTCATATTGGCCAACACAGCATCGCACCAGTTGAAAATGGTGCCTCGGAAGCAATCTATAGCCATCCGCATTTGGGAACCAGTGGCTATGTGCAAAGTGGCAGCACCGCAAAGTATGGTAACTGTAAAGGCAATTACCATAAGTTCAGGTCGGGATATGAATTTGATTTCTATCCCTTTCTCCTAGTTTTGATTGTTGAACCACTCTAGCGGGAGACTAGCAAGGGATTGGCCACCCGGCCTAGTCCCGAATAGAGACAGTTGCTCGCCCTTGTTAGGCAAGCCAGTGAGAAAATATATGTCGGAGGGCTCTATCTCGAGCTGGTGTTCTCCGATGTAAAAACATTGATCCTGAATGTTCCACCTTTCAACCAGCCACTCTAAGAATGGCACCTGGGCCCTCATGCCAGGTATGGCCCAGTACTTGTAGAGACCGCATGCCTTTAAAGCATCAATGGAAGGTTGATGACCTATTGCGGCCAACTCGACATCTTCGTGTTCTCTTTCACGCCAATCTAGCATGGTGGACAATCTACACACCAAAAAACATTGATTAGAATTCATTAAATCAAATTTTGATGGTTAGGTTTTGAGTTTGGGTTTTGAAAATCCGCTTTGCGCGGAGTACGCACCCCACGTTCAGAAAACAGAGCATGGGTACGCAGCTATTTTGAAGGTGGGCTGCGTACTCCGACCATTTTCCCATATACGAAAATTTCGGGGTACGCAGGTCGCCCATGGGGTACCTGCGTCCCCCGAAAAGCGGACCCTAAAACCCCAAACCCTCCAAAAAATCAAACTAAAACTTAAAATGGAATTCTAAACGGATGAAATTGAAGAGGAGGATGTTGTGAAATACCTGAAATAGATGGCGCTCGATTCCGACGGTCGGATTCTCCGCAAAGTCCACGGGAAGTTTCTCGCCAAAAGCCCTTTTCTCACCCTCAACAGTAAAATGGTAAAAATGACATGGTAAAAAGTCTTTTTATAGGTTTTTTGGATAAATGAATGCTAAGTTTGTTTATTTTTCACCATGAAAGGATATTTTTCAATGTATTTTTGCCCATCTTAAACAGGTATGAGTAATGTGTTGTTTTTGTGCAGGACAAAAGGACTTTAGGGAAAAATCATCATTTTTCACGAACCAAGACATCAGAGTCATCTTTTAAGCCCTTTTCTGACTCCTAAAACATGAAAAGATTGCCGAGCGTTTCTTTTACACTCGTTAAAATGGAATTAAAAGACGGTCCTCTTATAGCCCTTTTCTGACTGTAAAAACAAGAAAAGATTGCCGGATTTTTGTCGTTTCAAATTCGATACTGGAAATAAAACGACATGCCTCTGATCGCTTTTTACTTTTCAGGTCAAAGGCATTAATCATGAAAGTACTCCTTGATCGCAAGATCAAGTGGTTCTCTCAGGTATTATTTTATACTTTTTCGGGCTTGGGAGACACAAATTTACAAAAAAGTTCACCTTGGAGTCTTCTTTAGTTTTTTCAGACTCTCTAAAATTGAAAAATGCCGAGTTTCTCCTATACTGGACTCGTTAAAATTTCACAGTAAAGGACCTGTTCGATTACAAACAGGAACGGACCACTCCTTCTTAGGGTCCGAATCTAAACTAAGTTGGACTCATCCGAAGGATGAGCTTATAATCAAGCATATGTTATCCTCCTCAAGCTTGTAAAAAATAAAGAGGTACTTGCCAGAAATGGTGGGGGAAAAGAGAGAAGAATGAACCTATTTGTTATCCTTTGTTACGGAAGAACCTTATCACCGCTCTTGAACATGAAACCTTTCATTTACCTGGGTTGGGAAATCCTTTGCCTTAAAGCTGATAAAACCACTTTGAAAGTCTTCAACCGTTTCTGGGTATTAACTTTAGGTCAATCGTCACCAAGCCATCTGTCGTGTCGTTATGTGTTCAAGAGGTCTCTGCAAATAAACCATTCATATGCAAAATACTTGTCATCCATTTGACCATCCCTGAGTCAGTCCTTACAACAACATTTCTTCAACTTGAACAATGATTTCGTATTGTGGGCTTGCCTGCAACGGGTCGCTTTATATCGACATCAGCACATTACCTAGAAAGATGACTTAGAAATCGTCAGTACCTTGAAGTCTTCATGCATCAATGGCAGGTTTCTCACCTTTGACGACAATTTACATCATTGACTTTCGATCAAAGGATTTCGTGACGTGTTCGACATCAACCCATTCATTCACATTTCATGGATTGTACTGGGTACTTTGAGAACCATTGACATCACTGGTGGTCTCTCTCACACTTGTTAACAGTTTACATCATCGACTGGTAATCAAGTGGTTTCTACCATGTTCGACATCAACTCATTTATTCGCATGGACAGAATCGTACCAATTCAGGAAGTAGAGATGAAGACCCTGGATCTAGTTTCCACCATCTAGGCTGCGAGGAGTTTTGTATTCATTATATATAGTGGACTAATCATAAACAGATGGCTGCGTCCATACTGTGTCTACAAAAGTCTATGATTGTGATGTACTGCAAAATCATTCTTGTATCAGAGCAGTAGTTAGATTGTTAGTTAAAGTTTTCAATCTGAGTATGGGAATGCCTACCTCAATGATGATATCATCTTATATATGTACTTTGTGTTGAATATTTGCAGGTTCTGACCGGGCTCTCCGCAAGATACTCCTTGAAATGATAAAGTTCTTCACCCTTCCTAGATCATATAAAACCCTAATCTACTACAGGCTTCGCACTTTAGGGGGAAATCTGTTACACTAAAAAATGTCACCATGACTATTTGCAGTTAGTATGGCTCCATCCACTATCATACTATCCTCCTTGGCAAGTCTCATGCCTCTGCTCTTCATGTCAAACTTCAAGAAAGAGAGAAAAGTCATTTAAAGTCAATTATCTCTGGTACGCAGTTTCTCTTAGCCTTACCTGCGTGTACGCAACCCAAGTTCACAATACCTGCGTATTTGTACGCTTTGTATGTAAAGGGGTGGGTGCGTACCCCTGTAAAGGTCAAAAGGCGCGAGTTTCATCTTAAAAAAGTTACTTGTGGTCATTTCTAGAGTCTTCTAGAAACTTGTTTGACATGTATGAAGCGCCTCCAGATGGTTCATGTATCCCTACCAAAGAGGAACTTATCCCATTAAGAGGGGAGTTATCCCATCCAAAGAGGGGCTTATCCCATTGATGGTGGACCTGAATAACTTCCTCTAGAGCAATATAAATACAGGCATTGGGCCAAAGGGAAGGGAGGGTTGAAAGCTAAACATTCCTAAGGGTAGATGCTGCTGGAATTAGGACTTCCTTGTAGAAGCTTGTGAGGAGAGATTACCATCTTTGCTTGTTTCATTTGGAAGTGGGTGAGCTGATCAGAGTAAAGGAGAACTCTTGTGGACCCTGGGAGGGACTTGCACAACACCAAGGCTCAGGTTGTAATGGTTCCTTTTGTTACCTTTTAATACAAATTAGTCCATTCTTCTCAACAATTTGTTATTTATGAGTTGTTTCATATACTCCTTGGTCTCTATGTTAAATATGTTTTATTTTATGTGATATTCAGGTGCTATTTAATCGTTTGATTGTTAGTGAATGCAGGTTTCGAAGGGAAGGAGGAGCTCATCCGGATCAACGAAGCTGGACTACTACAACAGCGTTGGGTTACAGGTAGGATCTAAACACTTGATTTCTCATATTGTAAAGGCATATTTAGTGAAGGATTGCTCTTATTTGTCTTGTTTGTCACTAGAAATTCTTAGGCTTCTAGGGAGGTCGGTTGTGTCCGCACTAACGACTCTTTCCGTATGACAATATCTTTTGAAATCAAAATTACTGAAATTACATATCGATAACCTAGTGGGTGTAGGATAAAATTCACCCGTGCCATTCACAGAAAGCATGAGAAAAAACCTAATACTATGTATAAAACCAAGAAAAATTCAAATTCATCACTTAATACTATGTATAAAACCAAGAAAAGTTCAAATTCATCACTTCTAGGGACCTCGTAACCACCCTGCCAATACACAAGTATGTTCCTGTTTGCAATTAGAAAAATTACCCAAATTACAATCTATTTACTCCAGCATATGTTGGAAAGTTATAGAAGGATGACTAGTGCAATCAATCCATTCCTTTTAGCCCTGGATTTGTTTCAGTTTAAAATAGAAGTATACAAATATACTTGTCCAATGTCTATGCTTTAACCATTCACCTTAAGATGTTTTTACAATATAATTTCCTAAGTCTATTTAATATCTTCATTATCATAAAAACCAACCTATATCCATCTTAACTCCACATCTACCACTCTTAGGGGGATGAAATCTATTTATCCCTTTGAGCACTTGGTAGACCTAGAATTAAGATGGATCTAAGATGATAGAATTTCCCCTTTAAATAGTCTATGCTCACATGAATACCATGGTATTACCATGGGTCAATACCATGGGTTATCATAAACCTAGAGCTTAAAAATTACTATTAGTAATTTACAAAAATTAATAAAATTAATAGTTGATTTTTATTTTATTTTTTATTTTAACCAAGCTAAAATGTTTAACATACATTAAATTACAACATCCATTTTTACTCTTGATCGGATCAAATATTTTTTCACTCTATTCTAGTTTTCATATCATGATATTTGATACTTCTCGGGGGTTAGTATATCCAGAGTAAAGATGGATCTATGCTGGTTTAATTCCCCCATTTAAATAGGCTACATTTCGGGTGAATACCATGGGTGAATACCATGTGCCATTTTGGTGAATACCATGGGTAAATACCATGTGCCATTTTTATTTTTATTAATACTAATATTAGGGTTAATAATGTTTTTTTGCATGGTATTAATAACAATCTAGTCCAGGATTCAAATATGGTTGTGATATGTACATTTAGGGGTTTGAACACCTGTAGCGACGACAGGCTCTGCATTTCTTCTGCTGCTCTCTGCAAACACTGACGGGTTCAGGTCCTTCTTCTTCACGGACTGAGGGTACACACCCTCATGGAGCATCAGTCAGGGGGGGGGTGATGAACCTCCCCCACAAAGCGACAATGAAAAGTTCGAGAATATGACAGGGAAAGGAGCCATAGATCAGAATGGGGAAAATTATGCTCCAGAAAATCAGCGAGCAAAACAAGGGGAAAAGTCACCAGAAGTTCATTCTGCTACATGCAAACCAGTAGCAGCGGTTCGCCCAAGGGTTGAACTGCCGGGACATCGAATTGATGCGAGAATCCAGTTTATGAAAGATCACGCTCTAATAGGGAAGTTCATTGGTCTGTGGCCAACCGAAAGGGCCTTAAGAAGCTGGATAAACGCGAAATGGCACCCCAAGGGGCACATCACCCTGCAGCTGGGGCCGAAAGGTTTTTTTACAGCTATCTTCAATTGCCTGGAGGACAGAAATAGGGTTTTGGACGGCGGACCTTACTTCTTCAATGCGGCTGGACTGTTTCTCAAAGGATGGGTGGAAAGATTCAACCCAGATAAGGTGGACCTCAGCTGTGCACCGGTGTGGATACGTCTATACTCACTCCCTGTGGAATATTGGGAGGAAGATTCCCTGAAGGCGATCAGAAATACCCTGGGCGAGTTTGTCAAAATGGCAGAGGAAACGAAAACATGCAAATACACTTCTTATGCTAGAATCTGCGTTTACATGAATCTCAATCAGGCTCTTCTAGATGCGGTAAGCATTGCTCACTTTGATATTGAATGGTTACAAGCTATTGACTGTGAACATGTTCCCTTTCGATGTCGAAGATGTCATGCCCTCGGGCATTTATACATGGACTGCCCTTTAACATAGAAACCCTCCTCGGCATCGGATCAGGAGACATCTGAAGCAGATGGATTCATCAAGGTTTCGAACCGTCGGAGAGCACACAAGAAACATGCACCAAAACCAAAGGTTGCGCAAACCAGCCAGCCAGGGCCATCCACAAGCAACAGTTTTGGGGCCCTTGCTAACCAGTCGGAAATACAAACGAATGTGCCGGAGCCAGAACCCATGAACGAAGAACAGTCAAAAGGAGGAAAATCCACAATGTCACCAGTAGGTACTCAAGGTAAGGAGGCTTCGACCTCAGACAAACAGAAAGAAATATTATGGAATACTCAAGCCATGCAACTGGAGAACCCAAACCCAAATGCTCGCTCAGAAGAGGAACCAATGGAAGAACAAGATTACTCTCAATTTATGGAGGAAGAAACAGAAACAATAGACATTGGGGATCTGGACCTTCCCGGTCTCGAAAAAGCCTGCACCACAAATAACTTCGACAATATTCCAGCGGGACAGCTTAAGAACCTGGAAGAAGTCTTATCTCGGGCACAGAGGCAGAAATCTCTAGGTATACAGACAGGAGGCCCTTGGGATGGACGTTTTATTGCCAAAGATATCAAAAAGCGAGGAAGGAAAACCATTCTTCAGAGAACAATCAAGGTTGGGCAAATCTTAGTGGAATCGGGCAGGTATGCCAAGCTAACTAAGTATTATCGTCCTGAAAACACTCTTTCTCAATGAAGTTAATCTCTTGGAATATAAGAGGGCTTAATGGCCCAAGGAAAACCCGAATCCTCAAAAACATGTTAAAGCAAGAGAACCCTCAAGTACTATTCTTGCAAGAGACAAAGTGTGATTCCATTGCACTTGATAGACTCGCTGCTAAATTCTGGCCTGGAAGTCATAATATAGCAGTTGATGCAGATGGCGCCTCAGGAGGAATAACCATTATATGGGACTCCAGAGCCATGATGCTCAACAACTTTCATGCACAAAGGAACTTTCTTCAAGCAACTTTTCATATTATAGGTACAAACCAACATGGACTTTTAACCAATGTTTATTTCCCACAGGAAACACATCGAAAAGAGGAGATCCTAAACTCCATCTCGGCTCTTAACCAAAACAGACCACATCCATTATGGATCGCAGGAGGTGATTTCAACATGGTCACAAGACTGGATGAAAGAAGAGGAGGCAGATGCAGAAGTTCTCATGAAGGATCGTTGTTGAAGGATTTCATCCAGAACAACTGGCTTTTTGACCTCCCTTCTAATAATGGAGTTTTCACCTGGAACAACAGACAAGCTGGGAGCCAACAAATCGCTTCTCGATTGGACATGTTTCTCCTCTCTGACAATGCCATTCATCTAGGAGGTGATTTTACGGCATCCATCCTGCCCTTCACAAGTTCTGATCACTGGCCCATTTCACTTCACTGGTCTAGACCCAGAAACAACACTCGCAGGCCTTTCCGCTTTGAAGCCTTCTGGATGACCCATCCAGGCTTTCACGAACAGAATGGAAAAACTTCCATCCTCCGCCAGGCTCCAAAATGTTTCAATTCCAACAAAAACTTAAGCACCTAAAAGGTAAGATCAAGCACTGGAATCATACCTCATTTGGCAACATCTTTCAAGGAAAAGCCAATATAGAATTGGAAATGAGGCAGCTACAGCAGAAGATCATCTCTCTCGGCAGATCAAAGGACCTGGTAGAACAGGAGAAAACCCTGGAACTGCAACTAGCCGAAAAGGAAAAGCAGGAAGAAACGTTCTGGAGGCAAAAATCAAGAATCAAGTGGCTCAAAGATGGTGAGAAAAACACCAAATTCTTCCATAGTACCACAATCCAGCGCAGGATGCACAACAATATCACTCATATTCAAAACGAGCAAGGCATCAGAATGGAAAAGCATGAAGAGATAGAGGCCGAACTCTTAAATTATTTCAAGCACATGCACAAAGAACCAAACATAGACCGATCTCAGGCCATTAAAAAAATAACAGGCAATATCCCCAAACTTATTTCAGCAGAGCATAATCAAATGCTCCTCAAGCCTGTTGATCTTCAAGAAGTGGAAATAGCAGTGCGACAATTAAAAGCCGGCAAAGCCCCAGGACCGGATGGATTCACCTCCAACTTTTTCCATAACTTCTGGGACCTAATTAAGAATGAGGTATGGCAGGTGGTGGAAGAGTCTCGCTCTCTCCGATGGATGTTTCCAGGGATAAATGCTACTTTCATAGCTTTGATACCCAAGGTGGAGAAGCCTTGTAAGCCGGACAAGTACAGGCCGATAGCCCTCTGCAACATAATCTATAAGATTGTCTCTAAAATTATAGCCTCTAGACTCAAGCTCCTGCTGCCTCTCATTATCTCGCCTGAACAGTCCGGATATGTTGAAGGAAGGCAGATCACAGACGGGATCATCCTTACCCATGAAATAATTCATTCTTTGAAGATCTCCAAGAAGCCAGGTATGCTACTCAAACTTGATCTTTCCAAAGCTTTTGACAGTCTAAGTTGGAAGTATATTGAAAAGACTCTTCTAGCATTTGGTTTTGATGCTTCTTGGGTCCGATGGATTATGAGCCTCATCTCATCCTCCTTCTTCTCTGTTCTAATTAATGGTATACCCTCTGAAACCTTTCACCCTACCCGTGGTATCAGGAAAGGCGATCCCCTCTCCCCTTTCTTGTTTATCATTATGGCGGAAGGTCTAGGGCGAAGTATTAAACATGCTCAGCAAGCTGCCCGTCTCAGAGGCCTTTCTTTTCACAACTCCCCTGTTTTTACCCATCAACAATTTGTTGACGATAACATGCTTTATGGGCATCCATCAGTCCAAGAAGCCAGACAACTTAAAAATCTTCTAACTGAATTTTCAGAAGCCTCCGGCGCCTCAATAAATCACTCCAAATCTCAAATCTTCTTCTTTCATACTCCCTCTGTTACCCAATCAACCATCTTACGCATTCTAAGCTTCTCCCCTTCCAAACTCCCCTCCTCTTATCTAGGAGCCCCGCTCATAGTCTCTGGCTTAAAGCACTCTTCCTGGAGAACCCTCCTAGATAATCTGGAAGTGCGACTCTCCTCTTGGACGCACAGATCTCTCAACATGGCTAGCCGTCTTGTACTGATTAAAGCTGTCCTTCAAGCCATGCCCTTATACCTCTTTTCTATCCTTGCGGCTCCCAAATGGGTACTCAAAGAACTCAAATCTATCCAAAGAGCGTTTCTCTGGGGCAGCAGCGGACTCCATCGCAAATGGGCTCTTGTCAAATGGGAGACAGCCTGTCTTCCAAAGAAAGGAGGTGGTATTGGATTAAGAGACCCCACTCATAGCAATGCTGTCATGGGAGCTCGAATCTGGTGGAAATGGCTTTCGGGCCCTCCCACCCCTTGGGCCCTTTTATGGACAAGCAAGTATGTTGGAAATTGTCCAAGGGAGGAACTCATCAGAATATTGGAGACTAGTAACGGCTCAATCATATGGAACTCAGCAAAACAGCATAAGAACCTCATACAGCAGCACAATTTTTGGGAAGTGAAGAATGGTGATCAAGCCAGATTTTGGGACGATTCTTGGCAACAGATGCCTAAACTTAGGGACCTTTTCCCTCCTAATGCTCCCCAGGAGCAGGACCTGCGCCCCCAGGTCACGGTAAGCAACTTTTGGCGCAATACCTCTCAGCAAGACTACAAAAAATGGCTCAAAGCGACTCAAGTCATAACACAGGGGACGAGGAAAGACTAGCAAACTCTGGATACAGAATTAACAAACAGGAAAATACAGTACTCTGAGGAGAAAGACATTCTCAGATGGGGATATGAAGAAAGAGAAATCTATTCCACTAGAGAAGCATATAATATACTTGTCAAAGATCAAATACGGTTCGATCCGCTATGGAGCAAAATATGGGATCCTTCCATCTGGCCAAAAGTATCTACCTTTCTATGGCTCCTCTGTCACAAAAGGATTCTCACATGGGATAATCTGAGAAAAAGAAATTTCAATGGACCCTCCATATGCCTCAACTGCAAAAAAGAAGAGGAAACCATTGAACACCTTATGTATTACTGTCTGTTGGCCCACAAGCTATGGCAAAAAATAAACTTCCGCTGCCAAAAAGATGGAGGTGCTAATGGAGACATAATAGCTACAATACGAAACTGGGACCCTCACCCCTTTCAAAGAAAAATTTTGAACTTTCTCTGGAAGCTCATCCCAGGCTTTGTAACATGGGCCATATGGAAGGAGAGAAATGGTAGAATCTTCAAAAACCAAGCCAGACCACTGGATGATATATGGAAAGTCATTACTCAAAATATTGAAGAAACCTTATCTCTAAAAACATGGTACCAAGAGGACCTCCCATCTATCCCTCAGGAACAATCAATATGGAACAACTAGAACTTTAAAAGGAAGCAAGAACAGGTGATCAAAGGAACAAAGCCTCGAAGAGATCCCTCAACCGTGAAATGGCAACCTCCTCCCAGGAATATGTATAAAGTCAATTTTGATGGTGCATCAAAGGGTAACCCAGGGATTTCTGGGTTTGGAGGGATCTTTCGAGATCATAAAGGAGCTAATATCATAACCTTCTTGGGCTCACAAGGGTGGGACACCAATAACTCAGCCGAGTTAGAAGGTCTTTGGCAAGGGCTACTTCTAGCGCAAGATAGAAATCTCTTCCCTCTTCTAATAGAGGGAGACTCTCAAATCCTCATCCAAATGGTCTCAAAAATTCTACAGGGATCCCCTTCATCCAAGATCAGTAACAGTTGGAGAATGGCTCAACGGCTACTGCATATTGAGCACTGGTTTTCTTCCCACAGAGCGATATCCTTAAAACACATACGAAGAGAAGGGAACAAAGTTGCAGACCTCTTGGCTAATATGGGAGTTGATTGTGGGCAACATCTACACGTCGGATCACCAGCAAACTTCATCTCTAATTCTCAGCTCCTCGACTTCAATAATCTGGTGCATAAGGAAATGTCTAAGATAGGGAAACTTTTCCCGGATCCGGGTGTCATTACGGATCCCATAGTTCTCCATGCATGAGTTTAATGCCCAGTGCTGCCAGCTGCAGAGCAGCGTGGCCTCCCGGGACGTTACCTCATGCGAGTAAGGAATCGATATTAATGTGAGCTCGGGTGGTGGTTTTGCAATTAAGATCTGCGTTGATCGATGCATTATGCCTCCGGTTATAATCATGCCGATCCAAGACTTATTCATCAAGCTTTGGGCTCTATCACGCGGTGATAAAACTGGGTATGCAGGAGTTGTGGGTGCTGGTTTAAATCTGGTGCATCGCTGCGGGCTCAAAGCCATCCTTCTCAAAGGTAATCTTGCCCCTATTCTTGATTTGCGCTCTCTGTTATTGTCTGCTATTCTCATAGCGGTCCATACGCTCTGTTATACTGTGCTATCGGTCGCTAGCTCTGGCGAGCAACCCTCCTGCCTTACCCGACCCCGTCCTGGTAGTCATACCACTCATAACCCTTTTGAATCCCACCTTCATACTATCATCATGGTGCATTCAGGCAAGCGGAAACGCTCTGAGGGACGTTGTGACACCCATATGCAACCTCCAGTTGGTTTTGCCATGGAAATAGCGCCAGATTCATTCAATCCCTCCCCTGTCCATGATGCTGGACCTTCTGTTGGCTCTGGCAGGAAACCCATTCCGAACAGTGCTTTTCAAACAACGCACTTCAAATTTCAGAGCAATCTGCACAGACCCCTGATCACCGCCCACATTACCCTTATACTCTCGGAAGAGGAAAACCTTGTCTCCCCCTTGGCTTGCATCGCCCCTGTACCCTCTCTAGGCAGTGAGAACTCCTCGGGCAAAGATGGCATGAAGAATTGGGAAAAAGAGATAAATGAGCAGGAGGCTTTTCTTAAAAATACTCCTCCAACCGAAGACACAAGACTTGCAGCCGAGGACCAAACTCAGGGCGAGGCGGAGCATGCCATAGCTATCACTGACAGTGACTTAAGCGAAAGTGAAGGTCTGAAGACTGGAGACACTGATTGGGCTGAGAAGAAGAACAATGCACCAGCAGAGAAGAAGTAACGCCACTTGGGACTGTTCCTTTTTGTATCGGCTTCAGTTTCAGGTTTATGGTCAGGTTTATAAGCAAATGTCCTATCATTTTTTTTGCTCCCAAGTGGAATTTGATGACTCTTTATATATTGGGTTGCAAAATCTTTTGTATCTCTATGTTGGCTGAGTTCTCCTTCACGACAAAGCATGTCTCTCTCTTTGTCTGATTTTTGGTCTCCTGCACTTTGTAACTGGTTTCCCCAGCTCATGTCTGTAATGGGGTTGTTATGTTCTGACGAGTGTTGTTACGCCTCGATCATATGTAAAAATATTTTTCCTTTCAGTTAATAGAAGTTAGTATTTACATAGAAAAAAAAATAACAATCTAGTCCATGGTATTTGTCCCATAGTATTTTGCCCATAGGTTTCACCTAAATATAACACATTTTTTGAGTGTTCGTAAATATAAGGTGACTTATGGAGTAAATATAAAAAAATGTTTTATTTGTTTACCATACCTCTCGTTTATTTATATTTTTATTAATTTACCATACCTCTTTTACAAATATGGTATTTGGCCCATAGGATTCACTTAAATAAAACCTCTTTCTTGAGCCTTCATAAATAGAACGAGGGTTATGGGCTAAACATAAAAAGAGGTTTTATTTATTTACCATGCATCTAGTTTATTTATATTTTTATTTATTTACCATACCTTTTGAGTAAGTATAAAAAGATGTTTTATTTATTTACCATACCTCCACTTTACTTATATTTTTATTTGTTTACACCCTTGCATGTATATAATGTGACTTATGGAGTAAATATAAAAAATGTTTTATTTATTTACCATACCTCTCATTTATTTATATTTTTATTAATTTACCATACCTCTTTTATAAATATGGTATTTGGGCCTTTGGCCCATAGGATTCACTTAAATAAAACCTATTCTTGAAAATGGGCGAATGGAAGGTTGTAACTCCTAATTTCAAGGGCTAAATTTATCTTTTTTACCCTCTCCCTTAAAATAAGGTGGGCTATTTGAGGAGATTTGTAAAAATGTACTATGATACAAAATATTCGCCCACTAAAAATTTAAAACCCCTTAATTCCCCCAAAGGGCGAACATTCGCCCCTAAAATTTTCTATGATCCACACTTTCCTTTCCCCAAGGTTTTGAATTTTGATAGATTGTGCCCTATCATACAATACAAGATTCACATACTTGCAATGAACAAAAATATGTTGGATATTCTCTTCACTCTTTTTGCATAAAAAAACATAGGCCTGACTCATTCATGTAGATATTTTGTAACACATCCTAATTTAACAATTTCCCATTAAGAATAAGCCACATCAACACAACACACTTAGTAGTGCCTTAATTTTTCATAGTGGTTTCCATCACCACTCAAGGTACAAAAATTGGATTATATGTAAATATTGGTATCCTTTTTATGCTTTATAAGTTCTATCCAAGGATATAAAACCAAGTCAATTCATATATTTTATTTGTAAGCTTGATATGGCCATGGACCAAAGACTGAACAAAACATTTCTAGCTTAACTTCTAGTCCTTGGGTAAAGCCAAATTTTTAGCTAAAATCCATTCCTACCACCATATGGTAGTGGATCCAAGGTTTGATGTTCCAGAAAGATTTTTTATCTCCATTGATGAAGAAAACTAATGATCTCTTCGGGAAGAAAAATATTTTCATTACAACCCATAACCACATCAACATCAATTCTCACTAGAGAGCTCAAATCAACCTCCTAGGCAATAATATGACCGATCATGGAAAATGAGAGTATAAGAGCTTTCCACTGATTGGATACAAGTATTCCCTTTTTTCCTTTCTCACCTAATTAACAATGGTACCAGGAGTAATGCATTTGTCTAGGAGAATATCCCACCAAATACTAGGTTTGGTTAGAAAATAACACAAAGTTTTAACTATAAGGTATTTACAAAAAAGATTAATATCCTTTAGAACCCATGTGTCCCATTCCTTTGGTAGAGTAATTTTCTTATAGTTAGCTAAATGTAGACCCTTACAATCCCCACTCCCTAACAAAATATAGTTGGAGCATAATTTTGTTAAATTTTCTAATATTACTTTAAGTATGTGAGCCAAAATGTGCTAATATATTGGTATTACCTCCAACACTTATTTAATTAGAATGAGTCTTTTTCCTATAGGAAGCTGCCTATTACATCAAAAATGATTTCTCTTCTCAATTTTACGAACAAGCCAATTTCAATACAATTTCTTGTAATTATTTGACTTGACCAAAAATCCCAAATACTTTATGCCTTCTTCCAAATCCCCCTTGCCGCAAGGTAGTATAATGTCTAGCTGTGGCAAAAGTTTCTCCTCCAATGCATAAGCATAGGCTACAAATTTCTTCATATTTAGGTCCATACCGATGCCTAACAATAAAGATTTAATATATTTAAGACTTGCCAAATTTCTCAATCTAATCCAAAACAAAAAATCATAATATCATCAACAAAAAGGAGATGGTTAAGGGTTACTCTCCTTCCAACCTATATACCTTTTACCAATCTTAGAGAATTTTCATCCAAGATCCATATACTCAAGCCTTCAACAACTAAGAGAAATAAGTACAATAATAATGTACGTTCCTGTCCGTTACAAGAAAATTTGGGCACATCAACCCCAACTTCTAGATCTATAT
This sequence comes from Pinus tabuliformis, assembly GCA_031772625.1. Classification (NCBI taxonomy): domain Eukaryota; kingdom Viridiplantae; phylum Streptophyta; class Pinopsida; order Pinales; family Pinaceae; genus Pinus; species Pinus tabuliformis. The sequence goes on along the minus strand of CM062809.1, from coordinate 276,043,514 downwards.
TATTAGGGTCTATCAACCCCTAATTTAATTGTTTTCATTCCCTAATGAAGTTAACCTACATCATGCTTGCTTCCCAAGAGTTTCATGACACCATTCATCCAAAAAATGTCCCTAAGGAGATCATCGCAGGTGGCCTTCTATCTGGCTACAATGAATGGCATGCACTACACTGTTAGGGTGTTATGCATAGCACCTGGCCTTTGTATCACCTGCGATGGGCGAGATCCATCAAATTTTTCCATTGAATCCATTGGATTCCTCTTCCAATGGATGCTTCTAGATGTTTCTATAGGGATTGGGCTTGCTTTTGGATGAGGAAGGAGATGAATGAACCTTAATCCATTATCCCTTCCTCCATGGAACCACTTCCCAAATATGGAAAAGCATTCATGAGGGTCATTAATGGCCAAACCTCCTCTTTTCAGCTATAAAAGGACCAAGCTCTCATTGGCGGGTCTGGGTTGGAACTTCTTGAGCTAAGGAAATGCTGCTTGGATGAGATTAGTAGAGAGAGTAATGTTATCATGTCAAATTGTTGTTTCCATGAGGAGAGAAGGGTTTGAAGCTGGGAGGATGACGCTGAATCAGACATGCATCTACATGGGTTGTAATATTCCTTTCTATCAATAAAGAGTTCTTTGATTTTTCCATTCATGTGTTATGAAATGTACATTGTATTTTCAATTCTATAATGTGTTTAGTTAACAGATCGATATGTATACTTTGATGGTTTTCTGTCTTGGCTTGTGTGTAGGTACCTTTCAAGCAAGTTAAGTACGGAAGGGAGTGGCGAAAGTGGTCAAAGGGAAGAGGGATTGAGCGAAAGATCTAGGTTGGTAATTTTGCTCCTCTTTCTTTTATCTGTTAGCTATAGGAAAGGCAATAGAATTACTTTAATTGTTGTTCTAGACTTGCTACTAGGTCTAGGGGTTAGTTGTACGAAAAGACACTAAATTTACCCATAACAAAATGGCGACTCCACTGGGGATTCCTTTTTCGTTTTTAACAAAGCTCGAAAAACTGATAAAAGTTTGCTTTGTGGTTAAAGATGTTCAATTTACATGTAAGCACATCATAACTGCTTGCCAGTTGTTAATCCTGCTCAAGTACCATCAAAAGATTAAATAATAGATGTTCATGGATTAAATAAATAAAAAAACCAATGTTTACTTGATTAAAGTGCGAGAAATAAACATAAATACGGTTCTTACCATTCATTTTCACCATCTGTTTTACCTTCTGATTTCTGGTGTAGTTTTTTCTCGAAGAGCACCAGTTGATTGTGGAGGATTGAAGGGATCATTCCTTGTTCAGTTTGGATCAGGTAGGATCTAATTATGTTCTCTTTTATTTCATTTATCTCCTGTTTTAGTCAATAACATTCTAGGGTTTTGAGGCCCCTAGGGTTTCTCTTTCCAAATTAGGTATTTAAAAATGGTAATCATATGGAGAGAATGGGAGCATGAAGAGCAAGATGTCATAGCCTTGAGTAATCTAGGAATAGATGAGGCCCTAAGAGACTGCGATTTACTCAAGTATTTTAAGCTATACAACCTACGACAGCAGATGGATCTTCTACAATTTCTTGTTCAATCATGGGATTCGATCAATCAGAATTTTCACATTCGGGGAAAAGAAATCCCTTTTACCATCGATGATATATACTTCCTAACTGTACTATCGAGGCGAGGTGCCCCCATTTCACTAACAGGTCTTGCCCATAGAGGTAGACCGGTGAAATATTATGTGCGACAGTTCTGTAGGCCAGGTTCCCAGCCTAGCAAAGACTAGAAGATACTTATCAAGGATGTTAGTGATTTACCACTAAGGACGATTATTTTTACCATTGCCAAATTGGCTGGCAGTTCTATGCTTCATTTGGCGTCGTCTTTGATTAGATCTTGTAAAATCCCAGTCAAGTCTTTCACTCGATCTCGTAAAAGAACCTTCATTCCATCCACTTTATATGATTTAGTAATCTACTTAGGTGAATGTAATGAAGCTTGGGGGGCATGCACCTAGTGGTAAAATTAAGTTTCCCTGTAGGTTATGTGAAGGGAATCACCCCATTCACCTTTGTTTATCTGGATGAAGCCAAAAAGGTGTTGGATAACCGTCTTGCTTCACCGCAGCGATTTCCACTTGGTTACCAGAGACTCTTCTTTTCATCATGCTGGGGGCATGTAAATCAATTCAAGCATAGTTTTTCGTTTTAAGCTTGTGTAAAAATGAAATTGAAGCCAAGCATAGTTTTTTGTTTCAAGCTTGTGTAAACATGAAACTAAATCCAAGCATAGTTCCCTATGGTTCAAGCTTGTATAAAAATGAACCCATTTTCATTTTTAACCCTTGTGATTGCCATTCTATCAACCTTTTCTATCAGATGAGCCTTGGTTATTTTATTCCATTGCCACCATCCCTTTGGCCAATCATACGCTTTCACTTGGTTGTTTTACCTTTTTTGAGGAACAGTTACAATGAGTGGTCTTATTAGCCAACCTCTTCACATAAATCAACATGTTTTGAGAAGTTCCAACATCACCAGAACCAGTTGCTACCTTAGACACCACTCGTTCCTCAAAATGGAGTCCTCTTTAAGATATTTCCAGACTCTTTAAATATGAAAAGATTGTCGAGCACTCGTCGTTTCTAGCTTGTTAATGGATTAGAATCGATATCTACTCAGTATAGTTTTACCCCTTTTTCTTGCTGAGATATATTAATTACAAAAAAGGTACTCGTCGGTCAAACATGATCAATAGGTTCTCTCTTGTATTGTTTTATGCTTTTTCGGGCTTGGGAGACAAATGTACAAAAAAGAACTTGTGGAGTTTCCTTTTAGTCCCTTTTCAGACTCTCTAAAATTATGTGAAAAGGACCAATTTATCTTTGTCGTTAAACTCGTTAAAAACATTAAATAGTGAAAAACTTGTCCATCTAGACAAGATTGAGTTTCACCTTCGCTAGACTCATTAAAACATCAAATAGCGATGCATTCACCCGAAGGGTGGAATTATACAACAAGCATATGCTATCCTCCTCAAGCTTCACAAAAATAAAGAAGGATTGGTCAGAAATCACTGGGGAAAATGGGAAAAAGATGGGAACACTTTAAGATAGCAGGTCGCTCTTGAACATGACACTTTCACCTTATCACCATGACTATGTGGGTTGGGTCATTCAGCTTGATGGTTATCACACCGTCGTTCTATCATACCATCCATCACTTTGTTTTGGGTCAATGCTACCAATTCACTTTAGTGTCATCGATATGTTCAAGAGAAGTCATTCAGTTCAAAACTTCATCCTTTGCAATATAGTAAACCTTCATTTTCATGCCCACCATTCCTGAACCTTGTGTCGTTAGTCGTTATCAAATCTCCAAAAATCATTTACCTCGTTTTGTGTCATTGATGTGGGATACATCAAGGCCCTCCTATGACGAGTCGCTTCTTGTTGACATCAGCACATCATCCAAGAAGTTGACTTAGAAACACCCCTTTAGTACCTTGAGGCTTGCATACATCAATGGTAGGTTTCTTGCTTCTGACGATAGGTTGACATCAATGGCCTTCAACCGAAAGACTTCGTATGGTGTTCAACATCAAATCATTTATTCACACCATGTGGAATGTACTGTAGTACCTTGAGGGTCATTATCATTATCGGTGATTCCTCTCACGTATGTTAACGACTTACATCATTGGCTGGTAATCATACGATGTCTCTCCATGTTCAACCTCAGAACATTTATTCACATGGTTAGACTTGTACATTGAGTGAAAGATTGGACGAGATTGAAGACCCCAGATCTAGTTTCATCCATTTGGATTGCGATATATTCAGGAGTACTGTATCAAATGTACAATGGCCTTACATTCATGGTCATCCATTCATGGGTCTACATCTGTAGACGAATATATATGTACATGTAATGAAATTTCACCTTCCGCTTTGAAACCTTCTCTCCAGGTGGTAAAGCACCTCACTTGACATGGTTATTTTCGACTTCATGCTTTAGGGGGCATCTGTTACAGGAAAATTTGGGCACATCAACCCCAACTTCCAGATTTGTATTATTAGGGTATATCAACCCCTAATTCAGTTGTTTTCATTCCCTAATAAAGTTAACCTACATCATGCTTGCTTCCCAAGAGTTTCATGACACCATTCATCCAAAAAATGTCCCTAAGGAGATCATTGTAGGTGGCCTTCTATCTGGCTGCAATGAATGGCAGGCACTACACTGTCAGGGTGCTATGCATAGCACCTAGACTTTGTATCACCTGCGATGGGCGAGATCCATCAAATTTTTCCAATGAATCCATTGGATTCCTCATCCAATGGATGCTTCTAGATGTTTCTAAAGGGATTGGGCTCGCTTTTGGATGAGGAAGGAGATGAATGAACCTTAATCCACTATCCCTTCCTCCATGGAACCACTTCCCAAATATGGAAAAGCATTCAAGAGGGCCATTAATGGCCAAACCTCCCCTTTTCAGTTATAAAAGGACCAAGCTTTCATTGGTTGGTTTGGGTTGGAAATTCTTGAGCTAAGGAAATGCTGCTTGGATGAGATTAGTAGAGAGAGTAATGTTATCATGTCAAATTGTTGTTTCCATGAGGATAGAAGGGTTTGAAGCTGGGAGGATGACGCTGAATCGGACATGCATCTATATGGGTTGTAATATTCCTTTCTATCAATAAAGAGTTATTTGATTTTTCCATTCATGTGCTATGAAATGTACATTGTATTTTCGATTCTATAATGTGTTTAGTTAATAAATCAATATGTATGCTTTGATGGTTTTCTGTCTCGGCTTGTGTACAGGTACCTTTCAAGTGAGTTAAGTATGGAAGGGAGTGGCTAAAGCGGTCAAAGGGAAGAGAGATTGAGCGAAAGATCCAGGTTGGTACTTTTGCTCCTCTTTCTTTATCTATTAGCTATAGGAAAGGAAATAGAATTACTTTAACTATTGTTCTAGACTTGCTACTAGGTATAGGGGTTAGTCGTTCGAAAATACACTAAATTTTCCCATAACACTGTCATAAACCACTTGAAAGTTTAAATAAAGAAGGTAGAATTGCACATTAGAATTTCCATCTAAACTAAAACAATGTAACCCAAGATCCATTTGACAATTCTTAATGAGAAACCAATTAGGAGAAACATTAGATGTAGGAAGCTCCATGGCACTCAACCAAAATATTTAGATAAATTCAATTTTAACAAATGGGAAGGGAGTAGAATGTAACTTAACAATGTTCAAAGCTTCTTGAGCAACCCCAACTACCTCATGGATACTCCTCCCCTCATTAGATCCAAATTATTTTATAGAGATAGTCCTTGAGAGAATTGGTTTGGATCTCAATGAAAGCACCTTTGAAATAACTTTATAGGTGGAATGGGCTAGGGGAAGGCTAATCGATGATCAAGCATAAGTGTCCATGTAGTCATGTCAAGGGTAGATATGTCTATTCGACGAATGGGCGTGTAGCTCTATAAAACATGAAACTGTATAATGACAACACACATAAATGATGAAATAACAATTGAATATGCAACCAATGTGAACTAAAGGCATATAAATAGGTGCTAACTAAAAAAAAAAGTATTTATAGAACTACCATCTAGTTCTGAAAGTACTGTACAAGAGAGAGACTGTAAACAAGATAACTGATTAACCCTACATAAAACAATGTTTAGAAATGAAATTGCATAAATAAATAAATGAGCAAGTGCATGAAAATATAATATTACATCAGGCTATTGAACAAATGGGGTGGTACCTCACCTAAGGAGGCTCAGGTCTTGGAGGAACAATTGTCTAAGAACGAAATATGCCTTTCATTAATAAGAAAAAGTGTCGTTACATGAAAGTTTTAGAGCTAGAACTTCTAAGCTAATGCTTTTACTAACTCAACTACTGCTAGCTCATTTTGACTTTCTACTTGCTTCCAATGGGCCACTTGAGACCACTATTTATACAATATGAATGAATGGAAACCTCCTTGAGAGGAGAATTTATTTCCCTAAAAAAACATTGAAAAATAAGATCATGCTCCTAGAGTGACCTCACAGTTATAGGGAGGAGTAATTAGTGTTTCAATCCAACCTGGATTGATCATCTTGCTGTAGGGGACAAGTTCCATAAATTTATTTGACTGTATATCCTCATTATCTATACCAAATCTTCTCAATATCTTGCATCATAAAACAAATTAGGCGCACAAAGTATGTGTTACAGGGAAAAGTGTCTATATAGAACTGCACTATCCCACTAAGGTGTGACAGCTGCCTTAGAAACAAACAGAGAAAAACTATTTTCGTTTTTCCTTTATGAATTATAGATAGAGAGGAACAGAAAGATCAACCTCTGTCTTGCACTAATCTCCTGATTTGATTCCTCTCTTCTTTGATAGTCTTTAGCTACCTTGCACGCCCAGCTTCACAAAGTACCTGTAAGATCACAGTAGCATAGCACTATACAAAGACATGGATCTATAAGCATAAACAATTTAGGATCAGATGTAAATTGACCATGCAAATGTAGCAAACATCAATGACACAAGAGCATGGAGGAAAACTTGAATAGCTTTTATTGATAAACAAGAAAGAGCCAAGAGGAGTTACAACCAGTTGTTCTGACCCAACATCAACCTCCTAGCAAAGAAGCCCCTCTTCACCTCAAACAAAGCTTAGATCACCCAACAATCTGATGTTTGTCTCAAGAAACCAACAACAATTCCTTACAATATGAAAAATTCCAGCCTCTGGATCTCTGGGATGAGGGATCCATATATAGATATCTGTAATGGAGATGAGTCAGCTTATGATTTTATTAGTGTCTTCCCTCTGATAGTTCTTGCTTCCACTTGGAGATTGATGATCTCTTACTCATCCTTGGCCGAATTCCGAGAGGCAAGTGTCACAGGAGAAGATTCTGGAAGCTTCCATTGCCTCTCCACCTCGCGGAATGACACTGCCATTTGTCATTTCTCGCCCATCGCACCCCATAGAAGGGATTTTTGAAATGCAACGCACCTACACAGTGTATTTAGGTGAGATGCAATGCACTTGGCTAGTGGAGCAGCTGAAATGATTCTGTTTTGACCAATTCTGAGCAGTTTTTCATGGAGAACTTCTGGGAGAAGCTGTAATCTGTTGACCTTGTTCCTTTAGGGGTTAGAACAACACTTTTAGGGACTTAGGAGCCCTTGGTTTATGGACATTTCATGCTTGGGGTTGTAGTGCCCAAAAATTTCTATAACAGTTTCCCCCTAAAGCATGAGGTCGTTAATCTTTTGATGTCGGGTGAAATGCTTTATTATGAGGATCCGAAGTTCTTTCAAGCTGGGAGGAGACCTGTAATAAGATACAATACAATACATTATCTTCATAATATTTTCATGATCTAGCTGAGGTGGGCATTCCAATGCTCAGCTCTATAAATTCATTTTCATGTACATAGGACAGACAATCGTCTGAGTGTAAACTGATGATTCTGATAAAACCATCATCCTTTTGATTGGATGATTATCTGTGCAGCAATGATGTACATTTGATGTCTTTATTTCCCTGAATATATAACGTAGCCCGGATGGATGAAACTAGATCCGGGGTCTTCAATCTCGTTCGATCTTCACTCGAAGTACAAGTCGATCCATGTGAAAGTTGTTCTGGAGTCGAACATGGAAAGACATCGCCTGATTACCAGCCAATGATGTAAGCTATTAACAGGCACGAGAGGAATCACCGATAATGATAATGACCCTCAAGGTACTGCAGTACAATTCACGTGGTGTGAATAAAGGACTTGGCATCGAACACCACGCAAAATATTTCGGTCGAAGGCCATTGATGTAAACCTGTCGCCGGAAGTGAGAAACTTGCCATTGAGGCATGCAAGCTTCAAAGTACTGAATGGGGGGTTCCTAGATCAACTTCTTGGATAATGAGCTGATGTCGACAAGAAGCGATCTGTCACAGGAGGGCCTTAATGAAACCCACATCAATGACACGGAACAGAGCAAATGATTTTAATGGAGGTGAAAATGATCTGGTGATATAAGGTTCAGGGTGGTGGTCATGAAAGAATGGAGTATAAATGTATGGTAGTGGGTGAGACACAGGTGAATTCTCTGAATGACTTCTCTTGAACATATCGACGACACTGATGTGATGGATTGGTAGCATTAACCCCAAATGTGGATGGTATGATGGGACCATGGTGATGTGACCGGTGAATGAAACAACCCAATCCAACTCGGACGCGGAGTGGAAGTGTCATGTTCAAGAGCGACTTGCTACCAACAAAGTTTCTTCAAGTTTTCTTCCCAATTTTCCCCAGTCATTGCTGACCAGTACCTCTTTATTTTTGTCAAGCTTGAGGAGAATAACATATGCTTGTTCTATAATTTTCCCTTCGGGCAAACCCATCGCTATGTTTTAACGAGCCTAGCGATAGCGAAACTCGTTCTTGTCTATAGACAAGTTTGTCGCTATTAAAATTTTTAATGAGTTTAACGACAAAGATAACTCGGTCCTTTTCAATTTTAGAGAGTCTAAAAAGGAACGTAAAGGTAACTCCAAAATTCCTTTTTCATCATCTAATCCCTTAAGTCTAAAAAAGTATAAAACAATATAGAAGGGATGAATTTTTTATACTTTTAGTGAGCCGACCAAAACAAGCGCTCGATCTTTTTGTGTAATAATCTCTCAGGTCCAAAAAAATTAAAATCTAGAGGAGAGATAGCACTTCCGGTCCCTTTAACGAGTTGGAGAGGCCAATGGCTCGGAAATATTTTCATATTTTACGAGTCAGTTGAAAATAGCTTAAAGGAGACTTGTCTTTTGAGGAACGAGTAATTAAAGGATAGGAACTGATTCCAGGTAAGGTTTGGAATTTTCCAATCACGACAGTGTTACAAGGATGGCTAGTGAAATCACTCTTCGCAGCTGTTCCTCAAAATGGGTAAACAATCAAATGGAGGTGAATGATCGGCCAATGCAAAAGTGGAGGTGATGGTGCAAACACGACCAAGGCTTTAATGGCTGAAGTACTACATTCACGATGGTCATTTACCGGTGAATAGTTCATTTTTTAATGAGCTTAAACGCGGGGGGAAACATTTGCTCATGTCTTATGTTTTTTTTTAACGAGCCTGAACTATGTGCTAAAACTGCTCGATTAATCCAGTCGTGTGATAAGAATGTCTCATAAAAATGACAATTTTTAGAGTTTTGCCCCACATCCTTTCTTTATGCAAGTTAGGAAACGACCAATCCTACGAGTTTAAAGGGTTAGAGGACCTACAAATTTAAAAAATAAATAGTCGCTCTTCGCTTGCATGCCCCCAGGTATAAAACAGAATTTCAAGGTTACCCCTTCTTTTTTCCATTAAAACATTTGTTTTACCGGGAGAGGCCTACCTCTTACAGGTTACCTAAAGATTATTTTATTCACAGCGCAAACAAAACACTTCTTCGGCGATGTTTACCGAAATAGACAAAGGTGAGTGAAGGAGGCTACTCCACTCACGTAACTTTGACAAGAGAATCTTGTTCTAGAATAACCCCCTCTTCCAATCACGGAAGGGAGTACAGACTAGTCATATTCTCTCGCGGAAACCTACCCTATACCTGAAGTTTTCCTGCCGAAGGAGACTAGGGTGCATGCCCCCTGGGTTTCAGTCATGTCCCCCGAATCACTCGCGCTCATCAGGTGGGCGGACTGGAGATTGAGACATTTCTTGTGTGAAAAAACCACTCAGGGATGGTATATGACTATTTGCTCTGTATGATCCGGGAAATGAAAGCTGGTCTACGAGCTTGACCACTCTTCCTTCGTGCGGAAAACACATTAGTCTAAAGAGTGAGGAGACAATTTCTCCCATGCAATAAATATAGTCTCGTCCAAGGAGTAGATTATAATCTAGGGGTCCTTGAACTACCATTACGTTCATGTGAACGGTTTTCCCCCTCAATGTTATGGGCACATTGGGAAGGATCCCTAACGGTCGACTGGTTCCTTTATCAAAGCCTGTTAGATTTCTCATCTCAGGCAAAAGCGATGGCGAACCAAGCGCTTTCCAAGCAGTCGAGGAAAGGATACTCATAGAAGCCCCCTCATCTATGATGGTACCAGCCATAACCATTCTATATATTTGAACAATGATTCAGAATGGTACACTAGTTGGTAAACGGGGTCTGCCTAGTTGATTCTAGTCGAAGGAGACAACTAGGTTGCTTGGAGGTGGGACCGAATAGATGGCCGGGTATGACTCCGACGAACTTCCTTCCTGCGGTAAAGGAACGGGTAAATTGCCCCCATGTTCATTGGAGTCTGTGCTTATGAAAAGAATTTGGACGGTGTCATCCTTGTTCTCTTCGGTGACTGTATCATCTGAAGATGGAACCTCTGAAGGCAAGACCGGGTCAACTGCCGCCTCGACCTTTTGAATTTCGTCTGGTATGGGTTCAGATGGTTTGTCTTCAATGATAGATGCTTCAGCTGACCACCTGAGCGAGCCAGCCGGATTTTCAATTAGTGACGGACTCGGCAAGAGTTTTTTATATCTAGGAGGAAGTTGTAACGGTGAAACCGGATGATCATCCAAAACTCTTTTAGCCTCGTCTAAGAAGGGACAACGGTGGGACATGATCACCTTCGCACAGTTTACAAGGAAATATATATTTTCCTTTTTGTCCTGGGGCTTCACTTTCACTAGTCGATGGTGTGTTTTCAACATGATCATCAGAGGTTGACGACACCGGGTTGTGCAAATGAGGAGACCAGTCCCTTAAGATCCGAGGGATGCAAGGACAATCTCTATGATAGTGGTCTCCTTTGTAAATGACACATGGCGATTTAGGCCTGGTCGGTGCAGTGTGTGGATTTTCACTAGACGACGCTCATTTGCCCCCATTCACTTTTGGCTCCTTCTTCTTCTTCTCTTTCTTCTTCTTTTCCTCCTTCTTCTCAGGTACTTGACTTTTGGCTTTACCAGCCCCATCAAGCGAAGAGGAAGGAGGAGAGGAAGAATTAGAGGAAGTAGAAGGTTGGTGGGTAACTATGGACGTGTCTAGTTGCTGATTCGATTGTTCCGGAATTGTGGTGTTCTGAACGACAGAGGTTGATAAGAGCCATACAGGCAGGCCGATTGTCAGTCCTGGAAGTGACAATGTGGCCATATGGGGCGCCCCAACATCTACCCAAGACGAGAAGGGACTAGGATTTCCTCCAAGGGGAATTCCTTGGTTGATGGATTCCATTTTCTCAACCCAAGATCAACGTAGGAAAGGGTAATGAGTATTCCGTTTAAAATAAATTTTAGACGCTTTGACATAACTTGTTTTTTCAATTTTTAAGAGTCGAGAAAAAACAAAAGATGACTCTAGTCTCCTTCGATTTTTAATGATCCTGAAGTGACAAGTGCTCATATGGACCTTTTCTGTTAAGGAGTCTGAAAAGGAACGAAAGGGACTGCTCTGGAAATCTAGGTAGAGGGATTACCAAACCAATCGCAAAACTGCAGAATACTTTTTACGGTACGGCAGTCAATCTTCCCGAATGTTGTGTTCAGTGCATTGCGATCGATAAGGCGGCAGACACGGCTTCCTATGGATAAAGGATTAAGACTATTGGGGTCTCCCAAAATATACTCGATGGTACGTGGGAGCACAAGTCCGTACTGGCACTTATCACCTCAAAGTGGAGGAATCACCCAACCATCAATGAGAACAACAGTTACCAGGCTTTACGACGCCAGAATACGTCTCTAGCCTAGACTTCTAAATGTTGTGCGTTAAGTTCCAAAGTGTTGTTAGATTCATTGAATTTATTTTATAGTTGATCTTGTTTATGAAGTTTGCCTTTCAGGTTCACCGTGAGATGTAGATGTAATTCCTAAAATGCAATCTAAGATGATAAATAAACTTTTTATCTTCTTTGTGCAATGAAAATCCTAGCTACTAAGGAAAGAAAGACAGAATCTTTTCACAAAGAGCAAAGAGCACACTCTAAATGCACTTTCCTAAATCAAGCCAATCAGACTGTCTATATGTAAATGCACATGCATGTAATTGTTTTCGACTTTCTTAGTATATGAATGCTAAAAAGAAAGTTGATGCACAAATCTGAATTTCTTTTCAAGCGACAAATATCAACAAGTTTCTTTTCGAAATAAAAAATGGAGATGATCACAACACCTTACGATTTTGAAATGAATACTTGTTCTTGACAATGGAAAATTACAAATTCAGACCAAAAACAATAGTAACATGATAATCGACCATCAACAACAATCAAACTCTTTCCTACGATTGAAATCGACACTTGTGACAGTTTCAAATCAAAGGACGACAGTACGATTATGCTACTTTTGCAAAGGAGAACTGAAAATGACTCAACAAACACACAAAAACATTTACAGTTCTTTTGTACAAAGGAGGCGAAATAATAGCAAGGAAAATGGGTTTCAAACAGAGATTTACTGATCACAGGCAGCAAAATTCAGGAATAGAACTGGAAAGAATGAATCACAGAAACCAAAACTGCACAGAGCCTAGTCAGATCAGCGCACCTGTAACACAGAGAATTTGAAATGCAGCGCACCTTGTCCACTCGGGAAGTGCGCTGAAGTTCAGATTCTCTGAACAGTACCTGCGCTGGGCCAGAAACGAGATTCTGTTTGGGTTGCGGGTCACAGTTTGCAGTTTAGTTCTTGGGTTTTGGCCGAGAAAAAAGAAATCAGTAATGCAACAATCAGGGGTAGATCTAAGGAGGATCTAAGAGCTATCACAAGGGCAATCAGATAGTTTGTGAATCAGTTGTTTAAATCATAAACAGATCCAGTAGATGGATTGAAGTAGCATTTATCTACTTTGCATTTGTTATGGCAAATGCAGTTCAAACGCTACCTGTAAGTTTATGAAACAGACAACAAAGAATGATAAACAAACAAACTAATATTTTCCCCAGCGGAGTCGCCATTTTGTTACAGGGAAAAGTGTCTATATAGAACTTCTCTATCACACTAAGGTGTGACAGATGCCTTAGAAACAAACAAAGAAAAACTATTTTCGTTTTTCCTTTATGAATTATAGATAGAGAGGAACAGAAAGACCAACCTCTGTCTTGCGCTAATCTTCTGATTTGATTCCTCTCTTCTTTGATAGTCTTTAGCTACCTGCTCCCTTGCACGCCTAGCTTCACAAAGTACCTGTAAGATCACAGTAGCATAGCACTATACAAAGACATGGATCTATAATCATAAACAAATTAGGATCAGATGTAAATTGACCATACAAATGTAGCAAGCATCAATGACACAAGAGCATGGAGGAAAACTTGAATAGCTTTTATTGATAAACAAGAAAGAGCCAAGAGGAGTTACAACCAGTTGTTTTGACCCAGCATCAACCTCCCAGCAAAGAAGCTCCTCTTCACCTCAAACAAAGCTTAGATCACCCAACAATCTGATGTTTGTCTCAAGAAATCAACAACAATTCCTTACAATATGCAAAATTACAGCCTTTGGATCTCTGGGATGAGGGATCCATATATAGATATCTGTAATGGAGATGAGTCAGCTTATGATTTGATTAGTGTCTTCCCTTTGATAGTTCTTGCTTCCACTTGGAGATTGATGATCTCTTACTCATCCTTGGTCGAATTCAGAGAGGCAAGTGTCACAGGAGAAGATTCTGGAAGCTTCCATTGCCTCTCCACCTCGCGGAATGACACTGCCATTTGTCATTTCTCGCCCATCACACCCCATAGAAGGGATTTTTGAAATGCAACGCACCTACACAGTGTATTTATGTGAGATGCAACGCACTTGGCCAGTGGAGCAGTTGAAATGATCCTGTTTTGACCAATTCTGAGCAGTTTTTCATGGAGAACTTCTGGGAGAAGCTGTAATCTGTTAACCTTGTTCCTTTAGGGGTTAGAAAAACACTTTTAGGGACTTAGGAGCCCTTGGTTTATGGACATTTCATGCTTGGGGTTGTAGTGCCGAAAAATGTCTATAACAGTATGACAAACATATATAACCTTCCTAAGAACTTATTTAAGCTAATAAATCACTATTAAGTGTAGAATGTGACATCTAATGTTCCTAGAAAAGGTTAGATGGGCCTATGTTATACCTAATATTGGGAGGCCCTTGATACCATCCTATTGAAATTGTTTCTCATCCTCTGAGCAACCCATTCTTCATCCTTTCTCTTATTTTCCTTGTTCATTTCCATAATGAATTATTTAGCATCCCTTGCTGTGCTAGAAGTGGTTGTCCCCATTGGATAAAATCTTGCATTTGTCTCAATGTCCTACCACTCTCTTGAATCTTCCTCTTGGATTTGATGTTCCTGAAGTCCTAGCAACAAAGGGCATTTAAATATAGATTGAATCCATTAGGTTTTAAGTTTCTAGATGATTATTTTATATAAATGGGTGTTTGTTAGGGTGGCTTATAACTTGTTAGGGGAATGACACTCCTTGATCTTCATGCTGTAGGGTAGTTTCTGCCAAGCCCAATGGTAGGCCTATGAACTATATTCTCAGAATAATATGAAGGTATCCTAAAAATGTGGAGGATGGCCTCTACCTGCATTTTTTTGCAAATATTCACCATTTTAGGGTCCTCTTCTATGATTGCATGGACAAAAGTGAATATGGTTGTATTAGGGTGCTCTGGTTTGATCCAAAGTGGTTCTTTAAACTTTGTGTCTAAGGATCTCATTACTTCCTCTAACCTGATCTCTTCATGCCTTAGCCAAGATGTTAGGGCCATCACTTTTGTGTCTCCCAAATATGGATTTGGGTCCCATATGGTCATATTAGGTAGCACAAACCTATGAATATAGAACTCGACAATATTGGCCTTGTCTTTTGTGTTGCATTGAAGGAAAAAGTAAATAAATTCTTTAACATCTTATAGAGGGAGAGATCATTTTTGTGTAATAATTTTAATCTAAAATTGGCACCACTACTTCTTTGGAAACACATAATAATTTTGGATGGTTTCCTACAACTCACTGCTTCCATGGAAAGGTGTGCCATGATGCCTAGGTTGGTTTCAAGAGTTGAAACTTGAGTTTCTTTCTCTTGCAATATTTTTTGGGTTTATTGCAGTTGGGTCATTATCTACTTGTTTTGTCTTTGCATGTGATCTGTTTCATTTTCCTCATCAAGTATGAGGAGTTCCAACTGCTCTCTCATATCTTCATTTCTTCCTCCAAACTTCCAACATCAACGACTCCCTTAGATTGTACAATTTTTTTCCATATGTGAGTTCTAGCATTTTCTTCTTCAATATCAAAGAATAATATTGGTGCTAAGTGAATAGGGAGTCATTTTCCTACCTCAATCCAATATTAGTAGGAAGAGGATTGTTTTGGAGTTTCCTTTCACTCTTTTGTGTGTTCTTGTAGTCCTGCAGGCTACTCTTATAGCTCTATTGTTTTCTCTTGTATCCCTATAGTTTTGGTGCTTGTTCCTTCCATTTGTAATTACAACTCCTTTCCTTTAGGAGGTGTGGGTTTTACTACTGGTTGTACCACTGATGTCATTGGTCTCTACCCTTCTTCATTTTGAGTCCCTTCTCTCTCAAGGCTAGGAGTTCCTTTGATGGGTATAGGAGTCGGAGGTGGAGGGTTAAGATTGCTAGTAAATTGTATTCTATTAGTCTTTCTTTTTCTAAAATAAATAGGAGTTTCTCTTGGTCTAATTTCCTTGGGTTTTGTTGGAGTGCTTAGGGTTTCCAATGTAGCAACAATCTCTTTTTCTTCCTCCTCTAAGTTTTCTTCCCCTCCTTCTTGTGCTTCAAAGCTTTTTTTTTCCTCCTTCTTTATCTTTTTAACTGGTCTCACTGTTGTTTTAATGTCCTCCTGAGGCTCTATTGTATTTGTTTGGGACCTTATTTGTGGTGCTAGTACTTCATCCTGGGCTCTTATCCTTGCTAATTGTAACTTATCCAATTATGTTTCAATTGGTGGCTTTGATAACTTTGTTTGGTGCTCTACTGAATTTGTTTTTGCCTCTGCTTCTATCTCTGGTGGTATTCTGATGGTATTCTCAGTATCATCGTAAGAGCGATGATATTTGACGGTCATTGAAATACCAAATAAAACAATTTTATTTATTAGTTGCACCATTAATGGAGAATTGGGTCACTTTTTGACTAGTCAACATTGACTTTGTCAACTACCATCAAAATTTTGATGTTAAGTAAAATTATAAATATGTTTCTTTTACGAGACGTTGTGACATTTTCGCTATAAATACAATGGTTCTAAGAGGTTAGAAGGTTTTTTTGTTGAGAAAAAAATGTATTTATTATTATATACATCAATTTAATTACAAAATATAATAGATCTAGTACACTATCCAATTTTATAACATAATCATCGCATAATTGTTTTGTGGAGAAGAATTTTAACAAACATTAGTTGGGGGGAAATCAAGGGGATGATGGGAGATGTTATTTCTCTTGCACTGAATGTGGGGGATTACGTACTGTAAGAGTTTTAAGAGAAACAACTAAAATACATTGTAGGAAACATGGGCACATTGAAGGGGGATCGAAGGAATATCATCCCTTGGTAAGCTATATATTCATTATCTATTGTGTTTATATTAATTGTATTTGTAAAATTTTATATTGTTATAATATTTTTTATGCAAACTATTTTAATTTGCATGATTGTTTCTAATTATAAAGTCAAGTTGGCCCCCTAGCTAGTGTTCAAATGCCCCAAGTAGTAGTATAAATATTGTACAAGTTGAGGAACATGGAGAAAATATTGAAGATCAAGTTAATGATCCTATGGAAGAATATGACAATAATAACATAGTTCAAGATGATGGGACAAATGAATTGATCCAAGACTTGTTTGCTTGACCAGTCAATGATGAGGATGAGGAAAATGATGATAATATTCTTGATGAACCTTTGCTAGAAAAGGCAACGACACCACTTTATGAAGGCTTAAAATAAAATCTTCTTTCCTCTACATTATTGTTGGTGAACTCAAATATTTTGAATGCCTTGTCAAACACTTGTATGCCACAAATCCTAAGGTATGTAATATGTTTCATCACATGGTATACTTAAAGGTTGATTTTTTCCTTTTTTGTGTTAATTAGTGTGTAAAATAAGAATGGAATATTTAGGATTAATATTATTTACACTATCTAGTGTTTTTTTTATGTTGTAGATTGTTAGGTGAAATTTTATTACCATCGTCAAATATTTTACCTCGCACATACTAAGATTTATATGCCATTATGAAAGAAATTGGGATAGAGTATCAAGCTATAGATGCATTCCCTAATGATCATATTATATATTATGGATAACATGCATCAAAAACAAATTTACCACATTGTCAAAGTAGTAGATATCGAACTGATCAAATAAAAAAAAGGTGCCTCAAAAATTTCTTCACCATATTCCCATAATTCCATGTTCGCAACGATTGTTCATGTGTGAAAGAATAACACAATTTATGGATTACCATGCATGAAAGACCCTGTGGATATGATGTTCTTCGAATGCCTGCAGATGGTTATGCATTTAGGGAAATTGAGGAAAAATAGACACATTATAAGAATGAACCTCATAATTTTAGGCTTTCATTGGAAATTGATGGTGTTAATCCGTTTAGAGAGCTGGGGTTTATTTAATCAGTGTGTCTAATTTTTATTATCAATAATAACTTTCATCCTTAGATGTCAATAACGAGGGGGCATATAATCTTGTCAACGATTATTCCATGTATTTGTTTACAATAAATTTTCAAATGTAAAATCTTCATTTGTCTTGTTTGTTACATAATATCTATATATATATATATATATATATATATATATATATATATATATATATATATATATATATATATATATATATATATACATACCATGGTATTAATTATGTCTAATTTCAAACAATTACTAGGTAAGTACCAAGTTAAATACATGAATATATATATATTTATCTTCTTATCGATGAGTTACTAAAGTTATAGGCTGAAATCACTATGTATGGCATCTGTAAACCTAAGGTAAACGCAATCTCAATTCCATGGAACACTTGTATGGACAATTCATGATTCCCCTAGACTAACACATATTTGTGGTATGTAACATTCCAATATTGCACTTTATTAGTATATAATTTTTTGAAGATATCACACATGTTTTTAAAATAATCCTTTTGTATAATTGAAATTAATCCATCTCTTAACGCAGGTCTTCAAACAAAGGGGAAATCTGCATGTTCAGTTTGTGGTCCTAAGATGAAATCTCGTCATTCAAATTTTTTAGGAAAGGATGTGTTTCATGAGTATAGGCACTTCCTCTTTAAGAACCATAAGTAATACACTACCAAAAATCATATTTTCAATGGGAAAGAAGAGACTGAATTAAAACGATGGAGAATGACACCTCACCTATGCCAAATTTGGAATATAACAAAAATTGTCAAGGTGTGCAATTTTCTTATGTATCATATATGTAATGTTTTTTCCTTTTTTTATATATATAATTTATTTTATCATATTTTATCATCATTGTTGTGATTTCTTCTATGCTTCATCACGAAGGTATTAATAATGGGCTTCCATGAGGAATGAAAAGTAAACCCTCTAAATTCATGAGGTTGCCCTACTATGAGGACCTAAGAATAGTTCATTTATTTGATACAATGCATATTAGGAAGAATGTGACAAAAACATTATGATGAGTCATAGATGGTAGGAGGGATAAAGAAAGAATTGTCAAAATTTGTCATGAAATTTAAGAAGTCAATAACGTAATGCAAAATGTGATTTGATCGAATATCAATGGGGTTTGAAATAACCTTCCATGGTTATTAATAGAGAGAAAAGCGATAATGTAAAAGAGGTCATTCAGAAAATTAAATTTCCCACAGGTTTTTCTTCAAACATAAAAATATCTTAACAAAGAAAGGTGAATTTGGTGGGGTAAAAACACATGATTGACATACCTTCATTAAGGTAATTATTTTGTTATATATATTTCAGTTTTGGTATACATATTCATAGTTCTTTTTTTCTAATTTGGATTAAATAAATGACAATTTATTTTTATTATTACAGTATGTTCTACCTCTATCTCTCCTAGATGACTTCGAAAAAAATGTCAAACAAATTATAAATCATCTTGGGAAATACATGAGGTAAGTAGTGATTTATACACAAAATGTTTTTCAATTTGTTGTTCAACTTAATGACAAGAGTTTTACTTGAAGTTTAATATATTATGTCTTTTCGAACATGTTATTTTCTTGTATCATTTGTAGATGGTTGTCATTGAAAGTAATTCATAAAGAAGATATAAATTATTGGAAGAGAGAAATTCCCTGGCTAATGTGTGAAATGCAAAAGTATCGGCCTCCCGTATTTTTTAATACACAAGAACACTATCTCATACACTAAGTTGAGGAGATTGAATTGTGTGGACCTATACACACAAGGTCAGTGTGGATGGTGGAGAGGCACTTGAAATCATTGAAGGATTTGGTTAGACAAAGAGCATGTCCTAAGGGTTCTATGGTGGAGGGATATATGGTATATTAATCCATGGTGTATATTAGTTAGTATCTTCCTAAGTTAGAAGCAGATATGCATGTGTATCACATTTGGGATGTGAACATTAAATTTTTTTAAGGGGAGAACCTATTGAGGAAAGGTAGAATAAGAAAAGTGAGAGGTAATTAATATTTAACATGGAGATAATTTATAATACATATAATTTTTCATTTTTTTAATATCATTCTTAATTAATTTTTATCATTTTATCAATTATTAATATTGACCATGTTAACTAATATTTATCAGTGAATTTTGATTTTTTGATAAAGTTGGTTAAGAGTGGGATGCACTACAAATGTACAATGCAAAGAACCTTCACTGGATGAAGGTATGGATTTAAAGATGTATACAACATGATGGTAGTTTATCATGGGTAGGGGTGTCTGCATTAGTCATAGAATCTCATCATAAAGGAGATACCAATCTCATGCAGAGGGAAATTGATATAGTAAATGGTTTGAAAGATAAACAGGAAAGCATGCATTTTCATCCTGCAATATTTTATTAAGTTATTTTATAAATTATTAATGTGAATTTAGGTGTTTTTTTTTAGATACTTGCCAATTTATATAAATATGTTTATTAAGTGGCAATGCCTTTCATTATGTGTTTGGCATATTGCAGTTGAAACACCACAAGGCTGTGTGGTACAATGGTCGTGAATTTCGCATCAAAAAGTTAAATGAAAAGAGGAAATTTTTTATTGTGGGTTAACTATATTATTTTAGGTCATTAATGTTTCCTCTAGAAGTGACACACATCCACAAGTCTTTCAAAATCGATACAATGGGTATTTGGATGACGTACTTGAGTGTGACTTTAATTCCTTCAAATTGGTTTTGTTCGATGTAGGATTTGAATGAATGAATATGATCTTGATAGAACTATAATTAAGCACGATAACAGATTTACCATGGTTAATAAAAGGTCATTTGAGCTAGGACCAAATCGCTATGTTCTTCCAAGCCAATGTGAACAAGTATTTTTACTTAGATGTTCTAGGTAGAGGGGGTTGGTCATATGTTATTAGATATGATCCAAGAGCAAGGCTGGTAGATTATAATGTAGCAGAAGAAGATGGTATTGATGACAAAGATGATTTAGAGGAGCATTTACTTCATGTGTTAGATGAAGACATCTATGAAGTTCAAGAATATGTTAATCGAGACAATGTTTAGGATGAAGATGATATCAACAATGTATTGTTGGATGGAGAACTTGAAGAAGTTAAAAAAACATAGGAAATAATGTTCATGGTGATGATAATGAAGATGATATGATTGGAAATGAAGACATTGATGATGATGTTTATATGGCCAAACCTTTCAATATCAAGTCTAAACTGGATGATACAAATTTTGAATTAGATGAAGAATAAGATTAATGATATCAAAATGTTAAAATGTACAGGGTATGTATTTATATGATTTTAGTTGATTTTCCCTCTTTAATTTACCTTACATTTTTGTTTTCTTAGTAATTTGTAGCTTTGCTTTATTATTATTATGTTTCTTTCAAATATTTCATAGTAGATAAATTGGGTATTAGGGAATTGAGAGTGATGTGAGGGGGGGAGTGGAGGGGCCATATGAGCTTCCACCTTCATGTGGTTAGCTTTGTTCAATAGACAATATATTATTCTTGAAACCAAGAGAATCTCATTGAGGTTTGTATTTAGCCTTATCGAGGATTAGGCACTGAATTGGTCAAGTACCCATCATCGAAACACCTTAATTTGTTATTGATAGGTCGTGGGTTCAATTCTCTCAATGCTCTTGGGGTCAGGCAAATGTTCAATTCAATTAACATTTAGAAATTAGTGGAAATTATGCTTTAAGCTTGAACCTGAGATGTCAAAAATTTCTCCACATTATACATTTTTAATTGTCGATGTTTCAAGTCTAAACCAAGGCCCATCATCAGGAAAAAGGTCAAGAAGAAGTAGATAGAAAATGTGTAATAAATAGAGAGAACTTGCAAGGAAATAGGCTAACACTACGAGGATAATTTAACTCATATTAATACAAGTTTAAAAGTAGAATTAAAATTTTAAATATCAATTAAATAAATTAACCTAAATATACATTAATCTTTAATATGAATATAAGTGGTATATGCATTAATTTAAATAAATTAATATATTAAATATTAATTAATATGTTTAGATATTTATATTTAAATACATTTAAATTAATATACTAAAAATCAAATACATATATATTATTTTAAATTAAGTGTAAAATTAATATGTTCAATTATTTCAAATACATATATATTATTTTAAATTGAGTGTAAATTAATATGTTCAATTATTATAGATTGCTTAGAAATACATATGTTAGAATAGGTGATGTTATTAATTGGATTAAGTTATTAATAGTATATTATGTTTTGATTAGTTTATGTTATTTTTAAGTTAATTATATTAAGTTAATTAATTAATGAAATAAATTATTTAAATTATGTTATTCCTTAATAATATCATTAATAGTTGATGATATTAATTAAGGAATAGGAGGGGTAGAGGTGGTTAAGGAAGGAGGATTGGTCACGGATTGGATATTATAGCATTGCGTGAGTAGGGGAATCCAATTTATGCTAAATTCAATCGAAAAATATTTGTTGAGATTGTTGGGATGTTTCATGATTTCCAGAGCCTCACACATATTTCTTTTATAATAATGGTTTTCTTTAGAGATTATTTCCACGTCTTCCAGGAAAACATGGTGACTAGTCTTAGAAGAATGTTCGGCAAGTGTTGAGGATCTAATTCTCCCTTTCCTAATATCTGCAACATGTTCCTTAAGTCTGATTTTGAAGGATCTTCCTGTCTCTCCAATGTAACATTTACCACATGAGCACTTGACTTTGTAAACATATTTTTGCTAGAAGTGATCTAGGTCATCTTTTACAGATCTCATCTTATGTTGGATAGTATTTAAGGGTTTGAACGAGGTTGATATTCCTTTCTTTCTTAGTACTCTGAATAATTTATCTGTGACACCTTGGATGTAAGGGAGATATGTCTTTCCAATTAGGGTTTGAGAGCTGGATGAGGGGGGTCTAGTAGTGGCTCTAGATTTAGCTTTTATGATAGCTTTATTGATGTCTCTGAACTTGTAGCCAGTGTTTAAGAAAATATTTTATAGATACTCTATTTCTTCATCAACATGCTCTTTGTCTGATATCCTCAATGCTTTGGTGAAGAGTGTTTGAGAGCCCCTATCTTTTGGGACAGATGGTGATGATAATCGACATGTAGGTAGTTGTTTGTGTGTGCCCTTTTTCTATATACTTTGTGACCCAGCGATCCATCTCTTTTTCTAAGAAGAAGAATATTAAGGAACGAAATGCGACTGTTTTCCTTAGTCTCCATTATGAATTTAATGTCACTGGTAATTATGTTAAGGTGTTTTAAGAAGTTTTTTAGCTCAGAATCCCCATGTGGCCAATTCACACTAGTGTCGTCAATGAACCTTATCCAATATTTGGGCTTAAGAGGGTAGGCTTCCAAGGATAACTTCTCAAATTTATCCATGAAAAGGTTGGATACTATGGGGGATAATGGAGACCTTGTGGCCACCCTTGCAGTCTGTTCGAAGTACTCACCCTGGAAGGTGAATAATCTAGAACGAAGACGAACCTAAACAAGTTTGGTAGTTCTTGGGTTTGTAACTTCTTTAACAACCTAGATGGATTCATCCAAGGTATGTTTGTGAACAACTATTTTACATCAAAGTTCACAATTTTGTCTTATGGATCCATCCTTTTTCCCTTGATGAGCTCCACATAATGATTTGAAGCTTTAATATAGGATTCAATTTTTACAACAAGCGGGGCAAGGGAGCTGGCCACATATTTTTCTAATGCATATGTGGGAAAACTTAGGGTCTTTACTATAGGTATTAGGAGAGCATCAGTCTTGTGAATTTTTGGAGTTCCATAAATTTTGGGGGTAATTTCATTGCTAGGCAGACGTTTCTTTAGTCCTTCATTAATATCAAAATTGATGATGGATCTCTTAACTTCTTTTATAATCTGGGAGATAGGGTTGTCTTTGAGCTTTTAGTAACTTGCACTATTATACAGGTGGTATCTCATTTTTGAAACATAATATAACTTGTTCATCACAACTGTGGCTCCTCCTTTGTTAAATTTTAGAATGATAATGCCCTCGTTATTCCTAAGGCTTTTGAGAGCTAGCAATTGGCTTCTGCTTAAGTTGTTCTTGGGGGGATTTGATATTCTCAAGATTATTGCGCAGTCTTTCCTAATTTTCTCTTTTTCCTCATCCCTTAGATTCTGAATACCATCCTCCAAGTTACAAATAATTTCCTTTGTCAATATGCGCTTAGGGGCTAATAATAAAGAAATTTAGTCCCTTGTTCAAGAACTCTAATTCATCGTTGCTTAATTCATATGATGATATGTTGACAACCTTATTATTGCAAGAGATGTAAAGTGTTGTAAGAGCCATTACTTGTTTCAACTATACAATAGGAATCCGCAATCTTAAGATTGTTTTTAGCTATATTATTCTCAGAATGTGAGCATAATATGAATTCCTCATTCTTTATCAAACATGTTGTTGGGACGTGATTTAATATAGAAGCTTCTGCATTGTTAACTAATCTTTCCAACACATGTTCAGCATGCACCATCACCTCCGAGTCGTATTTGACGAGAATGTTGTTTAATGATTTCTCAACATTCGCGTAGACCCCTACATTATTAATTGTTCTAATTCAAGATAGCCAACATATTGACTATGTGAGCCCCTATAGTTATAAACAGACCAATTTGCATATGCGTCTACTCTGCAGAAAGTTTCATTGGATATGGGACCTTGGTTTCTTACCACATTGCTTACTAGTGGGATACCATTACCTGTAGTTTGATCACTTTTTGAGTTGCTAGCACAACTTCCTATTTGGTGATTTATTATATGGGCCTCCAACTTATTCAATTTCTTGTCATGTCTGTCTTTGGCAGTGTTTCCCTCCCTATCTTATTTCAACACAATGATGGCATCAATCGAATACCATAGGTTAAAACAGATTAGTTGGTCAAGTTTAAGGTGAGTTATGTATGCCATGTTTGACAGTTTATCATAGGAGAATCTAGTTTTCCTGATTTAGAGACCAACTAGAGATTTTCTTAGGCGCATGAATTCTCTACTGCTATACTGGTTTCAAAGTTTGTGATTAATGTTGACAAAGGGAAAAGTGAGATCAAAATCCTTGCATTGTTTCAGAAAATTAATATCAACTGCTCTCCTCTCTATTTTTAGCCTAATTTTCTCGAGTATGCAAACCTTAAGCCAAGTTTCCCTTTCGTACAGGGAAATGACTATTGTTTGTAGATTTTTGTGGGGAAGGTCTTGAATCTGAGATGTCATAAATTGCTCCACAATAGACATTTTTAATTGTCGACATTTCGAGTCTAAACCAAGACCCATCTTCATGTCAAAGGCTGAGAAGATGTAAAATGTGTAATAAATATAGATAGCTTGCAAGGAAATACAGTGACAATATGACGATAATTTAATTCCTTTTAATGCAAGTTTAAAAGTAGAATTAAAATATTAAAATATTAATTAAATAAATTAACTTAAATATACATTAATCTTTAATTTGAATATAAGTTGTATATGCATTATTTTAAATAAATTAGTATACTAAATATACTATATATATATATATTCTATATATATATATATATATATATATATATATATATATATATATATATATATATATATATATATATATATATATATATTTAAATTAATATATAAAACATCAAATACATATATATTATTTGAGTTGGGGGTTGTGAATGGGGCTATTAGGTCCTATACCAATGGGTTTCATTTTTCATGATTGACTGTAGAAGGGCCAAATATGTTCATCCTTGCATGCTGCAAAGGTTCCATATTTTGTAAATAAAGGAAGAAATTTAAAAAATGAAAAGAGGGTATGCCCTAAAAGAAAAATCAAAGGGCAAAAAGAATGGATTGGTCAGGAAAAATGATAAAAATGAACCCCAAACCAAAAGACCAAGAAAGTGTGCTAGTTTAAAAGCCACTATTGTTCCACGGTTGCAATATTTCATTGTGTACAGTTGGTTGATTCTGCATACAGTTGACGAATAGCCATACAGTTCAATCCTGGTTAGATCATCTTTGAAATTACTTGTCTTTAGAATAGAGAATAAAGTCTGTCCAAACAGTTTAAGCTTGGTAGATGAGTAAATAGGTAGAGAAACTAAGGAGCCCAACTGCTTAATATGGGCCCTTGGAAGAGATAAGGGTAGAATTAGATAGGAAGGCATTCAAAAGAAAAGAAGAAAATCAGGGTTTGCTAGTCCAAATGCACCCAATCAAAAGGAAGAAAAAATGTTAGGTGTATTAGGATGGGTAGGCAGTTTGAGGTTGCAGAAGCAAGTTTGTGGTCACTTTTTTGTCTTATCAAGAAAGACTCATTGCATGAATGACACAAGTGCCATGGCAGTTGTTTGGTTGTAAAACGATGGAAGCATGACTAACTTCCCCTTTCATTCCCCCAGAAATCATTTACTAACATTCCCCTCAAGGACCTTGGGATCTGCCCAGTAGTCCTATTTCACTTGATTTTATGATAAAGGCTAAGTTCAACTTTGAGTTTACTTAGTGAAGAGAAGCCACATTTCTTGTGTGAAAGATCTTACCATTTTACTTCATTTCCCTAAAAAACCTAAGTTATTATCTTATAAACTTAGTGTTACCTATCCATACAATCATATTAACATTAACTTTATTATATAGCTCCTTTATCATTTACCCTACCCCTATTCTTCAAAAAACTATATAAAAAACCCAAAAATACATAATATTCCCAACCCTGGCAACTATAGCCTTATAACACACTTCCAAGAATTATTAGTCCATTTGGGACCTTAATAATAGCCCCCCCGCATTCAAA
Organism: Pinus tabuliformis; assembly: GCA_031772625.1. Classification (NCBI taxonomy): domain Eukaryota; kingdom Viridiplantae; phylum Streptophyta; class Pinopsida; order Pinales; family Pinaceae; genus Pinus; species Pinus tabuliformis. The sequence goes on along the minus strand of CM062809.1, from coordinate 276,016,931 downwards.
ACCTTGGGGTTTATTAAACATCCAGTTAAATAAGTAACCGCGCTAAACCCTCCCACCTAAACCATGTGTTAACTCCCTGCGCGCATGTCTGTATTGGGATTAGTTTGACATTCGGTTAAACTAATAACCATAGCCGCCTGTACACACCACATAAAAAACCCATAACCAAAGTTTTATACCCCCTGAAACATTATTAAACGTTTAAATAATGTGCGGGCCCCCTTATGGTAAACCCCTGCTAGTTGCATTACCCATTGAACGTCGGATCCCGCGCCGTAGATCTAACGGCTGGCGGTGATATCGGAAACCCGCAACTGCCTAACGTTAGCGTCCGGGGGATGGGCGGTATTTTTGCTGTACCCCTGCCACGCGTCGGCTTCCCGGCGTGATCAGAGCCCCCTCTTCCAAAACCACCAAAGGCGGTGCGGGGAATACTGCTTACCACCCCGCCGCCTCCCCCCTGACGTCATACCCACGTCACCTGATGACGTTGCATCCACGTCGCTCGCCACTGATCCACACCAGTGCCATGTCATCTTCTAACATCACCACTGCACCATCGTGTCATCCGCCACATCATCCAACACGTCAGCTTCCACGTCATCCTCCGTACCCGCTACATGACAAAAGTACGTCATGATGACGTCATCATAAAAAAGCGCCAAAAGCCCAAAAAGGCCCAATTTGTGTTAAAAGTCGCGGAAATGACTCTTTTTTGTTATTTCTATTTGTTCGATAGTGGAGGCTTTTGCATGCGAATTACGACCAATTCACCACCAACACTCATGTTTGCCACCCAGGTGAGCTCACTCTGCAAACTCAGCCTCCTCAGCTCAGTATTGTACCTGCAATTCGTACCAATCGCCTGTAAAACAGGTGTCATTCAAACTGCCACAACAAGTCGGAGAAGGCACATCAACTACTACAGCTTCACAAGCTGCCCAAGAAAGGACTACACCATCAGCAGGTATAGCAAAGGGCAAGGAGGTAGTAGATACAGAGCAAGAAACAATGACAGACCAGCCAACTACCTCAAAGGAACAGATTCAAGGGCAAGCCCCGCCACTGCAGAGAGAGGCACCATAGATTCCAGCATTGCAAACCCCTCTCAGTGAGGAAAGAAGCAAGAAATGGGACGGGGAAGAGACCACACCTGAAAGTGGGTCAACACAGCAGCCAGAGGCCAAAAGGCAGAGAGTAGATCCTCAAATTGAAGAGGAAATTAGTGAAGGAGTCATAGAGAGTCCAAGGAGGGAGGGGGAAACCAGCCAGCAAACATCCACCAACTCTCACAGAAAAGAAACAGAGAGGCAACATGGTATGGAGGTATCCTCCTCAAGGCATCAAAGTAAGCAACCACTTGGTATTAAAGGAACATTCATGGAAATTAAGGCCAAAAATAAATTATTAAGAATACAACTGTATGATAAACTCCTCAAAACAACACCCTTCAAACAGCAAAGACTGATGGCAACTTATGACTTTAAGGAGGAAAATATGATCTTAAGTAATTTCAATCCTAAAATTCAGCAACCACAGACAGCCGCAGACTACATAAAGACCAATCTAGAAGTCCTCGCCAAAGACATACATCCAATGGACCAAATTGAGCTACACAAGTAAACAGGTGAAATGGTCTATGCCACATTGGTAGACAAGGCAATGCTGGCCCATCAATTAAAGGAGTCATTAAGCAACACATGTACTCAGTTGGATTTGGAAAGAATTTCTTCCTTGGCTAAAGACAACAGAATAAAGACCCTGGAGGAAATTATTGTTGAGCTAGGGCATGATCCTAAGGATGCCAAGGGCATCAAATGCCTCATAAGGAAAAAGGAAGAAGATATTGCTGCACTTAGAAAGCAATTGAGGCTACCTACAACCATGCACCCACAAACTACAGAACTTGCAGAAGAGAAGGCAGAAGGAGATACAATGGATTTACTGATGAGGATGAATCAAATAATAATTCAAATGGAGCAAGAATTGGAGAAAGCATTGCAAGGCAAGCAGGGAGAGTCGACCTCCCAGCCACCTGTAACAACTCCAACAGTCCCCACTGCCCTTCCCACACATGCAGCAGCAATCCCTCCTATCACCCCAACATCAACAACAGGTACATAAACTACAGATGCTTTAGCAACAGCAACAACAATAGCACCAGAATCTAGCATGAGCATGGAAGAAACGATGAAAGCAGTAAAAGAGCTAGAAGTTCAGATGACAGAGCTGAAAGAGGCCAAAGAAAAGTTGTCCAAGCTGGAAGTAAGCTATGACAAGTCCAAGATAACAGTGGCTGAAAAAACAAGAGAAATAAAAGCCTTGGATAACAAAATGAAATCCTTGGAAAAAGAGCTTACTCTTCATAAAACTCTGGCTGAAATCAAGACAATTCTGTGGGCCAAAATTGGCCAATATATTACTGACCAATGGCAATCAATTCAGACTATACATGAGCAAATAGAATTGATAGGGATTGCCCAATTTGAGACTCAAAAGGCCAGAGCATCATTGGGAAACATGCCTAAGCAGGCCAATAGAATGATTCAATTTTTGAATACTCATACCAGAGAGCAACTGACAACTTTAGATATCAGAAACAGGACAGACACCATTTTGATAGTGAAAAAGGTGGTGACCGCGAGGAATTTTGTACAGACTTTAGAAAGAAAGTGCCAGGAAATGCAGGGAGAAATAAATGCCTTCAAACTAAAGTTTGCAACATTGCAGAGCAAAGGGTTACCCAGTTTATTAACCAGCAGTGGAAGACTGCTAACACATGAATAGTATGCCAATAGGGTAAACACCTATGTTTCTAATCAAATTACAGCTTCATCAAGCATGTCAGAAGACATAGGGCCTCCCTTTGGACAGAGTCTTTATGACAAATTAGAAAATCTGTTCTACATTGAACATGAGATAAATCACCTTTTTGAGGTCCAGCCCAACTTCTATAGATATACTGAAGCTGATGAAACACTAATAAAAATACAAAGACATCAGTTGCCAACAGAAGAATGGTGGCAGGGAATGCTGGAGGTTTTACCGAGGTAATTTCGGTTCTTTTTCCTTTTTTGATCAGCTACAGGTCAGCAAATTCAAATACACAAGCCACCTGTCAAAGAATGAAGACAACAGAAAGAGGAAGTCAGATTGTGACTGCAGCTCATTAATGCAAAACCAAGCACCGATGACAAGGCCAGGACAGCAACAAAGCTAAACAGCAAGGCAGAAAACGCAGGAACGCAGAATAAAGACGCAGCTACCAGCCGACTCACTCAATCCAAAAGTCAAAAATATCTGACAAATTAAACAATCGGCACACCAACATTTACTGTAGCATTCATTTCTCTCATTTACTTCTTCTGAAGAGTTGGTGAAGAAAGTTATTGCTTGAGAACTTATCTACATGATATTTTGTATCTCCTTTTTGTATAAATACCTCCCCATAAGATGTATTTGGGGTTGGTGATTTACTCTTTGGACTGCGCTGTAACTCTAAGACTCGTTAATACAAATGGCTGTTGAATTTCATTGCTGCTGAACCGTCTGAATGTGGATTTGATGTTGTGGGAACTGCTACAGAATTCTTGTGTCTTTCTATGGATCAATAAGTTTCTCTAACCTGCGTTTATGTTTTCTATGTTTGCAAATTTCATATATGTTTCATAGTCTTAGTAACAGAGAAAAAGAATAGCCCAGAATTTGTTTAAATACACTCTGTGTTCAATCTCTGCTATTAATTATGTTTTCTTCATAATTAGTCATAAACATGAATTCTTAGCTGCCCCTGTTTCCACTGATTCTTTCACTTTGAATATTGCCTAGGAATTCTTTACTGCTCCTTGATAATATCCATGCACCTTCCCTCTGCCAGCATAATGAAGGATTCTTGACTGCCCTTCATCCACTGGCTTACATTCCATTAACTTCCAGATCTTAAAATTGTTCCAAGACTGATTATCTTGCTCTGTAGCATTGCCCTTTACCAAAGAGAACACTCTCAGCAGTTCGTCCTCATTGACCCCATTTTCCCAATGGTATAAACTGTTTTAGACTTGCATCCTAGCTCTATTTAAGATCACCATCCAACAAATTTAAAATCAAACTTTGTGCATCACAACTAGCCTAAAATACTTCAAAACAAAGCTAAATTACAAAGAGAGAGCCCTCTCTGGTTGCAGGTTGGCTAGAATCTGCAGCTAAAAGACTGGTTAGTGGTTACCTCGGCCGTATTCCCTTCTGGAGGCAGGGAACAACCTTAGTGATAGCATCATTGGTGACTCCACTGGGGACCTGAATGACTGTTTGTGACTGCTGTCTATTTTCTAAAGCTACAGATGGAGCCTGAAGTCAGCCAAGTAGCCTTTGAAACTGTTTTTGCTATGCATTTACAGGAGTAGATAAATGCTGCTTTAGTCAATCTCCAGTTTAATTTTAGGCTTTAATCAGTTGTACCAAATATTTGATCAGTATCCTTGATTTAACATAGCTAAAAGGAAGCCCAAACTTTCCCATATTTCAAAAGAAATTCCTTTAGAATATTGTCAAAACTGTGATCTTCAAACATTTCTAGAAAATACCAAAAACATATGTAGAAGCTGGCTCCAAAGAAGAAAACTCGTTACACCAGGTCAAACCCTGACCCAAATCCTCTAGCCATTTTTGAAAATCCTAACTTCATCTCTAAGAGCCTTAGAAAACAAGCGAGTGTAGAAAAATCTGTTGATTTACACCTTGATATACTTCAGCAAAACCCTACAACATCTGATATCACTCCTGGAAGAGCAACAGTCCTTTCTACAGCCTCTCCGAGTTCTTCATCTTCACCTGAAAGTATCCTCTCCACTCCCCCATCCACTGCACATATTTCCACTGTTGTTCCTGTTGTCTTATTTCTTCTTGTTGTCCCATTTATCCCTGTAAATATGGCAAACCGTTATGCTCCTCTGCAGTTACCTGGAAATCCAGGGGCTATGCCTCAGGATTATCAGAGAAAAATCACATATTTTGATGGTACTGGCTCCTATATAGCCCAGCAACACACTAAGAAAATGACGGACTACTTTGAGAACTATGAAATTGATGACAATGATGTCAGAATGAAAATTTTTGTTCAAAGCTTAACCGGTGAAGTAAGGACCTAGTTTAGGGCACTTGGGGCAAATACAATTGTTGATCCAGATGCCCTTTACCAAACCTTTCTCAACAGATGGGAAAAGAAGAAATATCCCTTGCATATCCTATCAGAGTATGACAGTTTAAAGAGAGGCCCACAAGAAATTGTCCAAGACTATTGTGCTAGATTCAACACTGTGTACAATGCTATCCCACAAAACCTCAGACCTCCGCCTGACCTAGCCTTGATCAAATTCCCTGATGGATTTGATTCAGACATGGCATATCAACTAAGGGAAAGAGATCCTACTAGCTTAGAAGACATGCAAAGCATAGCGGTTAGTGTAGAGGCCAACTTGATATCTAAGAGAAATCGGGCTAGAAATGAAAGGAGAACAACTTTCAAAGAAGAGCCTTCAACATTTGAGCAAAAAATTGATGCAATCATCAAAGGAATGGAAAGGCTGGGTGATAGAGTGGAAACCATTGAAAGAAAATCGTCTTGGGAGGGTCAACCAAGTAACACCACTAGGAATCCGAACTTTAGAAAAAATTCAAATCCTAACACCAGGAAGGCTGGCCCTGATCAGAATATCAGACCTCCATTTCAAGAGAACTATGTCGAAGCCTCAACCTCTAGTGAGCCTATAGAGGACACCCAAATCAACCTAATGGGGTTAAACAGTGAGCAACAAATATTTCTAACACAAGATGACCAAGAGGCCCATAATTTCAATCAATTTCAAACCAAGTCCGGAGAGTCATTTGATTTCAGAGAAGGGTATGATGCAGCGGTCTATGAGGTGCATAAACAATACAAATTAAGAAGCAGAACCATAGATGTGCCTGAACCTGCCAAGTTGAAAGATACCAAGCAGCCAAAGAAAACAAAAGATAAAGCTACCCTGACAGAACTCCCTGCTAGAACAGATCCCAACCCAAAGGAAGCCACTATGGAAGACATATCAGATGTACAACCCTCAAAGAAACATCCATCTACATCCCTTCCCTCAAAAGAAAATCTAAACTTCCATCCTGAAAATAATTCTAAAACAGATTTAGCTCAAAACAGCACCCATGATGAAGAGAAGGTCACTGAAAATACAGCAAAAAAGGAAAACCTTGCTACTTACAACACAAGAATACAAGTGGAATTTTTTTTTAACTTAGAAACATGAATAGGCAAGCTGAAAATAGCCATTCCTTTGTTTGAATTGGCTAAACATGAAGTGTATAGGGAACAAATCAATAGGTCACTTCAAATACTGGAGAATAGGGATGCAGTCAATGTTTTAGATGACCAACCAGAACTGATTTTTGGTCCTAAAGCCAATGGTAAAACAGTAGATGGAGGGGTTCCTCCATTCTATGTAAGCTTAAATATTCATGACAAAGTGTTGCATAATGCAATGTTTGACTCAGGCGCTTCCCATAACCTAATGCCTAAATTTGTGATGGAAAGACTAGACCTAGATATCAAAAGGCCATACAAAGACTTGTTCTCATTTGATTCCAGCAAGGTCAGGTGTCTAGGCCTAATTAAAGACCTTTGTGTATCTTTAGTCCAATATCTAGCTAAAACAATCTTGATGTATGTGGTGGTCGCTGTCAGCTGATATCCCACCTAAATATGGAATGCTTTTGTCCAGATCTTGGGGTGCAAAACTCCAAGGGTCTTTGCAACTAGACATGTCCTATGCCACCATTTCAGTCTTCGGACAACCAAAGAGATTGTACCAGGAAACATTGATGAAATATGTGGTTAGCAATCAAGAGAAACCTCAAAACTTCCCCATCTATTCTATGCATTCCGATATGGATTCATTCATTTTATACAATGCTGAGATGTGTCCCAAAACTGATGTCAAACTCCTGAAAATAGCACAAACAAAAAGCATAAATGAACAATCTAGTGCCCAAGATCAAAAAATTCTTGATGTGATTGATACAACAAATGAACATGACATAGCATATGAGTTACAAAATCCAAATTTGCCCACTGAACAAGGTTCCAAAACTCCTAAGGCTAGTCACAACCAAGAAATCTTATGGTACTTAGAATTTGACGGGTCAGTGAACAAATTAGGAGCAGGGGCAGGGGTTTGGATACACAACATGCAAAATGACCATGCTCAAGGTCATGCATATAGGCTAAATTTCAGATGTACAAACAATATGTCCGAGTATGAAGCCCTTTTGTTAGGACTCAAACTGATTAGAGTCTAGGGGCAACCAAGATTTCAATTCTAGGGGACTCAGATTTGATTATACAACAGATGAAGGGAAGCTTTGTTACAAATGATCTTAGGCTAAGAGCTTATAGAGGTGCAGCCATTGAAATACTTAACACCTTCTCAGAATCGCAGCTCACCAAAATTCCAAGAAAGCACAATTTACATGCACATAGTTTGGCCACTTTCGCCAGCACTTGCAAGCTACCATTTGAGCCCAACCACCACTTCACTGTTGAAATCAAACACAGACCTGTTGTCCCAGATAATGTCAAAAATTGGCAGGTGTTTGAAAATGATACACAAATAAATAATTTCCTAACTTTGAAAGAGGAATTCTCAAGTATAAACATTGACACAAGCACCATTGATGATCAACAGAAAATAGACAAAATTGAGCAAAACATATCAGCTGAAACAACAAATTTGATTTTGCATCCAACAACCTTTGACTGTAAAAATTTACAATAGCTGAAACAAATGGACCTTGATGAGATAGGTGAGGGAGAATCCGAAGTAATTGAACTAAAGGATAATTTTCTGCCCACAGGTTTAACTCCTTTGGAGGATATATTTGATTCAAATGATATTCCAAGAAAGCCAAAAATGCAACCACTAAATGCAGAAATGGAGGACTGCAATATTGGAACCACAGAAAATCCCAAAATGGTAAAACTTTCCAAAGCATTACCTTCTGATCAAAAGCTGAAATACATTGATTTGTTTAAGCAGTTCCAAGATGTCTTTGCCTGGAGCTATGAGGACCTCAAGTCCTATGATACTTCTGTCATCCAACATACTATACCCTTGAAAGAGAATCAAAAACCTTTTAAACAAAATCTTAGAAGGGTGAATCCTGTCCTCCTTTCCTTGATTGAAAAGGAAGTTAAACGAATGTATGAAGCTGGAATAATTGCACCAATCAGGTTCTTAGAGTGGATTTCAAATCTAGTACCTACTAGGAAGAAAACGGGAGAGGAAGACTGTGTGTTGACTTAAGAAATTTGAATAAAGTCTCTCTCAAATACCACTACCCCTTACCTAAGATGGATCATATTTTATAGAGGGTAGTGGGAGCTTCTAGGATCTCACTGTTAGATGGATTCTCAGGATTCAATCAGATTTTGATCCACCTAGATGATCAAGATAAAACTGCCTTTACAACACCTTGGGGAACCTTCAAATATGTGAAAATGCCTTTTGGACTCAAAAATGCAGGGGCCACATTTCAATGGACATAGCCTTTGCAAAGGAGATCCATGATTTCTTAGTCATATACCTTGATGACCTCACTGCTTTTTCAAAATCAAACCAAGAACATTTAGAGCATCTGAGGCAAGTGTTCCTAATTTGCAAAAAATATGGCATATCATTGAACCCAAAGAAATCATTGTTTGGCCTAGAAGAACGCAAACTCCTAGGTCACATAATTTCAAAATATGGCATTAGAATTGACCCGGACAAAATACAAGCTATCCTCCAAGTGCCTCACCCAAGAAACATCAAAGAACTGCAAGCTTTTTTAGGAAAGATCAATTTCCTAAGGAGGTTTATTCCCAACTTGGTCGAACTGATAAGACTATTGAATAATATGCTGAAGAAAGATTCTAAAGTCAAATGGACAACAGAAGCTAAACAAGCCTTTGAGGAAATTAAAATGGCTTTGACTAAAACACCTATTCTAACAAGCCCCAAGTTTGATAGAGACTTCATGATATTTTCCTTTGCATCTTAGCATATTGTTGTTGTTGTCATATTGCAAAAGGATGACCAAGGGTGTGAGAAGCCCATTGATTTTTTCAGCAAAGTGCTTAGAGATGCCCCACTCAAATATCAGATCATGGGAAAACAAGCTTATGCCCTTGTAAAAGCCATCAAAGATTTCGGAGTTTATATCTTGTATTCCCATGTGATAGCCTATGTCCCTAATGCCGTGGTCAAAGAGATTCTAACTCAAGAAGGAATTGAGGGTAAAAGGGGCAAATTGATAGCTAACATTTTAGAATATGACATTGAAATTAAGCCAACCAAACTGATAAAAGGACAAGAACTAGCCAAGCTGATGACTGAAACCAATTTTCAAGCCCTTGACATAAATGAACTAGATAACGAACATGAGATGGCGACTCCACAGATCAATCAAGCCTTTTTAAAATCACCTTGGTATGCTGACATATGTTATATATTGTTAAACCTGCAAGCTCCTCCAGGGTTATCCAGGACTAAAAAGAGATTCTTGAAAATGAAAGCTTCAAAGTTTTGTATTATAGATAATGTGTTGTTTTGGAAAAACCATGAAGGTATTTCGCTTAATTGCCTAACACTGGATGAAACTGACAAAGTACTTAAAGAATTTCATGCAGGGGACTGTGGTGGACACTTGTATTGGAAATCAACAGCTGATAAAATCTTAAGGGCTGGATTTTATTGGCCCACCCTCTTTGCTGATGTAAAGAAATATGTAACTTCTTGCCACAAATGCCAAATTTTTTAAGGAAAGAAAAAGTTGCTCCCTTTGCCCCTCAAACCCATTTCAACTGAAATGCCATTTCAACAATGGGGTTTAGACTTCATAGGGGAAATACACCCTTGATCCTCTGGCCAGCATAAGTGGATTTTGACAGCCACAGACTATTTTACCAAGTGGATAGAGGCTATCCCTTGTAGGCCAGCCAATTACTCAATCATCATGCAATTCTTAGAAACCAACATCTTGTCTAGATTTGGCTGTCCTGAGAATATTATTACAGACAATGCTGCAGCCTTTAAATCCAAAAGAATGATCAATTTTTGTCATAAATACCACATTACCTTGGGCCACTCCACAGCGTATTACCCCCAAGGTAATGGCCTAGCTGAGTCATCCAATAAGAGCTTGATCAATATCATAAAGAAAGTACTGGAGGAAAACAAGAAAAAATGGCATAAAAAACTGGTGAATGCACTATGGGCAGATAGATTCACCACCAAAAGATCTATTGGAATAAGCCCATATGAATTGGTTTATGGCATGGAGGCAAGATTCCCTTCATCTTTGGGAATCCCAGTGATAAAGTTGCTGCAGGAAATACAAGCAGAACCTAATGATATTTAGAGGAGGATCAATCAAACAATTCACTTGCAGCAAAATAGAGAACAAGTGTATCAGAGAAGTCAGGTTCTACAAGAAAAACTGAAAAGGATGTTTGATAAAAGAACCAAAGTAGAGGATTTCTTTATTGGGGATAAAGTTTTAAAATGGGATTCTAGGAGGGTAGACAAAGGAAAGCATGGTAAATTTGATTTCCTTTGGAAAGGACCTTTTGTTATTCAGACTGTACAAGGAAACAACACCTATTTCCTGAAAAGATTGGATGGCACAGAGGCAGGTGATGGGCCAGTAAATGGTCGAATGTTGAAGCATTATTTTGATCAGGTTTTTGAAGAAATCAGCACTTTAGTTTGTACATAATAGTGTTTACTTTCTGCAATTCACTACAGCAATATGATAGGGAATGAGATGCAACAAATGTTGAGGGAAAGGCAAGGAATTCTACCCCCTTATGGTATTATACTTGGAGATTATCAGGAGAAGTTAAAAAGGAGACTTGGGGACTGAGAAAATGATGGGAAATATTCAGACAGAGTAACCTAAACAAAGCTGCAACTAAGTCAATGAATTCATGAGAGTCACACAAATTTTGTAGAGGTACTATTTTGTCTACAACAGAAGGAATTTTCAGATTACATCAAGAATTGAACATAAGGCCCTCTGACCTGCTGTTCTTGACTTTTCACCAGGAATAGCCATCCCCAAGTGGAGCCACTGTTAGGTTCCTATACCAATAGGTTTCATTTTTCATGATTGACTGTAGAAGGGCCAAATATGTTCATCCTTGCATGTTGCAACGGTTCCATATTTTGTAAACAAAGGAAGAAATTTGAAAAATGAAAAGAGGGTATGCCCTAGAAGAAAAATCAAAGGGCAAAAAGAATGGATTGGTCGGAAAAAATGATAAAAATGAACCCCAAACCAAAAGACCAAGAAAGTGTGCTAGTTTAAATGCCACTACTATTCCATGGTTGCAGGATTTCATTGTGTACAGGTGGTCGATTCTGCATACAGTTGTTGAATAGCCATACAGTTCAATCCTGGTTAGATCATCTTTGAAATTACTTGTCTTTAGAATAGAGAATAAAGTCTGTCCAAACAGTTCAAGCTTGGCAGATGAGTAAATAGGTAGAGAAACTAAGGAGCCCAACTGCTTAATCTAGGCCCTTGGAAGATATAAGGGTAGACTTAGATAGGAAGGCATTCAAAAGAAAAAAGAAAATCAGGGTTTGCTAGTCCAAATGCACCCAATTAAAAGGAAGAAAAAATGTTAGGTGTATTAGGCTGGGTAGGCAGTTTAAGGTTGCAGAAGCAAGTTTGTGGTCACTTTTTTGTCTTATCAAGAAACACTCATTGTATGAATGACACAAGTGCCATGGTAGTTGTTTAGTTGTAAAACGGTGGAAGCATGACTAACTTCCCCTTTCATTCCCCCATAAATCATTTACTAACATTCCCCTCAAGGACCTTGGGATCTGCCCAATAGTCCTATTTCACTTCATTTTATGATAAAGGCTAAGTTCAACTTTGAGTTTACTTAGTGAAGAGAAGCCACATTTCTTGTGTGAAAGATCTTACCATTTTACTTCATTTCCCTAAAAAACCTAAGTTATTATCTTATAAACTTAGAATTACCTATCCATACAATCATATTAACATTAACTTTATTATATAGCTCCTTTACCATTTACCCTACCCCTATTCTACAAAAAACTGTATAAAAAACCCAAAAATACATAATATTCCCACCCCTAGCAACTATAGCCTTATAACACACTTCCGGGAATTATTAGTCCATTTGGGACCTTAATAATTGCCCCCACGCATTCAAAACCTTGGGGTTTATTAAACATCCGGTTAAATAAACAACCGCGCTAAACCCTCCCACCTAAACCATGTGTTAACTCCCCGTGCGCATGTCTGTATTGGGATTAGTTTGACATTCGGTTAAACTAATAACCATAGCCGCCTGTACACACCACATAAAAAATCCATAACCAAAGTTTTATACCCCCCGAAACATTATTAAATGTTTAAATAATATGCGGGCCCACTTAAGGTAAACCCCCGCCAGTTGCATTACCTATCGACCGTCGGATCCCGCGCTGTAGATCTAACGATTGGCGGCGATATCGGAAGTCCCCAACTGCCAAACGTTAGCGTCTTGGGGATTGGCGGTATTTCTGTCATACCCCTGCCATGTGTCAGATTCCCGGCATGATCGGAGCCCCCTCCTCCAAAACCACCATGGGCCAAAGGCGGTGCGGGGAATACCGCTTACCACCCCGCCGCCTCCCCCCTGACGTCATACCCACATCACCTGCTGACGTTGCATCCACGTCGCCCACCACTGCTCCACACCAGTGCCATGTCATCTGCTGACATCACCACTGCACCATCGTGTCATCTGCCACATCATCCAACATGTCAGCTGCCACGTCATCCTCCATACCTGCTACACGACAAAAGTACATCATGATGACATCATCATAAAAAAGCGCCAAAAGCCCAAAAAGGCCCAATTTGTGTTAAAAGTCACGAAAATGACTCTTTTTGGTTATTTCTATTTGTTCGATAGTGGAGACTTCTGCATACGAATTATGACCAATTCGCCACCAACACTCCTTTCCGCCACCCAGGTGAGCTCACGCTACAAACTCAGCCTCCTCAGCTCAGTATTGTACCTGCAATTCGTACCAGTCGCCTGTAAAACAGGTGTCATTCAAACTGCCACAACAAGTCGGAGAAGGCACATCAACTGCTACAGCTTCACAAGCAGCCTAAGAAAGGACTACACCAGCAGCAGGTACAACAAAGGGCAAGGAGGTAGTATATACAGAGCAAGAAATAATGACAGACCAGCCAACTACCTCAAAGGAACAGAGTCAAGGGCAAGCCCCTCCACTGCAGACAGAGGCACCACAGATTCCAACATTGCAAACCCCTCTCAATGAGGAAAGAAGCAAGAAACGTGATAGGGAAGAGACCACACCTGCAAGTGGGTCAACACAGTAGCCAGAGGCCAAAAGGCAGAGAGTAGATCCTCAAATTGAAGAGGAAATTAGTGAAGGAGTCATAGAGAGTCCAAGGAGGGAGAGGGAAACTAGCCAGCAAACATCGACCAGCTCTCACAGACAAGAAACAGAGAGGCAACATGGTATGGAGGTATCTTCCTCAAGGTAGCAAAGTAAGCAACCACCAGGTATTAAAGGAACATTCATGGAAATTAAGACTCAAAATGAATTATTAAGAATACAATTGTATGATCAACTCCTCAAAACAACACCCTCCAAACAGAAAAGACTAATGGCAGCTTATGAATTTAAGGAGGAAAAGATGATCTTAAGTCATTTCAAGCCTAAAATTCAGCAACCACACACAGTTGCAGACTACATAAAGACCAATCTAGAAGTCCTCGCCAAAGACATACATCCAATGGACCAAATTGAGCTACACAAGCAAACAGGTGAAATGGTCTATGCTACATTGGCAGACAAGGCAATGCTGGCCCATCAATTAAAGGAGTCATTAAGAAACACATCTGCTCAATTGGATTTGGAAAGAATTTCTTCCTTGGCTAAAGACAATAGAATAAAGACCCTGGAGGAAATTATTGTTGAGCTAGGGCATGATCCTAAGGATGCCAAGGGCATCAAAGGCCTCATAAGGAAAAAGGAAGAAGATATTGCTGCACTTAGAAAGCAATTGAGGCTACCTGCAACCATGCACCCACAAACTACAGAACTTGCAGAAGAGAAGGCAGAAGGAGATACAATGGATTTGCTGATGAGGATGAATCAAAGAATAATTCAAATGGAGCAAGAATTGGAGAAAGCATTGCAAGGCAAGCAGGGAGAGTCGACCTCCCAGCCACCTGTAACAGCTCCAACAGTCCCCACTGCCCTTCCCACACATGCAGCAGCAATCCCTCCTATCACCCTAACATCAACAACAGGTACATCAACTACAGATGCTTCAGCAGCAGCAGCAACAAAAACACTAGAATCTAGCATGAGTATGGAAGAAATGATAAAAGCAGTAAAAGAGCTAGAAGTTCAGATGACAGAGCTGAAAGAGGCCAAAGAAAAGTTTGCCAAGCTGGAAGTAAGCTATGACAAGTCCAAGATAACAGTGGCTGAAAAAACAAGAGAAATAAAAGCCTTGGACAACAAAATAAAATCCTTGGAAAAATACCTTACTCTTCATAAAACTCTGGCTGAAATCAAGACAATTCTGTGGGCCAAAATTGGCCAATCTATTACTAACCAATGGCAATCAATTCAGACTATACATGAGCAAATAGAATTGATAGGGATTGCCCAATTTGAGACTCAAAAGGCCAGAGCATCATTGGGAAACATGCCTGAGCAGGCCAATAGAATGATTCAATTTTTGAATACTCATACCAGAGAGTAACTGGTAGCTTTAGATATCAGAAACAGGACAGACACCATTTTGATAGTGAAAAAGGTGTTGACCTTGAGGAATTTTATACAGACTTTAGAAAGAAAGTGCCAGGAAATGCGGGCAGAAATAAATACCTTCAAACTAAAGTTTGCAACATTGCAGAGCAAAGGGTTACCCAGTTTATTAACCAGTAGTGGAAGACTGCTAACACATGAACAATATGCCAATAGGGTAAACACCTATGTTTCTAATCAAATTACAGCTTCATTAAGCATGTCAGAAGACACAGGGCCTCCCTCTGGACGGAGTCTTTGTGAAAAATTAGAAAATCTATTATACATTGAACATGAGATAAATCACCTTTTTGAGGTCCAGCCCAAATTCTATAGATATACTGAAGTTGATGAAACACTAATAAAAATACAAAGACATCAGTTTCCAACAGAAGAATGGTGGCAGGGAATGTTGGAGGTTTTACCGAGGTAATTTTGGTTCTTTTTCCTTTTTTGATCAGCTACAGGTCAGCAAATTCATATACACAAGCCACCTGTCAAAGAATGGAGATCGCAGAAAGAGGAAGTCAGATTGTGACTGCAGCTCATTAATGCAAAACCAAGCACCGATGACAAGGCCAGGACAGCAACACAGCTAAACAGCAAGGCAGCAAACACAGGAACGCAGAATAAAGACGCAGCTACCAGCTGACTCACTCAGTCCAAAAGTCAAAAATATCTGACAAATTAAACAGCCAGCACACCAACATTTACTGCAGCATTCATTTCTCTCATTTACTTCTTCTGAAGAGTTGGTGAAGAAAGATATTGCTTGAGAACTTATCCACATGATATTTTGTATCTCCTTTTTGTATAAATACCTCCCCATAAGATGTATTTGGGGTTGGTGATTTACTCTCTGGACTGCGCTGCAACTCTGAGACTCATTAATACAAATGGCTATTGAATTTCATTGCTGCTAGACCGTCTGAATGTGGATTTGATGTTCTGGGAACAGCTACAGAATTCCTGTGTCTTTCTAGGGATCAATAAGTTGCTCTAACCGGCGTTTATGTTTTCTATGTTTGCAAATTTCATATATGTTTCATAGTCTTAGTAACAGAGAAAAAGAATAGCCCAGAATTTGTTTAAATACACTCTGTGTTCAATCTCTGCTAGTAATTATGTTTTCTTCAGAATTGGTCATAAACATGAATTCTTAGCTGCCCCTGTTTCCACTGATTCTTTTACTTTGAATATTGCCTAGGAATTCTTTACTGCTCCTTGATAATATCCATGCACCTTCCCTCTGCCAGCATAATGAAGGATTCTTGACTGCCCTTCATCCATTGGCTTACATTCCATTAACTTCCAGATCTTAAAATTGTTCCAAGACTTATTATCTTGCTCTGTAGCATTGCCCTTTACCAAAGAGAACACTCTCAGCAGTTCGTCCTCATTGACCCCATTTGCCCAATGGTATAAACTGTTTTAGACTTGCATCCCAACTCTATTTAAGATCACCATCCAACAAATTTAAAATCAAACTCTGTGCATCACAACTAGCCTAAAATACTTCAAAGCAAAGATAAATTACAAAGAGAGAGCCCTCTCTGGTTGCAAGTTGGCTAGAATCTGCAGCTAAAAGACTGGTTAGTGGTTACCTCGGCCGTATTCCCTTCTGGAGGCAGGGAACAACTTGAGTGATAAAAGGGGCCAATGTTGAAATTTGCTTAGCTTGTACTTGTATGCCCTAAAATTTGACATGTTTATAGTAGATGCATGTGTTGATGGTATGGGAGGGTTCAAAGACTAAAATATGGATGACACAAAGAACTCAAAAAAATTATAAGATAAATGTTGAGGAGAAGAAATTATTGATTATTTTTTACTGTCCTTATCATCTTATGTATTTAGTAGCCTCATAGAGGGTTAGGCACTCAGTTGGTCGAGAACCCATCATCAAAGAACCTTAAATTTCTATTGATAGGCCACAAATTTAATTATCTCGACACTCTTAGTGTTAGGTAAATGTTCGATTCATTTAACATTTAGAAATTAATGTAAATTATTCTTTAATTAATTGACCCCACGCAAAGTCGGGGGTTGCGAATGGGGCCGAAGTTGTTTTTTTTTTTAATTTTGTGCTTGTATGCATTGAAATTTTACATGGATACAGTAGATGCATGTGGTGATGGTATGTTAGGGTTCCAAGAATCAAGACTAACATAAGGAATTCGACAAAATTATAACATAAATGTCAAGGAGATGAAATTTCTGATTATTTTTTTATTGTCCTTATCATCCTATATATTTACTAGTCCCTTCGAGGGTTAGGCACACAATTGGTCGAGTACCCATCATTAAAGCACCTTAATTTTCTATTTAGAGGTCAAGGGTTCATTTATCTTGGCACTGTCGGTGTCAGGGAAACATTCAATTGACTTAACATTTTGAAATAAGTGGAGATTATACCATAATTAATTGACTCTGCACAGAGCCAAGGGTTGTGAATGAGGCCAACATTGAAATTTTTTCAGTTTGTGCTTATATGCATTGAAATTTAACATGCTTATAATAAATGCATGTGTTGATGATATGAGAGCATTTTAAGACTCAAATATGATTCACAAAAAGAATTAGACAAAATTATAACATAAATGTCAAGGAGAAGAAATTATTGTTAATTTTTACTGTCCTTATCAACCTATGTATTTACTAGCCTCGTCAAAGGTTAGCCACTCAGTTGGCTGAGTACCCATCGTCAAAGCACCTTAATTTGCTATTGCAGAGAGGTCATGGGCTTAATTCTCTCAATGATATCAGGGTCAGGTAAACGCTTAATTCAATTAACATTTAGTAATAAGTAGACATTATGCTTGAATTAATTGTCACCATAGAGAGCTAGGGGTTGTGAATGGGGCTGTGAATTGGACCAAAATTGAAATTTTCCAGTTTGTGTTTATATGCACTAAAATTTGACATGGTTATAGTAGATGCATGCGTTGATGATATAGGAGGGTTCCAAGACTCAAATATGACTGACATAAAGAATTCAACAACATTATGACATAAATGTCGAGGAGATGAAATTATTTATTATTTATTATTTTCCTTGTCATTTGATCTAAATTGGATATTGTTTTTCATCCATCTCGATGCATTTGGAGTGGAAAAAGTGGAGGAATAAGCTCATGAGGCCATTTTTACTGGAGGGACCCAGTCTGGCAAAACAAGATCTGAAACCTTCTAGGAGCATTTTGAGGCATCAAACAATGTTTTTTGGGGGGTGAAAGATTGCCCCCTTTCATTCTATCCTACACATAGAAATCTTTCCAACGACATAAGAATCACATTAATCGGAGCTCGTATGCAAATATTATGCTGCACAAAAGTTGACCTTCCTGTTTTCACACCTATAGTTCGAGAGGATGTTGCGCCAGCCCCAATTATTCATGGAAAAGGGGCTAGACACGTGTTTGTGATGTAAAAGACTCTAGAAGAGTCTATTTTGTAACTCTATTTAATATTTGATGTAGTCAAACTTAACTACTAGTAGGCTATCGGGTTGTGTTATAACTAGGCCACTGTGAAGAAGAGGCATTCCATTATTTCGAGAGAATTTTGTTCCATAGTCGAGAAAATATAGCCAGGAGAGATAGGGGGTAGAGCACACAGAGAGTATATGTGCACTGTAGTAGCCCATGGGCCACATACATTACTTCTTTGTATCTGTATCCATATTTCCATGTAGAGAAAGAGAGAAAAGTGGCCCCACCTTCTAGCTAGGTTTTCTCCTGAAAGGGTTTCCTAGAGAGCATATCTTGTGTATTATGTGTGTGTGAGCTAATTTTGTTGTTCTCTACTTTTTTTTATTGATTTACTTTTATAGGCATCCACTAATTACAATTAATTTTACAGATCTATATATTAAATAAAGTTGCAACAGTGTAGAATCTCAGATTTTTAATATAATATTATCAGATATGTTGTGATGAACTATCTAGTGGAATATCCATGGAAATTTACGGATCATTTGGTATCAAAGAAAGTTTCTTTGGGTACTTTTTGGAGATTGCAGGGATCTAGATTGGCGAGGCCAAAAATCACAAAAACCTAATCATGGGCGACGAATCTATAAACGAACCTCATGATCCTACAGAAGTGAGGATTTCACAGCTCGAAGAATAAGTCATGGATATAAACCATAATGTAAACCTCCTAATGGTGGCCCTAAGCAATAATCTGGGGATATTTGGAGAAGAAAGGGGTTCGAATCCAGAGGAGAAATCAGAAGGGGGATCGGAAGATTGGGATGATGCAAATAACCAGTCGAAGAAAGAACCCGGAAAAGATCAACCTAGTTCAAGCGTCGTGAACCAATCCCTATTTAAAGTGGAAGAAAAAGTTGATATCAAGCCATACCATGGTGAGATCGATGCTCTGAAGCTGAACCACTGGTTGAAACAACTAGAAGTTTATTTCAGTGTCCATCAGATCGAGGAAGGGTAGAAGATCTCATTCACGTGGTGAAAATTGGAGGTCCATGCACTAACTTAGGTGGGAGAGCCACACGGAAACCTTGATGTTGGAGGGAGAACCTCTGGTGACTAAGTGGGAGGATTTAAAAACCCTCATTAAGTTATAATTTTATCCCATTGGATACGTGGAAGACCAGTGGATCTGGTGGAATTAATTTAGGAAACATCCAGGTCAAAGCCTGTAGGAGTACACCATAGAATTAAAAAAGATAGCTATATTATTGAGTATCTCTCCAAAGAACCCAGATGTACTCCTCAAGTATTTGTGGGGTCTACACCACCATCTGCATGAGAAAGTGATTTTTTACAAGTCCAAAATGGTGGATGAAGCTTGTGTACAGGCACAATACTTAGGGAACATAGGCCTGAAAAGAGCACAATCAAGTGGATCGAAGCAAAAGGAGAAACAAGACGCTTCTAAGGACGGGAAGAAGAAGTAAAAAGGGGGAAAAGTTAAAAATATGACAACCACAACACACTCGTGCAAATATCCTAGCAACCACTGCAACCATTGCAACATTGATGGCTATACGAAGGAGAAGTGTTGGAAATTGCGTCCAGAGCTGAAACCAAAGAACAAGAAGAAAGATAATAAGAAGAAGAATATCATGGCCATTGATTTGAGCAACCAAGCTAAAAACATCTCAAACGTGGATGAGAAGATCTTTTGTATGTTAGTGTAGAAGGAGGTAAATTTGAGTAGCCTTTAGCAACATGAAGAGAAAGAAATGACCAAACTCTTCCATGTAAAGGTACAGGTCAAGAAGACGAATATTGATGCTTTGTTCGACTCATGATCGCAGGAAAATCTCATTGCAGTAGAACTGGTCAAGAAGCTGGGGCTGGAAGTTTGTGATCATACAAACCCATATCCATTGGGATGGGTACATAAGGATGCAAATCTGAAGGTAACAAAACATTGTAAAATTAGATTTTCTATCAATTCTGATTTTATTGACGAAGTAGATTTGGATGTGGTCCCCATTGATGTATGTGGAGTCGTGTTTGGGAGTCCATACATGTATATGCCTGATGCAATATTCATGAGGAGAGATAACTAGTACCGGCTCATCAAGGATGGAAAAGCATTCATCATCAACGCGTACAAAGGTAAGTCGACAATTGCACTAGTAAGTGCCAACCAAGCCAAGAAATTGATCAGTTCCAGCAAGAAGTATGTTTTATTGTTTTTAATGGAAAATCAATTTGTAGAGGAGTCAATAAGAAGCAAGAAATCCCTAGAGGGGTGTAGTAGGAAACAAAAACAACAATTGGAGGAGTTATTACAGGCATACAAGGACATGTTCCGAGATCCTAAAGGGCTAGCCCTTAAGAGAGAAGTGGAGCACGAGATACAATTATTACTAGACTCCCTGTTGCCAAATATTGGGTTGTATAGGCAATCTATTATAGAAGCAAGTGAGGTGAAGAAACAGGTGTGGAAGCTACCAGAACAGGGTGTCATTCGATCGAGTACAACACCATGTGGGCCACCCATCATCATTGTGCCAAAGAAGGATGGGACTTGCTGGATGTGTATAGATTACAGGGTGTTGAATAAAATCATGCTCAAGAATAGATACACCCCAGCCCAGGATAGACAATTTGCTAGATCAATTGCAGCAAGAAAAGTATTTCACCAAGCTGGACTTGAAGTCTAGATATCACCAGGTTCAATTCAAAGAAGAAGATACATGGAAGACTACCTTCAAAACCAGGCAGGGTTTCTATGAATGGTTTGTTATGCCATTTGGCCTATGTAATGCACCAACTACATTTATGAGATTAATGAATGATGTCATACGCCCTTTTATAGATTCACTTGTTATTGTTTATTTGGATGATATATTGGGATATAGTGCTACCTGGGAGGAACATATTTCACATTTGACACAGGTGTTGGAAACATTGAAGAAGCACCAGCTGCTAGCAAATCTCAAGAAGTGTGAGTTTGCGCAACAGTCCTTGGTGTATTTGGGATATGTGTTTGTGGAGGAGAATTGAAGATCGATCCTTCCAAGATGGAGGACATCATGAAATGGTCAGTGCCTACTAATGTTACCGAGCTTAGGAGTTTCATTGGAGCATCACAATACCTGAGGAAATTGATAGCCTCATTTTTAGCAGTAGCAACATTTCTCCATGCCATAACAGCAAGTGGCAAGAGTTTCAAGTGGGGAGAAGGGAAGGAGAAGGATTTCGATGAGTTAAAGAAGAAGATTAGTGAAGCGCCAATTATGGCATTACCAAACTTGCAATTACCCTTTGAAGTGGAGATAGATGTGAGTGATTATGCTATGGGTGTTGTCTTGATGAAGGAGGAAGGCCCATTTGCTACCATTCTGAAGTATTTTGTGGGGCAGTTCTTAACTACCCTACCTACGATAAGGAGATCTATGCCATGTTACAATCTGTGAAGAAGTGAAAGCACTATTTGATGGGAAAGGAGACAATAATCCACATGGATCACCAGCTATTACAGTATCTGTAGGCCCAGAATGAGCTACAACATAGTAGGCATTACAAGTGGATGGGGTTTTTACAACAGTTTCATTTGGTGACCAAGTATAAGAAGGGAAACACAAACAAGTTGGATGATATGC
The DNA here is from genome assembly GCA_031772625.1 of Pinus tabuliformis. Classification (NCBI taxonomy): domain Eukaryota; kingdom Viridiplantae; phylum Streptophyta; class Pinopsida; order Pinales; family Pinaceae; genus Pinus; species Pinus tabuliformis. The sequence continues at coordinate 275,994,947 of CM062809.1, read as the reverse complement.
TTTCAAGACCACTCACATAAAATATTATAGCTTTGGGGACTCTTATACACATGTAGCCATTCACCCATGATGCATACATAGAGGCATATTCAGAAGATGAGGACTTCAAGGAGGTGTATAAGTAGTTGCAGAGTCAGAGTCATGTACATGATGGTGACATCATCATTGACTACAATCTCTAGGATGGGTTACTCTACAGGTTAGAGAAGTTATGTGTTCCTAAATGTAAGCGTTTTTAGTTGATTAGAGAGGCTCACAGCTCCAAGGTTGCAAGGCACTTTGGCGTAGGGAAGACCATGGCTAACTTGCAGAGGTATGTGTATTGGCCCAAGATGCAAGAACAAGTAGCTAGGTTCATAAGAGGATGCATGATTTGTTGTACCAGGAATCCTAGCAATAGGAAACTGGGTCTGTATCATCCCTTACCTATACCTACTCATCCTCGGGAAATAATTTTCATGGAATTTGAGCGATGTTTACCGAAAACTAGGAAGGGACATGACTACATATTCATGGTAGTTGACAAGTTCAGTAAGATGTGTGTTTTGATGCCATGTAAAAGACCATCAGTGGAAAAGAAGCAAAAAACTTGTTCTTTGGATAGGTTTGGGTACACTTTGGGATACCAAGGAGCATCATTCCAGACAGGGATAAAAGATTTCTCAGTGCATTCTAGACTACATTGTGGGAGAATATGGACATGAAGTTGAAGAGATCTACAACATTCCATCCACAGACAAGTGGGTAGACAAAAGTAGTAAACATGACTTTGGTGCAGCTTTCAATGGGTTACAACTAGAAGCATTCGAAGACCTAGGATGAAAATATGGTATATATACAACATTCTTATAACATAGCGGTCTACACTTCTACAAGTAAGTCCCCATTTGAAACTTGTTTTGGATATTTGTCACCTTCACCTTTGGAGATTGCATATGGGCACCAAGGAGGAGTGAAGGGAGACATTATAGGAGATTCTTTGAGGGCTGAAAAAATTATAGAAAAGATAAGCCAGATCCATCTATGGGTACTAGAAACATTGCAGAAGTCGCAGGTGAAGTATAAGGCCAAGCATGATCAACACGGTATAGAGAAATCATTCAAGCTGGGAGAAAGAGTATGGCTACAGTTGAACAAGTAGAGGCTACAGGGGCCTGGTAATAAAATCAAGGCACTAAGGTATTGTCCCTTTGAGATACTAGAAAAGGTGGGTGATAATTCCTATCAACTCAATTTAACACCATATATGCACATTTACTCAGCTACAAATGAGTAAAATTTGAAACTCTACGAGCCTTCCATGTTAGATCAGGAAGAGGAACAGGTCATACATTCTGTCAAGGATTTGGCAACAAACACTTAGGTAGATTTAAAAGAAGATATATTTTTCAAAAGAGATATGGAACTACAAGGCAAGGGAAACAAGACCTTTGGAAAATTGGGTTGAAGGGACAACTTCCAGGCAAAGCTAAATGGTACACTAGAGAGAAGGTGCAGGACAAATTTCCTCACCTCATTTAGTAAAATATTTTTGGGGCAAAAAGGCTTATAAAATGGTGAGGTGTGATCCTAGTTGGATCATTATATTTTTTTTCATCCTACTCATTTCATTTTGAGTGGAAAAAGTGGAGGAATCAACTCACAGGACCATTTTTACTAGCGGGGCCCAGTTTGGCAAAACAGGGTTTGAAACATTCTAGGAGCGTTTTGAGGCATCAAATGGTGTTTTTTGGGGGTAAAACATTTATGATTAAGTGTGGATCCTTTTCATGATATTCTACACATAAAGAGATTTCCAACGGTGTAATAATCACATTAATCAGAGCTCGTATGAAAAAATTATGCCACTCAGAAGTTGACCTTCCTGTTTTGAAACCTATAGTTCAGGAGGATGTCGCGTTGGCCACCATTATTCATGGAAAAAGGGCCTAGAAACATGTTTGCAATGTAAAAGACTCTAGAAGAGTCTATTTTGTAACTCTAGTTAAGAGTTGATGTAGTCAAACTTAACCACTAGTAGGCTATCGGGTTGTGTTATAGTCGGGCAATAGGAGAAAGAGGCATTCCATTCTTTCGAGAGCATTTTTTTTCCATATTCAAGCAAAGATAGCCAGGAGAGATAGGAGGTAGATCACACAGAGAGGATCTGTGCACTATAGTAGCCCATGGGCCACATACATTACTTCTTTGTATCTACAGCCATATTTCCAGATAGAGAAAGAGAGAGAAGTGGCCTCACCTTCCATCTGGGTTTTCTCCCGAAAGGGTTTCCGAGATAACATATCTTGTGTATTGTGTGTGTGTGAGATTATTTTGTCATTCTATACTTTTATGCTTGATTTATTTTTATAGGAATCCACTAATTACAGTTAATTTTACAGATCTATATATTAAATAAAACTGTAATAGTGTAGAATCTCATATTTTTATATAATATTATCAGATCTGTTGTGACGACTATCAAGTGGAATATCCACAGAAGTTTACAGATCATTTGGTATCAAAGAAGGTTTCTTTGGGTATTGTTGTAGAGGCTACAACCACCCTCCAAAATTTTTCCTTAGCTTCGTTTTGGAGCCTCCCTACCAACCTTTCAAAGTAGCATGTCTTTCTTCGTCAAGTACACAAGATTCAATGTTTTTCTTGTAGAAAGGAAGCCTATCCATTAGAGCTTGATGCATCCCCCTCATAGGCTATTTGCCCAGACTTGGTCCAGCTATAGGCTGAGCAGATCCCTCAAGAAATTGTGCAATTCTGGAGGGTAACCAGCCTTCCCTCCAGAAATTGTGCAATTCAATATGGCAGTCTGCTAGGCTCCAGAATTACGCAATTCTTCCAGTCATGCTTCATCCAGAAAATTGTGCAATTCCACCCAGCAGGGCTGCTCAACCCAAGAATTGTGCAGTCCTGGGTAGCATTCAACTTCTCTACCCAGACATTGCACAAATCGCATGGGCAGCCAACCCAGCTCCCTTCCAGAAATGCGCATTTTCTCCTAGGAGTTGAGCTGTCTTTTGCATGTGCAGTTGAGTTGACAGTTCCCTCTAGGACCAAGAAAAACTGATTTGCATGCATGGGCTACTTCTCCCAAGGAAGCATGCAAAGGCATCCCTTGATTCAAGGATCTATGTTTAGCATCTGGAGGTTGCATGCAAGGATCATTTTGGAAACCTCCCATAAAGTGTCACTCTTCCTAGATTTGTGGCATGCATGTCAACTCTTCGATTTTATCAAAACTCATGAACCAGACACTACAGAGCTCATTCCTCACATCAGCCTTGTAGTTCTAACATCCCACATTGCATATAGGAGCCGCCGACACATTAAACTCACATTTTTTTGGGTAAGCCCACTTTTCATATCTTGTGTTGCATTTCTGGTGCTTTTTGTGTTTCACTTTGTATGAATGATGTCTGCTTGATTTCAGTGAGTGCTTGCTATTGTTTTGACACATACTAGCTTGTACTAGCACCATTTCATTTTTCATTAACGTCTCACTGTTGTCGCATGCATGAAACTATTTTTCACAAACGATCATTGATTCAGCTACTAGCCTCACCCACATGCATGTTGTTCCATTTTCTGAATATTTCATTCACTTTTTGCATGCATGATTATTCACTTATGCTTACACTTGGTTTCACCATGCATTCACATTCACATTCGCTTTCAATTGCCCGATGGTGGGTCTGGGCAGCCTTGGCCCAAACTTTGCCTCACTAAGATAGAATTGCACAATCCTGAGAGGGAAGGCTCTGTCTTCCTCTCATGAAATGTGCATTTTTGCCTAGTGACTATCCTTTAGTCTTGCATTGTGCAATTCTGAGGGATAGTGACTGCTAGCCCAAAAAATTGCGTAATGTAGTCACTAAGCCTGCAACCATTGCTAGTTGAGATTGTGTATTGCATAATTCCAGTAGTCAATAGCCAAGATGGACTATGCATTTCTCAGTTCCAGTAGTCAGTCAACCTCCTCACAGACCGGACTATGCCTTGCACAGTCTTGGGAGTCAGTCTCCCGACCTCTTGGCTGAAATTGTGCAACCTTCATGATCAGTCACACAGGTATGTTGCAAGCCAGTTCTCAAGTTCATTTTGGTTTTCGATTGAGAGATTGCTTTCCATGAGTGTTTCCATGACTCCAGGTATCACAGGTGTTCATTTGCATCTTAGTAGTATAGTTACAATGGTTTCCAAGAGAGCAGATTTGAAGACACCATTCAGAGCACACTTGGGAATGCAGTGAATCAAGTGTCTATGGACTTGCCTACCCATGAAGACATTAAGTTGTTCTTAGACAAGGACATCAAGATATGGCTGCAACAACATCAAAACAAGTAGCACCATGAACAATAGTTGAAGGTAGCATACCAGATGCAACAAACAAAAGATGAAGGTTGTTGACAACACAAAGGTGAAACAAAGTTGCAAGCTCAAGCATATGCACTTGTGAGGAAAGAAAATTTGGAGACTCAAGCTATGAGGTGACGACATGACATGAAGATCGCGTGAAGATAGAGAATGGAATAGAGAAGTAGTTTCATGTGCTAAAAAGGAAACTCAAGGAAGAACAGGAGCTGCATAGACGAGAGAATGCGTTACAACAGGAACAAGTACAACAATAGGTGCAACATGCATTCACAGATGAAATTATGCCTGTACAAGTTATAGATCCATCCTAGCAGTTGGCACGGAGTAGACATGGCGAGAATTGTTGTTGATCACATGTAAGGGAATTCAGTAGCGTGCATGTCATTATGTGCACACATACGATCCCGCCAATTTAGCATACTCATCGAGTCAAAGACATCAAGCAATTCTAATTGAAGCTGAACATGTAGTTGAAAGTTGATGCGCATGACCACCAGCACACACTAGAAGATTAGCACAGACATTATGCATCAATGTGTTTTTGGTTCATCCACACCCAAGAAGACCATGAACATGCTAGCAGATGAGTTGGATGGAAGAGCCACACCAATGCACCGAGATTCATAGAGGCAAGAGTTCACTTCAGCGAAATGTCACCATGGAGCGCATGCACACCCTCATGCATGACCAAGCTTGGCATCAGCTCACCACCTTCACCATCACAAGAATGTAAAAGAGTTGGTCTCATCACAATGGACTGAGTGTCAGTGATGTCTTGCATGGCTTGCTCAAGTTATTTTGTTTGACATGGGCACATGTGCATTGTAATGTAACGTCTTGTCAAGTGTAAGTTCAAGTGTCGATAGTTGGATGTAACATTCATAGAGTAGATGAAGAGTCATAAGGGTAGATGAACTGTCACAAAGGGGAATGTCAAGGGTCACCCCACCCTTTGCTATAAATAGAACCTCATAACTCATTGTAAAGGCTTTTGGTCAGTCAAGCTTCAATAAGAGTATCTTAGAGAAAGCTTGGACAATATTGTAATGAACCTTGGATTCTCCACTACGCAGGTCTAGTACATCTCTTTGGAGGAGTAGGTGGTTGTGGCTATAACATTCCGCTATCAGAACTAGTGGTTGGACATGGATGTATTGTGTGACTGGAACTTACACTTCTTAATATAATAGAGAAAACACGTTTCATGCATAGGTTGTATTGTATTCTATGTTATTTGGTTTACTCTAAATGATGTATGTATTTGTTTTCTTGCGTATGCATGTATGGAATATTCTGTATAAGTATGTATGAATCTTTCTTAAATGTGTTGTTAGTCTAACCATCAGTTTGGATTTCTCGCTAACTTGCTTTTCAGCTTGTGATGCATCTTTGTTTGTGTGCTCCCTTCGAAGTCATGTACTATTACAAGTTTCCAAGGGGTTCACTCATCAAACTCTCTGTGTGTTAGAACCATTCATGCACCTTCCTTGTCTTACTGCAGTTGTCACACCCTTGCTACCAACAGAGTTATCTTACTTGCCTATGTGTGAAATCACAGTCAAGGCATTACCATATGACCCACTCCTGAGACTCCTACACCAAATGGTATGAGGTCTAATTGGGACTTCTTACCAGGAAGATCCCCTGACATGTTGGCGGGTCCAGCACCGTCAACATTTCTGGCTCTAGTAGGAGGGCCAGATGACAAGTTGTGTGCTCTCATCCTATTTTGAACCTTTTCATATCTATCATGGATTCTTGCACTCTTCTCACTCCACGATGTTTTTTGAATCACGAAGATGTCACCATCATGAGGGAGTTCTTTGATCTCTTTTCCACTTGCACGTATGATGGTGAAGGCGAAGTGCTCTGACCTAATTTCTTACATGAATTTCTTTCCATGGTTCATGAGGAAGATAGATGTTCTGACCAACATGCTAGTTTATTGCTTGCATACAAACTTTGCGAATCTCCACATCGGTGGTTGTGCAACCTATTGGCTGACAAAATGCACTCACTTGAGAACTTTTGTGATCTCATTGAAGACACTTTCTATCATTTTATCCAGACCATCTTGACCAAATTTTTTTACAACAATAGAAGGCTCCACATGAATCGACTATGGATTTTTAGCAACGCTTCTGTGATTTGTAGTTTCAAGCTCCGAAGAAGCAGATGAAATTTTTCTATCTTTGGGACTGATTCGAGTACTACGTTAAGAAATATTCTCATCCCAAGAAGAAGTTTGAAATCAAGCCTCGCTCAATATTGTTTAGTGATGAAGCTATGCAATCTCATATGGATGCAGTCACTATCACAAGTGACTCTCCGCCATCCCCTCATCAAACAACTCCACCACTATAGAATGATGTTGAGGATCATTCTCACACACCAGTTCAACTATCACATCCTCCCAACATTACTTCACTTAATTTTCACACAGATTTGGTTGTGAGTCCATCAAGTTTTCATATGAATTTTGTTCGACAACCTCCGTCTTCGCACTTGGTTGTCCCTCCAGATGATACTGTCTTGTGTTCTTCCATTCTGGACACTACACTTGTTGTGAACGAGGAACAAGGCACTGATAGAGTTGGTGTTGCACAATGACCATGCACTGTCATTCATGAATACTATGAGTGGGAGCTTGAGAATAAACACTCAGAGAAAGATGACTCCCTTCTGTCAGAGCCCCCTCCATTCCTTCCTGACATCTTTGGTGAACTTTCCATCCATGATTTCACATGTGTATCTTCATCCACAGATGCACCCATCGTTGATCACTTGCAGGACACACCGAATGTCAGTCCATCATCCAACAACGGAGATGATAAGTTATTTATTGAAAACCCACTTGAACTTTCATCTTCCTTTTCTGGAAACACGGAGGATGAATTTGTTTGCTTCTCATCTACCCATTTGTTTAATTCATCAGATCATGAGGATGTCGATGAAATCATTGATTTTTCTGATCGTGGCTGTCGTGATCCATTTACTTCCATATTCAATCGTTAACATGATTCTATCACGATTGATTTTTTGAATCCACTGGTCTATGATGATCTATCTGATGATGAAGTTGAAACACTCCAAGTTTTCGAGGAACTTCAGCCCAAGTTGATGGTTATGTCAGGCCCTCGCTGTCTAGAGGTCAGTTTCACTTTCGATAAGGAAATTGTTCAATCACCCAAGGCTCCTCATCACTCATATGTATGAATTGAAGATCAATCTCACACACATATCATGCTTCCTCCACTCGAACTGCACGATCCCATCGCTCATGCATTGGAGGAATCTTACATTGCAAGCACACGTGCATGATGCAAGTTGTCTTTGTTTCTTTCGTTTGCTTGCATGTCACAGTCAAGAGTGTGCATATGCTTCAAAGTTGCATGCAGTGTCGCACAACACCATGGTAATTCCATGGACTTCTCATCCTACACTTGCACTCTCTTATGTCATGTGGGAATTTTTAAACAGGAAGTGTGATTGTCTTCATTGTTATATCTTTCTTGCCTGCTAGTTCACACAACTGGGTTGCTTGTGGACCAAGCCTTCACCAACATGGGTCAACCAACGTGCCGGTGGCTACATTGGAAATATCACTTACATGATCAGGTCCATGCAACTTTAGTTTAGGAGTAGGAGTAGTGTTTTATTTCTGTCAGTTTTCTTACATGTTTGTTTGCTTACTTGCTTTGTTTGTTTGTTTGTTTACTTGCTTGTTTTATTACTAGATTTGCTTTCGATTTTGCTTCTGCTCTTTCTTTTCTTTGTTATTTGTTTATTTTCTTGTTTTTCTCATAGGTTAGTTTCGCATGAAACCATGTATGACTCTTGAAACAAGCCAGGTAAAGTACAAGAGGCCTTTTCCAGCTATCACTACTTGGTTATCTGTCATCTTTCCTCTGTATGAAGAAATTGTTACTTTTAGTCCATGATATGTCGATGGAAAATATGTACTGTTCGAAGTGAACCTTGGTGAACACACAACGCTTGCATGCTAGCTAGTGTCACATCCTTTAGTGGGTTTTTTTTGGTTAACCCTTTTAAGCTCAGTCAAGTAGAGTAAGGCAAGGGGGAAAACCTTAACAGGCACGTCATATGTGCAATAAACTACTTCTATGCAGGAACAACCTCTTATGCTAGCAATAAGTTTGGATCCCTATTCCACCCCTCAAATGAATAAGTGCTATGCACAATTGTGAAAATGAAAAAAAAAATGAAAAGTGAAAATTTCAAAAAATGAAAAATGAATAAGGCGAAAGAAGAGAAAGGCTTCCAGCACAAAGAGGTGATGCAAGTAACTTCGCTGGGGTACTGACTAGGCTTGATGGCAATGGAGCCATGCTTGTGTTCATATGTGACTTCGTCAGGGTACTGTCTAGGCATGCTAGCAGTGGAGCAACACTAGAGATGAAACTAAGACTCTAATAACCATACTACTTGTGCACCAATATACCTCTCAACCCCAATTGAAACAACTGTGTTGCCTTGGCTTGGAATGTGTGTCAATCGACCAAGATATTGGCATATGCTACATATTACAATCAGGCTAGTGTGAAACCAAGACCAACTAGGAACTCAACAATACTTTCGGAGGTGTTAGACTTGTTTTTTACGAATAAGGTCCATTCAAAGAACTAAATTTCTACCAGTGTGTCACCAAGTGTTGTAGCTCTACAACCACTGTCCAAATTTTTTCCTTAGCTTCGTTTTGGAGCCTCCCTACCAACTTTTCACAACAACATGTCTTGCTTCGTCATGTATAGAAGCTTAAGTGTTATTCTTCCAGAAAGGCAACCTATCTATCAGATCTTGATGCATCTGCCTCATAGGTTGTTTATCTAGACTTGGTCTAGCTGCAGGCTCAGAAGCTCCCTCAAGAAATTATGCAATTTTGGAGGGAAACTAGCCTTCCCTACAGAAATTATGCAATTCAGTCTGGTAGCCTGTTGGGCTCCAGAATTGCGTAATTCTGCCAGTTAGGCTTCATCTATAAAATTGCCCAATTCCTCCCAGTAGGGCTACTCAGCCCAGGAATTGCGCAGTCCTAGGTAGTAGTCAGCTTCTCTACCCAGAAATTACGCAAATCTCCTGGGAAGCCAGCCCAACTCCCTTCCAGAAATGTGCATTTTCTCATAGGGGTTGAGCGGCCTCTTGCAGGTGTAGTTGAGTTGACTGGTTCCCTTCGGACCGAGAAAAACCGATTTGCATGCATGGGATGCTTCTCCCAAGGTAGCATTAAAAGGCATCCCTTGATTCAGGGATCTACTTTTAGCAGCTGGAGCTTTCATGCAAGGACCATTTAGAAACCTCCCACCAAGTGTCGCTCTTCCTAGATTTTTGGCATGCGCATCACATCTTCAATTTTATCAAAACTCATGAACTAGATGCTGCAGAGCTCACTCCTCACATCAACCTTGTAGCTCTAACATCCCACATCGCATCTAGGAGTCGTCAACACATTCAACTCAATTATTTTGGGGTAGGCCTGCCTTCCATGTCTTGTGTTGCATTTCTGGCGCTTTTTGTGTTTTTCTTCGTATGAATGTTGTCTGCTTGATTTCAGTGAGCGCTTGCCATCATTTTGAAACATACTAGCTTGTACTAGCACCATTTCATTTTTCGTTAACATCTCACTGTTGTCTCACGCATGAAACTATTTTCATGAACAGTCTCTGATTCAGTGACTCGCCTCACCCACATGCATGTTGTTCCATTTTCTGAATCTTTCATTCACTGTTTTCATGCATGATCATTCACTTATGGTTACACTCGGTATTGCCATGCATTCACATCCACATTTGCTTTTAATTGCCCGATAGTAGGTCTGGGCAGCCTTGGCCTGGATTCAGCTTCACCTAGATAACATTGTGAAATCCTGAGAGGGAAGGATCTATCTTCCTCTCAAGAAATGTGCATTTTTTCCCAGTGACTATCCTTCAGTCTTGCATTGCACAATTATGAGGGACAATGACTACTAGTCCAAAAAATTGCATAATGCAGTCACTAAGTCTACAACCATTGCCAGCTGAGATTGCACATTGCGTAATTCCAACAATCAACAGCCAGGTTGGATCGTGCATTTCTCAGTTCCAGCAGTTAGTTAGCCTCCTCACAGCCCGAGCTATGCCTTGCACAGTCTTGGCAGTCAGTCTCCTGACCTCCCCGCAGAAATTGTGCAACCTTCATGATCAGTCACATAGGTATGTTGCAAGCCAGTTCTCAAGTTCAATTTGGTTTTCGACTGACAGATTGTTTTCCGTGTGTGTTGCCATGTATCCAGGTATCAAAGGTGTTCATCTCCCGCTCATTAGTACAGGTACAATGGTTTCTAGGAGAGCAGAGTCAAATACACCATTCATAGCACACTTGGGGATGTAGTCGATCAAGTTTATATGGACTTGCCTACCCACGAAGACATCAATTTGTTCGTAGACAAGGACATCAAGATATGACCACAACATCATCAAAACAAGTAGCACCATGAACAACAATTGAAGGTAGCATATCGGATGCAACGAATGCAAGAGGAAGGTTGTTGACAACATAGAGGCGAAACAAAGTTGCAAGCTCAAGCAGATCCACTTGTGAGGAAAGAAACTTTAGAGACTCAGGCTATGAGGTGACGACGTGACATCAAGATCGCATGAAGATAGAGAAAAAAACCGAGAATAAGTTTCATGTGATGAAGCATAAACTCAAGGAAGAACAGGAGTTGCATAGACGAGAGAATGAGTTGTAGCAAGAACATTTACAGCAGTGGATGCAACATGCATTCATGGATGAAATTGTGCTCGTACAAGTTATAGATCCATCCTAGCAGCTGGCACATAGCATACATGGTGAGCATTGTTGTTGATCGCATGCAAGGGAATTCATCAGCATGCATGTCATTGTGCGTACACATGCGATCCCACCCATTCAACACACTGACTAAGGCAAAGACAAGAAGCAAGTCCGACTGGAGTTGAACATGTAGTCGCCAGTTGATGCACATGACCACCAGCACACACTTGAAGATTAGCACGGACACTATGCATCAATGTGTTGTCAGTTCAACTGCACTCAAGAAGACCATGCACATGCTAGTAGACAAGTTGGATGGAAGAACCATACCAATGCACCGAGATGCAACAGAGGCAAGAGTCTGCTTCAACAAGATGTCACCATGGGGTGCATGCACACCATCATGGATGACCAAGCTTGGCATCAGCTCACCACCTTCACCATCACAAGCATGTAAAAGATTTGGTCTCATCACAACAAACCGAGTGTCAGTGATGTCTTGCATGGCTTGATCAAGCCATTTTGTCTAACATGGGCACATTGCATTGTAATGTAACATCTTGTCAAGTGGAATTTCAAGTGTCGATAGCTGGATGTAACATTCATAGAGTAGATGAAGAGTCATGAGGGTAGATGAACTGTCACAAAGGGGAATATCAAGGGTCACCCCACCCTTTGCTATAAATAGAACCTCATAAATCATTGTAAAGGATTTTGTTAAGCCAAGCTTTGATAGGAGTATCTTAGAGAAAGCTTGGACAATATTGTAACAAGCCTTGGCTTCTCCACTTCGCAGGGCTAGTACATCTCTTTGGAGGAGTAGGCAATTGTGGCTATAACATTCCTCTATCAGAACTAGTGGTTGTACATGGATGTATTGTATGACTGGAACTTACACTTCTTAATATAATAGAGCTAGCACGTTTCATGCATATGTTGTATTGTGTTCTATGTTATCTAGTTTACTCTAAATGATATATGTATTTGTTTGATTATGCATGCATGTATGGACTATTCTGTATAAGTGTGTATGAATAGACTTTTTGAAATGTGTTGTTGGTTTAACCATCACTTTGGATTTCTCACTAACTTTCTTTCTAGCATGTGATGCATCTTCACTCGTGTTTTCCCTTCCAAGCCACGTACTATTATAGGTTTCCAAGCGGTGCACTCACCCAACTCTCCGTGTGTTAGAACCGTTCATGCACCTTCCTTGTCTTACTGCAGCTATTACACCCTTTCTACCAATAGAGTTATCTTACTTGCCTTTATGTGAAATCATGGTCAAGGCATTACCATATGACTGACTGCTAGGACTCCTACACCAAATAGTCCGAGGTCTAATTGGTACTTCTTACTGGGGAGATCCCTTGACTTGTTGGCAGGTCCAACACCATCAATAGGTATTTTGTGGAGATTGAAGGAATATAGATCGGCGAGGCTGAAAATCATAAAACCCTAATCATGGGAAATGAATCTGTAAATGGACCTCATGATCCTCCAGAGGTGAAGTTTTCACGGCTTGAAGAACAAGTCATGGATATAAACCACAATGTAAGCCTCCTCATGGAAGCCCTAAGAAATAAGTCAGGGATATTTTGAGAAGAAGGGGGTTCGAATGCAGAGGAAAAACCAGAAGGGGGATCAGGAGATTGGAAAGACGCAGATAAAAAACTGAAGAAATAATTCAGAAAAGATCAACCTAGTTCGAGCACCGTGAACCAATCCCTATTTAAAGTGGAAGAAAAAGTCGATATCAAGCCATACCATGGAGAGATCACAGTCTGAAGCTGAACCACTAGTTGACCAAACCGGAAGTTTATTTCAGTGTCCATTAAATCGAGGAAGGGCAGAATATCTCATTCACGCGGATGAAATTGGAGGGCCATGCAGTGACTTAGTGGGAGAGCCACACAAATACCTTGAGCTTGGAGGGATAACCTCTAGTGACTAAGTGGGAGGATTTCAAAACCCTCATTAAGTCATAATTTTATCCCATTGGGTACGTGGAAGACCAGTGGATCCGGGGGCATTACTTGAGGAAAAAGTCGGGCCAAAGCGTACAGGAGTACACTACAGATTCAGAAATATGGCTATAATGGTGGGTATCTCTGCAAGAACCTAGATGTACTCCTTAATTATTTAGGGGGTATGCACCGTTATCTGTGGGATCAAGTGATGTTGTTCAAGCCCAAAAAAGGTGAGGAATGGTGGACGAGTCTTGTGTACAGGCATAGTACCTAGCGAAAATAGGCCTTAAAAGAGCGCAATCAAGTGGATCAAAGAAAAAGGAGAGACAATATGCTTCTAAGGAGGGGAAGAAGAAGAAAAAATGGGGAAAGATAAAAAGACAGCAACCACAAAACACCAATGTAAAGAGCCTAGCAACCACTACAACCACTGCAACATGGATGGCCATACAGAGGAGAAGTGATGGAAATTGCATCCAGAGCTAAACCTGAAGAACAAGAAGAAAGATAATAAGAAGAAGAATCTCATGGCCACTGATTCAAGCAATGAAGTTGAAAGCAGCTCGAACGTGGATAAGAATATTGTTTGTACGTCAATGCAGAAGGAGGTGAATTTGAGTAGCCTTAAGCAATAGGAAAAAAGAAATAAATGACCAAACTCTTTCATGTAAAGATATAGGTCAAGAAGAAGAAGATTGATGCTCTGTTTGACTCAGGATCATAGGAAAATCTCATTGCAGTAGAATAGGTGAAGAAGTTGGGGCTGGAAGTTCGTGATCATCCAAACCCATATCCACTCGGATGGGTACATAAGGATATAGAGAAGAAGGTAACAAAACAATGTAAAATTAGATTTCTACCTGTGCTGATTTTATTGATGAAGTAGATCTGGATGTGGTTCCTCTTGATGTATGTGGAGTCATGTTCAGGAGTCCATACATGTGCATGCGTGACGCAATATTCATGAGGAGAGCTAACCAATACCATCCCATCAAGGATGGAAAATCATTCATCTTTAACACACACAAAGGCAAGTCGAAAATTTCATTGGTAAGTGCTAACCAAGCCAAGAAATTGATGAGTTCCAACAAGAAGTATGTTTGGTTGTTTTCGAGGGAAAATCAATCTGTAGACGAGTCAATAAGAGGCAAGGAATCCCTAGATGGGTGTACTAAGAAAAAAAAACAATTTAAAGGATTTATTACAGGAATAAAAGGACGTGTTCCGAGGGCCTAAAGGGCTATCCCCTAAGAGAGAAGTGGAGCACGAGATCCAACCATTTCTAAAATCCCCATTGCTAAATATTGGGTTGTATAGGTAGTCTATTATATAAGGAAGTGAGGTGAAGAAATAGTTGCAGCAACTACTAGAACAGGGTTTCATTCGATCAAGTACATCACCATGTGGGTCACCCATCATCATTGTGCCAAAGAAGGAAGGGACTTGGAGGATGTGTATAGATTACAGGGCGTTGAATAAAATCATGCTCAAGAACGTATACCCCTTGCCCAGGACAGACAATCTGCTAGATCACTTGTAGCAAGAAAAGTATTTCACCAAGCTAGACATGAAGTTTGGATATCACTAGGTTCGAGTCAAAGAAGAAGATACATGGAAGGCCGCCTTCAAAGCCAGGTAGGGTTTGTATGAGTGGTTAGTTATGCCATTTGGCCTATGTAATGCACCAATTACATTTATGAGATTAATGAATGATGTACTGCGCCCTTTTATAGATTCATTTTTTATTGTCTATTTGGATGATATAATGGTATATACTGCTACCTAGGAGGAGCATATTTCACATTTGACACAGGTGCTGGAAACATTGAAGAAACACCAGCTGCTAGTAAATCTCAAGAAGTGTGAGTTTACACAACAGTCCTTGGTGTATTTGGGATATGTGATTTGTGGAGGATAATTTAAGATAGATCCTTCCAAGATGGAGGCCATCATGAAATAGTCAGTGCCTACTATTTTTATTGAGGTTAGGAGTTTCATTGGAGCAGCACAATACTTGAGGAAATTCATAGCCGCATATTCAACGATAGCAGCCCCGCTCCATGCCATAACAATGAATGGCAAGAGTTTCTAGTGGGAAAAAGGGCGACAAAAGGCTTTTGATGAGCTAAAGAAGAAGATCAGTGACGCACGAGTTTTGGCATTACCAAAATTGCAACAACCTTTTGAAGTGGAGACAGATGCGAGTGGGTATGCTATGGAAGATATTTTGATGCAAGGAGGAAGGCCTGTTTGCTACCATTCTGAAGTATTTCATGGGGCAGTTATTAACTACCCTACCTATGTAAGGATCTCTATGCCATGATGCAAGATGTGAAGAAGTGGAAGCATTGTCTGATGGGAAAGGAGATAATAATCCACATGAATCACTAGCTGTTACAGTGAGTGCAGGCCCAAAATAAGCTACAACAGACCATACATTACAAGTGGATGGGGTTTTTACAACAGTTTCGTTTGGTGATCAAGTATAAGAAGGGAAATACAAACGAGTTGGCTGCTATTCTTTCAAGGCTACCCACATCAAATATGACAGCTGTGGGAACTCTTACGCACATGGAGCCATTCACCCATGATGCATACAGAGAGGCATATTCAAAAGAAGAGGACTTCAAGGAGGTGTATTAGCAGTTGCAGAGCCATGGTCATGTGCATGATGGTGACAACACCATTGACTACCATCTCCCGGATGGGTTACTCTACAGGCTAGATAGTGTTCCTAAAGGTGAGCGTTTGCAACTAATTAGAGAGGCTCACACATCCAAGGTTGTAGGACACTTTGGTGTAGGGAAGAACATGGCTAACTTGAAGAGGTATATGTATTGGCCCGAGATGCAAGAAAAAGTAGCTAGGTTCATAAGAGGATGCATGCTTTGTTGTACCATCAATCCTAGCAACATGAAACAGGTTTTGTATCATCCCTTACATGTACCTACTCGTCCTTGGGAAAGAATTTCCATGTACTTTGTGGGAGGTTTACCGAAAAATAGGAAGGGACATGACTACCTGTTCATGGTAGTTGACATGTTCAAAAATATGGGTGTTTTGATTCCATTTAAAAAGACCATCAACGGACAAGAAGTAGGAAAATTGTTCTTTAGACGGGTATGGGTACACTTTGTGATACCAAGGAGCATCATTCCAGACAGGGATACAAGATTTTTCAGTGCATTCTGGACAACATTGTGGTACAATATGGACATGAAGTTGAAGAGATCTACAACATTCCATCCATAGACAGATGGGCAGATAGAAGTAGTCAACAAGACTTTGGTCCAGCTTCTGAGGGTTTACAAATAGTAGCATGCAAATACCTTGGATGAAAATCTGGTATGTATACAACATTCTTATAACAGAGCGGTCCATACTTCTACAAGAAAGTCCCTATTTGAAACTTGTTTTGGATATTTTCCACCTTCACCTTTGGATATTTCATATGGGCAACAAGGAGGAGTGGAGGAAGACATTATAGAAGATGCTTTGAGGGTTGAAAAATTTATAGAGAAGATTAGGAAGATCCTTCTACAGCTACAGGAAACAATGCAGAAGTCATAGGTGGAGTATAAGGGTAGGCATGATCATCACAAAATAGAAAAATCATTCAAGGTTGGAGACATAGTATGACTACAGCTGAACAAGGAGAGGCTACAGGGCCCTCGTAAGAAAATCAAGGCTCTAAGGTATGGTCCTTGTTAGTGTCAGTGTATTCACACTACCATCAGTGATCAAAATTTACTCTTTTTCATTTCATAATAGGAGTCCCATTTTGATGAGTTGCATTCCATTAGGTCATGGATCTACTGATGGTAGGGTTCATTTCAGTTTTTCCCTCATGATATATATCTATTGGCCTCCTTTCATACTCTTTCAGTCAATGATTCGTGCTCATTTTCAGTTCATTTCACTAATTACTTAAGGTTTCAGTCTCATTAGGTCTTAGGGTTTTTCACCATGGTCAAAATTCAGTTATTATTGCTAATAATGGTCAGCAGACACCTAAGGATGAAAATAATGATCATAAAAGTTCTAATATCTTAATTTGTAAGCTTAATAAAGTTCTCACCTCAAAACTGGTTTTGAGGTGAAAACAGAGCATTTGTAGATTATTTTTAAATTTCATGTAATTTTATTGTTCCCATATGTAATAAATGGTTCCATGCTACTCCTGGTCACCCGATGATATTGCCAAGTACTTGCCATTGCAAAAATCAAAGAATTTGAGCATCAGTACACCTATCAAAGCAAGAAGACCAAGCATAAAAATAGAGTATTTGGAAAAAGAAAATAAACATTATGAAAGTGGGTTTTCTACATCAAAAATAAAAAAGTAGAAAAGCTATATAAAGACCATCCCTCTATTAATCATTTCATTGTTTGAGTTGAAGTTCAAGTGCTAAAAGGAGAGCCAAGAAGTGATTTTTAAGTGCCATTTAGCAAAGGAGTGCAGTTGTTGCGTTTTTGAAGAAATTTAGGCCAGTGTTGCGCATCTGAGACTAGCGCTGCGCATTTGGAAGGTGTTGTGCACCTGACAATCATTCCCAGTGTAAAATTGCATGGGCGCTATGCATCTAGGAGGCACTACGTACCTAGGTGAGGCGCTGCGCATCTGCCCAGCCAAGCCCAAAAACTTCACTAAGTTTCTATTTCACCTCAAATCTTCAGTTTCTCCCTCTAAACAAGTAAGTACATTAATCCTATCTTATGATCTAGGGTTTTGATTGCTAAGCTTGGTATTTAGCATTTTTAAAATTCAAACCCTAGCCTCTAGGGTGAAACCCTAGTTCTCATCATCTCTCCATTGTTTTACTTACCCTATCCTTGCCATTATTCCCTAGACCAAACCCCACTCCCATTTACTTATTTCCTAAATCCATTTCCCCTCATACATTTTCCCCATTCCCACTCAAACTCTCCCCAAACCCTACAAATCCCATTCACACTCCCTAAAACCCTACTCATTCATAAAAATCTCTTCATACTCATCTTTATTCCATTCACCCTTCCCATCATTGACCACAAGTGTTCACAGCTACAAAAAGCAATGGAAAGAGACAGTGAGTATGAGTTTGAGGAGGACACCCTTAGTGACAGTTCCAGGGAGAGAAACATACAACAAAGGAAGCCTCATAAAGGAGGAAGGATTATCAGAGAAGAGCCTACTAGTTTGAGGGAGTTGCAAGCCCATCCACTTGCTATTTCTTGCTTTAAACACCAGTCATGCTTTAATTTTTGTGAAATGATAGAAAGAGTTAAATTTCATCATGAGTTGGCAAGGTTGCTTATGACACATTTTCACAATAATGAAGTAACCCTTTCTAGAATAACATTCACCCTATCACCAACTGTCATCTCAAAGGCTACAGGTATTCTAGATGTGGGTGAAAAATGGAACAAAGGTCAGGATATTGATAGGGAGTACTATGAGCCTTACATCAAGTCTAGATACAAAGACAAAATGAAGAGAGTATTCCCCTTCAAGTTTTTAGAAGACAAGTTTGCTCCATTGATGAAAATAATGATCAATTACTTCACTTGTGAAGGTAGGTTCTCCCGGTTGTATGCCTACCACATTAGACTGTTGATGCATTTCACTAGAGTAAGAATGATGAATATCCCTTCATGTTCAGAAACATTGAGAAAATGGCACATATTGTAAAGAAGAAACCATACCCCCAGAATTTGAATAGCATTTTCCATTACTCTTTGATTAAAATCATTGTTCTACATCAGTTGAACCTTCTTAACATGCCATGGGAGACTTTCATTTCTCATGAGATGTTCAAAGACCCACAAATCTTTTCATCAGTACATCATGAAGAAGGTGGACCTTTAGGACATGAAAAGGTCAAAGAGACTAAAAATGTTGGAGTGTTAGTGTTTGTGACCTATAAGAGGGGCACTAGGAAACGTTTTACAGCTGCTAGGTGAGTATTATCTCCACCAGGTCTGGAAGGGGTCTCGCCTTCGTCATCAGGTCACAGGAAAATGCTATCTCCACAATGTGTGGAAGGGGCTTTGCCTTCCTTTTTAGCAAAATAGGTATAGGTTGAGTAGCAAAGAAATGGAAAAGGTAAGGGCAAGAAAAAGACTCAAAAGAAGGATCTAAGTGATGAGAAAGAAAGAGATTTTAACCTTGTTGATCATGAGGAGACACAACAACACTTCACTCATCAAGGAGTTGATGTCATTAACTTGGAAACTCAGGATCCAAAGACTGCCAAAGACATAATCATAAAGGAACAATAGGTTGAGATACAATCCTTGTCAGATAACTTAGAGAGAGCTAAGTGGATCATCAAATATTTAGAGCAAGAAAACAAACAATTGAGCAACAAGCAAGTCCTCATGGAGCTGCAAATGATCAAGGAAAACAGGCAAAAGGCCAAGGAGGAAAATGTCAAGTTGACTTCAATTGAACAAGAGATTGAGAATGATAGGGAAACTTGGCTTGAGAGGGTTAATATACACCTTGAGGGGTTGATTGAGAAGGTTAATAGAGACAATAAGATGCTTCACCACATGGACTACCACTACATGACTCGCAACAAAATCTACAACATAAGGATGAGGAAGCTTAAGGCTAGGTTGAGGAAGGCCTTAAAGAGAAAAAAGGAGCAATATAAGTTGAAAATCTTGGCTGAAGCCTCACTAGCCCATCAAACCAACTAATGGCAGTGTCCCATGCCGAATCTGGGCAAGCTTTGATGAATTTTTGTCTTTTTGAAATTTTGAAATTTTGAAAACAAAAAATTGGCCGCTTTTCCCTAGAGAAATTTTTGGAGGAAAGAATTATATATTTGGATTTAGCATGATGAGAGAATCAAACCCAAAAAATTTCAGCAATTTTGGAGCAAAACTAGGTCACCAAAAGGTCAAAAAACTACCAAAAAATGACCTCTCTGCCTCTTTTTGGACACATAGAAGCAGCCTTGGGAGATTTCACTTTTGAGGGGGAAAATAACCTCCAAATGAAACAATTCTAGATGATCCATAAACTAGATAGGAATACCTTTCCAATGAGCTATCTTGGTCTCAATGTGGCTAAGGGGAAGGCCTCCAAAAGTGGGTGTGAAGTGGCGCTACGCATCTGGCTAGTGATGCTGCACATTGAGCTAGTTTGCCAAAAAATCCAATTTTCGCCTATTTTCACTGCAAGTTGACTTTTTCTCTCTTCATAGATGAATTTATGATTGTAATTAATTCCTTGGTATGTAAATGTAATAGTGAAATTATCATAGAGGGTAGATTCATCAGTTTGAGGTGGTTTGGGGGTCAATGAATCAATTTCCATGCTTATAGAGGCAAGCTGTTCCATTGCCTATATTTCTATTCCCTGTTTGGAAATGGTCGTAAAAAATCATTTTCTCTTGGTTTCAACCCTTGATGGCTAGCATAGGTGGTTTTGATGTCTATATTATGTATTTTTTCTGTCATTAGCAAAGGTTGGACTCTCTTGGATGCTTTGAACTACATTGTACACCTTTATCGGCAGTTTGGCAAGGAAATAAACCAGGATTTACAACTATTTTTATGGGATGCTTGTGGTAAAGTGTTTTTGCATAGTTTCTTCTTCTGTTATTAGTTTTTCTCATGTGTTATGTGAGCCAAAATCTAATTCATTTCTTCTAGCTGAATGATATCAAGATAGATAGGTAGAATACATTGTTTACAGTGCTCTGCCTTGGGAAACCATTCAGTGTTGATGTTTTCTACTGTTTGAAAAGGATACATGATCTTTGCATGCCCTCCTCAGCTCCTCACAAGTCTTATACCTCTCATATCACTCAATTCCAAGTGCCAAAACGCCTATCTACCTCGCCCCATAGAACACCCTGCATCTTGACTTGATTTCCCGGACCCAAAACTGCTTGCTCCATTTGATCCAGCAAAAAACCCAACAAAATCAATCAAAAACCCTAGAGCTACTATACCTAGCCTAAAATCCATATTTGATCTAGTCATCTTGACTAAGATTCATAAGGAGAGAGCCCTCTCCCAACCTGGTAGGGCTAGATACTAGGTTAAGCTTGGTTTGTGGTTATCCTAGGATTGCCTCCCTTCAGCCTGAGGTCAATCTAGGCTCTAAGAGTCCTTATGAGATACTGGAAAAGGTGGGTGATAATTCATATCGACTTAGTTTACCACCATATATGTGCATCTACTCAGTTGTAAATGTGGAGAATTTGAAACTCTATGAGCCTTCCATGCTAGAAAAGGAAGAGGAACAGGTTCTACATTCTGTGGAGGATTTGGCACTAGATGCTCAGGCATAGTTGAAAGAAGATATAGTTTTGCAGAAGAGGTCTAGAACTACAAGACAAAGGTAACAACACCTTTAGCACATTGGGTTGAAGGGAAAAGTTCCAGGCAAAGCTAAATGGTACATGAGAGAGAAGGTGCAGGAAACATGTCCTAACCTCATTTAGTAAAACATTTTGGGACCAAAAGGCTCCCCAAATGGAGAGGTGTGATCCGAATTGGATCATTATATTATTTTTCATCCATCTAAATGCATTTTGAGTGGAAAAAGTGGAGGAATAATCTCACGGGACTATTTTTACTAGCAGGTCCTAGTTTGGCAAAAGAGGGTCTAAAACCTTTCGAGTGCGTTTTGAGGCACAAAATGATGTTTTTTTAGCGTAAAACTTTTCTTCCAAAGTGTGGGAAATTTTTATTCTATTATACACACAGAGATATTTCCAACAATGCAAGAATCACGTCAATTAGAGCCCGTATAAAAAATTTATGCCAATCTGAGGAGGATGTCAGATCAGCCCCCATTATTCATGGAAAAGGGGCTCGACACATGTTTGTGATGTAAAAGTCTCTAGAAGAGTCTATTTTGTAACTCTAGTTAAGAGTTGATGTAGTCAAAATTAACCACTAGTAGGCTATCGGGCTGTGTTATAACTAGCCCGCTAGGAGGAAGAGGCATTCCATTCTTTTGAGAGCATTTTGTTCCATAGTCGAGCAAAGATAGCCAGGAGAGATAGGAGGTATAACACACAGAAAGGATTTGTGCATTGTAGCAGCCCACGAACCACAAACATTACTTCTTTGTATCTCCAACCATATTTCTAGACAGAGCAAAGTGGCCTCACCTTCCAGCTGGGTTTTCTCTCAAAAGGGTTTCCTAGAGAGCATATCTTGTGTATTATGTGTGTGTGAGCTTATTTTTTAATTCTCTACTTTTTCGCTTGATTTACTTTTACAGGCATGCACTAATTATAGATAATTTTTCAGATTTAGATATTAAATAATACTATAATTGTGTAGAATCTCATATTTTTAATATAATATTATCATATTTGTTGTGATGAACTATCCAGTGGAATATCTACGGTAGTTTACAGATCATTTTGTATCATAGCAGGTTTCTTTGGGTATTTTCTGGAGATTGTAGGGATCTAGATCGGTGAGGTCGAAAATCGTAAAACCCTAATCATGGGTGATGAATCTATAAATGAAGCTCATGATCCTGCAGAGGTGATCTTTTCATGGCTTGAAGAACAAGTCGCGATATAAACTGCAATGTAAACCTCCTCATGGTGGTCCTAAGCAATAATCTAGGGATATTTGGAGAAGAAGGGGGTTTGAAGGCAGAGGACAAATCAGAAGGGGATCAGGAGATCAGTAAGACATAGATAACACGCCGAAGAAAGAACCCTGAACAGATCAACCCAGTTTGAGCATTGTGAACCAATCCCTGTTTAAAGTGGAAGTAAAAATCAATATCAGGCCATACCACAACGTCATTGACACTTTAAAGCTGAACGACTGGTTACAACAACTGGAAGTTTATTTTAGGGTTCATTAGATCGAGGAAGGGAAAAATATCTCATTTATGCGACTGAAATTGGAGGGCCATACATTGACTTGGTGGGAGAGCCACGCGGAAACCCTGAGGTTGGAGGGAGAATCTCGAGTGACTAAGTGGGAGGATTTCAAAACCCTCATTAAGTCACAATTTTATCCCATTGGGTACGTGGAAGACCAGTGGATCCCGTGGCATTACATCAGGCAAAAGTTGGGCCAAAGCGTGTAGGATTACACCACAAAATTTATAAAGATTGTTATAATGGTGGGTATCTCTCCAAAGAACCTAGATGCACTCCTCAAGTATTTGGGGGGTCTTCACTGCCATCTGCGTGAGCAAGTGATGTTGTTTAATCCCAAAATGATGGAAGATGCTTGTGTACAACAATAATACCTGGAGAACATAGGCCTGAAAAGAGCGCAATCAAGTGGATCGAAGCAAAAGGAGAAACAAGACACTTCTAAGGAGGGGAAGAAGAAGTAAAAATGGGGAAACGATAGAAATATGATAGACACAACACACTAATGCAAAGATCCTATAAACCATTGTAACATTGATGGCCATACAGAGGAGAAATGTTGGAAATTGCATCTAGAGTTAAACCCAAAGAACAAGAAGAAAGATAATATAAGAAGAAGAATCTCATGGCCACTGATTCGAGCAACCAAGTTGAAAGAAGCTCAGACATGGATAAGAAGATCGTGTATACGTCAGCGTAGAAGGAGGTAAATATGAGTAGCCTTGAGCAATAGGAAGATAAATAAATGACCAAACTCATCCATGTAAAGATATAGGTCAAGAAGATGAAGATTGATGCTCTGTTTGACTCAGGATCGTAGGAAAATCTCATTGCAGCAGAATTGGTCAAGAAGTTGGGGCTAGAAGTTCATGATCATCCAAACCCATATCCACTGGGATGCAGAGTTGAAGGTAACAAAACATTGTAATATTAGATTTTCTATCAGTGTTGATTTTATTGATGAAGTAGATCTGGATGTGGTTCTCGTTGATGTATGTGGAGTCGTGTTTGGGAGTGCATACATGTACATGCGTGATGCAATATTCATGAGGAGAGCTAACTAGTTGGTATAATAACAAAAGAAAAAAAAAATTGTAGGGGTTGTTACGACCATACAAGGATGTTTTTTGAGGGCCTAAAGGGCTACCCGCTAAGAGAGAAGTGAAGCACGAGATCCAATTATTTCCAGACTCCCCATTACCAAATATTGGGCTGTATGGGTAGTCTATTGGAGAAGCAAGTGAGGTGAAGAAACATTTGCAGTAGCTACTGGAACAGGGTGTCATTTGATTGAGTACATCACCATGTGGGTCACCCATCATCATTGTGCCAAAGAAGGATGGGACTTGCAAGATATGTATAGATTACAGGGCGTTGAATAAAATCACGCTTAAGAATAGATACCCCCTACCCAGGATAGATGATCTAGTAGCCAGTTGCAACAAGAAAAGTATTTCACCAAGATGGACATGAAGTTTTGATATCACTAGGTTTGAGTCAAAGAAGAAGATACATCGAAGACCACATTTTGAACTAGGCAGGGTTTGTATGAGTGGTTAGTTATGCCATTTGGCCTATGTAATGAACCAGATACATTTATGAGATTAATGAAGGATGTACTACACCCTTTTATAGATTCATTTGTTATTGTCTATTTGGATGATATACTGGTATATAGTGTTACTTGGGAGGAGCATATTTCACAGTTGACACAGGTGCTAGAAACATTGAAGAAGAACCAACTAATAGAAAATCTCAAGAAGTGTGAGTTTGTGCAACAGTCCTTGGTGTGTTTGGTATATGTGATTGGTGGAGGAGAATTGAAGATAGATCCTTCCAAGATGGAGGCCATCATGAAATGGTTGGTCTAATGTTACTGAGGTTAGGAGTTTCATTGGAGCAACACAGTACTTAAGGAAATTCATAGCCTCGTTTTCAGCGGTAGCAACACCGCTCCACACCATAACAGCAAGTGGCAAGAGTTTCTAGTGGGGAAAAAGGCAACAAAAGGCTTTTGATGAGTTAAAGAAGAAGATCAGTGAAGCACCAGTACTGGAATTACCAAACTTGCAACGACCCTTTGAAGTGGAGACAAATGCTAGTGGGTATGTTATGGGAGTTGTCTTAATGCAAGGAGGAAGGCCCATTTTCTACCATTCTGAAGTATTTAATGGGGAAGTTCTTAACTACCCTACCTATGATAAGGAGCTCTATCCCATGGTGCAACCTGTGAAGATGTGGAAGCACTATCTGATGGGAAAGAAGACAATAATCCACACAGATCACCAGCCATTACAATACCTATAGGGATTAGAATAAGCTACAGTAGACCAAGAATTACAAGTGGATGGGGCTTTTACAACAGTTTCATTTGGTAATCAATTATAATAAGCACAACAAAAACAAGTTAGAATATATGCTTTCATGGCCACTTACATCAAAGATTACATATTTGGGGACTATTATGCACATGGATCCATTCACTCATGATGCATGCAAAGAGGCATATTCAGAAGATGAGGACTTCAAGGCGACAACACCATTGACTACCATCTCTAGGATGGGTTGCTCTATAAGCTAGATAAGCTATGTGTTCCTAAAGGTGAGCATTTACAGTTGATTAGAAAGGCTCACACATCCAAGTTTGTAGGGCACTTTGGTGTAGGGAAGACCATGGCTAACTTGTAGAGGTATGTGTATTGACCCAAGATGCAAGAACAAGTAGCTAGGTTCATAAGAGGATGCATTCTTTTTTTTACTAGCAAGCCTATAAATAGGAAACGACGTCTGTATCATCCCTTACCTATACCTACTCGTCCTTGGGTAAGAATTTCCATGGAATTTGTGGGAGGTTTACTAACAACTAGGAAATGAGATGACTACCTATTCATGGTAGTTGACAGGTTCAACAAGATGTGTATTCTGATGCCATGTAAAAAGACCATCAGTGAAAAAGAAGAAGCAAGCTTGTTCTTTGGATAGGTCTGGGTACACTTTGGGATACTAAGGAGCATCATTTCATACAAGGATACAAAATTTCTTAATGCATTCTAGACTACATTGTGGGATTATATGGACATGAAGTTGAAGAGATCTACAACATTCCATCCAGAGACATATGGGCACACTGAAGTAGTCAATAGGACTTTGGTGAAACTTCTGAGGGGTTACAAACAGAAGCATCCGAAGACCTAGGATGAAAATATGGTATATATACAACATTATTATAATAGACCAGTCCACACTTCTACAGGAAAGTCCCCATTTAAAACTTGTTTTGGATATCTTCCACCTTCACCTTTGGATATTGCATATGGGCAACAAGGAGTGAAGGAAGAAATTACATGAGATTATTTGAGGGCTGAAAATTTTATAGAGAAGATCAGGGAGATCCATCTACAGGTACAGGAAATACTGCAGAATTTGTAGGTGAAGTATAAGGCTAGGCATGATCAACATAGAATAGAGAATTAATTCAAGGTGGGAGATAGAGTATGGTTACAATTGAACAAGGAGACGCTGCAGGGGCCTGGTAAGAAAATCAATGCTCTAAGGTATGGTCCCTTTGAGACACTGGAAAAGGTGGGTGATACTGCCTATCAACTTAGTTTACCACCATATATGTGCATTTACTCATTTGTAAATGTGGATAATTTGAAACTACATGAGCCTTTCATGCTAGATTGGGAAGAGGAACAGGTCCTACCTTCTATGGAGGATTTGGCACCAGATGCTAAGGGAAAGTTGATAGATAATACATTTTTTCAGAGGAGGTCCAAAACTACAAGAAAAGGGAAACAAAACCTTTGGCATATTGGGTTGAAGGGACAATTTCCAGGCAAAGTTAAATGGTACACCAGAGAGAAGGCGCAGGAAAATTTTTCTCAACTCATTTAATAAAAGTATTTGGGGACCAAAAGCCTCCCAAAATGCGGAGGTGTGATTAGAATTGGATCATCATATTTTTTTTTTCATCCATATTGATGCATTTGGAGTGGAAAAGAGGGAGTGATCAGCTCACTGGACCATTTTTACTAGTGGGGCCCATTTTGGCAAAACAAGGTCTCAAACCTTCCGGGAGCGTTTTGAGGCATCAAATGATATTTTTTGGGTGTATTTTTTTTGACTAGGCATGGAACCTTTTCATGCTATTCTACACATAGATATCTTTCCAACAATGCATGAATCATGTCAAATATAGCCTGTATGCAAAAGTTATGCCACTTAGAAGTTGACCTTCTTGTTTTCACAACTATAGTTTGAGAGGATGCCACATTAGCCCCCATTATTCATGGCAAAGGGGCTAGTCACGTGTTTGAGATGTAAAATACTCTATAAGAGGCTATTTTGTAACTCTAGTTAAGAGTTGATGTAGTCAAACTTAACCACTAGTAAGCTATCGGGTTGTGTTATAACCGGGCCACTAGGAGGAAGAGGCATTCCATTCTTTCAAGAGCATTTTGTTCCATACTTGATCAAAGATAGCCAAGAGATATAGGAGGTAGATCACATAAAGATGATCTGTGCACTATAGCAGCCCATGGGTCACATATATTATTTCTTTGTATTTGTAACCATATTTCCAAATTAAGAGAAAGAGAGCGAAGTGGCCTCACCTTCCAGTTGGGTTTTCTCCCGAAAGGGTTTCCTAGATGGAATATCTTGTGTATTATTTGTGTGTGAGATTTTTTTTCATTCTCTACTTTTCTTCTTGATTTACTTTATAGGCATCACAGTTAATTTTACAGATCTAGATATTAAATAAAACTGTAATAGTGTAGAATCTTATATTTTTAATATAATATTATCTGATATGTTGTGATAAACTGTCAAGAGGAATATCCATGGTAGTTTACGGATCATTTGGTATTAGAGTAGGTTTCTTTACGTATTTTGTGGAGTTTGCAGGGATCTATATCAATGATGCTGAAAATTGTAAAACCCTAATCATGGGCGTCAAATTTGTAAACGAACCTCATGATCCTGCAGAGGTGAGGTTTTTGCGGCTCAAAAAACAAGTCACATATATAAACCGCAATGTAAAACTTGTCATGGCGGCCATAAGAAATAAGTTGGGGATATTTCGAGAAGAAGGGGGTTCAAATGCAAAGGACAAATCAAAAAGGGAATTAGGAGATCAGAAAGACATAGATAACCAGCTAAAGAAAGAACAAAGAAAAGATCAACCCATTTCGAGCGTCGTGAACCAATCCCTATTTACAGTGGAAGAAAAATTTGATATCAAGCCATACCATGGCAATATTGACACTTTGAAGCTGAACGACTAGTTTGCAACAACTGGAAGTTTATTTCAATTCCCATTAGATCGAGGAAGGGCAGAAGATCTCATTTGTGTGGCTGAAATTGGAGGACCATGCATTGACTTGGTGGGAGAGCCACATGGAAACCTTGAGGTTGGAGGGAGATCGTCCAATGACTAAGTGGGAGGATTTCAAAACCATCATTAAGTCACAATTTTATCCCATTGGGTATGTGGAAGACCAATGCATCCAGTGGCATTACTTCAGGAAAAAGTCGGGCCAAAGCGTGTAGGAGTACACCACAGAATTCAAAAATATGGCTATAATGTTGGGTATCTCTCCAAAGAACCCAAATGTACTCCTCAAGTATTTGGGGGGTCTGCACCACCATCTGTGTGAGCAAGTGATGTTGTTCAAGCCCAAAATGGTGGACGAGGCTTGTGTATAGGCATAGTACCTGGAGAACATAGGCCTAAAAAGAGTGCAATCAAGTGGATCGAAGAAAAAGGAGCAACAAGATGCTTCTAAGGAGGGGAAGCTGAAGCAAAAATGGGGAAAAGATAAAAAGACTACAACCACAACACACCAATGCAAAGATCCCAGTAACCACTAAAACCACTATAACATTGATGGCCATACAAAGGAGAAGTGTTGGAAATTACATCCAGAGCTAAACTTGAAGAACAAGAAGAAAGATAATAAGAAGAAGAATCTCATGGCCACTGATTCAAGCAACCAAATTGAAAGCAGATCAGACGTGGATGAGAAGATATTTTGTACGTTAGTGCAAAAGGAGGTGAAGCTGAGTAGCCTTTAGCAATAGGAAGCGAAAGAAATGACCAAACTCTTCCATGTAAAGATACAAGTCAAGAAGACGAAGATTGATGCTCTGTTTGACTTAGGATCATAGGAAAATCTCATTGTAGCAGAACTAGTAAAGAAGTTGGGGCTAGAAGTTCGTGATCATCCAAACACATATCCACTGGGATGGGTACATAAAGATGTAGAGCTAAAGGTAACAAAACAGTGTAAAATTAGATTTTCTATCAGTGTTGATTTGATTGATGAAGTAGATCTGGATGTATTTCCCCTTGATGTATGTGGAGTCATGTTTCAGAGTGCATACATGTACATGCGTGATGAAATATTAATGAGGAGTGCTAACCAATATTGGCTCATCAAGGATGGAAAATCATTCATCATCAACACACACAAAGGAAAGTAAAAAATTTCACTGCTAAGTGCCAACCAATCCAAGAAATTGATTAGTTCTAGCGATAAGTACGTTTTATTATTTCTAAGGGAAAATTAGTCTATAGAGGATTCAATAAGAGGCAATGAACCCCTAAAGGCATGTACTAAGAAACAAAAAAAACAATTGGAGAAGTTGGTACATGCATAGAAGGACGTGTTCGGAGGGCCTAAAGGGCTACCCCCTAAGAGAGAAGTGGAGCACGAGATCTAGCTATTGCCAGACTCCCCATTGCCAAATATTGGGTTTTACAACTAGTCTATTATAGAAGCAAGTGAGGTGAAGAAAAAATTGCAGCAACTACTGGAACAGAGTCTCATTTGACCAAGTACATCACCATATGGATCACCCATGATTTTTCATTGTGCCAAAGAAGGATGGGATTTGGTGAATGTGTATAGATTACAGGGCGTTGAATAAAATTATGCTCAAGAACAGATACCCCCTGCCCAGGATAGACGATATTCTAGATCAGTTGCAGCAAGAAATTATTTCACCAAGATGGAATTGAAGACTGGATATCACCATGTTTGAGTCAAAGAAGAAGAGACCTGGAAGACCACCTTCAAAACCAGGCAGGGTTTGTATGAGTGGTTAGTCATGCCATTTGACCTATGTAATGCACCAACTACATTTATGAGATTAATGAATGATTTACTGCACCCTTTTTATAGATTCATTTGTTATTATATATCTGGATGATACACTGGTATATAGTGCTACCTGGGAGGAGCATATTTCACATTTGACACAGCTGCTTGAAACATTGAGGAAGCACCAATTGCTAGCAAATATCAAGAAGCCCGAGTTTGCGTAGCATTCCTTGGTGTATTTGGGATATGTGATTGGTGGAGGAGAATTGAAGATAGATCCTTCCAAGATGGAGGTCATCATGAAATGGTCAGTGCCTACTTATGTTACTGAGGTTAGGAGTTTCATTGGAGCAGCATAGTACCTGAGGAAATTCATAGCCTCATTTTCAATGATAGCAACACCACTCCATGCCATAACAGCAAGTGGTAAGAGTTTCCGCTAGGGAAAAGGGAAGCAAAAGGATTTTGATGAGTTAAAGAAGAATATCATCAAAGCACCTGTTTTGGCATTACCAAACTTGCAATGGCCATTTGAAGTGGAGATAGATGCGAGTGGGTATGTTATGGGAGTTGTCTTGATACAAGGAGGAAGTCACATTTGCTACCATTCTAAAGTATTTAATGGGGAAATTCTTAACTACCCTACCTATGATAAGGAAATCTATGCCATGGTGCAAGCTATGAAGAAGTGGAAGAATTATCTAATGGAAAAGGAGACAATAATCCACACGGATCACTAGTCGTTACAGTACCTGCAGGCCGAGAATAAGCTACAACAGACCAGGCATTACAAGTGGATGGGGTTTTTACAGTATTTTCATTTAGTGATCAATTATAAGAAGGGAAGCACAAAAAAGTTGGCCGATATGATTTCAAGGCCACCCACATCAAAGATTACAGCTTTGGAGACTCGTATGCACATGGAGTCATTCACTCATGATGCATATAGAGAGGTATATTCAGAAGATGAGGACTTCAAGGAGGTGTATCAACAGCCGTAGAGTTAGATTCATGTGCATGATGGTGACAACACCATTTACTACCATCTTCGGGATGTGTTACTCTACAGGCTAGATTAGCTATGTGTTCCTAAAGGTGAGCATTTGCAGTTGATTAGAGAGGCTCACACCTCCAAGGTTGCAGGGCACTTTGGTGTAGGGAATACCATGGCTAACTTGTAGAGGTATGTGTATTGGCTCCAAATGCAAGAACAAGTAGCTAGGTTCATAAGAGGATGCATGCTTTTTTGTACCAATAAGACTAGCAATAGGAAACATGGTCTATATCATCCCTTACCTATACCTACTCGTCCTTGGGAAAGAATTTCCATGGAATTTGTGGGAGGTTTACTGACAACTAGGAAGGTACATGATTACTTGTTCGTGGTAGTTGACAAGTTCATCAAGATGTGTGTTATGATGCCATGTAAAAAGACCATCAACGGACAAGAAGAAAAAAACTTGTTGATTGGACGGGTCTGAGTGCACTTTGGGATACGAAGGAGCATCATTTCAAACAGGGATACAAGATTTTTTAGTGCATTCTAGACTACATTGTGGGAGAACATGGACACAAAGTTGAAGAGATCTACACCATTCCATCCACACACATATGAATAGACAGAAGTAGTCAACAGGACTTTGGTGTAGCTTCTGAAGGGTTACAACTAGAAGCATCCGAAGACCTAGGATGAAAATCTGGTATATATACCACATTCTTATAATAGAGCGGTCGACATTTCTACAAGAAAGTCCCCATTTGAAACTTGTTTAGGATATTTTCCACCTTCACCTTTGGATATTTCATATGGGAAGCAAGGAGGAGTGAAGGAAGACATTATAAGAGATGCTTTGAGGGCTGAAAAATTTATAGAGAAGATAATGCATATTCATCTACATGTATAGGAAACACCGTAGAAGTTGTAGTTGAAGTATAAGGCCAAGCATGATCAGCACAAAATAGAAAAATAATTCAAGGTGGGAAAGAGAGTATGGGTACAGTTGAACAAGGAGAGGCTGCAAGGGCCTAGTAAGAAAATAAAGACTCTAAGGTATGGTCCCTTTGAGATACTGGAAAAGGTGTGTGATAATGCTTATCAACTCATTTTACCACCATATATGAACATTAACTCAGTTGTAAATGTGGATAATTTGAAATTATATGAGCCTTCCATGCTAGATCGGGAAGAGGAACGTGCCCTATCTTCTCTGGAGGATTTGGCTCCAGATGCTTAGGCAGAGTTGACAGAAGATACAATTTTCCAGAATAGGTCCAGAACTACAAGACAAGGGCAAAAAGACCTTTGGCGAATTGGGTTGAAGGGACAACTTCTAGGAAAATTTAAATGGTACACTAGAGAGAAGGTGCAGGAAAAATTTCCTCACCTCATTCAGTAAAATCCTTTGGGGACCAAAGCATCCCAAAATGGGGAGGTGTGATCCGAATTCGATCATTATATTGTTTTTCATCCATCTCGATGCATTTGGAGTGGAAAAGGTGGAGGAAATAGCTCATGGGACCATTTTTACTAGCAGGACCCAGTTTGGAAAAATAGGGTTTGAAACCTTCCAGGAGCATTTTGAGACATCAAATGACATTTTTTGGGGGTAAAAATCTGTTGCTAATTTTTTGCACCTTTTCATGATATTTTACACACATATAGCTTTCCAACGATGCAAGAATCGCATCAATCAAAGCCTGTATGCAAAAGTTATGCCACTCAAAAGTTGACCTTCCTATTTCACACCTATAGTTTGGGAGGATGTTGCGTCAACCCCCATTATTCATGGAAAAGGGGCCAGCCATGTGTTTGTGATGTAAAAGACTCTAGAAGATTCTATTTAGTAACTATAGTTAAGAGTTGATGTAGTCAAACTTAACCACTAGTAGGCTATTGGGTTGCATTATAACTGGGCCACTAGGAGGAAGAGGCTTTCCATTCTTTCAAGAGTAGTTTGTTTCATAGTCGCGAAAATATAGCCAGGAGAGATAGGAGGTAGAATACATAGAGAGGATATGTGCACTGTAGCATCCCACAGGCCACAATCATTACTTCTTTGTCTCTGTATCCATATTTCCAAATCGAGAAAGAGAGCGAAGTGACCTCACCTTCTAGTTGGGTTTTCTCTCGAAAGAGTTTCCTAGAGAGCATATCTTGTGTATTATGTGTGTGTGATATTATTTTGTCTTTCTGTAATTTTTTTCTTGATTTACTTTTATGGGCATGCACTAATTACAGTTAATTTTACAGATTTAGATATTAAATAAAATTGTAATAGTGTAGAATCTCATATTTTTAATATAATATTATCAGATTTCTTGTGACGAGCTGCCTAGTGGAAAATCCATTTAATTTTACGGATCATTTGGTATCGAAGTAGGTTTCTTTGGGTATTTTATGGAGATTGGTGGGATTTATATCAGTGAGGCCAAAAATTATAAAATCCTAATCATGGGTGACGAATCTATAAATGAACCTCATGATCTTGCAGAGGTGAAGTTTTTGTGGCTCGAAGAACAAGTCACGGATATAAACTGCAATGTAAACCTCCTCATGGAGGCCCTAAGAAATAATATGGGGATATTTGAAGAAGAAGGGGGTTCGAATGTAAAGGAAAAATCAAAAGGGGGATTGGGAAATTGGGAAGACGTAGATAACCAGTTGAAGAAAGAACGCGGAAAATATCAACCCAATTTGAGCATTGTGAACCAATCCCTATTTAAAGTTTAAGCAAAATTCGATATCAAGCCATACCATGACGAGATCGATTCTCTGAAGCTGAACTGTTGGTTGCAACAACTAGAAATCTATTTCAGTGTCCATTAGGTCGAGGAAGGGTAGAAGACCTCATTCGTGTGGCTGAAATTGGAGGGACTTCTATTGACTTGGTGGGAGAGCCAAACAGAAACCGTGAGGTTGGAGGGAGAACATCTAGTGACTAAGTGGGAGGATTTCAAATTCCTCATTAAGTCACAATTTTATCCCATTGGGTACATGGAAGACTAGTGGATCTGGTGGCATTACTTCGAGCAAAATACACTGCAACATTCATAAAAATGGATATAATGTTAGGTATCTCTCCGAAGAACCCAGATGTACTACTCAAGTATTTGGGGGGTCTACATTGCCGTCTGCGTGAGCAAGTGATGTTGTTCAAGCCCAAAACTGTGGACAAGGCTAGTGTACAGAAAGCAAAAGGAGGGGAAGAAGAAGAAAAAGGAGCGTAATGAAGTGGATCAAAGCAAAAGGAGCAACAAGACGCTTCTAAGGAGGGGAAGAAGAAGCAAAAAGGGGGAAAAGATAAAAATATGGCAACCACAACACAACAATGCAAAGCGCTTAGCAACCACTGCAACCACTGCAACATTGATGGCCATACAGAGGAGAAGTGTTGGAAATTTCTTCCAGAGCTAAAATCGAAGAATAAGAAGAAAGATAATAAGAAGAAGAATCTCATGGCCACTGATTCGAGCGACCAAGCTAAAAGAAACTCAAATGTGGATGAGAAGATCATTTGTACGTTACTGCAGAAGGAGGTGAATTTGAGTAGCCTTTAGCAACAGGAAGAGAAAGAAATGACTAAAATCTTCCATGTAAATAAATAGGTCAAGAAGATGAAGATTGATGCTCTTTTCAACTTAGGATCGCAAGAAAATCTCATTACAGCAGAACTGGTCAATAAGTTGGGGCTAGAAGTTTGTGATCATCCAAATCCATATCCACTCGGATGGGTACATAAGGATGCATAGCTGAAGGTAACAAAACATTGTAAAATTATATTTTCTATTAATCTTAATTTTATTGATGAAGTAGATATGGATGTGGTTCTCCTTGATGTCGGTGGAGTCATGTTTGGGAGTCTATACATGTATATGGCTAATGCAATGTTCATGAGGAGAG
Source organism: Pinus tabuliformis (assembly GCA_031772625.1). NCBI lineage: Eukaryota > Viridiplantae > Streptophyta > Pinopsida > Pinales > Pinaceae > Pinus > Pinus tabuliformis. Next base: position 275,959,957 of record CM062809.1, on the reverse strand, counting down.
ATAATTAGTACCAGCTCATCAATGATGGAAAATCATTCATCATCAACGTGCACAAAGGTAAGTCTAAAATTTCACTAGTAAGTGCCAACCAAGCCAAGAAATTGATCAGTTCCAACAAGAATTATGTTTTATTGTTTCTAAGGGAAAATTAGTCTGTAGAGGAGTCAATAAGAGGCAAGGCATCCCTAGAAGGGTGTACTAAGAAACAAAAAAACAATTAGAGGAGTTGTTACAAGCATACATGGATGTGCTACAAGGGCCTAAAGGGCTACCCCTGAGAGAGAAGTGGAGCATGAGATCCAGCTATTGCCAAACTCCCCATTGCCAAATATTATGTTGTACAGGCAGTTTGTTATAGAAGAAAGTGAGGTGAAGAAATAGTTGTCACAGCTACTGGAACAGGGTGTCATTCGACTGAGTACATCACCATGTGCGTCACCCATCATCATTGTGCCAAAGAAGGATGGGAATTGGTGGATATGTATAGATTATAAGGCGTTGAATAAAATCATGCTCAAGAACAGATACCGCCTGGCTAGGATAAACGATCTGCTAGATTAGTTGCAACAAGAAAAGTATTTCACCGAGCTGGACTTGAAGTATGGATATCACTAGGTTCGCGTCAAAGAAGAAGATACATGGAAGATGCCTTCAAAACCAGGCAGGGCTTGTATGAGTGGTTAGTTATGCGATTTGGCCTATGTAATGCACCAGATGCATTTATGAGATTAATGAATGATGTACTGCGCCCTTTTATAGATTCATTTGTTATTGTCAATTTGGATGATATATTGGTATATACTCCTACCTAGGAGGACCATATTTCACATTTGACACAGTGTTGGAAAGATTGAAGAAGCACTAACTGCTAGGAAATATCAAGAAGTGTGAGTTTGCATAGTAGTCCTTAGTGTATTTGGGATATGTGATTGGTGGAGGAGAATTGAAGATAGATCCTTCCATGATGGAGGCCATCATGAAATGGCCAGTGTCTACTAATGTTACTGAGGTTATGAGTTTCATTGGAGAAATATAGTACCTGAGGAAATTCATAGCCTCGTTTTCAGTGGTAGCAACACCGCTCCACCCCATAACAACAAGTGGCAAGAGTTTCCAATGGGGAAAAGGGTAGCATAAGGATTTTGATGAGTTAAAGAAGAAGATCAATGAAGCACCAGTTCTAGCATTACCAAAATTTCAATGGCTCTTTGAAGTGGAGACAGATGCAAGTGGGTATGCTATGAGATTTGTCTTGATGCAAGGAGGAAAGCTTGTTTGCTACCATTCTGAAGTATTTCATGGGGCAGTTCTTAACTACCCTACCTATGGTAAGGAGCTCCATGCTATGGTAAAAGTTGTGTAGAAGGGGAAGCACTATCTTATGGGAAAGGAGACAATAATCTACATGGATCATCATCCATTAAAGTACCTGCAGGCCCAGAATAAGCTACAATAGACCAGGGATTACAAGTGGATGGGGTTTTTACAGCAATTTCATTTGGTGATCAAGTATAAGTATGGAAGCACAAACAAGTTGGCTGATATTCTTTCAAGGACACCCGCATCAAATATTACAACTTTGGGGACTCTTATGCACATGGAGCTATTCACTCATGATGCATACAGAGAGGCATATTCAGAAGATGAGGACTTCAAGGAGGTGTGTCAACGGTTGTAGAGTCAGAGTCATGTCCATGATGGCGATAACAACATTGACTACCATCTCTAGGATGGGTTACTCTACAGGCTAGATAAGCTATGTGTTCCTAAAGGTGAGTGTTTGCATTTGATTAGAGAGGCTCACACACAAGGAACATTTAAGGATGGAAAGTTTTCTTGAAGTTTAAAAACATTGGCAAATCTCACTAATCCATAATATGCAAACTATAAAATGTTTATTGATATATTTGTAAAATTATTCAAATTTAAAATTATTTTATATATAGTCTCTATATAATGTTGGCAATTTTTAAGGTAAAATAATTTTATATTCTAAAATTTGGGCGAATCATCTTTTATAAAAATTGGAAATTGGCGAATCTTTTTTGTGGAAAAATCATGGAAAATTAGCCCACTTGGTGAACATTATCCCCTAAAATTTTCATGCTCACACATCCAAGGTTGCAAGGCACTTTGGTGTAGGGAAGACTGTGGATAACTTGCAGAGGTATGTGTATTGGCCCAAGATGCAAGAAAAAGTAGCTAGGTTCATAAGAGGATGCATACTTTGTTGTACGAACAAGCCTAGCAACAAGAAACGGGGTTTGCATCATCCCTTATGTTGGGTCCCTATAATACTAGTGATTACCCCATTACTATTGTATTTATACACCTTATTTATATTGTTGTGCCCCTATTACCCCCATATTGTTATTTCTGTGCCCCATAGAATCCCTCTATTGTTATTTTTGTGGCTTTATATTATTATTGTTAGGTCGGCTGGATTATATTGTGACTCCTTAGACTCCTATATATAGAAAGGAGGTTTTGTCATTTGTATCATCCAAGAATTGTTCATTTATGTAATTTAAAGGAGGTTGCCCCCTCGAAGAGGCTGAATTCTAAGGCGTGGATCTCTCTTTTCTATCTTTTTGTGAGCTGGTTTCATAACATTTGGTATCAGAGCTTTGGATTCTAGGGTTTCGCTGCTCCAAACAGGTCATCGTGACATTTTCACTATAACTTTTTTCTGTGATGTTTCAGAAGTCGCAAAAAAAACCCATTTGAGAAGAAATCGCGCTGAACCTTGGGACCGAATTTCAGAGCGTTTCGTGCGATATTTGCGGAGATATGATCCGAGGAAGTTGGTCTTTTTGCAGACTCCCGAATTACATTCAAAACAGGTGACCTGGGGAAAATTGTCATAACTTTCTCTTTGGGGATCAGATTGAAATTTCGTAAGAAGGTACAGAAAGAGGATGGACTGTAGTTTCTTGTGTGTGTGTTTCAGATTCAAAGGTTGAAACAGTGACTCGTGGCACGTCGTACAATTGCACTCTACTAAACCAGTCTAAAAGAAAGTCACTGTGGGAGATTTCACATAACTTTTCCTTGGAGAATCCGATTTGGCTCAGACTTGTGGCATTGGAAAGAGGACACAGAGGGCTACTACAGGTAGAAATTTCAGAACTGGATGATTCGAAATTACAGAGATACATCAGATTCAATATCAGGCTTCTATAAAGTGAAAAAAGGTGTGTAGTTTTTTTAATTTTTTTAATTTTTGTGTAAGCTTGGTTTAACGGAATTCAAAGGGCATAGTAAAGCATTATTATCGGTAACTGATGCCCCGAGGAAAGAAAATGCAAACACCTAGTAAGGAACCTGAAAGCTCTAGCATGACTCATGAAGAAGAGGAAGAAATGCTACATGATATATCAAAATTACAAGAACAAGTGCAACAAATGTCACGCTCACAAAAGCTAACAGAAGCTAAGATAAGTGACGTGGAATCTAAGATTAAGGGCATGGAAGCTAAGATGGATGATTCGAAGACAGATTTGAAGAGAGACATGGCAGATTTGAAGATAGATTTGAAGACAGACATGGAAGAATTGAAGAAGTTGCTACAAGAAAGGGTCACTAATGGTGAAAAGGTAGTAAAGGAAACTCATGATGAGAAAAAAGAAATGTTAATCATGATTCCATAGACGCTAATGTTGGATCGAAGAATCACCATATTCCAAAAATCGATATGAGGAAGTTTGATGGCAAGGATCCCGCCACATGGATATTACAGATGGAGCAATTCTTCGATCTCAATAATGTGCAAAATGCACAAAAGGTACGTATGGCAACTGTATATTTGGAACCAAATCAGTTTGTATGGTATCAATGGCTTTGCTCTCGTAAACAATTTATCACTTGGGCAATTTTTACGGAAGAATTGATAGCACATTATGAAGATACAAAAAGCAACACTTTTTTTAGCCAATTGATAAGTCTCAAACAAAAGGGTTCAGTAATGGAGCACATTGAGGAGTTCCAAAAATTGAACATAAGGGTAAAAGATATTCCAGAGGAGCATAGGATTGATGTGTTCATAGGGTCTTTAAAGGATAATATCCAACATGATGTTCGCCTTTGGGAACCTGATTCATTAGAGAAGGCATTCAGGTTAGCAAGAAAAATGGAAAGCAAAATTATGGCAACCAGGAAGCATACCACTCACAACTATAAAGACGGAAGTGTTGTTGCCCCTAGTCTTCCACAACCTATAAGGTTGACACCACAACAATTGGAAGAAAAAAGAGCAAAAGGGCTTTGTTACAGTTGTGATAGCAAATACACTAAAGGTCATAAGTGTGCTGAGAAGAAATTATTCTACATAGATTGTGAAGAGGAAGAAGAAAAGGAGCAAGAAAGGTCAAAAGAAGAAGATATACTCCAGGAACAAAGCCTAGATGAAGAAAAAATAAATCCGACCATATCTTGTAATGCATTGGTGGGAATTACCACTCCTCAAACCATCAAGATAGAAGGACAAATCAAGAAGAAAAAGGTAATAGTGTTGATTGATTCAGGAAGCACCCACAATTTTATTCATTGTAGGGTAGCAAAAGAATTGAATTGCTTCCTATATCCAGCACCAGAGTGTCAAGTGATGATTGAAAATGGAGGAACAATAAATTGCGTTGGAAAGTTCCATAATATCAAGCCATCCATGGGAGAATATGTATTGACTAGCCCAATGCTTTCCATTCCAATTGGAGGTGCGATGTTGTACTAGGAGTCCGATGGCTACAATCCTTGGGTACAATAGCTTTTAATTTTCAAGAACTTTTCATCAAATTTTCTACGGAATGAAAGGAAGTTGAATTAAGGGGTATTGTAGGGAAACCAGGAAAGATAATCAGCTCTAATGGTATGACAAAGCTTCTAAAAAAGGAGCAAAGAGGTGTAATTGCACAATTATGCTCGCTAGATGTTTCCACATTGGAATCATCTATTTCTCCAGATCTCCAAAAGGTCCTGGACAATCATTCCAAGGTATTTGAGACTCCCAAGGGTCTCCCACCTATGCGTGATCATGATCATGCTATTCATCTGATTCCAGGAAGTGTTCCTCCAAACATCAGGCCGTACAGATATCCCTATGTCCAAAAAAGTGAAATTGAACGTATGGTTGCAGAAATGCTAGAGGCTGGTATAATTCAACCGAGTCAAAGTTCTTTCTCAGCTCCAGTAGTATTGGTGCACAAGAAGGATGGATCATGGCGCATGTGTCCAGATTATAGGGAGCTCAACAAGCTCACTATTAAAGATAAGTTCCCCATTCCTGTTATTGATGAATTACTGGATGAATTGCATGGATCAATTTACTTCACCAAGTTGGATCTTCGTTCGGGATATCATCAAATCAGAATGAAGATTGAAGACATTCCGAAAACAACATTTAGAACTCATGAGGGTCATTATGAATTTTTGGTCATGCCTTTTGGCCTTACCAATGCACCTTCAACATTTCAAGGTTTGATGAATTCAATTTTCAAACCATTCCTTAGAAAATTTGTGTTAGTATTTTTTGATGATATACTAATCTACAACAAGTCTTGGAAGGATCATGTTGAACATGTTGACAGGGTGCTACAACTATTGGAGGAGAAACAATTATATGCAAAAAGATCCAAATGTTTCTTTGGAGTCCAGGAGGTGGAATATTTGGGTCATATTGTATCTCATGAAGGAGTTAAGGTAGACCCTAGCAAAATTAAAGCCATTAAGGAATGGAAAATCCCCACATCCATAAAGCATCTGCGAGGATTTCTTGGGTTGACAGGGTATTATCGCAAGTTTGTTAAGAATTATGGGAGAATAGCAGCACCTCTAACAACATTATTGAAGAAAGATTCATTTTCATGGACTCCGGAAGCAACAAAGGCCTTTGAACATCTTAAAGAGGCAATGTGCCAAGCACCGGTCTTAGCTACACCGGACTTCACAAAAACCTTTATTGTGGAATGTGATGCTTCAGGAAATGGAATTGGTGCTGTTCTAATGCAAGATGAAAGACCCATTGCTTTTGAAAGTCGTCCAATCAAGGGAAAGTTTTTAAGCAAAGCTATTTATGAGAAGGAAATGTTGGCAATACTCCATGCACTTAAGAAATGGCGACCCTACCTAATGGGAAGACACTTCAAGGTAAAAACGGATCATGATAGCCTTAAATACTTTTTAGAACAAAGATTATCCTCTGAAGAGCAACAAAAGTGGGTCACAAAGATGTTGGGTTATGACTTTGAAATCATCTACAAAAAAGGGAAGCAAAATGTGGTGGCAGATGCACTCTCAAGAAAGGATGAGGATGTGGAAGCATTGTTGTGTGCCATTTCTATTATCCAACCAGATTGGATAAATGAAGCAAAGGAGGAATGGAAGAATGACGAAGAAGTGTGGGCACTTATTCGAAAGCTACAACAAGATTCCAGTACTTCTGATACATTTAGCTGGCAAAATGATTCGTTATGGTACAAAGATCGCTTATACCTCTGTAAGAATTCCCAGCTAAAACAAAAGATTCTTATGGAATTGCACACTTCTCCCTTAGGAGGGCACTCAGGATTTTTAAAAACTTACCACAGGGTTAAGAAGGAATTTTTTTGGGATGGCCTTAAATCAGATATTCAAAAGTTTGTGGCGGAATGTTTGGTTTGCCAGCAAAATAAAGTTGAAACAATTAAGACACTAGGTCTATTACAACCTTTATCCATTCCAAGCCAACGTTGGGAGGAGGTTTCAATGGATTTTATCACAGGTTTACCCAAGTCTGAGGGAAAGAGTGTCATCATGGTGGTAGTTGACAGACTTACCAAGTATGCACACTTTTGTGCATTATCACATCCATTTAAAGCCAGTACAGTTTCTACTGCATTTATACAGTTCAAAAGCTACATGGAAACCCAAAGATTATTGTAAGTGACAGAGATCCCATTTTCACTGGAAATTTTTGGACAGAATTATTTTCTTGTCTTGGTACTCAGTTAGCTCATAGCTCATCTTATCATCCTCAATCTGATGGGCAAACTGAGATAGTAAACAAATGTTTGGAAGGATATCTTCGTTGCTTTGTATCTGATAAACAGACACAATGGGTCAAATGGTTGCCTCTGGCTGAATGGTGGTATAACACTTCCTTCCATACAGCAACAAAAATGACCCCATTTATGGCACTTTATGGGTATCAACCACCATCCATCACATCATATTTAAGAGAAAATTCTAAGGTTCAGGCAGTGGAACATCACATCGAACATCAACAACAAGTCCTCCAACTCTTAAAGGATAACCTCGTGTTGGCACAAAATAGAATGAAACAACAGGCAGATCAACATCGCAGTGAAAGAAGTTTTGATGTAGGTGATTGGGTATTCCTACGGCTACAACCATATAAGCAAATGTCCCTAAAGCAAGCTAAGAAGGATAATAAATTATCACCAAAGTATTATGGTCCGTACAAGGTGTTGCAAAAGATTGGTACTATGGCATACAAATTGGAGCTTCCTGCAGCTTCTCGATTGCACCCAGTTTTCCATGTTTCATGTTTAAAGAAGGTTATAGGTGACAAGCTCCCAATTCAAACAATATTGCCAGAACTTGACGAGGAAGGAAAAATTATATTGGAACCGGAAGCAGTCACAGAAACAAGAACTCGACAGCTACGAAATCGATCAATTTCAGAGTATCTTATCAAGTGGAAGAACTTATCCGCTGAAGATTCCACATGGGAGGATGAGAATTTTATGCAGAAGTATCCAGAACTACTCAAGCGTTGAGGACAACACTTTTTTGAAGGAGAGGGGCATGTTGGGTCCCTATAATACTAGTGATTACCCCATTACTATTTAGTTATACCCCTTATTTATATTGTTGTGCCCCTATTACCCCCATATTGTTATTTCTGTGCCCCATAGAATCCCTCTATTGTTATTTTTGTGGCTTTATATTATTATTGTTAGGTCGGCTGGATTATATTGTGACTCCTTAGACTCCTATATATAGAAAGGAAGTTTTTTCATTTGTATCATCCAAGAATTGTTCATTTATGTAATGTAAAGGAGGTTGCCGCCTCGAAGAGGCTGAATTCTAAGGCGTGGATCTCTCTTTTCTATCCTTTTGTGAGCTGGTTTCATAACACCTTACTTGTACCTACTCATCCTTGGGAAAGCATCTCCATGGACTTTTTGGGAGGTTTGCTGACAACTAGGAAGGGATATTACTACCTATTCGTGGTAGTTGACAAGTTTAGCAAGATGTGTGTTTTGATGCCATGTAAAAAGACCATCAATGGACAAGAAGAAACAAACTTGTTCTTTGGACAGGTCTAGGTACACTTTGGGATACCAAGGAGCATCATTTCAAACAGGGATACTGTTAGGTCCCTATAATACTAGTGATTACCCCATTACTATTGTATTTATATCCCTTATTAATATTGTTGTGCCCCTATTGTCCCCATATTGTTATTATTGTGCCCCATAGAATCCCTCTATTGTTATTTTTGTGCCTTTATATTATTATTGTTAGGTCGGCTGGGTTATATTGTGACTCCTTAGACTCCTATATATAGAAAGGAGGTTTTGTCATTTGAATCATCAAAGAATCATTATTTGTATAATGTAAAGGAGGTTTCTACCTCAAAGAGGCTAAATTCTAAGGCGTTCATCTATCTTTTCTATCTTTTTGTGAGCTGGTTTCATAACATTTGGTATCAAAGCTTTGGATTTTAGGGTTTCGCTGCTCCAAATAGGTCATCGTGGAATTTTCGCTATAACTTTTTTTCTGCGATGTTTCAGAAGCGAAAAAAAAACTCATTTGAGATGAAATCGCACTGAACCTTGGGTCCGAGTTTAAGAGCTTTTTGCACTAGATTTGCGGAGATATGATCTGAGGAGGTTGGTATTTTTGCAGACTCCTAAATTACATTCCAAACAGGTGACCTGGGAAAAATCGTCATAACTTTCTCTCTGAGCATCGGTTTGAAGTTTCGTAAAAAGGTACAGAAAGAGGATAGGTTGTAGTTTCTTGTATATATTTTTCAGACCAAAGGTCAAAACAAGGACACACGGCATGTCATACAAGTTCGCTCTACTGAACTAGTCTATAATCAGGTCACTGTGGGAGATTTGGCATAACTCTTCCTTGGATAATCCAATTTGGATTAGACTGGTGGCATTGGAAAGAGGACACAGAGGGATATTGTAGGTCGCAATTTCAAAACTACATGATCTGAAATTATAGAGATACATCAGAGGTAATATCAAGCTCCTACAAAGTGAAAAAAGGTGTGTAGATTTTTTTAAAATTTTTGCTTAAGCTTGGTTTGAAAAATTATTTTGAAGGAATTCAAAGGGCATAGTAGAGAATTATTATCGGTAACTGATGGCTCGAGGAAAGAAAATGCAAACACCTAGTAAGCAACCTGAAAGATCTAGCATGACTCATGAAGAAGAGGAAGAAATGCTACATGATATATCAAAATTACAAGACCAAGTGCAACAAATGTCACTCTCACAAAAGCTAACAGAAGCTAAGATAAATGGCGTGGAATCTAAGATAAAGGGCATGGAAGCTAAGATGGATGATTTGAAGATAGATTTGAAGACAAATTTGAAGAGAGACATGGTAGATTTAAAGACAGATTTGAAGACAGACATGGCAGATTTGAAGACAGGTTTGACAAATTTTCTACAAGAAATACTTACAAATGGTGAAAGAGTAGTAAAGGAAACTCATGTTGCAAACAAAAGAAAAATTAATCATGATTTCATAGACTCTAATGTTGGATCAAAGACCCACCATATTCCAAAAATTGATATGAGGAAGTTTGATGGCAAGGATCCCACAACATGGATATTACAGATGGAGCAATTTTTCGATCTTAATAATGTGCAAAACACACAAAAGGTACGTATTGCAACTTTATATTTGGAACCAAATCAGTTTGTATGGTATCAATGGCTTTGCTCTCATAAACAAATTATCACTTAGGCAATTTTTACAGAATAATTGACAACACATTATGAGGATACAGAAAGCAATACTTTTTTTTAGCCAATTGATAAGTCTCAAACAAAAGGGTTCAATAATGGAGCACATTGAAGAGTTCCAAAAATTGAACATAATGGTAAAAAATATTCCAGAGGAGCATAGGATTGATGTGTTCATAGGGACTTTAAAGGATAATGTCCAACATGATGTTCGCCTTTGAGAACCTGATTCATTAGAGAAGGCATTCAGGTTAGCAAGAAAAATGGAAAGCAAAATTATGGCAACCAGGAAGCATACCACTCACAACTATAAAGATGGAAGTGTTGTTGCCCCTAGTCTTCCACAACCTATAAGGTTGACACCACAAAAATTGGAAGAAAAAAGAGCAAAAGGTCTTTGTTACAGTTGTGATAGCAAATACACTAATGGTCATAAGTGTGCTGAGAAGAAATTATTCTACATAGATTATGAAGAGGAAGAAGAAAAGGAGCAAGAAAGGTCAAAAGAAGAGGATATACTCCAGGAACAAAGCCTAGATAAAGAAGAAATGAATCCGATCATATCTTGTAATGCATTGGTGGGAATTACCACTCCTCAAACCATAGATAGAAGGACAAATCAAGAAGAAAAAGGTAATAGTGTTGATTGAATTTTTGAATTGAGGCTTCTGTGATCCATATCAAGTATAAGAGAGTTTCTTCGGTGTAAATCACAAGAAATTTCATTTGTCGACGCGTTTCGAACCAACAAGTGTGGTTCATCGTCAGGACAATTTGAATGAGCAGATCAGGCTTAGAATGATTAAATAGATAGAGCAGAAACTCCAACGGCTGTATTCAAAGACCAGGTAACGGCTATAATGACAACGACTAGATTTGACTGGATTAGGGGAATAACCAATATTTAAAAAATTGACTTGGTTAGTTAGATTCTTAAAAGTGAATTTATCAATTAAAATAAACCCAAATTAATTTACATTAGTAATTAGTTATCAAAGATTTTGTATCTAATAAGTTAGAGTAATTAATAGTTAAATATAAAAATTATTGAATATGTAAAAATACATAAATATCAGGATGTATAAGACAAAGGGGTTCCATACACTACTAAATAATAAATAAATTATAAATTAATTGATTATTAATAATAGATATAAATAGAAGTTAAACAAATCAGTAAAAAATCGAGTAATAGAGTAATTAAAAAAAAAACATACGGTGTCCATCTTCCATTTGTTCAGGGGAATATGGACAGGATTGCGAGGATTCTTAAGAGGCATAATGTCCCCTCAACCTTTAGACCTCTCAATACTATTCGTAAGTCCCTAAGATCTGTGAAGGATCCTATCGACCCTAAGGACATGAAAGGGGTTTATATTATTCCTTGTTCATGTGGGACTCCCTATATTGGTGAGACTGGTCGCTCCATTAATCAAAGGATTAGTGAGCACGCAGTTGAACTTAAGCATATAAGAGCCAAGTCTTCTGCTTTAATATAGCATGTGGAGAAAACCAATCATCATGTCTGCATTGAGGAGGCTAGTGTGATTGCTAGAGTGTCCCATTTCCATCACCAGAAATTTAGGGAAGTGGTTGAGATTGAAAAAGCCAAACAATCTCAACAGGGAGGATGGTTGGAAGATCAGTAGCTGCTGGGTCCCAACCCTCTCCTCCTAGTCATGGTATTCCTGCCTTCCCTTCCCTTTCCTTGGTTTTTTCCTGTGGTCTTTTTTTTTCCCCTGGTTTTCTTGTTTGTTGGGGCCTTCCTTCCTTGAGGTTCTTATAGTTTGAGGGTTTGTAGTAGTTTTTTTTTTCCTTTACTAATAAATTAGAGATAATAAGCTTGAAACTAATTTGATTATTGTAACCTTTAATTTTAAGTATTAAATTTTTATTTATTTATTTTTACCCTTAAATTACTTTAGTATTTATATATTGAACTAACCTTTATTCATAACCATTGAATTAAAATTAATTTATTATTAATATTATAAATGTAAATAATATTACAACTTACTATTTATGTATTACCCCAATTTTTATAACTCTTATAACTAACTACTCCATTATTTAGATTTAATAACTTTATTTATTTATTTATTTTATCATAATTAAATTACTCTATTACTCGATTTTTTACTGATTTGTTTAACTTCTATTTATATCTATTATTAATAGTCAATTAATTTATTATTTAGTAGTGTATGGAACCCCTTTGTCTTATACATCTTGATATTTATGTATTTTTACATATTTAATAATTTTTATATTTAACTGTTAATTACTCTAACTTTTTAGATACAAAATCTTTGATAACTAATTACTAATGTAAATTAATTTGGGTTTATTTTAATTGATAAGGGTCCATTCACTTTTAAGAATCTAACTAACCAAGTCAATTTTTTAAATATTGGTTATTCCCCTAATACAGTCAAATCTAGTTGTTGTCATTATAGCTGTTACCTGCTCTTCGAATATAGCCGTTGGAGTTTTTGCTCTATCTATTTAATCATTCTAAGCCTGATCTGCTCATTCAACTTGTCCTGACGATGAACCACACTTGTTGGTTCGAAACGCGTCAACAAATGAAATTTCTTGTGATTTATGCCGAAGAAACTCTCTTATAAGTGTTGATTGATTCATGAAGTACCCACAATTTTATTCATTGTATGGTAGCAAAAGAATTGAATTGCTTCCTATATCCAGCACCAGAGTGTCAAGTGATGGTTGCAAATGGAGGAACAATAAATTGCTCTAGAAAGTGTCATAATATCAAGCTATCCATGGGAGAATATGTATTGACTAGCCCAATGCTTTCCATTCCAATGGGAGGTGTTGATGTTGTACTAGGAGTCCAATGGCTAAAATCCTTGGGTATAATATCTTTTAATTTTCAAGAACTTTTAATGAAATTTTCTGTGGTAGGAAAGGAAGTTGAATTAAGGGGTATTGCAAGGAAACCGAGAAAGATAATTAGCTCTAATGGTATGACAAAGCTTCTAAAAAAGGAGCAAAGAGGTGTAATTGCACAATTATGTTTGCTAGATGTTTCCACATCGAAATCATCTATTTCTACATATCTCCAAAAAGTCTTGGACAATCATTCCAAGGTATTTGAGACTCCCAAAGGTCTCCCACCTATTCGTGATCATGATCATGCTATTCATCTGATTCCAGGAAGTGTTCCTCCAAACATCAGGCTGTACAGATATCCCTATTCCCAAAAGAGTGAAATTGAACGTATGGTTGCAAAAATGCTAGAGGCTGGCATAATTCAACCTAGTGAAAGTTCTTTCTCTGCTCCAATAGTATTGGTACATAAGAAGGTGGATCATGGTGCATGTGTCCGGATTATAGTGAGCACAACAAGCTCACTATTAAAGATAAGTTTCCCATTCATGTCATTGATGAATTACTGGATGAATTGTATGGATCAATTTACTTCACCAAGTTGGATCTTCGTTCAGGATATCATCAAATCAAAATGAAGACTGAAGACATTCCGAAAACAACATTTAGAACTCATGAGGGTCATTATGAATTTTTGGTCATGCCTTTTGGCCTTACCAATGCACCTTCTACATTTCAAGGTTTGATGAATTCCATTTTCAAACCCTTCCTTAGAAAATTTGTGTTAGTATTTTTTGATGATATACTAATCTACAACAAGTCTTGGAAGGATCATGTTGAACATGTTGACAAGGTGCTACAACTATTGGAGGAGAAACAATTATATGCAAAAAGATCCAAATGTTTCTTTGGAGTACAAGAGGTGGAATATCTGGGTCATATTGTATCTCATGAAGGAGTTAAGGTAGACCCTAGCAAAATTAAAGCCATTAAGGAATGGAAAATCCCCACATCCATAAATCATCTACGAGGATTTCTTGGGTTAACAGGGTATTATCGCAAGATTATTAAGAATTATGGGAGAATAGCAGCACCTCTAACAACATTATTGAAGAAAGATGCATTTTCATGGACTCTAGAAGAAACAAAGACCTTCAAACATCTTAAAGAGGCAATGTGCCAAGCGCCAGTCTTAGCTACACCGGACTTCACAAAAACCTTTATTGTGGAATGTGATGCTTCAGGAAATGGAATTGGTGATATTTTAATGCAAGATGAAAGACCCATTGCTTTTGAAAGTTGTCCAATCAAGGGAAAGTTTTTACACAAAGCTATTTATGAGAAGGAAATGCTGGCAATACTACATGCACTTAAGAAATGGTGACCCTACCTAATGAGAAGATACTTCAAGGTAAAAACGGATAATGATAGCCTTAAATACTTTTTAGAACAAAGATTATCCTCTGAAGAGCAACAAAAGTGGGTCACAAAGATGTTGGGTTATGACTTTGAAATCATCTAGTAAAAAGGGAATCAAAATGTGGTGGGAGATGCACTCTCAAGAAATGATGAGGATGTGGAAGCATTGTTGTGTGCCATTTCTATTATCCAACCATATTGGATAAATGAAGCAAGGGAGGAATGGAAGAATGATGAAGAAGTGTGGGCACTCATTCAAAATTTACAAGAAGATTCCAGTACATCTGATACATTTAGCTGGAAAAATGATTCGTTATGGTACAAAGATCGCTTATACCTCTATATGAATTCCCAACTCAAACAAACGATTCTTATGGAATTGCACACTTCTCCCTTAGGAGGGAACTCAGTGTTGTAGGGAAAAGTATCCGACTCGGATGACCCTAACCCACTCTAAGGGTGACAGTTCCTTAGCAACAACTGTAAAGCAAACTACTGAAGGTTTTCTTCTTTATGAAAGCAAAAGAGAATGGAGGAAGCACTAACCGTTGCCTTGCGCTTAATGTCGAATCCAAACTCTCCTCTTTGGCCGCTTGCTCATAGCTCTTTGTCCTTCTGCTCGCCCAGCTACAATGAGATCCTGCACAATGACAAAGAAGGAAACTACAAGAGGTATGCAATCATAACTGGTTCATGGATTAGTGTAAACCAAACATGCGATCATCACAATATATAATTGAACAAAAGCACATAGAAGAACCTCAATAGCTTTTATTAATGAAGAAATAAAGGTTCTGAGAGGATTACAACCATTGCAGGCTCCAACCCAGCAACACCTCCCAGCAGAAAGAATTGCTCTTCTTCACCTCTCTCAAACGATCACCCAATAACTCAAGAATGAAACCAACAGCATATCATTACTTTGCACCAAATTCCAGCCTCCTGAGCTCATAGGAGAGAGCTCAATATATAGATGAATTGAGAAAGGATGAGTCAGCTTGCAACTGATGTGTAGCTGCCTTGTGTCCTTTCTCTCTTCAGTTAATCTTTAGTTGATCTTCAGTTCTTGAGTCCACTTGGTGAACCTTGCTTCCACTTGGAGAAACAAAGCCTCTGACTCATCACAAGGCGAAATACCTGATCCAAGTGTCAATTTTGGAAGATTCCAAAGCTATGACTCACTCTGCCACATGTCCAAACTCGCCCAACGCAGGTGGGCTTTGTTCTGCCTGCTTTGCAACGCAGGTACACCATGGAGCAGTTGTGTTTCAGCGCAGAAACCCAGTGGAGCACCTGCTTTGATTTCAGGATTGCTTGTTTTTGAGTGTTTTCAGGTGGAGAACTGATCTGAGAGCTGTTGGTTTGCTGACCTTGTTCCTCTAGGGGTAGGAACATCATGTTTAGGGAACTTTGGATCCCTTGGATTATTGACAATTCATGCTTGTTGCTGTAAGGCACAAAATTGTCTATAACAGATGCCCCCTAAAGTATGAGGTCGTTTATCGGGTGAAATGCTTTATTGAGAGGATCTGAAGTTCATTCAATCTGCTGAGAAGTGTCCTGTAATAAGATACAATACAATACATTATTTTTCATACATTTTTCATGATCTAGCTGAGGCGGGCATTCCCATGCTCAGCTTTATAAATACATTTTGGTACATAGAACAGACGATCGTCTGATGCTAGACTGATAATTCTCTGCCGAATTTATCATCCTTCACTGATAATTCTCTGCCGAATTTATCATCTTTTGAGAAGGATGATCATCTGTTGCAATGATGTACATATCAAATGTCTTTATGTCCTGAATATATATCGCAGCCCGGATGGATGAAACTAGATCCGGGGTCTTCAATCTCTTCCGATCTTCACTCGATGTACAAGTCGATCCATGTGAGAATTTCTTGAAGTCGAACATGGAAAGACATCGCTTGATTACCGGTCAATAATGTAAACCGTTAACAAGCGCGAGAGGAATCACCGATAAGGATGATGACCCTCAAGGTATGGCAGTACAATCTACATGGTGGGAATAAAGGACTTGGCGCCGACCACCATGCAAAATCTTCTGGTCGAAGGTCATTGATGTATACCTGTCGCCGGAAGTGAGAAACTTGCCATTGAGGCATGCAAGCTTCAAAGTACTGATGGGGGTGTTCCTAGATCAACTCCTTGGATAATGAGCTGATGTCGACAAGGAGCGATCCGTCAAAGGAGGGCCTTAATGAATCCCACATCAGTGACACGGAACGGAGCTAGTGATAATGATGAGGTGAAAACAAACTGTGATGTATGATTCAGGGTGGCGGTCATGAAGTGGATGAAGGATAATGTATGGCAGTGGGTGGAACAGGGTTGACTCTTTACAGAACCACATCTCTTGAACATATAACGACACTGATGTGATGGATTGGTAGCATTACCCCAATTGTGGATGGTGTGGCGAGGACCATGATTCTGCGATCGGTGAATGAAACAACCCAACCCGAAGCGGACGGAGGACAAAGTGTCATGTTCAAGAGCGACTTGCTACCATTAATACTGTGAGGTTCTCCCAATTTTTCCCCAGTCATTGCTGACCAGTACCTCTTTATTTTTGTCAAGCTTGAGGAGGATAACATATGCTTGTTCTATAACCTGCCCTTCGGGCAAGCCTATCGCTATGTTTTAACGAGCCTAGCGATAGGGAAACTCGTTCTCGTCTAAAGACAAGTTTGTCGCTATTTAATCATTTTAACGAGTCTAACGACAAGGAAAACTCGGTCCTTTTCATTTTTAGAGAGTCTGAAAAGGCACGAAAAGTTAACTCCAAAATTCCTTTTTCGTCATCTAATCCCTTAAGTCCGAAAAAGTATAAAACAATACAGAAGGGATGAATTTTCGGTTGCTTTAACGAGCCGAACAAAACAAGCGCTCGATCTTTTTGTGCAATAATCCCTCAGGTCCAAAAAGATTAAAATCTAGAGGAGGGATAGCTTTCCGGTCGCTTTAACGAGCTGGAAGGCCAAAACTCGGCAAACTTTTCATATTTTACGAGTCAGTGAAAAGAGCTCAAAGAAGACTCGTCTTTTGAGGAACGAGTGATGAACAGGGATAACAGCAGATTCCAGGTACAGGTTGGAATTCTCCAATCACGGCAGTGTCACAAGGATGGCTAAGTGAAATCACTCTTCGCAGCTGTTCCTCAAAATGGGTAAACAAACATATGGAGGTGAACTATTGGCCAAATGAACAGATGGAGGTGGTGGCATATAAAACACGACCAAGGGCTTTTAATATGGCTTTCAAAGGTTACATTTCTCAAGGTTGTTTACCGGTTCAGTTTTTATGCGTGAGCTTGAACTGCTAGGGAAAGATTGCTCACAATCTACGTTTATTTTTTAACGAGCATGAACTTCTGCACAAAAACTGCTCGATTCTTGCGTTTATTTTTTAACGAGCATGAACATTGCTAAAACTGCTCGATTTATACCAGTCTTAATACAAGGAATGCTTTAGGTGAGGTAATCTTATTTAAGGAGCGATACCTCACTAATTACTCCAATTTGGCAGGTTTTAACTTTTGCCCTTCATCCTTTCTTTATGCAAGCTGGAAACGGCTAATCCTACGAGTTTAACGGGTTAGACCTACAGGTTTAAAGGGAGGACCTAAAAATTTAAAAAAATAAATAGTCGTCCCGTGCTTGCACTCCAAAAGGTTTGCATGCCCCCAGGTATAAAGTATAATTTCGAGATTCTGCCATCTCTTACTTATTATCCGAAAAATGGTTTTGTTTGCTGCCGCAAACTAAACTCTCTTTTCGGCGATGTCTATCATTAGGTTGCTAAGGATGGTGACTACTTGTCGCAGCAATTTCATCTCTTTCTTTGAAGACTGCCCCTACTTATCCTTCAAAATAGCTTGTTTTAATGGGTGAGGCTTGACATTCAAAGATGGTGGCTTCTTGCTGCCACAAATAGACCCCCTCCTTAGGAGAGCCCACCTCTTTAGACAAAGGGAGCGACCGCTTCGCCCACATAACTTTGACAAAAGAATTTTATCCTAGAACAACCCTCCCTTCCACTGCCGGACGGGGTACGGACTAGTCCATTCTTCTGCGGAAATTAACTTTATACCCAAGGTTTTCTCTGCCCAAGGCAGGCCAGGGTGCATGCCCCCTGGGTCCCAGTTCTTTCTTTCCGAATTACTCGCATTCATCGGGAAGTAGAACCGGGGGAGGTGGCATTCCTTGAGTGAATAAACCGTTAAGGGATGGTATTTGACTATTTGCAATGCGTGATCCTGGAAATGAAAGTTGGTCTACGAGCTGGACCATTCTTCCTTCGTGCGGAAAACACATGACTCTAAAGAGTGAGGACACTATTGCCTCCATGCAATATATATAGTCTCGTCCAAGGAGTAAGTTATATGCCAAGGGTCCCTGGACGACCATGATGTTCATGCGAACTGACTTCCCTTTCAATGTAAGCGGAACATTGGGGAGAATCCCTAACGGGTGACTGGTTCCTTTATCAAAACCTGATAGATTTCTCATCTCAGGTAAAAGCGCCGGGCAACCCAGTGCTTTCCAAGCAACAGAGGAAAGGATACTCACAGATGCCCCTTCATCAATGATAGTTCCAGCCATCACCATCCTGTAGATTTGGACTATGATTCTGAATGGGATACTGGCTGGTAACCGGGGTCTGCCTAGTTGATTCCAATCAAAGGATACAACTAGGTTGCTTGGTGGTGGGACCGAATATACGGCCGGATACGACCCTGACGATGTTCCTTCCTGCGATAAAGGAATGGGCGCATTGCCCTGATGCTCATCAGAGTCTGTGTTAATGAAAAGAATATGGACGGTGTCATCCTTATCCTCTTCAGTGAGGGTGTCATTTGAAGATGGGTCTTCAATGACGGAGTCATTGGACGATGAAACTTCTGAAGGAAGAACCGGGTCAACTGCCGTTTCGACCTTTAGACTTTCGTCTGGTCTGGATTCAGTAGGTTCATTCTCAATGACCGACACTTCAGCTGACCACTTGGGCGGGTCAGCTGGATTTTCAACTATCGAGGGATTAGGCGCGAGTTTTTGGTATCCAGGAGGAAGTCGTAACGGTGAAACCGGACGATCTTCTAAAACTCTCTTTGCCTCATCTAAGAATGGACATCGGTGGATGGCATGCTTGCCTTCACACAATACACAGGGTGATCTTGGTCTCCCTCTTCGTCCTTCACTCTCGCTAGTTGATGGACTGCAATCAACATGACTACTAGAGGTTGATGCTACCGGATTGTGCAACCTTGGGGACCAGTCCCTTAGTATCCGGGGAATACAAGGACAATCACGATGGAAGTGGGTCCCTTCGCAAATGACACATGGCGATTTAGGCCCGGTCGGTGCAGTGTGTGGGTTTTTGTCAGCTGTCTTCTGCTTGCCCCCAGTCGCCTTCGCCATAGGCTCCTTCTGCTTCTTTTCTTTCTTCTTCTTTTCCTTCTTCTCCTTGGGAGATTGACTTTTGCCAGCTCTACCTCGCGAAGATGAAGGATCAGAGGAAGTATTGTAAGAAGTGGAAGGCTGGTGGGTAGTTCTAGACTGTTCTGACTGTTGATTCGACTGCTCAGGATTAGTGGCGACCTGGACTACATTAGTTGAAAAGAGCCATACAGGGAGGCCGATTGTCAATCCTGGAAGTGACAATGTTGCCATATGAGGCGCACCAACATCTCCCCAAGAGGAGAAGGGATTTGGACTTCCGCCAAGGTTGCCTCCTTGGTTGGTGGGCTCCATACTTTTCAACTGAAAGATCAACGTGGGAATAACAGGTGATTTTGTTCCGCTTAAAATAAATTTTATTAACGACGCTTTTAGACACAAACTTGCTTTTTCATGTTTTAAGAGTCGAGAAAAAGCTAAAGATGACTCTAGTCGCCTTCGATGTTTTAACGAGCCCGAAGTGACAAATGCTCGGATGGACTTTTTCAGTTATAGAGTTTGAAAAAGGCCAAAAGAAACTGCTCTGGAGTTCTAGGCAGAGGGTGTGCCAAACTTTTCGCGAAACCACAGAATACGTTTTACGGTACGGGTGGTC
Source organism: Pinus tabuliformis (assembly GCA_031772625.1). NCBI lineage: Eukaryota > Viridiplantae > Streptophyta > Pinopsida > Pinales > Pinaceae > Pinus > Pinus tabuliformis. The sequence goes on along the minus strand of CM062809.1, from coordinate 275,939,622 downwards.
GATCTTCGTGAATGCTGTGTTCACTGCATCACGATCGGTAGGGCGGTCGACACGGCTTCCTATGGATAAAGGATAATTTCCTATAGGGGTCTCCCAATATATACGCGACGGTACGTGGGAGCACAAGTCCGTATTAGTGCCACCGACTCTCAGGAGGAATCACCCACCTTCGTAGAGATCGACAGTCACTATGTTTAACGACGCCGGAACACGTCTCTACCTAGACCTCTAGATGTTTGCGTTATGTTACAAAGCGTTGTTATGTAAATTGGATTTATTTTAATGTTGATCTTGCTTAACAGTTTGCCTTTAAGGATCACCACGAGATGTATATAACAAATTCCTGAATGCAGTCTAAGATGAGAAGCAAACTTTTCAATCTTTCAACTTTGAAAACCTTAACTACTGAGGGAAAAGAAAGGCAAATCTTTTCACACAGATCATAGAGCACACACTAAAATGCAAATTTTTCCTAAATCGTCAAGCACACAGTCAAATGCAAAATGCACAATGCATGTATTTTCTTTTTCCTTTCTTAATGTGGATGGATACAAAAAGAAAGTGGTTATATAACTTTGATTTCGATTTAAAGCGAAAGTAAACAAGCTCGTCCAAAATCAAAAGACACCTTAAGATTCACTTGCTTAATCACTGGAAATACATGAAATCAAACCAAACTAACGAAAGTAAAATGACTAATCAGCTATGGACAGCAAACAAGCTAACTCTTTAGACCAGCAAAACGCCCAACACAGGTTCAGATCTAAGAGGCCAAAAGCATGACTAGTTTACTTTTCGTTATGGGAAATTGTAAATGAGCAAGAAATACAAATAACAAGTACAATTTCGTTATATAACAGAGGCGGAATAATGGCAAGTAATATTGGTTTCAAAACAGGTACAAGACTGACACTTAGCAGCAAAACTAAGTGAAAACAGGCAAGAGAAAAGAGGAAACCCCAAATGCACTAAGCAAATTTGGGTCAACGCAGGCTCTGCACAGTCAAACTGGCTCTCAGCGCAGGTAGCTAGTTCGGGACCTGCGTTGCAAAGCAGGTAGCCTGTGTACTACCTGCTTTGGAAAACGAGAATTGCGTTTTCACAGTCTCCGGGTCATAATTTTCTCAAAAATGCTCGGTTTTTGCTCAAATCAGAAGCATTCAGTCAAGCAAACTTAAAGGGATGATTTAGAAGGTGCAAAGCTATCACTAAGAGCTTACAAGGATCTTTGTAGATCAGCTCTTCAAATCATGAATCTGCTCAGAAAATGAGCAAGAGTAGCAGCCCCTCTACTTCGCTTTTGATATAGTCAAAAGCTTTTCGATTTGGTACTCTTTTCTTCAGGAAATGAATAGAAAAGACACTACAAACACAATCAAACGGATATGATCCCCAGCGGAGTCGCCAGTTTGTTGTAGGGAAAAGTATCCGACTCGGATGACCCTAACCCACTCTAAGGGTGACAGTTCCTTAGCAACAACTGTAAAGCAAACTACTGAAGGTTTTCTTCTTCATGAAAGCAAAAGAGAATGGAGGAAGCACTAACCGTTGCCTTGCGCTTAATGTCGAATCCAAACTCTCCTCTTTGGCTGCTTGCTCCTAGCTCTTTGTCCTTCTGCTCGCCCAGCTACAATGAGATCCTGCACAATGACAAAGAAGGAAACTACAAGAGGTATGCAATCATAACTGGTTCATGGATTAGTGTAAACCAAACATGCGATCATCACAATATATAATTGAACAAAAGCACATAGAAGAACCTCAATAGCTTTTATTAATGAAGAAATAAAGGTTCTGAGAGGATTACAACCATTGCAGGCTCCAACCCAGCAACACCTCCCAGCAGAAAGAATTGCTCTTCTTCACCTCTCTCAAACGATCACCCAATAACTCAAGAATGAAACCAACAACATATCATTACTTTGCACCAAATTCCAGCCTCCTGAGCTCATAGGAGAGAGCTCAATATATAGATGAATTGAGAAAGGATGAGTCAGCTTGCAACTGATGTGTAGCTGCCTTGTGTCCTTTCTCTCTTCAGTTAATCTTTAGTTGATCTTCAGTTCTTGAGTCCACTTGGTGAACCTTGCTTCCACTTGGAGAAACAAAGCCTCTGACTCATCACAAGGCGAAATACCTGATCCAAGTGTCAATTTTGGAAGATTCCAAAGCTATGACTCACTCTGCCACATGTCCAAACTCGCCCAACGCAGGTGGGCTTTGTTCTGCCTGCTTTGCAACGCAGGTACACCATGGAGCAGTTGTGTTTCAGCGCAGAAACCCAGTGGAGCACCTGCTTTGATTTCAGGATTGCTTGTTTTTGAGTGTTTTCAGGTGGAGAACTGATCTGAGAGCTGTTGGTTTGCTGACCTTGTTCCTCTAGGGGTAGGAACATCATGTTTAGGGAACTTTGGATCCCTTGGATTATTGACAATTCATGCTTGTTGCTGTAAGGCACAAAATTGTCTATAACACTCAGGATTTTTAAAAACTCACCACAGGGTTAAGAAGGAATTTTTTTGGGATGGCCTTAAATCAGATATTCAAAAGTTTGTGGCAGAATGTTTGGTTTGCCAACAAAATAAAGTTGAAACAATTAAGATCCCGGGTCTATTACAACCTATATCCATTCCAAGCCAACATTGGGAGGAAGTTTCAATGGATTTTATCACAGGTTTACCCAAGTCTGAGGGAAAGAGTGTCATCATGGTGGTAGTTGACAGACTTACCAAGTATGCACACTTTTGTGCATTATCACATCCATTTAAAGACAGTACAGTTTCTACTGCATTTATGGAAACAATTGAAAAGCTACATGGAAACCCAAAGATTATTGTAAGTGACAGAGATCCCATTTTCACTCGAAATTTTTGGACAGAATTATTTTCTTGTCTCAGTACTCAATTAGCTCATATCTCATCTTATCATCCTCAATCTGAAGGGAAAACTGAGATAGTAAACAAATTTTTTGAAGGACATCTTCGTTGCTTTGTATTTGATAAACAAACACAATGGGTCAAACGGTTACATCTGGCTGAATGGTGGTATAATACTTCCTTCCATACAGCAACAAAAATGACCCCCTTTATGGCACTTTATGGATATCATCCACCATCCATCACATCATATTTAAGAGAAAATTCTAAGATTCAAGCAATGGAACATCACATCGAGCATCAACAACAAGTCCTCCAACTCTTAAAGGACAACCTTGTGTTGGCTCAGAATAGAATGAAACAATAGGCAGATCAACATTGCAGTGAAAGAAGTTTTGATGTAGGTGATTGGGTATTCCTACGGCTACAACCATATAAACAAATGTCCCTCAAGCAAGCAAAGAAGGATAATAAATTATCACCAAAGTATTATGGTCCATACAAGGTGTTGCAAAAGATTGGTACTATGGCATACAAATTGGAGCTTCCTGTAGCTTCTCGAGTGCACCCAGTTTTCCATGTTTCATGTTTAAAGAAGGTTATAGGCGACAAGCTTCCAGTTCAAACAATATTGCCAGAACTTGACGAGGAAGGAAAAATTATATTGGAACCGGAAGCAGTCACAGAAACAAGAACTCGACAGTTAAGAAATAGATCAATTTCGGAGTATCTCATCAAGTGGAAGAACTTATCCGCTGAAGATTCTACATGGGAGGATGAGAATTTTATACAGAAGCATCCAAAACTACTCAAGTGTTTAGGACAACACTTTTTTGAAGGAGAGGGGCATGTTAGGTCCCTATAATACTAGTGATTACCCCATTACTGTTGTAGTTATATCCCTTATTAATATTGTTGTGCCCCTATTATCCCCATATTGTTATTACTGTGCCTCATAGAATCCCTCTATTGTTATTTTTGTGCCTTTATATTATTATTGTTAGGTCAGCTGGGTTATATTGTGACTCCTTAGACTCCTATATATAGAAAGGAGGTTTTGTCATTTGAATCATCAAAGAATCATTCATTTGTGTAATGTAAAGGAGGTTGCCCCCTCGAAGAGACTGAATTCTAAGGCGTTCATCTATCTTTTCTATCTTTTTGTGAGCTAGTTTCATAATAGATACAAGATTTTTCAGTGCATTCTTGACTACATTGTGGGAGATTATGGACATGAAGTTGAAGAGATCTAAACCATTCCATCCATAGACATATGGGCAAACAAAAGTAGTCAATAGGACTTTGGTGCAGCTTTTGAGGGGTTACAACTAGAAGCATCCAAATACCTGGGATGAAAATCTGGTATATATACAACATTCTTATAATAGAGCGGTCCATAGTTCTATAGGAAAGTCCCCATTTGAAACTTGTTTTGGATATTTGCCACCTTCACCTTTGGATATTGCATATGGGCAGCAAGGAGGAGTGAAGGAAGATATTATAGGAGATGCTTTGAGGGTTGACAAATTTATAGAGAAGATACGGCAGATCCATCTACAGGTACAAGAAACACTCCCAAATTCACAAGTGAAGTATAAGGCTAGGCATGATCAACACATAACAGAGAAATCATTCTAGGTGGGAGACAAAGTATGGTTGTAGTTGAGCAAGGAGAGCTACAGGGGCTTGGTAAGAAAATCAAGGCTCCAAGGTATGGTCCCTTTGAGATACTAGAAAAGGTTGGTGAAAATTCCGATCGACTTAGTTTACCACCATATAAGCACATTTACACAGTTGTAAATGTGGAGAATTTGAAACTCTATGAGCCTTCCATGCTAGATTAGGAAGAGGAACATGTCCTACCTTCTGTGGAGGATTTGGCACTAGATGCTTAGGCAGAGTTGACAGAAGATACAATTTTGCAGAAGAGGTCCAGAACTACAAAAAAAGGGCAACAAGACCCTTGCAAGATTGGGTTGAAGGGACAAATTCCAAGCAAAGCTAAATGGTACACCAGAGAGAAGGTGCCATAAAAATTTCCTCACCTTAGTCAGTAAAAGATCTTGGGGACCAAAAGCCTCCCAAAATGGGGAGATTTGATCTGAATTGGATCATTATACTGTTTTTCATCCATCTCGATGCATTTGGGTGGAAAAAGTGGAGGAATCAGCTCACATGACCATTTTTACTAGCGGGATCAAGTTTGGAAAAATAGGGTTTGAAACCTTCCAGGAGTGTTTTGAGGCATCAAAATGAGATTTTTTGGGGGCAATACTTTACTGCTAGGATTAGGTACCTTTTCATGTTATTCTACACACAAATTTCTTTCCAATGGCGCAAGAATCACGTCAATTAGAGCCCTTATGCAAAACTTATGCCACTCAGAAGTTGACCTTCCTGTTTTCACACCTATAGTTCGGGAGGATGCCATGTCAGTCCCCATAATTCATGGAAAAGGGGCTAGCCATGTGTTTGTGATGTAAAAGACTCTAGAAGAGTCTATTTTGTAACTCTAGTTAAGATTTGATATAGTCAAACTTAACCACTAGTAGGCTATCGGGTTGTGTTATAACTGGGCCACTAGGAGGAAGAGACATTCCATTCTTTCAAGAGAATTTTGTTTCATAGTCAACTAAAGATAGCCATGAGAGATAGGAGGTTGAGCACACAGAGAGGATTTGTGCACTGTAGCAGCCCACGGGCCACAAACATTACTTCTTTGTATTTGCAGCCATATTTCTAGACAGAGAAAGAGAGCAAAGTGGCTTCACCTTCCAGCTGGGTTTTCTCCCGAAAGGGTTTCCCAAAGAGAATTTATTGTGTATTATGTGTGTGTGATATTATTTTGTTATTATCTACTTTTTCTACTTGATTTTCTTTTACAGGCGTGCACTAATTATAGATAATTTTATAGATCTAGATATTAAATAAAACTATAATAGTGTAGGATCTCATTTTTTTAATAAATATTATTAGATCTGTTGTGACAAAGTATCAAGTGGAATATCCACGACCATTTACAGATCATCATGTTATGCATTTACTAGCCTTGTCGAGGGTTAGACACTCAATTGGTCGAGTACCCATCATCAAAGCACCTTAATTTTCTATTGAGAGGTCACATGTTCAATTCTCTCGATGCTCTCAGGGTTAGGTAAATGTTCAATTGAATTAACATTTAGAAATTGGTGGAATTTATGCTTTAATTAATTAACCCCGGATAAAGTTGAGGGTTGTGAATGGGGCTAACATTGAAATTTTTCTAGTTTGTGCTTGTATGCATTGAAATTTGACATGGTTATAGTAGATGCATGTGTTGATAGTATGGGAGAATTTTGAGAATCAATTATGACTCACACAAAAAATCGACAAAATTATAACATAAATATTGAGGAGAGGAAATTATTGATTATTTTTATTGTCCTGATCATCCTATGTATTTACTAGCCCCATTTAGGGTTAGACACTCAATTGGTCGAGTACCCATCATCAAAGCACCTTTATTTTGTATTGAGAGATCACGAGTTCAATTCTCTTAATGCTCTCGGGGTCACATGAATGTTCAATTCACTTAACGCTTAGAAATCAATGGAAATTATACTATAATTAATTGATCCCACACAGAGCAGTGGGTTGTGAATGGGGCCAACATTGAAAGTTTTTTAGTTTGTGCTTGTATGATATTTTACATGGTAGGAGGAATCGATAGACCATTCACCTTCCCAAAGAGAAGAGGTAGTGGGAAATGATTTAATATTGAAATCATAGGAGACGACTGACTAGGCCTTCAATGGGTAAATCACTTAATTCCAAAGGCTTTCCCCCACCATGGTTTGAAACCATACTTTGTTCCCGCCTTGCTAGAAAAAGATCCAATCCACGTCATACATTCCATTGTTTGTCTTGTTGGTGACTCCAACATGAAATTGTAGCAGTCCTTCTCCATTATGTTGCCCATCTCCCTCAGCATGAAATAGGCCAAAGCAAATGGCAATTACCATTGAGGTTGAGCGGGAAAACCCTAACACCAATTGCATGAGCCATCTCCAATCCCAATGCAATAATAATATAATAATTATATTATTGTCATAGATATATAAATCAACAAATTCAATCACGATATATATAATATACCATTATTTATTAATATATAATTTATATACTATTATACTATTATTATATTATATATATTCCCTGTTAATATATAATTATATTATATAAAATATTTTGATTATTAATCCTACACAAAATTAATATGCATTCAACTATAAGCAACATAGAATTATTGATGTAGGAACATTTCTTCAAGTCAACAAGAACTAGGAGGTCTTTCCACATTCACAAAAGAGAGTTGGTTCCCTTAGTTTTACTATTTACTTTAGTTTTAGTTTAGATAGTAAAGTGATCTTCTATGTTATATATATATATATATATATATATATATATATATATATATAACTTAGCCATAATATGTTAATTATTATTTATGTTCTAATACTAATATAGTTTATATATATATATATATATATATATATATATATATATATATATTTCATCTATAAACCACATATTTTATTTCCAAAATAAAATATAATATATATATAAAACCATTTTATTATAATATAATAAACAGTTATATTTAATAATTGGAAGCATATTAACTAATTAAGTTTTATTGTATATTTTTATTTATGTACTCCAATCCTTGAAGGTAATTGTTTATCCGAGCATACCATGCTCATGGACCCTGTTTGAGCGCATACAAGGCATATAATATTAGAGGGGTTCGCTCAAGGGGGGCTTCATTGGGGAGCAATACCATAATACGTGCATTCATATTGGGGGATATACATTGAGGAAAAAATGACATAATATATTGAGCATATAATAGGGGGTAAAGGGTTTTTATATTGACAAGTGTAAAAAATTGAGCTCAAAGTTAATGAAAAATTACAAAGGGATATACAAAATGTTTATGGAAAAATAGATACCTACAATATCTAATGAAAGTAGGGGTTTTTTAAATTGAGAAGGTGCATTGGGTTTGTATTGGTAGGGGGTTAAATAATGTGATTTTAAAAGGTATTTTCCAATATGTAGTCAAATTAAGGGTATTTTTTAGTATGCTACGAATGCATGTGATATGTCAAAGGTTCATTGAGTGAAACCCTTGTGGGTCTACTCCACTCTTGATGAATCCCAATCCCTGAAAGTAACCATTTATCTGAACATACCACGCCCATGAAGAATTTTTGAAGCCATACAAGGCTCTCTTAAGTCTGCAAAGGTGAGTATCCTTGTTACATGTCTCAAATCCCTCTGATTATCTTCAAGGATTGGACTTTACCCAGAATAGAGTGGACCCCTCTAATATTATATACCTTGTATAGGCTCAAATAAGACTCCACAGGTATGATATGCTCTGATAACCAATTACCTTCAAGAATTAGAATACATCAATAAAATTATACGATAAAACTTGGTTAGTTAATATGCTACCAATGGTTAAATATAATGCTTATTATATTATAATAAAATAATTTTATATAAATTACATTTTGTTTTTGGAAATAAAATATATGATTTAGCTAAGATATTAACTATATTAGTATTAGAACATAATATAATACCTAAGATCTTATAGGTAAGTCTTCTATATAATATAGTTTATATTATACTATAACACATAATTAAATTATATATCTATATATTTAACGTAGAAGACCATTTCACTATTTACACTAAAAACAATGAGATTAGGGGAACCACTCTTTTTGTAAATCTAGAAAAACGTTCTGGATTTTGCTGACTTGACGAAATACTCTTACATTAATGATTCTATGTTGCTTAGTATACTATTGTAATATTAATATAGATATTATTAATATTATATTATCGTAATTATCTATAATATATTATAATTTGATATATTGGTTTGTTTAGATATAACCGTTATTTATTAGTTAAATATTATACAACTTAATTAATATGTTTATAATGATTAATAAGAAAATTAAATTAATTGTTATTTATGTAATTATCAAACTGTATCATGTTATGGTATTTAAATTTAAAAGTTATATTAAGATAATTAATTAATATTAAGGAGGAGTTATTATTATTATTATTTCTCTTTAAGAGATTAGATTTTGTTGGTTTATTAGTAGAGTCGAACTCTAATGACACCGAGGAGAATTGACCTCATAACTTTCCATTAATAAGATAGATTAAACTAACACTTGAGGTTGAGTTATTATTATTTAATATGAATAGATAAAATAATAATAAGTATGGTAAATTATATCATGTGAAATAATAAGTTATAATTATAATAAATAGATATAAATACACAAAATATTATATTATGGTTAATACCTTTTATAACTATTGTGTAATATTAATTATTAATTATATTATGTTTGTCTTATACTTATATTTATTGATAGTAATTGATAATATGTTTTTTTACTAGTGTAATATGGAGTGTTGCAACTTAATACCCGCCTTTTATGTAAAAAGTAGAGAATCTTTATGGGGTGAATATCATCATATAACTTAGTTATAGTCATTGCATGATTTAAGTGCCACAATCTTGGTGGAGGAGGAATCAAATTGCTAATAATTTATTGGTACATGATAACATAGTTAACATAGTTTTATGAAAAAAGAGTCGACAACAACTAAATAATTAAACAATCCTAGGTCCATCTTAAATTTGGATTTGCCAAGCATCTCTTTTAGAGTAAAAAGAGATTCGATCCCTCGGGATTTAAGATGGTTCTAGGTTGGTTTAATTTCACCCTTTAAATAAGCTATATTCCACATGAATACAATGAGTCAATACCATGGGTTAGTACCATGAAACTATTTTTTTTTTAATTTATTAATTTTATTTTATTTTGACCAAGTAAAAATGTTCACATATGGTTATTTTTATTTTTATTTTATTTTAACCAAGTTAAAAATGAATAATTTTATTAATGAAAATATAAAATATTATATTATTTTTTAAAATAAAAATATTAGATTTTAAAATTTTATATTCAAAGAGTCCAAAATTTTATGTTAAATTGACTATTTTACTTTAATCTTATTTAATTTATAATTTTATCTTATTTATCAATTTTTTTTAATTTTTTTTTAATGTAATTTGACTAAGCCAAAATGTTAAATTGGACAAAGGGGCATTATAACATCTGTAACGCACTAGGATGGAGAGGGCCTATCAAGCTACAATAAAAATAAAATATTATGATTAATAAAACATATTAATGGAAAATATGAAAAAACATTGTTATTAGAAAAAATACAACAATTAATAGCAAGCAATGAATGATTATAGGTTAATAAATATTTATTGTTAAAAATAAGTATGATAGCTAATGGAAATAAAATATTGTAATAAGCATGTCTTTTGGATTAATCACACCAGTATTATTTGGTCGACATTTCAAAAATATTGATTATGAAAAATCCATATATTTAATCATTGTTGGATATTTCCACAACAGAGGTGTGTAATAAGGGACCAAAGAGCCTTCTAAGGAGTGTTGAACAACCTATTTATAGAAGAAAATGAACTAACCAGTGCATAAGAGTCTATTTATAGAAGAAAAGGAACTAGGTATTAGTTGGGTCAAAAAATAATTAATAAGGTAAATTATAAATAATAATTAGAAATTATTTGACCAAATTCACATTTAAAAATTAATTTAATTAATATTTAATCTATTTTTTTTAATATTAATTATGCAAAAATCCATACATTTGAGTTTTTTTGGATAATTAATTTATGAGGACACTTCGTGATTAGAAGATTTTTTTATAAACAATTTTTAATTCAAAAAATATTATTTTTAAGCACATAAAATTAGTCATCCACCAATAAAAAATTACAAATTTTAATTTTAAAAATAAAAATAAAAATTTCAATTTAAAAAAAAGGTTAATATTTAATTTTACCAAAACTTTAACAAACTTTGGAAATTATTTCCCAAACTAATTACAATATAGTATAATAATAATGTAATTTTAATTCCAATACATTATATCAACACATGATATATATATATATATATATATATATATATATATATATATATATATATATATATATATATATATAGTTATTTAAAAAATAGTTAAAAATTGCTCTATACTATATTTTTTTTTGGTAGGTAAGCACGCACAAAGGATTTGAGCCAGTGACCTATCCCAGGGAGTGCCTTAACAGTGCAGCCATTCATCGTCAATCAAAAGCCCTGTGGGAAATCTATATGATATATATATATATATATATATATATATATATATATATATATATATATATATATATATATATATATATATATATATATATATATATATATTATTATTATTTAAAAAATATTATAAATTATATATATATATATTTTTTTTTATAGGTATATAACTCATATAGATTTCCCACAGGGCTTTTGATTGACGATGAATGACTGCACTGTTAAGGCACTCCCTGGGATAGGTCACTGGCTAAATATTTGTGCGTTCTTATATACCAAAAAAAAATATATATATATATAATTTTTAACTATTATTTATATAACAATATATATAATTTGTGAATAGGTATAAATATAGTTCATATTAATAATAATATTATTTTTTTCACTTTAATATTTATAAATTGCATCACATGAATTATTGATTTATTTATCAATTTTTAAGTTAAATTTTTTTTAAGAAATTACGAAATAAATAAGAAAAAAACATGTTAAATAATCACAATAACAAAGTTATGGCCATCAACGCCAGGGTCTTGAGGCTCCTCATGACAAATGAATCTCATAAAACAAAGCACAACATATGGCCTGGAAATAAAAATATCAGCCTGTACCCTTTAAGGAAAAATTGAGTGAAGTGACCTTAGGCCCAAAAACATTTCTACATACTAGTGGTCCTTTCCTTGATCTGAATCAAATGATAGTTACACTGAAGGTGTTATCTGTGTGGTTTTGCTGGGCAAACACTATTCGTGCCCACCAATCCCAACACTCTATTTTTGTCATTCTATCAAGTGAAAATATGAGATGTGTACATCCTTTTTCAAATATTTGTATGTGCAGCCAGGTGAAGAAATAGTTCTTTGTCATCTTCCATGTTTATGCTGGCATTGTACTCTCCATGCTCGATAGAGGAAGATAGGTGTGGAGGGAATATATAGATGGATGCTTGCTCTCTTTTATTTAGACTCCTGGATCACTCCTTGGTTTGATCGATCATTCAATGGAGAGGCCATCTGCAATGTCTCCATTTCCTTTACTCACAATACCCATTGAATCAACATACAAACCTTGTATAATTCCTTTGGTGGTTCAAATGTGCTTATGCTCCCCTCCCTAATCAATCCATCATTCACTCTCATTCTTCCTTTGGCATTAGGCAATCATGATTGAAAGTTAATAGAATTTGGGTGTGTCACAGTTTGTTGCTAAGGGTATGAAGTGAATTGCAACTCAGTTGCAGTGCCCCGAGCTGCGGAAGGTGGAAAATTGAGATTGTAGGGAAGTGAAAGAGGTTCAAACCCATATTGTAGTGAAGTTGGATTTGCATTGAGAGTGGCCTCTATAAAATTTCCTTGTTCCTAATGTCATGCAACATTCTGTAGATTATCATGAGAGAGAACTAAGTTGTCATTATGAGGACTGATATAAGCGCCATTGAAGTTCATATTAGTGATGGTGTAAGTAGAAATACATATGGTGGTCATTGAATGGATTGATGTGGAAATATTGTAGATAACCCATATGTTCTGAAGAGCCATTCAATGGTCTCACTGTCGGATTTATGGTGGATATTTTCAATTAGTTCAATAATATGTAATATGCACTTTGTGGGTACTCAAACTCTTCTATCACGTCCATCCTTCGTTCGATGGTGCATGCCTTTTGTGGTTTGTGGTGGGGCTATATTCATCATCATGTGTGCTAGGTCAACAATTACTAGCTCATCAGGTGAGGAAAACTTGTGAGGATCTCCATCCAACTCTAACTGTTGGATCAGCAATTCCACAGTCTTTCCATCACATTTGAAGCCAAGTTTATGGTGAGCTCAAATAGCCACTCCAGCTGAGCTCAGATCAATGTATTCAGGAATTCCATCACCTTCTTTAGGAAACATGTAGAGCTAGATGATTTTGTTTCAGATGCCCAGGCTAGAGCAACCAAGTTTTCATAGAGGTATGGAAAAATACTAGATGAATTACAGGAAGATCCTGAAAGCCACAGAGGACCAACTGATTGTGTATTTTTGTGCAGACTACAGGAGAAGTGCCTAAGGGAAGTGGGTTTTAGAGACATATTTAAAAAAGTCAAGGAAGAAGAGAATGCAAAATCTTTGATCCTATTTGAACAAGTTCAAGTTGTAACACTCTTTGATAGTACTGAAGATGGAGGGAAGCATTTAGAAAACTTGATAAGGGGAATATTTGCATGCAATATTTTTTATTTGGGTGTTGCAAAGCTTGTTGAAGTGTTTGAAAGGGATGGCATGTCCTTTTTGGCTAGTTGTGAAAACTTACTACCTCGACCATGGGTCATTGATGACTTGGAAACATTCAAGTCAAGCTAGATGAGGAAGTCTTGGAAGAAGGTTGTCATGTTTGCAGATAATTTTGGTGTAGATCTTGTAGTAGGGATATTACCTTTTGCAAAAGAGTTGCTTCGACGAGGTACACAAGTGGTTTTAGCTACCAATGATTTACCATCCATTAACGATGTTACTTAGTCTGAATTGGTGGAAATTGTCTCAAAAGTGAAAGAGATGAAAGATGGGAGGGAATATATTATGGGAGTAGACACAAAGAACCTTATTATTGTAAATTCTAGAACTAATTTATGTATCACTTGAGCTTTCATATTTATCAGATGATGTTGATCTGGTTTTTTTGGAGGGTATGCGCTGTGGGATTGAGTCAAATCTCTATGCGTAGTTCAAATGTGAATTATAGTGCATCTAGAGACCTAGAGATCGAGCTTTATGGCTGCCATTTCGTCAAATGTGGACAATGTCCAATGTGTATTCATTGGAAGGCCATGCCCCTTCTTATATATAAGTGTGTTCCAGCTTTTCACGCTTGAGAAGGCCTGTGTAGCTTTAATTCTAAGTTAGTTGCACCATCCATTCCAACTTTTGATGGAGCATGGTCATGTTTCCAACTAGGACCCTCCCACATGGAACCTCATCCCTCATCCTCACTCTGTTCACTAGTACCATTGTTTCTTTTCCTTATAAAATGATCCACTTAATTTTATTTTTCTTTTAACAAAATTTGGATAATTTTTTTAATTTTCATTTAAGATTTATTTTTGAGAATTGTTAATTAAAAAATTTATGAGTAAGTTGTATTTCTTGAGGCTACTTTATATATTATGAAAATTTTCCAAGGAAATAGTTCACGAATGTTGAATTTTTCACTAAATGGTAAAGAATTTCATTTAAGAATATCTTGGAAATACTAGGGTGGGGGGTGAATAAGTATTCCTTAGCAATTATCACTTTTAAATCTTTTCAAAGCATTATTTAATCTTCAATTATTACTAAATTTTATGTAGTAATAACAATAAATAAAAGAACACAATGGGCACAATAATTTCAGGTGGAAAACCCCTCCAGGTCAAAAACCACCAAACGCTTTTCTAATAAATTCTTTAATTTCCAGCCCCAACTGAAATGAAATCAACAACTTCCTAGAATTCTAGAATAACATTCTTCTGCAACTCCCACTAGAAGGATGCTCCAATGCCTTGGTTTCTTCAGTAATCAATTGAATGGATGCCACAACACCCTAGTGAGCCACAACTTGCCCTAGCACCACCCTACCACCCTAAAGTGTTCACAGGCCCCAACCTGTAGGTGACTTCATAAACCTGCCTAGCACCTCCTTGCCACCCTATAATGACTGAAATAATATAAGACTGTGGACTCCCAAACTAGGGACAACAATCCATGATATAATAAGATGTAAAATGATTTTCGTGTACTTGACCAAATACCCAATCACTCTATGACTTGCAACCCAACCATGACATCATCCCAACAATGACTCCTAAACCTCCCAACACTGGCTCTTCGACTCTAGGTAGAATGACTCTTTCACAAATGACTCTTTTACAATACTTACAATGATGACTCTTTTACAACTTTAAAATGATGATGACTCTTTTACAATGATGACTCTTTTATAAATGACTATTTTACAACTTTACAATGATGACTCTTGGCCTTAACAATACTTCACGATATCTGGATGGTTGTCATGTCTTCAAGGATGTCCTGCTGCAATGCTTCATTTTATTTGATACTTATTCTCTTGAATTATTGCTTGATTTTGTACTTGAATCTTCCTCTACCTGCATGCAAAATTTTCCCAGCAAAACCAATCCCAAAATAAAACAAAATACCCTTCAACTTACCTCTGCCTGCAAAACACATGTAAGTGCATAATAATGAATAAATACAAATTAAAATTACAATGCATACCTGAAGTGTGCTTGTCACTTTTGTTGTTGACTTTTTTCATTAGTAAACAAAGACTCCCACTCTTGATATAGGCTTGGACTCTATGCAAGCCTATGTCAAAAACTGACTTAAAGATATATAGAATAAAAACTAATGATAGACACTAGACTTGTGATGGACCAATTTCTGAGTACAACAATAGAGACCATTATATCAACTATGACAAGACAAGTAACATGAAATTACAACATCATATATATTTAGCAGACTTGGTGTAGCATCAAGAATATGTAGCATCAAATGTGTAGTATCAAGAACAGGACATCTGAAATGTGGTATCAAAACTAACTGTGACATATAGAGACATAGAGATATAATCGAGGCCTTGTATATACTTACATTGTCCTGCAAAAACATATGTCAGAGATGATACTCAAAATTCAAATCTAAACGTTAATCATACATACCTTGCTGCAGGAGACTTACCCTTGACTGTTGATGTGTGGTCCATACTGTAGTGATCCTTGAATGCATGCTTTTTCTTGTCTTCTAGGAGATCGATATTGAATCAGTTGTATCTATGTAATTTCAGATCTATAGCGTCTGAAATTTTTTCCTGGGGTAGCACTTTGACTCCTCTTTCCAACCCCATAGGTTTGATCAATATTGGATTCTTCAAGAAATAGTTATGCCCAATCTCCCACGATGACCTGATTATAGACTGGTTTAGTAGAGAGAAATTGTACAAAGTACCACGTGTCACTCTTACGACCTTTGGCCCTGAACACAATACCCAACAAACTAAATTCCGTCCTCTTTCTGTTACTATATACAAAATTTGAATCTAATTCTCACAGAGAACGTTATGACGATATTCCCAACATCACATGTTTGACATGTATTTAGGGAGGCTACAAAATCCATAACTTCCTCATATCATATCTCCGAAAATATAGCAAATCAAGATTTTTAAATTTGGTCACAAGGTTCATCAAGATCTCAGCTCAAATGGGTTTTAAGTTCCACTTTTGATGCTTCGCATAAAAATATTTATAACAAAAATTCCACGATGACCTATCTGAAGCCACAAAATCATTACTAGAGGAGGATATGAGGGTCACTATTTATATGAATGTCTTGAGTTGATAGGGTCCTCAACCAATGGATGTTGGAGGATTTTAGGAGCAAAAAAATAAATTATTAATTATTTACTATTCAATGATCACAACCAATTGTGAGTGCCATACCACAACCCCATAGGGTTTTAGCCCACTAACTAGGGTTACTAACTTTAAACACAAATATCTCCCAAACCATGAAGAATTACGTGGCGTGCCATATATAAACGGAAATATATCCATGAGTAGAATCCAAATATAATATACTTGACTCAGAATAGAGTAATTTTTCAAGTCAAAATTCCCATGAAATATCGGGGTAGCCCCTGGTGCTTCGCAGGTTGACATCAATGACAACCACTATTCAACAATCTCCCCCTTTGTCATCAATGGAAATTGGTAACTCCCCCTGACAGATTGTCATCCTGCGGACCTGTACACACCTCCACTCCCCCTTTCTACTTAGGTAGATGAGAGAATGATTCTAATTAGAACTTGGGAGAATCCCAATATTTTGGTGACGATACTCAAATTCTTCACAAGGTAATGGTTTGGTAAAGATGTCAGCAATTTGTTCCTTTGTGCTAACATATTCAAGATTGATATTCTTTTTAGTGACCTTCTGTCTAACAAAATGATATTTGATCAGAATGTGCTTTGTTTTGGAATGCGTCATAGGAATTTTGGAGATACTAATGGCATTGGTGTTATCGCAAAATATGGGAATAGTCTCATA
The DNA here is from genome assembly GCA_031772625.1 of Pinus tabuliformis. Lineage (NCBI taxonomy): Eukaryota > Viridiplantae > Streptophyta > Pinopsida > Pinales > Pinaceae > Pinus > Pinus tabuliformis. The sequence goes on along the minus strand of CM062809.1, from coordinate 275,922,394 downwards.
AAACTTAACTTGAAGATCTTGCAAGGTTTTCTTCATCCATATAACTTGAGCACAAAAAGCTACTACCACGATGTATTCTACTTCCACTGTGGATAATGAGATTGAAGACTGATTTTTACTTAACCATGAGACAAGGCAACCACCTAGGTAGAACACTGCTCCACTGGTACTCTTATGATCATCAACACTTCTTGCCCAATATGCATATGTATAATCTTGGATGACCAGATCATTTCCTTTGGGATACCAGAGACCATATTCCATTGTGCCCTTAAGATATCAAAGAATTATTTTGACGACAATGATATGAGATTATTTCAGTGTTGCTTGGAATCGTGCTACTTGTCCAAATGCCTACATTACATTTGATCGAGAGGCTGTCACATATAGGAGGCTACCAATCATGGATTTATACAACCTTTGGTTGACATCCTTTGATGAGTCTTCTAAGCTTAACTTTCAACCTATTACCATGGGGGTAAGGATTGGCTTGCAATCTTCCATTTGGAATTTCTTAAGCATTTATTTGATGTACTTGGTTTGATATATGCATATTCCTTTATCCTATTGAGAAATATGAAGCCCTAAAAAGTATGTTGGTTCACCAAACATAGACATTTAAAACTCACTTTGCATTTTTGTGGCAAAGTATTTACTTAATCTGTCATCACTACTTCCAAAGATTATAGCATCCACATATACTTCAATAATTGTTCGGTTATCTCAATCCAATTTCACATAAAGATTGTTGTCAACACTTCCTTTCTTGAATCCATGTTGATATAGATATCTGTCAAGACGAGCATACCAAGCCCTAGGAGCTTGCTTGAAACCATATAGAGCCTTCTTTAATCTGCAGACATAGTCTTCTTTGTCAGAGTGCAGAAAACCTTCAGGTTGTTCAATGTAAACTTCTTCCTCCAATTCACCATTTATAAAAGATGACTTAACATCCATTTGGTAGACCTTGATTTTTCTCAAGCAAGCATAAGAAAGAAACATCCTGATAGATTCCATTCTGGAAATGGGAGAAAATGTTTCTTAAAAATTGATTCCTTCAACTTGTGTATATCCTTTGCAGACTAATCTTGCCTTGTTCCTCGTAACCTGTAATCCTTCAACTGTTATGATCCCCCTAAAATTGTAATGAAACTGCCATCTTGTTCAAACTACCTTCTTTTCAAACATATACTTTTTCCATATACTGTTGCATAGACTCCTCCTCTACAAACATCAAGGATTCAACAAGCCAGATTGTTCAAAATAGTGAGTCACCTAATGACCCATCTTGACTTGATTCAATATCTGAAGAACTTGCTAATTCCTCATGACATTTTTCTTTTACAAATCCTAAAAGCATAACTGCTAAAACCTTGTTATTTGCTTGGTCTTCCTATACCTGTTTCCTTTCCCAGACCTTCTTATTCCTGCAATCATGAGCCATGTTCCCATAGTTTTGAAACTTGAAGCGTTCAATGTTGTCCATAGTTGATTCCATCTGATATCTGCAACCACAAGTGCTATGGCCATAGTTATGGCATTTGAAACATTCAATGTTTGGCCCATCTAGCACGCATTCTCTTCTGACAAAACCATCGTGAAACCTGTATCATGATCCTGCAAAATTTCTTCTAGGGTTTTGCAGATAATGATTGTACCTTTCAAAAACTTCACAATCCCTAGCCATATGTCCATGGTTAGCACATAAAAATTAAAACATTAAATAAATGAACATACCAGGAAGATTTTTCATTCTTCTTTGGAGGCGATGTTGTAGTTTGTTGTCATCCTTTGTTCTTGATTTATTTGTTCTTGTTCTTTGGAGTTGCAACATTCTTCATTGGCTTTTCACTTTGATCAACTTCCTTTTTAGAATAATCCTGCAAATATGTGGAGCTTGTACCTTCATCAACTGGAGCATTACCATATTTAATTTCCTTCTTTCTTGCTTCTTCATCTGTCTTATCTTGTAACTGTTCTTTTTTTTTATCCCTTGAGTTTGTTGATCTCATCACAGGTTGCATCAAGTTCTTCTTTCTTTTGATTAATATCTTCTTGAAACCATATTTTCAAGATCTCCCTTCTTTTTTCTGCCTCCTTAACTTGTAGCTTAAGAAGAGTGGTCTTCTTTACTTCTCTATTGAGAATCTGTATTTGTTCCTTCTACTTCCCATTTTCAATCCTGAGCCTGCTTATTTCTACTAAATATATTTCTAATTCCTTTTGCTTTTGGTCAATTGCGGAAATGTATCTTTGATTAGATTCCTTCCTTTTCAATTTCTGCTTCCTACATCTGTTGTGTGATCCTTCTAATCTCTGCAAATGTTGTGTCGAGTTCTTGTTGCTTCTGTTGGACTTATCTCTAGAGGTCTCACGTATCTGTATTCTTGATTTCTTCCAATTGAGTTCTATGATTGCTAACCATATTCTCGGACTCTTCATTTTATTTGATGAGTTCTTTTGTTGTCTTCAATTCTGCTTCCAAAAGTCTTGTCTTTTCCTTTTGACTTTTGAGATCCTTTATCACCTTGATCACTTGATTTTAAAACTTTGTTTTACTCATTTCTCCCATTTATTCATCATAATCAGAAGGATCCAAATTTTCAATAACATATTGACCTGATTGATTTGTTGAATAGATATTATGAAGCTTTTCCCAAAGAGCTTTAGTTTTTGAACATTAACCAACTTTTGTTTTTACAGAATTGGGCAAAACATTCAAAATTAAATTCATGGCCTTTGAATTGTACCTTTTACCTTCATCGGTAGATGTGTCTCCATAAGCAATTGATTCCCATACTCCATGTGCTTTCAAATGTACTTCTATCCTGGATTTCCATATCTAGTAATTATCTGCATCAAAATCAAGGGCTGATACACAATACTTATGCTCTTCTAATTTTGTTGTACATGTACCTTCCTTTGAAATACTTGCAACCTGTTTCTTTAAATTTCCCATCTTTATACTATGAAAATTGCCTTCGAGTAGTTAACTTTTTATTGAAGGAACCAAGCTCTGATACCAAATGTTGGAAATACTGAGAGAGGGTGTGGATCAATATTCCTTAGCAATTAACACTTTTAAATCTTTTCAAAGCTTTAGTTAATCTTCAATTATTATTAATGTTTATGCAGTAATAACAGGAAATAAAATAACACAGTAGGCACAAGAATTTTAGGTGGAAAACCCCCTCCAGGTAAAAAACCACCGAACGTTTTTCTAATAAATTCTTTAATCTTTAGCTCCAATTGAAATGAAAGAAACAACTTCTTAGAATTCTAGAAAATCATTCTTCTCCAGATCCCACTAGAAGGACGCCCCAATGCCTTGGTTTCTTCATTAATCAACTGAATGGATGCCCCAACACCGTAGCGAGCCACAACTTGTAGGAATTTACAGGGTAAGTTCCTCAGACAGAACACCAAAGGACACCGCTCAAAACCATATTGCAGATCAATACACCACTATTTTTGACGTGGTTAAAACCCTCAAAGAGGGAAACAGTCCACGGCCTGAGCCAACGCGGCCACTTCAGGCAATTTATTAATAAAAGAATGAAAATTTACATATGCTTCTCTCATAGACGGATTACCCTACAAATGACCCTCCATGCGCTTTAAATAGAAATCATGGACCAATCGGGTGTCAAGCCACGGATCAAGTGTCGGTAATACCGAGGAGATAATGAACCGTCAGATCACTACATATCGTGACCGTCGGATTGTAAGTTACAAAATGTACAAGGTAAAGAAACACACTTTACCTAACTCTATACTAGACCAAGTTGTACTTAACTATTTCCTATGTGTCGGAATATCCTAACATCCCCCCTTAAGAACAACTTGGGATAGGATTGAAGGATTTACAAATATGACACAATAGGAGAAGGAAGGAGGCACTAGAGCCTATCCCCCCTTAGTGACAACTTCCTGAACTCCAACCATAAATCGAAGTTTAGTGAACTTCGCCTCTGTGAGAGCCTTTGTCAAGATGTCTGCAACTTGATCATCTGTTGAACAATATTGCACTTCAAGAACATGGTCGTGAATGAGATTTCTGATGAAGTGCATGTGCAGTTCAATGTGTTTTCTGCGCTGATGTTGGACTGGATCTTTGCATAGTTGAATGACACTTTGATTATCACACCAAAGTGTAGTCGGATGCTGCTGCTAAAAGCCAAACTCTGATAGGATCTGACGAAGCCACAAGGCTTCCTTACTAGCTTCTACGACACCACGATACTCTGCTTCTGCTGATGAAAGAGAAATGGCACCTTGTTTCTTGCAAGCCCATGTAATAGGTCCTGAACCAAGAGTGAACACATAACCGGCAGTAGACTTCCGATCATCAGGGTCACCAGCCCAATCAGAATAAGTGAAACCAACCAATAGAGGAGCTGCTTCGGCACTGTAATCAATCCCAAATTGAACTATACCTCGAACATAACGAAGTGTTCTTTTAGCTCCTTTCCAATGACTTTCACGTGGGTTTTGCATAAACCGAGCAACAAGGCAAACAACAAAGGAAAGGTCAGGACGAGTATGGGTTAGATACAAAAGTTTTCCTACAAGTTGACGGTATAAGGTAGCATCAACTTTAGGAGAAGTACAAGTGACTGAAAGTTTGAATCCAGACTGAAAGGGAGAAGGGGCTGGCTTACAGTCTTCCATGTGAAAGTGGCGTAGGATATCACAGGCATAATTGGACTGAGAAAGGGAAATACCTTCCTTGGATTGCAAGACTTGAAGACCGAGAAAATAATGTAAGTGTCCTAAGTCTATCATTTCAAACTTCCTTTTAAGGCTAGACTTCACATGGTTTATAAGGTTGGGATCACTACCAGTCAAGATAAGATCATCAACATAAAGAACAAGAATGATAAGAGACTTGCCCACTTTCTTGGTGTAGACAGTATTGTCAGAATGACACCTAGAAAAGCCAGATTCTAAAAGAAAGTTATCCATTTTGGCATACCAAGCTCGAGGAGCTTGCTTGAGACCATAAAGGGATTTCTTAAGCCGACATACAAGGCTGGATTCTATTTGTATAAAGCCAATAGGTTGTTCCATATAGATTTCTTCATGCAAGTCCCCATGCAAGAAGGCAGATTTAACATCCATCTGATGGACTTCCCATTTGAACGAGGCAGCAAGGGAAAGAACAAGGCGGATAGAGTTCATTTTGGCAACAGGGGAAAAGGTTTCAGTGTAGTCAATGCCTTCAACCTGTGAAAAACCTTTAGCAACAAGACGAGCTTTATGTTTATCAACTTTCCCATCTGGTCCATACTTGGTTCTGTAAACCCATTTGCATCTAACAAGTTTTCGTCCCTTTGGTAGAGGAACAAGATCCCATGTATCATTTGCCAACAATGAATGATATTCTTCATTCATAGCTGCTTCCCAATCTGGATGGCCTGAAGCTTCTGCAAAGGTGTCAGGATCATAATTTACTAGAGCTTGAGCCAGTAAAGAAGAGGCTCTGTCAAACTGAGAATGTGTGCGTCACTGATCTGTAGGATCACCGACAAGATCACCTGCTGCATCTCGAGTAGCACGAACCCATTTTGGAAGCTGAGGAGCTGAAGGAGGATCCTGAGATGGTGGGGGAGGATTGTCATCCTGACTTTCATCATTTGAAAAAGAAATGTTTTCAAAAGTAGAAGAGATAGGGAGAGGTGGCACATCCGCCGGACTAGGCTCGCAGGCCGATATATTTTCATCAAATTTTACATCTCTTCTAATGATAACATTTTTGGACTTAAATGGAATAATTCTATAGCCTTTAACATCTTCAGAATAGCCAACAAAAGTACATTTTTCACTCTTAGGTTCTAAAGCTTTATGCTTTTCATCTGGAATATGGGCCCATGCTTCACTTCCAAAAACACGAAAGTGACTTACATCTGGTTTGATTGAGCTCCATGCTTCTTCTGGAGTGATATTCTTTAAAGCCTTAGTAGGAGTGCGATTTATTATGTAATTTGCACAGTTAATTTCTTCTGCCCAAAAACTAAGACCAAGTCCTTTAGATTGTAGCATACAATTAGACATTTCCTTTAAGGTGCGATTCTTCCTTTCAGCTACACCATTTTGTTGTGGATTATATGGAATAGTATGTTGCATTTGAATTCCATTCTCAGTGCAAAAGTTGATGAATGTGTCTTTAACATATTCTCCGCCATTATCAGATCTTAGCTTAAGAATTTGATGTCCAGATAGTTTTTCAACAAAGGCCTTGAAGGCCAAAAATGTATTAAATACTTCACTCTTGAGTTTTAAGAAGTATACCCAAGTGCGTCTGGAGAAATCATCAATGAAAGTTAAGAAATACTTGCAGCCAGAGAATGAAACAACTAGAAGTGGACCACATAAATCACTATGCACAAGCTGTAAAGGGGTTGAGGCGTGCCAAGAGGCACGTTTTTCAAAATTGTCCTGATGATGTTTTCCGAGTACACATCCGGAACAAACACCATCTCTGCAAGATACCATAGGAAGACCTGTCACCATATTTTCTTTACATGGATGCTGAAGGGAGCGATAGTTTAAGTGACCAAATCGCTCATGCCAAAGTTTTCTCACTTCATCGTTATGAGCAACAAATACTGAGGGAAGACTTGATGACCCAAAGTTGTGAAACTTATACAACCTTGTAGAATCATCAGCAATGCCAGTAGCTAAAATCTGTTTAGGATCTCTTAGGTCCTTGATTACAATATCATGAGGTGAAAATTCAACGATTTTACCTTCACCTGAATGAGTTATTTGATATACAGATAGAAGGTTGCAGGATAAGGTTGGAACACATAATACATCATTAAATTGACCATTGTCTAGATGAACAGTTCTAGTCCCTACAACATTAAGAGATCTATCATCACCAACATATATATTTTTGGTGTTACAATCATTTAAAGAAGGAAACATGGCTTTGTTTTTGGCCATGTGATAAGAATCTCTAGAATCAATGAGCCACTCATGAGAATGAGAAGAAGAAGATACATTTAATGCATAACTAGACCGAGATGATTGACAACCACATGCAGAAAGTGCCATTCCTGAAGATGAAGTTGAAGGTGAAGAATGCTCCAAATGGATGTTATGTTTCTTAATCATTGCTTCCAAGGCTTCCATCTTCTTAAAGCATTTGGATTCTAAGTGGCCATCTGGATTACAAAAGTTGCAATGTCGATCCGTCTTCTTCCATTTGTTTTTATTTGTCTTATCATTTTGTTGAAATGATTTTTCATTTTGAAGCTGAGATTGCTTATGACCCTTGTTTGGTTTAGGACCATTCTTTTTAGGATATGACTTCTTAGGATTCTTTGAATTTGGTTGCTGCTGGGCGGCTAATGCTTTCTTGGAAGAGTTTCCAAGATTAAGAAGACCAAGGTGTAAGAGTTTTTCTTATTCTCTTATTAAAGAATCACAAAAAGAATCAAAGGAAGGGGACTTGTAGTCTGTTCCTTGAGAAATGAAGGCTTCTCTTGTATAATGGAAGGTGGAAACAAACACAGAGTAGGCTGGTCCCAACTTAGTAAGAATGGAATAGATAAGGTTACTATTTTCTTTCTTAACCTTAACACCTTCCAAGAGATATCTAAGGGTCTTGAACTTGGACAAGAAATCTTCAATGCAAGAAAAATTATTAGGGTCCAATGTAAGCAACTCATTTTCATGTTGATGGGCTCTAAGTTCATTTTTAATCCCAAAAAATTTATTGATTTGTTTCATTGCTTCATCAAGAGTATCAAGTTCTACAATATGGAATCTAAGATCTAGAGAAATAGACATCCCTATCAATCCACGTGCTTGATCTTGCCTATTTTCCCATTTAGCAGCCTTATCTTCATCCTTCGGTTTCTTTTCTTGGCCCGAGGCTATTCTATAGATACCTTTACTTCTAAGTAAATCCTCAATGTAGGACAACCATTGGAAGTAGTTGGTGTTGTCAAGGGTAACTTGGTATTGACTTTCCATTTCAACAGAAACTGAAGCTAAAGATGCTGAAACTAAGTGTTCCAATGGATAGATCTCAAAAAATTAGGATGTTTCAAAAGAACGGTTCTAAAAACGGCTTCCGGATGAAGAAGTTATGGCTTTTTGAAAAAAAAATTGATGAAGTTGCCGACGAAGTGCGGGAATGTGCGGAAATGAAAAATCCGCCCCCAAAAAATGGAGATTTGAACCCAAAACCTCTACTCTCTTAAAACAGCTTTGAACCAATTGAGCTATACAAAAAATTTGAGAGAGAGAGTGGGGGGGGTTGATGCTTTGGGTTGCGTGCTTGCTTTGAGAAAGCTCTTTTTCCCTACAAAACAAAAAACACAAAACCCAACACGGACATGGAAGGAAAACGAACCTTACGGCTCGAAGTTAGCTTTAGCCGAAAAACTAAATATTTTCAAAAATGAACCTTGCGGCTCAAAGTTAGCTTTAGCCGGAAACTAAATATTTTCCTCAATGTTTCTGATTTTCCGAGGTCACTCTAAGGCACAGGGAAAAGAGCATACGCATGAGAAAAATCCTTCCTTTCTGTTTCTGATTTTCCCAGATCGCACAGAGTCGCAGGGCAAAGAGCATACGCAGAAATGAAAGGTATAGATTTGGTAATAAAAAAGGCTAAATAAACAGAGAAAAAATAACTGTAAACTGCAAATAAACACTGTATACCTCCAGATCTTAAAATTGACGCAGCTAGGGCTACCGGAAACCTTTTCGCGTGAAACAAAAGGGGTTCCTCACTGGAACAGATGCTCCCAACACAACAGAGTAGTCCTCTTGGCCCGAAAACAGTCAGAAACAATAGATCTAGGAAACGGCAGTTGGATGAAGTTCTACTGGCTTCATATTTGGATCACCAACGGACGCGGCCCTCAAATAGCTCTGATACCATGTAGGAATTTACAGGGTAAGTTCCTGTTGATGCCCCGAAATTCGTTGCAACAACATCGGGGAAACCACCCGGTCTGGAACTTAGTGCAGCTCCTTTTCCGTTTGGAATAGTGGCTCCGACTGGGGATAATGGGACCAGTTTCCCAAAGATTATAAGTAAACGGGATGGATGAATGATTTACGATATGAAGTGATAATAAATAAATAACTAAACTACAAAAGAAATATAATAACTATAAGCTAATCCCGGGACTTATCGACTCGTAGAATGCAGCGTTTGATAATCTATGCTTAATGGCAGGCATATAGATGACACTAACAATAAGCATAAATGTTTAAATCATTTGAGATTGCTCTGCATAAGTAGTTATGCAGAGCGATAATAGCGAATTACTGCACTCAGTCATTTATATCATTGTTACACGCATGAGTAAGAGAGATAGCAAATCATAAAACATTCAATAGTGATATGAAATAATGACTGGCTGTTATATTGCATACATGTAATCAACAATAGCAAAAGTAATAACACAGCAATTCATATAATAGAAAAGAGAACAGATACAGATAATAGTACCATGCAAGCTGTTTGATCAATCCAATATATTAATCGCTATGTCGCGGTCCTTCCTTCAAACCAGAAAGCATTCCAAGCAAACGACAATAGTGCACAATTTACTTAAAACAGCCTTCCAAGTAAAATTAAGAACCAGTGGTCGAGTTTCAAAAAGAATATAGACTGAAGCACAATAGTGCAAACTTCAGCCTTTAAGTCTTTTACAAAATTTTACGACCCTTTCCAAAACAATGAAAGGGTCTATAAATACTATGCTAATCTAAATATCTAAATATCTAAAACTGAAAAACTACTAAATCGGCATTAACAAATATCATCTTGCATTTTGGTGATTCGGCAGTCGGCGGCGATGCTTCAGTCAGAGGTCTCTTTGCCTTTACTCCTTCGCTGACATATCGCCAGCATTGGCTCTACTTCTGGTGGAGTATTGAGGCGTGAAGTCAGTTGTGCATCATATGTGGCATCTTGAATGTCGGCAATCAGGTATCGGAGAGCATCTGTCAGACAGTTAAGAGCCGACCTTTGAGAATGTGGTTTAATCAGGAAAAGCCAGTATGCATCGGCGGTCAAGGTATTTACTCCAGCAATTAACCGCCCTTGTTTCTCCAGATCAGGGTAATTCCTGTGCTCCAGCATGTTTGCCGTTGTTATGTTTCCAGCTGTGCATTGGGAAATCATGTTTGCCAGATACAATGTATCATTGACTAGATTGATCATGTTGCTGGCAATCATTTTGCATCTGGAGGCTGCCCTTTCCGCCTTCATTACCTGTGTGTTCCATTCCATGAAGAGTATGTCCTTGTATGTTACACAGATTCGGGACAAATTTGCCGCTTGCCCTTCTGGAGTGTCTTGCCATTCAATATATTCTGTTATATCATCTTCAGCCTGATCCAACTTACTCCTGGCTTTCTCGATTTGTTCACACACTGCTGTAGATGTTTCACACAGTGATTCAGCGTCAACAAGTTGTTGGCACAAGATCCTGATTTGAGATATCAATGCGCTGTTTATTCGAGTTGCCTCTGCTCTGAAATCATCAATACTCTGGGCGCTCTTAATACCTTCGAGCTGTGCTGATAGCTGAATTATTTGCTCGTCTTTAGCTTTTATCATCAGCTCATTTGATGCCTTCAACTGGGATAATGCCTCTGATAATTCTTTTGCTTTCTGAATGTCAGATTGGTCTATCCTCAGTTTTTCAATTTGCTGGGTTAACAAATGATTCTCTTGTTGTTGGGCCAGCAATTGTTCTTCTACCTGCGCTGCCTTATTCCTTGCTTCTATCACTTCTGCTTGCAATGCGTATATCTCATGCTCTTTAGTCTTCAAAAGAAGACTTACTTCGGATGCTTTGTCAATAGTTGCCGTTGAATAAGCTCCCGCAAATTGCGATAGCTTTGTCAGATCTTCAGAGGGATCTAATTCTCCCTTCCAGACGACATTGCCCGTGACTGTTTGCTCAGGTGAAATAGAAGGTTGATCAAGCCTTCGTCTTTTCCTAGAGCGTCTAACAACGGCTCTGTGCTTTGGGCTGTAGAAAATGTCTAGGGGAGGAATTTCCTCTACCTGAAGATCAATTTGATCGGATGGGTCTTGAGTGATTACCTCAACATTCTGTACCATGGGTGGGCCGCTGGTTTCTTCTAGAACCGGAGAAGAAGTAGTATCGGGAGCTTTATTTGTTTTAGAGGCGTCTGAATCTTTGGAGGCTTCCTTACCACTTATAATGGAATCAAATTGGTTCCATTCTTTAATCAATTCAGGATCAGTAGAGATTTGCTCACTTTGTTCTATGTGAGCTTTACTCTGTTCTTTCTCTCTTTCAATCCTCTGCTGTTCCTCGAATGCCTTCCGCTGTTCTTCCTCTTGTGCTCTTTGCTGCTGTTCCTCCAATTCCCTTTTCTGCCTATCTTCCAGTTCTTTCTTTGCCTTTTCTTCTTCTTCTCTTTTCCTCTGTTCTTCTAACTCCTTTTGTTTTCTTTGCTCTTGTTCAATTTGTGCTTTTTGATGCCTTTCTATCTATTCCCTTCTATGCCTTTCTGCCTGCAGCTTGTTTCGTCTTTCCTCCTGTTCTTTAATTGTAACAGGAGGTGAATTTATTTCCTGCTGATCAGGCTCGCTTGAGGATGATGTTGGGGTTGTGGATAATAAATCTAGAGGCAAAGTTTGCAACCTTTGCTTTCTAAGTTTATTAAATTCAGTTAACTCCACATCTTCATATCTCATTGCAGCAAGTTGTTTGACTTGGCTTATTGAATCGGCACTCATGAACAGGTCGTCAAACTGGTCTTCTTGATGAACAACCTTTGACAGCTTGGCCTGTTCCAAGGTAATAAAAGCAGTCTTTTTTGGATTATAGAGTCTATTTGGAATAGAAGCTAGGGATATCATTTGGAGTTTTGCTGCTTCCTTTTCTGCATGCTTATAATTTAGCAGCGTATAAACTCCAATTCTTAAAGGAAAAGAGGGCCATCCTCTCTTTTTCTCCTCTTTGAGAGTTTGTGTGACACCCTCAGACATAATCTGGTAGGAGATTTCCCGGGCTAACAATTTATCTGGGATGTACAGGGGGAGGACATGTGGCCTAGCCTTGCTTCCAAAAACTCTAATATAAGTAAAATGCTCTTCGCCGAACCAATGGGCTACGGCTGGTAGGTCAAAAGAAGCTTCATAGGAAATTCTAGGGATAGGTCTGTCAAAAATAGAATAGTGAACGGGAACCATAAAACCATTACAAATTTGATACAGATGGTCTTTGTGGGAGGGTTTCCACAATTTCCGATGGTACAAGTGAATGGGTGTTGGGTCATGGGTTGTCCATCTCCAACCAAGGACAGGAAATTCAGAATTAAAACAAAGGGTATCCATAATGTAAGCAGAGTAATAGAAGGGTGGGATTTTTCTCTCGGTGACTCTGGTTTTGGCCCTAAACTCACGAATAGCTATGACCAATTTATCAGACAAAATAGTGGCCCAATCCATGATTATACTATTGACGGCCGCTTCCATTAAAGGAACCATATCAATATGGATATTTGCAGAGTCGTGAAATCCCCACAATCTACACATCATAATCCCAGCATAGCAATAAGGTGAAGCCAAAGAAGCATTGGAGTACTTACCCGACATATCATGCTTGTGTTTAGCTGGATTCTGCCTCCAATCTCGGAGAGGTTTGGATGGTGATTCATTCTCCTTCGCGAATTTCTCCAAAAAGGCTCTATTATAGACTAGCTCGGGTTCAGGCAATTGATACATCCGTCTCAAGTCGTCAGGCTTGAAGGAACCGAAAATCCTTCCATCCTTAGTATGGAAGTTTCTATCAGTGAGAGTAATTTCTTCAATTGCCCAACGTACCACATCAGTATAAGGCAAGACTTGTTCTCTGGCTGCTATTCTATGCAGAAAGGAGTCAGCCAAATCTTTAAGAGTTGCCTCAGACTTTCTTAGTTCATCCACACTAGCCTCCGTTACTGTCTTTTCTGGTTGTTCTGCTTCTAGCAAATTGTATGTACCTTGCCATGTAGTGCCAGGAAGACCAGTGCATGTAGTATCTGAGATTAAGCCTTTCTTTGAAACTATAGCAGCTTGGCCTGAGACAGGTGTCGTAGTAGAACCTGCCACCTTCTTGAACTTCTTTCCCATCATATTCAGACTTCTCTCGGTTGAATTCTACACAAATGCAAGAGAAATCGTAACAAAGAAATAACAATGATGATCCATAACGGGATAGATATATAACTTGAAGCGTGGTGAGATTAATTCTAAAAGTGGCTGCGGATCTAATGATTTGAGAAGGCACCGCAGATGCAATGATGGTGATTTTACAGCCTGCAGCTCCATAAATGACCATTACTTAAGTTATTAAACCGAATGACCCCTTTAAGCGTGCAATAGATTTCTTCAAAGGTCTAATCGTAATTGTTCGTTAATTCGAAGGGGCAAAGCTTTAAATACGCATGCATTACCTTATCCCTTTACTTAACGGCATTTTGAAATTTGTGCTTTTGTCAAATCGGATTTAAATATAACTTTAAAGCTTTAAAATAATCACCTTTTAGGAATTCAGGTCATCATTAAGGGTCATTGCATCGCATCGGGGGTGTGAGTGACATTATCATTAGGGAGAGATCTTGGCGAATGCCGATTGCGACATTGCATCATATTTAGCGTGCGAACATAATCCCTAAATGTATATCAACTGATTTACCGACTACCGATAGCGATATCACATCGCATCGGGAAAAGATCTGAACGTCTTATGAAGATGTATGGGATTCTGTCGACTGCCGATAGCGATATCGCATCGGGTCGAGGCTTAAAAGACTTTTCATAAGAGGCAGCGCCGATATTTGATCACCGATATCGTGTCGCATCGGGGAAAAGGCATGTGCTTTTTCTGTGTGTGCATTGGCTATCGTCGATGGCCGATAGCGATATCGCATCGGAAAGAACCAAGGTAGAAAATGATCTTGCGATTGCTCTTTTGGACTTAACCAAAAATTGCTTATTATTTGTTCAAAAAGGCTTTTATTGACAAATTCATTTGATTATCATACCTTTTTCGAACAAATTCATTAATGGCAATTAAAATTTTAAAAGGGACCCATTTCATATGTTAATTGTTTGTGATAAAAATGTTATGAAATGGGGGGTTGTTGTAGGGCACAACAATTGGCGATTCGCTGGTAGAACCAGTTATCTCTGGACTAATAAATATACTTACACCTTTTCAAATAGAATCTTTATAAAGGAAAGGAAATTTCTAATATAACTAGATTTCTATTGATTCTGAATAAAACAGGTTTCTTCATTTGACTTCCTCTTTTTATAAATACACTTTGAGTTTTAAAACAAGTCCTTATCGGTTTATAAAGGTAAAATAGAAAACTTTTCCATATCAGCTTTTTAAAATAAACTCCTCTGTCACAGGTAGAGCCTCTGCTGCCAGCAAACGTTCATAGTCTCGGCAGGGTTACCTTTTAACCATGTTGTTGTCCATTGTTCCATTCACTTAAGAGTGTGACTAAACAGAATGAATTCAAAAGATATTTTCGTATTTTTTGAATTTCACTTTCTTCTTTGCTTAAGATAAAAGCCATTGTCCTGGTTTGGTGGCCAGATAATGACAATGCCACTCACGGGTAGTAATCAAACTGAACAAGCTGGCTCATGATGAGACCCCTTGTCTTGAAATTTCAAGCCATTACCCTGTTTGGTATGCAGTTTTGGTAATGTCAGTTAAATTATTTTCCTATGAACATGGTAAGCAGGCTTGTAATAAGACCTCTTATCTTTAATCTTTTATATTTTAGAATTACACTCTGAGAAATCATAAACTTTTAGTGAATGAGATGAACAACTATCTTCTTAAGAGTAAATGGATGACAGGTTTAAGAGTTAAAGATGCTGAAGATGAATTAGCTCCTATTTTAATATAGATAACCTTTGGAGACTAATTTTTAAAAACCCAAGATGACTCATAGAACTTCGTTCAGAGTGAAGTTTACAAACGTTAGACTGTGATGTTCAGAATAAAAAGATATCTAATTTCCTAGAAATGATCTCTCTTGGTTTAAGACGCTATTATCCAAAAGTAAATACTAATAGTGCGGTGGCGAGACAACTTTTAATTACAGCAAAAGGTCAATGGAAGATGTCCCACATCCTTATTTCTACAAATCCTACAAACTATATAAAAACTAGAAAGAGAAGGGGTTACCTCCTCAATTAAAGAATTTCTTCAAGATCAGACCATTGACAGGGAGAGAATCCCTCACCCCTGATAGATTTTGCAGTATAAAAGTGGAATGGCCTACTTTTTCATAGATCTGAAATGGTCCGAGCCACAGTTTTTGAAATTTGGAATGTTTACCTTTGTCTTCATGGGCTTTGTCCCATTTCAGAACTAAATCTCCGACTTGGAATTGTTTAGGACTAGATGAGGCTAGATCAAAAGCTGCTTTAATGACTTGCTGATGTTTTGCGTGTGTAACCTTGGCATTTTCTCTTTCTTCTTCAAGTTTGAGGATTTGATCATATCTAAACTGGATAGAGGAAGAAGGAGTTTCGTCAATAAATTGCACTAGGGCTAGAGATGGAAGAAGAAGATTAGTTGGTACGATTGCTTCTTTTCCGTAGGCAAGATTAAACGGAGAGGTCCCTATGGAAGCTTTCTGTGTTATCCTATCCGCCCATAATGCAAATACCAAGGATTTATGCCAGTTCTTATGATTCTCTTCGATTGTTCGCTTAATGATTTTGATTAGATTCTTATTAGTTGATTCTGCTAGGCCATTGCCCTGAGGGTAGTAGTTAGCAGAATACTTTAATTTAAACCCTCTTTTGATAGCGAAATCAATCATTGCATTGCCTGAGAAGTAAGAAGCATTATCAAAGACAAGAGCGTTTGGAACACCAAACCTGGTAATGATGAACTGATCTATAAATTCAATAATCGCCTCAAAGTTTGTTGTTTTTAACGGAACTGCTTCTACCCACTTTGTAAAGTAATCAGTTGCTGTAAGAATATATTTGTGCTGCTTGGAAGAAGAAGGATTAATTTCTCCAATGATGTCCAATCCCCATTGTTCAAAAGGCTGTTCAATGTTGATTGGTTGCAAAGGGAAAGCTGGTTTTTGTTGTCTTCCACTGGCAGTTTGGCATTTGATGCATTTCCTTACATATTCGTGAGCGTCCTTAAACAAAGTAGGCCAATAGTATCCAGCATGAATGACTTTATGAGCTGTTGTATCAGCTCCGAAATGTCCTCCTGCTGGTCCGTCGTGTAGCTCCTGCAAAACCTTTTGAGCCTCAGGTTTCTCAAGGCATCTTAATAGCACAGAATCATAGTTTCTTCTGAAGAGCACATCATCAATAATGGAAAAACTCTTAGCTTTCAATCTAATGGCTCTTTTGTTCTTGTAGGACAAATTGGTAGGTGCATAACCATTCTTTAAATAAAAGATCAGATCTGCATATTGAGATTCGGAATCGGGAATACTTAGCTGATTAACTTCTTGGGTTTGCTCTGTATCATTTGATTCCGGAATGTTTGATGCTCCTGCTAATATCCTGCAAAAACCTTGACCTTTAACAAACTTTGCTGGTTTTATTTCTAGATCATATTCTTGGAGAGCTGCGACCCAATTTGCCCTCTTTTCACCCAATTCCTTTTGGATTAATAGTTGCCTAACTGCTGAGAAAGGAACTATCACTTTAGTATGGGTTTTTAAAAGAAAGGGTCGATAATGTTTGACTGCTTTAAAGACAGCAAAAGCTTGTTTCTCAATATCGGAATAATTCAATTCGGCGCCTTGAAAGTTTGAACTGAAGAACGAGATGGGTGCTTCCAAATTGTCATCATTCAACTGGGTGAGCACTGCTGCCTAAGATAAGTCGGATGCAATGGTATATAATGTAAAATGATTAGAAAGATTTGGAGTATTCAGAGCTGGGACATTGATTATTGATTGTTTAATGTCATTAAAAGCTTGTTTTTCTTCTAATCCCCATCTGAAGGTTGAATTCTTTTTAATCATCGTTTGTAGTGGTAGTACAATCTGTGAAAAATCTGGAACAAATCGTTTAACGAAATTAATCTGTCCTAGAAACAACTGCATCGATTTTTTGTTGTGTGGAAAAGGAATTTCAGAGATTTCCTTAATTCGATCAGGATCTACATAAATACCATCCTTAGATACAATAAACCCTAAAAGCTTACCCTGGTTAAGAGCAAAGAAAGACTTTTTTGGGTTAAGAGAGATACCATATGTTTTGCATCGTTGAAAAATCTGATTTAAATCATGCAAGTGATTATATCTCTTCTTAGAATATACAGTAATATCATCGAGGTAGACGACTACTGTTCGATTGATTAACCCTCTAAAAGCTGTATCCATAGCTCTTTGGAATGTTGCTCCTGCATTTATGAGTCCAAAAGGCATCTTTTGATATGCATAAGTCCCCCATTTTGTTCTGAATGTAGTTTTTAATTGGTCATCAGGATGAACCAGCACTTGATTATATCCTGAGAAACCGTCGAGAAAAGACATCAATTCAGATCCTGCTACCGATTGGAGGATTTGTTCCATGGTAGGCAGTGGGAAATTATCTTTTAAGCTTTCCTTATTCAAGTTTCTGAAATCAATACAGATTTGGATGTCGCCGTTTTTCTTCCTGACTGGTACCATATTGGAGACCCAGTTTGAGTGTCGGACAGGGAAGATAATCTTAGCTTTTAAGAGCTTATTAAGTTCCGACTTTATCTGGCTCTCCAAATTAGGATGTATCTTTCTTAACTTCTGCTGGATTGGTTTTTGATTGGGAAGCATAGGAATAGTATGTTGTATGATAGATGTATCATATGTCTTGAGGTCGTCATACTTCCAAGCAAAAACTTGTTTGTTTTTCCTCAAGAGTTTGATGAATGCTTCCTTTTCTTCTATAGAAAGTCCTAATCCTAAGTTGATATTTTGAGGAGTTTGATCTGTTCCCAAATTAATCAATTCAAACCTAAGAGTAGAGCTTTGGAGTTTTGCATTAATTACAGGTTTGAACCTGTCTTTAATGTCATAAAGGTCTTCGAGCTTTACTACAGGTTTAGGAATCGCGTTATCTTGAGATGTTTCTTTCATTTGAGAATCATGCTCATCTTCTTCAATGATTTGATTGTCATAGGATTTTTCAGAGGTTAAGAATTGCAAGATGTCCTCGTCATGGTTGAAAACCCTCCAGTTGGTGATGTTATCGGGAACTGAAGGTCTAAAAATTAATTCTATAGAAAATCTATCAAGATTATAGTCTTCGGAAGGGAGGAGTTTGGAAGCTACGTTGGCTAGTAAATCGGCCGCGGAGTTTTGTGATCTAGGAATTGAAGAAATGTTGAATGCTGAGAAATGCGAAGTAAGATCTTGCACTAGCGATTGATAATGCTTAAGGTGGCTTGAAAGGCAATGAATTGTATTCCTTACCTGCTTAACAATAATCTCACTATCGCCGAATACCTTAATATATTGGACTTTAAGGTCAATTGCCTTATATAATCCTTGCACTAGAGCTTCGTATTCGGCCGTGTTATTGGTGCATTCAAATTCTAATCTACAGGAAAGCATTGTTTTTTCGCCTTGCGGACTAACCAAGATGCAACCTGCTCCTGAGCCCTCGCTGGACTTAGAGCCATCAAAATACAAAGACCAAAATAAAGGAGAATCAACAAAAATATTTACATCCTTTTGATTTTCATTGAAGCATTTGGATAAATTGGTTTGTGAAAAATTTTCTACTTGAGATGTACAATGGTTAACTGAAAAAGGGGAAGATTGGGCAACAAAGTTGCCAAAGAATGATTCTGAGGAATAATTTCCCAAAATGTTGTTGTTGAAGGCCACAGGCTGGTTTTCTTGTTCGAAATCGGTTACTGTGTGAGTCATGTGTTTCTCACGGTCGATCCTTATTTGATTTGGCTTACCCTTGTAAGGGAGCCACATATGTGACCAATCCGTGGAAATGTATCCATGAAGTTTTTCAGACCAATCCCTGCTCAAAATTAAGCCATAGAATTCAGGTATGTCAGCTATCAAAATGTCTATTCTCTGTACTATTCTGGGATCAGCAGACAACCTGATAGTCACGGAGTTAATTTCTCCTATAACCTGTACTTTGGTTCTGTCTAACTGTACAATATGAATCGCGGACTTCTGGGGTTCTATGTTCAGTTTAGAACAAACTGAAGCTGGCATAATATTAGATGAAGCCCCTGAATCAATTAAACAGTTATGCAGATTTCGATTATAGATTTCATAGGTGAGCAAGAAAGGTGGGGTATGAGAATTGGATCTATCTCCGATCAGAACCGAATCGGTAGCTTCGACCATATCTGGAGGGGGTTGTCCTGAATCATTAGCAGCATTTGAACTGGGAAGAGGAGAAGAGGGGACAGCGTTAAATTCTCTTAGGAGCAATTTCTGCTGATGTTTTAATTTACCTAGTTCAAACATGGTTATGTTTGCCTTAGTCTTTTTCATATCATCAACAATATTATACTCCATGGAGTCAGATACCACTAATGTCTTAGATGTCGAAGGAGAATTAGAAATTGGAAGCTGGTTTTGAGGGGCTGCTACCGGAGACTTTTTGGGAAGAACTTTTTCTTTTGGTGTGGCAGCACCTGCACTCCTCTTTTTTGTAGTTGTTTGAGTAGGTTCAGAAGCGATTTTACTTCTTGTAGTAACAGGAAATGCTTCTTCTTGATTCTCAGTGTCAGAGTTTGGGAGTATAAAATCCCACATGCCGTGGCACTCAACTACTTCTTCTTCATCATCCGTTTGAGAGGTTGATTCCTCTTCTTCTTCTTCCTGTTCAGAGTCTGCATTAGATATAACATTGGGTGGCTTTGTTTCAGTTTTCTTGAAAGTTCTAAATGGTCTTTTGTTCTTTGTTTCGGCCACCTGTTTTTTAATTTCAACCATTTCATTAGACAATGTTTTAAGGACCTTTTGTAAACCTTCCATGTCGTATGGGTCCTTTGGGGTCTTTTTCTTAGAATCTTCTTTAAATGAAACTTTTTTGGTTTTTCTATCCTCTAAGGCTGCTTTCTTCTCTAGAGCATTAATACGCTTTTCAACGGCAAGTGCTTCCTTCATATTTTCAGCTAAGGTAGGTTTGCCAGCCCTGTCAACAAAAATAGCTATGTTGGAAGGGAGGGCAGTAATGTACCATTCGCTCCTAATCTGTTCACTTGGTTTTGAAGCGGTAGGGATTTTATTTAGGAGTTTGTTAAATCGAGCATTAAACTCCTTTATTGGTTCCCTATGCTCTATTCTCAAATTGGAGAGGTCATTTATTAAAGTGGCTAGAGACCTGTCATCTCCATATTTGGTAAGGAACTGCTCTTGGCATGTGGTCCAGCTGGTAATAGAACCAGAAGGTAAAGAGAAGTACCAGGATCCTGCCGATCCTTGCAGGGTATAAGGGAAAAGCCTGACAACAACGTCTTGTTCTGTCACTCCTTTTAAATTAACTGCTAACATGAAATTGTTAATATGTTCTTCAGCTTGTGTTCCGTTATCTGGATTAAATTTAGGCAACCATTTTTCGGGAGCATCAGGTAGATCATGTAATGGTCCGGGCATATTGACTGCACCAGGTGTAGTCCATGGATCTGCCATTATGCTGGCGATAATAGTTGTTACTACTGTTGGTATTCCAGATGACTGAGGAGAAGAAGTTGTTGGAGAGAGAGTAGCTTGAGATGCTGTAGTACTTATTCCCTGATGAACAACAGTATGTAACGGAGGAGTGGATGGTTGACTTCGCAGTGGAGGAGTTGAGATGGAGGATATGGAAGAAAGATCTTCACTATCAGATACTTCAGTAATCTTCTTAGCCTTTTTCCTTTTCGGTAAAGGGAACTCAGTAGGTTCAATACCGAGTTTCTCGCTCTGAAGTCTGGTAAGTGGATGGGATAAGTTTAACTGCGAGGTCACACTGCTTTGTGATACTTCAGATTTCTGAGGCGAAATCGAGAAGCTCTGAAGTTTATGGATAAGAGACTGAACTTCAGGGGATTCAAGACTTAAATGTTCTGAAATATGATGGGTATGAGCAGTGGTGGTTGATTCCTCTTTTTCTCGATTGTGTGCCGGAGAACCAGCATGTGTTTGAGAAGGGGAAGAGGATTTGGAGGGAGAATTACTCTTAGAATGGTTTGCAGATTTGGACCTACTTGCCATTCACAGTCGATGGCCCTCCTTCTAGCGCCAAAAATGTTGATGCCCCGAAATTCGTTGCAACAACATCGGGGAAACCACCCGGTCCGGAACTTAGTGCAGCTCCTTTTCCGTTTGGAATAGTGGCTCCGACTGGGGATAATGGGACCAGTTTCCCAAAGATTATAAGTAAACGGGATGGATGAATGATTTACGATATGAAGTGATAATAAATAAATAACTAAACTACAAAAGAAATATAATAACTATAAGCTAATCCCGGGACTTATCGACTCGTAGAATGCAGCGTTTGATAATCTATGCTTAATGGCAGGCATATAGATGACACTAACAATAAGCATAAATGTTTAAATCATTTAAGATTGCTCTGCATAAGTAGTTATGCAGAGCGATAATAGCGAATTACTGCACTCAGTCATTTATATCATTGTTACACGCATGAGTAAGAGAGATAACAAATCATAAAACATTCAATAGTGATATGAAATAATGACTTGCTGTTATATTGCATACATGTAATCAACAATAGCAAAAGTAATAACACAGCAATTCATATAATAGAAAAGAGAACAGATACAGATAATAGTACCATGCAAGCTGTTTGATCAATCCAATATATTAATCGCTATGTCGCGGTCCTTCCTTCAAACCAGAAAGCATTCCAAGCAAACGACAATAGTGCACAATTTACTTAAAACAGCCTTCCAAGTAAAATTAAGAACCAGTGGTCGAGTTTCAAAAAGAATATAGACTGAAGCACAATAGTGCAAACTTCAGCCTTTAAGTCTTTTACAAAATTTTACGACCCTTTCCAAAACAATGAAAGGGTCTATAAATACTATGCTAATCTAAATATCTAAATATCTAAAACTGAAAAACTACTAAATCGGCATTAACAAATATCATCTTGCATTTTGGTGATTCGGCAGTCGGCGGCGATGCTTCAGTCAGAGGTCTCTTTGCCTTTACTCCTTCGCTGACATATCGCCAGCATTGGCTCTACTTCTGGTGGAGTATTGAGGCGTGAAGTCAGCTGTGCATCATATGTGGCATCTTGAATGTCGGCAATCAGGTATCGGAGAGCATCTGTCAGACAGTTAAGAGCCGACCTTTGAGAATGTGGTTTAATAAGGAAAAGCCAGTATGCGTCGGCGGTCAAGGTATTTACTCCAGCAATTAACCGCCCTTGTTTCTCCAGATCAGGGTAATTCCTGTGCTCCAGCATGTTTGCCGTTGTTATGTTTCCAGGTGTGCATTAGGAAATCATGTTTGCCAGATACAATGTATCATTGACTAGATTGATCATGTTGCTGGCAATCATTTTGCATCTGGAGGCTGCCCTTTCCGCCTTCATTACCTGTGTGTTCCATTCCATGAAGAGTATGTCCTTGTATGTTACACAGATTCGGGACAAATTTGCCGCTTGCCCTTCTGGAGTGTCTTGCCATTCAATATATTCTGTTATATCATCTTCAGCCTGATCCAACTTACTCCTGGCTTTCTCGATTTGTTCACACACTGTTGTAGATGTTTCACACAGTGATTCAGCGTCAACAAGTTGTTGGCACAAGATCCTGATTTGAGATATCAATGCGCTGTTTATTCGAGTTGCCTCTGCTCTGAAATCATCAATACTCTGGGCGCTCTTAATACCTTCGAGCTGTGCTGATAGCTGAATTATTTGCTCGTCTTTAGCTTTTATCATAAGCTCATTTGATGCCTTCAACTGGGATAATGCCTCTGATAATTCTTTTTCTTTCTGAATGTCAGATTGGTCTATCCTCAGTTTTTCAATTTGCTGGGTTAACAAATGATTCTCTTGTTGTTGGGCTAGCAATTGTTCTTCTACCTGCGCTGCCTTATTCCTTGCTTCTATCACTTCTGCTTGCAATGCGTATATCTCATGCTCTTTAGTCTTCAAAAGAAGACTTACTTCGGATGCTTTGTCAATAGTTGCCGCTGAATAAGCTCCCGCAAATTGCGATAGCTTTGTCAGATCTTCAGAGGGATCTAATTCTCCCTTCCAGACGACATTGTCCGTGACTGTTTGCTCAGGTGAAATAGAAGGTTGATCAAGCCTTCATCTTTTCCTAGAGCGTCTAACAACGGCTCTGTGCTTTGGGCTGTAGAAAATGTCTAGGGGAGGAATTTCCTCTACCTGAAGATCAATTTGATCGGATGGGTCTTGAGTGATTACCTCAACATTCTGTACCATGGGTGGGCCGCTGGTTTCTTCTAGAACCGGAGAAGAAGTAGTATCGGGAGCTTTATTTGTTTTAGAGGCGTCTGAATCTTTGGAGGCTTCCTTACCACTTATAATGGAATCAAATTGGTTCCATTCTTTAATCAATTCAGGATCAGTAGAGATTTGCTCACTTTGTTCTATGTGAGCTTTACTTTGTTCTTTCTCTCTTTCAATCCTCTGCTGTTCCTCGAATGCCTTCCGCTGTTCTTCCTCTTGTGCTCTTTGCTGCTGTTCCTCCAATTCCCTTTTCTGCCTATCTTCCAGTTCTTTCTTTGCTTTCTCTTCTTCTTCTCTTTTCCTCTGTTCTTCTAACTCCTTTTGCTTTCTTTGCTCTTGTTCAATTTGTGCTTTTTGCTGCCTTTCTATCTGTTCCCTTCTATGCCTTTCTGCCTGCAGCTTGTTTTGTCTTTCCTCCTGTTCTTTAATTGTAACAGGAGGTGAATTTATTTCCTGCTGATCAGGCTCGCTTGAGGATGATGTTGGGGTTGTGGATAATAAATCTAGAGGCAAAGTTTGCAACCTTTGCTTTCTAAGTTTATTAAATTCAGTTAACTCCACATCTTCATATCTCATTGCAGCAAGTTGTTTGACTTGGCTTATTGAATCGGCACTCATGAACAGGTCGTCAAACTGGTCTTCTTGATGAACAACCTTTGACAGCTTGGCCTGTTCCAAGGCAATAAAAGCAGTCTTTTTTGGATCATAGAGTCTATTTGGAATAGAAGCTAGGGATATCATTTGGAGTTTTGCTGCTTCCTTTTCTGCATGCTTGTAATTTAGCAGCGTATAAACTCCAATTCTTAAAGGAAAAGAGGGCCATCCTCTCTTTTTCTCCTCTTTGAGAGTTTGTGTGACACCCTCAGACATAATCTGGTAGGAGATTTCCCGGGCTAACAATTTATCTGGGATGTACAGGGGGAGGACATGTGGCCTAGCCTTGCTTCCAAAAACTCTAATATAAGTAAAATGCTCTTCGCCGAACCAATGGGCTACGGCTGGTAGGTCAAAAGAAGCTTCATAGGAAATTCTAGGGATAGGTCTGTCAAAAATAGAATAGTGAACGGGAACCATAAAACCATTACAAATTTGATACAGATGGTCTTTGTGGGAGGGTTTCCACAATTTCCGATGGTACAAGTGAATGGGTGTTGGGTCATGGGTTGTCCATCTCCAACCAAGGACAGGAAATTCAGAATTAAAACAAAGGGTATCCATAATGTAAGCAGAGTAATAGAAGGGTGGGATTTTTCTCTCGGTGACTCTGGTTTTGGCCCTAAACTCACGAATAGCTATGACCAATTTATCAGACAAAATAGTGGCCCAATCCATGATTATACTATTGACGGCCGCTTCCATTAAAGGAACCATATCAATATGGATATTTGCACAGTCGTGAAATCCCCACAATCTACACATCATAATCCCAGCATAGCAATAAGGTGAAGCCAAAGAAGCATTGGAGTACTTACCCGACATATCATGCTTGTGTTTAGCTGGATTCTGCCTCCAATCTCGGAGAGGTTTGGATGGTGATTCATTCTCCTTCGCGAATTTCTCCAAAAAGGCTCTATTATAGACTAGCTCGGGTTCAGGCAAATGATACATCCGTCTCAAGTCGTCAGGCTTGAAGGAACCGAAAATCCTTCCATCCTTTGTATGGAAGGTTCTATCAGTGAGAGTAATTTCTTCAATTGCCCAACGTACCACATCAGTATAAGGCAAGACTTGTTCTCTGGCTGCTATTCTGTGTAGAAAGGAGTCAGCCAAATCTTTAAGAGTTGCCTCAGACTTTCTTAGTTCATCCACACTAGCCTCCGTTACTGTCTTTTCTGGTTGTTCTGCTTCTAGCAAATTGTATGTACCTTGCCATGTAGTGCCAGGAAGACCAGTGCATGTAGTATCTGAGATTAAGCCTTTCTTTGAAACTATAGCAGCTTGGCCTGAGACAGGTGTCGTAGTAGAACCTGCCACCTTCTTGAACTTCTTTCCCATCATATTCAGACTTCTCTCGGTTGAATTCTACACAAATGCAAGAGAAATCGTAACAAAGAAATAACAATGATGATCCATAACGGGATAGATATATAACTTGAAGCGTGGTGAGATTAATTCTAAAAGTGGCTGCGGATCTAATGATTTGAGAAGGCACCGCAGATGCAATGATGGTGATTTTACAGCCTGCAGCTCCATAAATGACCATTACTTAAGTTATTAAACCGAATGACCCCTTTAAGCGTGCAATAGATTTCTTCAAAGGTCTAATCGTAATTGTTCGTTAATTCGAAGGGGCAAAGCTTTAAATACGCATGCATTACCTTATCCCTTTACTTAACGGCATTTTGAAATTTGTGCTTTTGTCAAATTGGATTTAAATATAACTTTAAAGCTTTAAAATAATCACCTTTTAGGAATTCAGGTCATCATTAAGGGTCATTGCATCGCATCGGGGGTGTGAGTGACATTATCATTAGGGAGAGATCTTGGCGAATGCCGATTGCGACATTGCATCATATTTAGCGTGCGAACATAATCCCTAAATGTATATCAACTGATTTACCGACTACCGATAGCGATATCACATCGCATCGGGAAAAGATCTGAACGTCTTATGAAGATGTATGGGATTCTGTCGACTGCCGATAGCGATATCGCATCGGGTCGAGGCTTAAAAGACTTTTCATAAGAGGCAGCGCCGATATTTGATCACCGATATCGTGTCGCATCGGGGAAAAGGCATGTGCTTTTTCTGTGTGTGCATTGGCTATCGCCGATGGCCGATAGCGATATCGCATCGGAAAGAAC
Source organism: Pinus tabuliformis (assembly GCA_031772625.1). Lineage (NCBI taxonomy): Eukaryota > Viridiplantae > Streptophyta > Pinopsida > Pinales > Pinaceae > Pinus > Pinus tabuliformis. The sequence goes on along the minus strand of CM062809.1, from coordinate 275,896,140 downwards.
CAAGGTAGCAAATGATCTTGCGATTGCTCTTTTGGACTTAACCAAAAATTGCTTATTATTTGTTCAAAAAGGCTTTTATTGACAAATTCATTTGATTATCATACCTTTTTCGAACAAATTCATTAATGCCAATTAAAATTTTAAAAGGGACCCATTTCATATGTTAATTGTTTGTGATAAAAATGTTATGAAATGGGGGGTTGTTGTAGGGCACAACAGTTCCTCAGACAGAACACCAAAGGACACCGCTCACAACTAGATCGCAGATCAATACACCAGTATTTTTGACTTGGTTAAAACCCTCAAAGAGGGAAACAGTCCACGACCTAAGCCAATGCGGCCACTTCAGGCAATTTATTAATAAAAGAATGAAAATTTACATATGCTTCTCTCATAGACGGATTACCCTACAAATGACCCTCCATGCACTTTAAATAGAAATCATGGACCAATCGGGTGTCAAGCCACGGATCAAGTGTCGGTAATATCGAGGAGAGAATGAACCGTCGGATCACTACATATCGTGACCGTCGGATTGTAAGTTACAAAATGTACAAGGTAAAGAAACACACTTTACCTAACTCTATACCTAACTCTATACTAGACCAAGTTGTACTTAACTATTTCCTATGTGTCGGAATATCCTAACACAACTTTCCCTAGCACCACCCTACCACCCTAAAGTGTTCATAGGTCCTAACCTGTAGGCGACTTCATATGCCTGCCTAGCACCTCCCCGTCACCCTATAATGACTTAAATAAGAAAAGACTGTGGATTCCCAAACCAGGGACAACAATCCACATTACAATAATATGTACAATGATTTTCATGTACTTGACCAAATACCCAATCAATCTATGAGGTGAAACCCAACCATGAAATTATCCCAACTGTGACTCCTATAACTCCCAACACTGCCTCTTCGACTCTAAGCAGAATGACTCGTTCACAAATGAATCTTTTACAATATTTACAATGATTACTCTTTTACAACTTTATAATGATGACTCTTTTACAAATGACTCTTTTACAACTTTACAATGATGAATCTTTTACAATGATGGCTCTTTTATAAATGACTCTTTTACAACTTTACAATGATGACTCTTTTATAAATGACTATTTTACAACTTTACAATGATGACTCTTGGCCTTAACAATACTTCAAATATTTGGATGACTGTCATGTCTTCAAGGATGTCCCATTGCAATGCTTCCTTTGATTTGATACTTCTACTCTTGAATTCTTGCTTGATGTTGTACTTGAATCTTCTTCTACATGCATGCAAAATTTTCCTGGCGAAACCAATCCCAAAACAAAACAAAATACCCTTCAACTTCCCTTTGTCTGCAAAACACATGTGAGTGCATAATAATGAATAAATACAAATTAAAATTACAATGCATACCTGAAGTGTGCTTATCACTTTTTTGTTGACTTGTTGAAATAATAGAAAAAGACTCCCACTCTTGATATAGGCCTGAACTCTATGCAAGACTATATCCAAAACTGACCTAAAGATATATAAAATAAACATTGATGACAAACCCTGGAATTGTGATGGACCAAGTTCTAAGTACAACAATAGAGACCATTCTAACAACTATGACAAGAAAAGTAACATGAACTTACAACATGATATATATTTAGTAGACTTAGTGTTGCATCAAGAATAGGACATCTGAAATGTGGTATTAAAACTAACTGTGATATATAGAGACATAGAGATATAACTGAGACCCTGTATATACTTACGTTTTCCTAAAAAAACATATGTTAGAGATGACACTCAAAATTAAAATGAAACACTAATCATACATACCTTGTTGTAGGAGACTTACCCTTCACTGCTGATGTGTGGTCCTTATTGTAGTGATCCTTGAATGCATGCTTTTTCTTTCCTTCTAGAAGCTCGATATTAAATCTATTAGGGTCCAACCCTAACCCCCTTAATTATGTAATAGGGTCGAGTCATAGTTATAGTTAGTTAAAGAGTCAATAAAGCCCATATTAATAATTGTAAGTGGTTGACCCACATTTAAAGAAGGGACCATATTTAGTTGCAAATGGGCCATGGTATTAGATATATGGTATTAATAAGAACCATGGTACTGACCCATGGTATTGCATGTATGAATCCTATATAAAGGATAGAGACTCCCCTTGAGGAGCGTCGTGTCTTATTTTGTAATCGAGCCCAGCTCTATTGGAGGTTGCCCCCTTGAAGAGGCAAGTGAACATTACTTTCCTTTCTGAATAATAAAATACATGCTGTTCTTTCTCATTGTTCTATGTTCTGGGTATATTTCTTCACATATTTGGTATTCTGGTATCTTCTCGCAGGTCAAGAGCATAACAAAATATGTTGTATCTATGTAATTTTATATCTCCAGAATTTGAAATTTCGTTCTGTGGAAGCCCTATGAATTCTCTTTCCAAGCCCACAGGTCTGATCAAGATTGTATTCTTAAAGAAAGAGTTATTCCCAATCTCCCATGATGGCTTGATTATAGACTAGTTCAATAGAGCGAACTTGTACGAAGTTACACGTGTCACTATTGTGACCTTCAACCCTGAGAACGTTACCCAACAAACTACAGTCTGTCCTCTTTCTGTCACTATTTACAAAATTTGAATCCAATGCTCAGAGAGAAATTTATCATGATTTTCCCAACGTCACCTGTTTGACATGGAATTCAGGAGCCTACAAAAACCCTAACTTCCTAGGATCATATGTCCACAAATATAGTGAACCAAGATTTGAAATTCGGTCACGAGGTTCATCGAGAGTTTGGCTCAAATGTGTTTTAATTTAAGCTTTTGAAGCTTCACAGAAAAATAAATTATAGCGAAAATTCCATGATGACCTGTTTGAAGCCACAAAATCCTTACTAGAGGAGGACATGAGGGTCACTATTTATATGAATGGCCTGAGTTGAGAGGGTCCTCAACAAGTGAACATTTGATGGATTTTAGAAGCAAAAGAAAAACATTATTGACTATTGAATATTCAATGAGCACAACCAATTATGAGTGTCATGCCACAACCCCATAGAGTTTTAGTCCACTAACTGAGATTACTAACTTCAAACACGAATATCTCTCAAACCGTAAAGAATTACGTGGTGTGCCATATATCAAAAGAAACATATCGACTAGTAGAATCCATCTAGAATATCCTTGACTCAGAATAGAGTGAGTTGTCAAGTCAAAATTCCCATGCAATATCGGGGTAGCCCCTAGTGTTGCTTGGGTTGAAATCAACGACAACCACTGATCAAGAAAATATTCATCAACAAATTTCCCATAGGAGTAATGTCTTGCCATGGTTTTTTTCAAATAATTTATTTTGTTTTTTAATTGGGTCTTGTGAAAATTACAATATTCTTGTCAGGGAACAATTTTTTTGTCCCTGCACAAGGCAATTATCAAGAATTGTGATGGTTCAAGAATCCAGGATTGGCTTTTATGAGATTGAGGGGATTTTCCCATAGTCATATTTTCTTTGTAAAGATCTCTTTGGACCATGTATCTCTAATTGTTTATAAGGATCTCTTTAGACCATATATCTCTAATTGTTTGTAAGGATCTCTTTGGACCATGTCTCTCTAAATGAAGAAAACATTTTTAGAAGCATTTTCTACAATATCTTCTGTAATGGGGTTTCTTAATGCCTCGTAAAGGTACATATGATCGTGGATTCTAAAATTGTACTTTTTTCATTTAGTTACTATAATGTTTTTCTAATGCCTTGTTAGGATATGATAGAGTTGATGAGAAATAGTACCTTTCATAAAAGTTATAAAGAGTATTGGAAAGTTTATAGAGATTTTTTAGATTTGAATTTATGATTTTTTTTAATAGTTAATGTTTTGATGCATTTTTAATGATTTTTATTCTCTATTTGTATTTTATCTATTTCTATTTTAAAGTGAAGTAATTCTAATCTTACTTAGCTGATATTTTCTTACATCATTTATAATATATATTATAACAATTTGTGAAATTAGAGATATTTTTTTAATAGTTTATTTATTTATGAAGTATAATTTAGTATATACAAAACATATTGTAGATGAATATACTTTTAGGTTAATCACATCATTATGTTTTGGTCGATGTTTCGAACCAACTATTGTGGTTCATCCTCTAGACAAGGTGAAAAAAACGATCAGTCTTAAGGAATTAATAGCATGGATGCATCATTGCCTAGAGTTAGTTGTTGAAAGCTAGTCGTTAGTAAATTAATTAATAAGGTAAATAAAATAATATTTTAAAAAGGGTTGTTCAAGAGTTTTTCATTAAAATATTATATATTTAATTATAAGTAGTTGTTGAGAATAATTATATATAAAAAATAGTGTGAATGATTTTTAGTTTGATTAATTTAAACTCTATAGGTTTGGTTACAAAATTTTAATTATATTAAATCAAATACATCTATAGGGTTAAGCATAGTTTTAAAAAAGTATTATTTATTTATCAAAATTATATTAATCCTTAATATATTAAGATTAATTCATAAATTAATTAAAAAGAAGTTGCAAATTAAAATTAAAATTAAAATTATAGATATATATATATATATATATATATATATATATATATATATATATATATATATAGTGGTTATTAGGAGTTTATATAATTTGATTATATTACATAAATTAATTATAATATTACCTGTATTAAATAATAATAAAGTTATATGGTTATGGATTGGTTCTAGAATCATATATATTTGAAAATAGTTGGGAGACTATTTATTTTCATTATAATAAAAATAATATAGCAAAATAAAAAGATATAGGGTTAAGAAGAAGATACAAACTATTATCTAAATTGTAAATAAGTTATTATGAGATTAATTATTATAAATTATGTTAAGTAAATTAAATTATAGATGAATTTTAAAAGTAAAAACGTTAAAAATGGTGAAAACGGAAGTGACATAATATTACAAATGAATCATTTTGATAAATAAAACTTAATAAAAGGAGAGAGGAAGGGGATAGAATCATGAGGAGAGAGCTGGAATCCAGCTACTACTTAATTTCCAACCATCATACATGTTAAGATTTCTAGCATGCCTCTCAATATCAATAACCTCTATAAGTTTCCTATGGTGGAAGTGATCAACCTTAGAAATGACTTTGGATTCCTCAATATAGACATGGTGTTTGGATTTCTGCGCATGTTCAACAAGAGCCGATGAGCGGGAGCGATTCTGCCTAACGTGTGTGGAATGTTCATCGATTCTCTAGTTTATGGATTGATCTGTTTCTCCAATATAGGGAATACCATAGGAATAAGGAACCAGGTACACACCTTTCATGTCCTTAGGGTCAACAGGTTCTTTGATAGATCCAATAGAATTTATAATGGTATTGAGAGGCTTGAATGAAGAGGAAACATGATTCTTCCTAAGGATATGGGAAATCTTATCTGTGGTCCCTTGGATAAACGGAAGATGAACCTTGGAGAAAGGATCAACATGAGAAGGTTTAACTATTAACCCTTTACAGGCTCTTTGAAAGGCCTTGAGGCCTTGAGTTCTGCTATACCCATTATTTTGAAATACTTCAAGAAGATGAGATTTTTAATGATCTAGGTGGTTTTCATCAGAAATTCTCTGAGCACGGGTAGCAAGAGTGCTGAGAACACCAAATTTATGAGCAGGAAAATGATGAGAACTAGAATGAAGATATTGGTCCATGTGAGTTTTCCTTCGAGAAACTTGGTGAGAAATGGAACCATCATCCATTATAAAAAGGAGAATGTCAAGGAAGGGAAGGCACCCATCCACCTCAACTTCCATCGAGAACTTGAACTTGAACTTGGATCACAAATTTTTTTCTTTACTCTTTTACCCCTCTGTTTTTCATCATTTTTAACTTTTTTACTTTTAAAATTCATCTATAATTTAATTTACTTGACATAATTTAAAATAATTAATCCCATAAAAACTTCTTTACAATTTAGATAATAGTTTTTATCCTCTTCTTAACCCTATATCTTTTTATTTGCGATATTATTTTTATTATAATTAAAATAAATAAATAGTCTCCCAACTATTTTCAAATATATATATGATTCTGGAACCAATCCTTAACCATATAACGTTATTATTATTTAATTTGGGCAATACTATAATTAATTTATGTAATATAATTAAATTATATAAACTCCTAATAACCAATATATAATAATAATAATAATAATAATAATTTGCAACTTCTTTTTAATTAATTTATGAATTAATCTTATTATACTAAGGATTAATATAATTTTGATAAATAAATAATATTTTTTTGGAACTATGTTTAACCCTATAACTTTATTTGATTTAATATAATTAAAATTTTGTAACCAAACCCATAGATTTCAAATTAATCAAATTAAAAATCATTCACACTATTTTTTATATATAATTATTCCCAACAACTACTTATAATTAAATATATAATATTTTAATTAAAAACTCTTGAACAACTATTTTTAAAATATTATTTTATTTACCTTATTAACAAATTTACTAATGACTAGTTTTCAATAGTTAGTTTTCAACAGCTAACACCAGTCAATGATGCATCCATGCTATTTATTCCTTAAGACCGATTGATTTTTTCACCTTGTCCCGAGGATGAACCATTAGTTGATTCAAAATGTTGACCAAATCCTAATGATGTGATTAATCCAAAAAAACATTCATCTACATTATGGATCACAAAAGTCTTAGATCTAACAAAGCACATTCTTGCATTGTCTTCTCATATCATATTATAAATATTACAAAAATTAGAAGTAATATCACATTTGTAGAATATATTTGGGTTCATTATTGTTAAACTAATGACCTGTATCTATAAAATATTTCTTATAAATGAGTTGTAATTCATTTGATTAAGGAGCCTATTGTTTTAAGAACATTTTGGTTCATTGTTGTGAAATAAATGGCCTATATCCATAAAATATTGTTATAGACGAGTTGCAATTCACTTGATTAAGTAGCATATTGTTTTAAGAATGTAAGTGTAATTTATATCTTTTTCACCTAAAGGAGGAACCAATCCTTACAAAAACCTCAAGATATACAAGTTTCTTCATAAGACATTAACCAATGCAAGTTATATGCTTTATGCAATTTTTTCTATAGCATAATTTTTAATTTGAGTAGCATACACTAAGATGTTCTTCAAAACTTGTTTTAAATGAATTGTTAAATTTGCATTCAATATATTTGCATATAATTAAAAATTTAACCATAATCAAAATTTAACCTTTTGCTCTTCGGTGTTCCTTCCCTTGCTTCTAGGCTATGCTAGTAAATAATAATAATGACTCATTATTAATTTATTTTTTATAATTTATAATATATTAATTATTATATATACATATATTTTATATAGGCATCGTCTAGTTTATAGATGAAATGGCCTTTTTTAGAGCATTTTTTTCTAATTAATTTTAATTGAATTCCAATAGAGATTTTAAAAAACTTGAGTTTAAGTTGTTTAATCTACAGAATTCGAGTTCCCCCTTGTTTTTGAGGATGTTGAATCCATAGATGCATACAAAAATGTATTTTAAAGAACAAAAACTAAAAAATTTGCTTGAGATTGTATTGCTGAATTCTAGTGAAAAAGCCTTGCCCACAAGTAGTACATTATATTAATAAAATGAAAAAACTACAGAATAAATAATATATTAATATATAAATAAATGTTTAAATATAATACCCAGCCCATCATATTATTTCATTATGCGACCTATGTTTTTGTACTCCATAGGTGTTCTCTGCGAGCCATGCACATAAACCCTGATCAACACGCCATTATGCCAAACCTAACCAAATACCTCCTCGGTGTGTTGTCTTGGTTGTTCTTGCCATCTTTCACAAATGAGCCTTCCATGTATATGGCACTTGATATTAGTACAAACATGTATTCCATTCAATCTTACATGTGTCGTAAAACCTTGGACACAAGAAGTTATCTCTTGAGGAGAAAAAAATTGGATTTTGCGAGCACTAGGACATCACCAGGAGAGCATCAAGATGAGAGATGGAGGTAAGTGGTTTATTCTACTTTGAACTCCTCTGGAAATTATGAATTGTCAATAGCTATGTTTTTTTTTATTGGTTTTTCCTGAGCCTCTTTTATATGAATTTCAACATAGTTATCCTCCCTAATTTATATGGTTTCCTCTTCCATAAAGTCTCTTAAATTGATTCATGGTGATTGTAGTATCTAGTTCTCACCCTTCCATTTCCTCAACCCTCGTTGATGCCTTTGTTAGATAATAGAATCTTGAGGTTGAAACAACCTACAATTATGACTGTGTTGAACTTGTTCTAGGGAACTCCCAACAATGAACAAGGAACCCATCCCTCCAATGAAGACAAGATTCAACCCCCTTTAACATAGTCAACTCAACCCCTTTATCAATAGTGAAAAAACGGGTGTTTGGTGAGGAAGACACAACCTGCAAACACCATAAACTTTACCCACCTGAGAATGACTAACTCGGCCCTCTTTGAGTGAGTAGAATCGACCCTCTTTTCCTCAGTAAAATAAACCCCAAACAACCAACATAACTCAACCTACAAATACAATATATCTTGGCCCTCTAATTGATAAACTCGACTAGCCACTACTAGGGGTGAATCGGTCCACAAAAATTTAAGCAGTCAATATGAAGTCAGGCTTTAGGAAAAAACTCAACCAACAAAGAGAAACACCCCAAGACCTTTGATATGACACTTGTAGCCCTAAATACAAGAGGAAATGACCCTTCTAACAGTGGTAGAATCACTTAAAAATCACAATAAAGATTCAACCCCTTCTTTAGCTCAAAATATGACCCTCTTTAATGGGTATGCACAAGCTATCCTATAATCTTGCTAATGGACTACCCCATGACATCAATTACCAACCATTGCACTTAGTCCCTAGTTCCATCAAAGGTTTTGGAAAATTTAAGTGTGAGTTCAGTATCTCAGCTTGAAATTTTTCAAGGAACCCAAGCCACCCAACCTCAACAAAAAATCTGTTATTGTGGAATTAACCTTGTTGGTTTCAGAATTTTCTAGCTCTCTTATGTTAATGGCCCATCCAATGTTTGTATGTAGATAAACTTGTAATAATAACTTGGTTCATATAAAATGGAAGCCCTATTACTAATAATCTTCTCTTGTCTACACAATTATTGAAGTATCAGGATAGGATCATATTGTAAATTCACATATGGAGGTCGTATCATCCTAAACCTTCAAATTGTAGATTAGATGGATTTCAAATGATGGTTGTTAGTTTCTATTGAATGGGCTTATGAAGTAATGATTCATTTAATTATTTTTTTAAATAGGGTACAAAGCTACCAAGTAGCTCATGTTATATGATAACCATCATTTTGTTATATAGGGTATGCTATAGAATAACCAAAGTTATTTATATGTTGGGAGTATCATTAACACCTTTATAATGCTACCAAATTCCCTTTTGGTTGATGAAATATTTTAATGAATTGTTGCTAAGTGTTTTTAAAAGAGGACTTATTCATGCTTTTAACCTTTTTAGAGATTACATAGGGTGTCAAAATATATCACTAATCTTTCATAAATTTAAACTAGAATCAAATGAATGGACTCAATGACTTTTATATTCATCAAAAAAATAATAATGTGGCATCAATAATGTTCTTGCTCTTTTTTATGTACTTCTCATTGTGCTTTGGATTTGTTAAGGTGAGGGAAAAGTTGAGTTTGAGGGATAAATATACATTTCTTAGGATTTTAAGCACCTTGAAATAAGGATTTAATTATTTTTCTATCCTACAATAATTATTTCCACTTAGGTGAGCCTAGAAAATGTTATAAATGTCAAGTCATATCTCCTAGGGAAATCCCACCAAGGAAAAGTTCACTAGCACAAAACATCCTCCAATCACATCAACATCATAAGAGGAGACAAGAGAAAAGTTTTAAGTCCATATAATCAGCAAGTATGTCCTCACCACATATCAACACAATAGGAACACATAGAACACCGCTTCTTGTAACACACTAATATCATAACAACAACACACCAAGTCACTAGGAAACTCCAACAACATCATGAAACACCTACCTCCCAACACCATCTTCATATAACCCCTTGGTGGGCTAGAACCATTATCTAAGAACTAGGTGTATCACATGCAAGATAAGCACTTATACCAAACCACACCATAATGAGATAGCATCCTCTAGGGTACTAGCAAATATGCATCCAAGGAGTGATAAATAAAGCGATCATATGTGAGAAGGCCACCAAACTAGTAAGAGAAATCATCCAACCATGGATTGAGCCTCCCCGCGCCAAATAAATCCATCAAATGATTTAATGTGATGAGGAGAAGGGGTTCCAAGAAGATGAGACTCCCTAAGTTAAGGTCTAACATGGAGGACAAAATTGTTCCTTCTTTTTTTTATTGTTATTTTGTAAGAACTCTTTTTGTATAAATGGAGCAAGCTTGGTCTAGACTTGCATGGTTGTATCATTTTTTTTATTAATTTTAAATTTTTATGGACAAGAAGCCTTTTTTATTTGGAAAAAAGCATGGTAAAATATATAAGAAATTTGAAGAAATTTAATGGAAGAAGTTTCCATATATGGAAGAAATTTAATGGAAGGAGTTTCCATATATGGAAGTCAAACTATTGTAGCACTCAATGCACATTATTTATGTGGTATAGTAAATGGAAAAATAATTATACCAACAATGTGTGGTAAATTAATTGACTGGATATTAAGAGATGAGAAGGAATTTTCAGGTTTAGGAGTGGATCTAATAGACAACTTCATCACCTTGATCCATATAAAAGTTAAAATGAAATTTGGGAGCAATTAAATAGGGTACTTGGATGACAAGCTTAGAATAAAAAATTAATTTTAAAAGAGTAAGTTCTTGGATTTAAGATGGTAAAGTAGAGTCAATGTCTAGTCATGTTAATGCTTGAAAGACATTACTACAACTACATGAAGTGGGCATTAAAGTTGAAAATGATGATGCTAAGGAAATGTTATTAAACAACTTACCCTTATATCACAATAATATTTTATTCACACTCATTCACATCCCATTACAATCCTTGGGATCCATGATTATTTCTTATGGCAAAGGAGAAACTTAAGAATGATGACAAAGATACTAAGGAATTTTTTTGTTTTCTTTAGAAAAGGGAAATCAAAGAAAAAATTGGGCAAAGGAAAAGGGAAGGAAGCACAAATAAAGGAAGGATTTGTTTTCATTGTGGAAAATAAGGTCATGGCAGGGCATAATCAAGTGGTTATAGGTTACAAATCTGCATAAATTATAAAATAATTCTTAGCTGAAATAAACACCTAAAGTCTATCTACATCATGAGAGATCTAATGGGTATGATGCCTCCACTAAACCCTTTCAAATGAGGTTAATCATTCCAATTTTTTTTCCAAATTTTGATTTCATTAAATTACTAATATTCAAACATTTATTGAGGAATTGATATTCAAAGTTTCCTTAGACGTTGACGAAGAAAAACATTGGTCCTAAAGATTTCCTACAATTTGATGTTAGCTTTAGGTTGATCTAAAAATGTTTTCACCTAGCTAGCAGAGTGTTTCATGTGATGGGGAGGGCTTGCAGTCCCCTAGCCAATTTATTACATTTGGAGAGCTTAGCATCTACATGCTTAAATTTAGAATTAGTAACAAGGAGCACACTTCTTGATGCGGTAGTTAGCACACATGTGTTAGTTTGACATCTTCTATAGGGTTCCTCGCATTGAGGAGGATGGGCACTTAGAACATGTGGAATAACCACCTTGGAGTAGGATGTTGCACATTGGGAGGTTGGGGGCATAGATCCTTAGGATCATTAGAGCCACCTTGCACATATTTTCATGAGGATCACTTGAGTTGAGGATCCATTGTTGCAATATGCACCACTTTTCTTGTAGGTTTTAACCTTATATGAAAATTACCTACAAACTCATTCTTAAAACAAAAAAATAAACGATGGTGAGAACATAAAATATATACATAGATATTTTCTCCTAGAACCCAAATCGAGAAAACCAAATTGGTTTTTCATTATATTCCTTTTAAAGTTACAATCCATTATATACATGCCAAAGCATTCATAAACCCCAATCCATAAACCCTAGATTAGAACATAACCATAGTTCCCTTGACTGGATCTAAAAAATACCAATGGAAAAAAGCATCATGCCCAAAACCATATGCAAAAACCATACAGAAAACCGTGGGTAGGTCCACCCACCATCTTTAGGTCCGCATAAACCTTTTCTTCCTTAGGCACTTAGTTCTAGTCGTGGAAAGAATATAACACATACCCAACATTTCTTAGAGAAGTTATTGACACATGGACACATAGTCTTAGAGGGTGGACCACCTTAGGATTTGTATAAACCATATTATGCCACAATGCCATATGGAATTCATGCTTAATGTACATGTCCATGTTTTCACCATAGGAAAAAAATGCACACACACACACACACATATTTAAAGGTAAAACAAACACATTACATTTCTGAATTTGTGCCTCTACACAACATGATACTTCACTTCACAAAAATTCTTCGCCACATTGGAATATACCAACAATATTATTAGAAAGCACCAACCATATCCATATAAATGATAACTAATCTATTTCATATGCATGACACCATTACAATCTATCTTCCACAATAAAATAAATAATAAACAAGAAGACTACCAACCAACAGACCTTGAACACATCAAACTATGTCACCAAAGGAATCAATGGATGAGAAGACAAAGGAATATTAGAGAAGGTAGAAGGGTGGATGTTTTGCTATAACACCCTCATTTTCCTCCATAAACATCATCATTATAGCCTCCAATGAACACCAACTTTAATTAATAATCAACCTTGGAGTTATGTTCATGAAAATCATGATCAAAATAGATTGTGTTAAAGTTGCTTCTCATATCTAATCATATTTGACTCTTCACTGCTTGAAGACCTAAATTATGCATGGTGATTTTTCCATTAAGCCAATCCAATAAAAAAACTCAATTCCCAATTCCCATAGACGTGGACACTACTTACATTCATATTAATGGATAATCCAATAAGGGATACTAGGGATGATAACTTCGTCGCGTTATTGGTCCCATATCCAAGATCCAACGAAAAAGAGATGTAATAAGATGAACTAAAATAAAGACATTCCCATGCACCATAATTACTTGGATTTTCTAGGGAAGGACCATCAAATAAGCTACATGGGTGAGAATAATCCATCATAAAAGGATTGATTTGATGTTTTTTCAGGCTCTTCACAATGTCTATGTATTCTTCATAGAATAATTTTACTTCAATATACTTGCATTGGAGAGAATGGGGCATCTTTGAAATTAATCTCATTTATAGACCTCCATATATCCCAACTAACAATAATTGGGAAAGATCTATTTTTACATACATCCTTATCATCATACAAGGTTTTGAATACTTCTAATAAGGTTTTCCTTTCCCATTTACGTGTTCCATTCAACAATGTTAAAGATGTTTCCCATACTTCCTTCGTGTAATGACAATCCATAAACAGGTCTAAAGAGATACACAATTTTCCTCATGTTCTTGGCACAACATACATATGCTTGGCCCTTGTACTTGGCACAACATATATATGCTTGGAAAAACAACATACATACATACATACATACATGTTTTTCCTCCTAATAGGTCACAAGTTCAAATATGTTCGGTGGGTGGGTGGGGGTATATTATTTACACATATGCACACTTTATAGTCAAATCACTACATGGAGGGGGTTCCCTTGTCCCACAAATAAGGGAGATTCATACACCAGTTTGATCTTTAGCTTGGCTGTGACCTTAAATTATAATAATAATTATTATTATTATATACATGTGCATTTTTATTGTTAGATCTTTGAGCTAACAAACCTATGAAGAACCATATTATGAGTCAATGAGGTTCTCTTATATCGCTTCCAACTAGATAACCACCTTGAAGTATCTTCATATTTCTTTGCATACAAATAAGCTGCTTGTTATAGGCCATAAATCTGATAACTTCTCTCATTTGATGGACTATAGGTACAACAAAAAATGTACCTGTTAGATCTATCTTGATTGGGTGAGGGAATTTTAGGTAGAGTGGAGGAAGGTCAGAGATCTATTATGTCTAATAGACAAAGATCAACTAGAGATGAGAAGATCAGAAAAAAAATTATGTACACGCATGCGGTTTTTTCTCGCTGAAGGGGGGTCATGTTCTTATGATACTGAGAGCAGAGAGTGAATTGAGGTTCCCTTCAGGAACAAATATTTAGTGAAATGATGAGTACCCAAGGACCTTCCTCAAGTAGACATCAATTTTTTTTTGAACAAGAGGATATATCACATTGCTCCATAATTATTATACGGTTTGGGGCTATTTTCCATGGATGGCATAAAGGTTTGTTATGACAGATTTAATGAATTGATGGAGTATGTTAGACTCTGTTACAATTACATCAATTGGATGCGGTTGGTCCAATATACACGAGGTATGTAGAGATATGGAGTGATTGCAAACTATATAAAACTAAGAGACAATGGTAAAAATAAAGGAGCATATATTTATATTGATGGAAGGCCAAAAGCATTACGAAATATTGCAGGGTTTATAAACAATACACAACCTAGGACAACAAATAACTAACCCAATTGCATATTTGAGGGACGTAAAAGAAACTGTGTATTCATAAGTGCAATAAAATCAATAGTTGTAGGAGAAGAGTTTTTGATCAATTATAACTTTTATCGCATAGATACAACTAACATTTCTATTATGGGGTGGTATGTATCAAAATCTCATGGCCAATGAACATCGTATGAATGACTTATCAAAAAGTTATATCTATTGTCATTTTTCATTTTTGAAGGGTAAATAAATGAATCTATGGCTAACTTTTTTTATAAAAATGTGTATATGTGATCCAACTAACCAAAATCCATATTTGGTCTTCATCTAATTTATTATGTATTTATTAAGTCAAAAATTATATTATAATGTGGCAAGATGATCATGCAAAAGCACCAACATAGTCATAATAGGTAAATGATTAACAAGTTTCATTTACATTTAATGTGAAATTGATTATTTGTTTAAAAATTGAAACAACTTTTCTTTTGTTGAAATATGTAGTTCAGGGGACATGACCACAATGATCATGATTGGTTTGGTGAGGAGGAGTTGTTTAATTCCCCCAATCTAGTTGAAACAATCACACAAATTTTGGTTAAATAAAATAAATAACTTGTTCGTTTGATTCACATTATAGATAAAACTCCTAATATGAAATAAAGGATGCACATCTTGAAGGAATATCTCAAGAGATATTAGGTAATAAATTTTTTTAAAGTGGATGATTTTTTATGTCATAAGTTGAATTATAAAAGTTTGTTTTTTAAATTTTACATTATCTAATCAAAAAACAATTTTCTTTATTCTATAGAATTATTTGGCAGAGACACCATAATGTTTGGCCATCACAAGCCAACATATAATTGCAAGGCTATTTTCTTCTCCACCTTCAAGTGGCCATAGTCCTAGTATTTAGATTGGGTCCACATCGTTGGCTCTGACCCATGAGCATACACCCCAGGAGACAATAACACAACCAAATTCTAAAAGTTGTGATGGAGGTGACCATATTGATGACATTATTGGTTCATTTCTTGGAT
The DNA here is from genome assembly GCA_031772625.1 of Pinus tabuliformis. Classification (NCBI taxonomy): domain Eukaryota; kingdom Viridiplantae; phylum Streptophyta; class Pinopsida; order Pinales; family Pinaceae; genus Pinus; species Pinus tabuliformis. The sequence continues at coordinate 275,880,367 of CM062809.1, read as the reverse complement.
CTTCACATGTTACTAACATTGGGATAATTCCATGCACATTTTTGGTGAATGAGCAAGGAATTCCAATAAAAACACCCAAAATCCCAAGTAATTTTTAATGTTTTAATTGCTTCATGTTGGCTCTCCCAAACATAAATCATCTAGATTTTTATTTTCAAAAAAATGATCATAACCTTTTTCATTTAGGAAACAACTTGTGATATAAAAACATGAATGACAAATTGTTTTTTATTTTTTGGCCCACCATATGTACAAGGTGAAAATCCCAAAATTCAAACATGTAGAAAGAGATTATGTACTACCTTGAAGGTTTATTTGGTGTAGATACATTCAATAGGAGTGTGATCACCTCCACAATTGGAAACTATATAAAATATATACGAGACATGTATAGGGGTAACTTGGAAAATAAATCTAGATATGAGCATCCAACCATTATTCTTTTGATGGACTGGAAGGCCCTCATTGCCGATGTGGAGGAGAAGAAACAAAGAAAAGAAGGAAAAACATCACTTAGTGCACCAAGGTAAATTACATTTTGAATTCAATAATTTTAATTTTCTTTAGTTTTAAATAAAATTGTGGTACATAGCTATTGACTGTGCTAGAAATTTTTCAACCAAGGGGGTCTCCCTAATGTGAAGTCCCAATTAGACCTCACACCGTTTGGAGTAGTAGCCCCATCCGGAGTATCGACTCGATTGTCATGTATCCTTGTAGATTTTCCTTGGCTACAAATTGTAGCACAAGAGAGTAATACACAGGTATTTTCAGACCAACAAGTGAGTATGTCTTGTGAAATGTTCATCTACGGGAATTATCAAGGTCCTTCTACCAAAAGGGAAGAGAAAAGTCGGCCCTTTAAATACAAGTAATATTAATAATCTAGAAAAGGCACACAAGCATATACATATTAATGAATCCTGGATTAACCAACGAAATAGTTCACGAGGATGTAATGATTGTTAAAGAAAATACAACACACCTTCAACAAGATAAGTACCAAAGCCACTGAAATAGTTCAATATCCTTAGTATAGATGAAAACAACATACATCGCAAACATTTAAGGAATTGTCTTACAATATTCAAAACAAATGCATGAAAGCGTGTTGGCTCAATGAGCTTTTGAATTATGTAAAAGTTCCAATACATCAATACAATGAACACCACTAGCCCCAATCCCAATAGTTTAGCATTAGAGCAGTCAATCACTCCAAAATAGTTATCTTCCTCCCCAATGCCTGGTAGGAGGAGCCAAGGTGAAAATTCTCTTCCATGAGCAATGAGGGTGTATATATAGCAAATAGGGTGACCATTCACCTCCCTTGTGACTCTTGGACTACCCTCATGACTATTTGACTCCTCAGTGACCTTTCAACTTCCTACATGGCTTTTTGTATTACATGGATGACTCTTGGAATTCACTTCACATTACAATTCTCCAATATTGAATTTACAAAATCCACAAATGATGTGGCAAATAATGACTCGTGACTTAATATAACATGACACTAATGACATAGACTGCATGATGATGTGGCAATGCCAAGTTATCCTTATTGCTACTTTGTCTTCATTAAAAGATGTATCCAATACTTTGTCTTCTTGAGAGATATGCTTTGTTCTTCATATCTTCCCTCTAAAGGGTTGTGAAACAGATGGAGTCTTCTTGCGGTCATGATCTTTGGTCTTCTATTGTAATCCAACATTCCTTCATCTTCTTGCCAGATAATCATCTTATCTCCTCAACTCCTTAGGTTTCTTCTAGCATGTTTTCCTTCTCTGTCTTCTTCATCATCATATTTTCATGAAATAATAGAATACCTATGACTACAATCCACTCATGAAAAGATGAAATTTATCCGATAAAACTCTAGTAAAATATCCTTCATGCAATCACTTATCAGGGTTAGAACTGGTGATTGATTGAATGTCTGAATTAGGGATTTCATAGTTTTGGAGGCCAAGGTTTGGGACTAATTCTTGGGACTACGTAATGCATAGTTGAAGATGGCCAGGGAGAAAGGATTGCGTAGTTGAGGGACTCATAATCTCATGCTAGAGGATTGGGCCTTGAGACTGTGTAGTGCACAATTTTGGAGGTTTGGGCAGATGGACTACGCACTTAAGGGACTCAAGGGCTCAAGGTGGAGGCTTGATGCTCGAGACTATTTAGTGTGAATTTATGAAGGCCTGGGATGAGTGATTGTGTAGTTTAGGAAGTCAATAGGCCAAGCTTGAGGCTTTAAGTTACCCAATGTGTAGTTCCGATAGGAGAATAAGCTAGGAGATTATTTAGTTGAGGAGTTCAAGGCCTCAAGCTTGATAATTGAGGCTTTAATTTTCCCAATGCAAAGTTTTGGAGGGAGAGAGGCCAAGTGTTTGTGTAGTTGCACACTTCAAGACCTCAAGGTTGAGGCTTTATGCTTGAGACTTTGCAATGCATAAAGAGGGTTGGCTGGAGGCAAGGATTGCACAGTTCTAGAGCTCAAGGACTGGGACTAAGCATTCATACTATGCATTTCATAGTTCAAAGAGTCAAGGTCAGGGCTTTAGGGTTAATACTGCAAAATGCGCAGTTTAGGAAGGTTGATTGAAGTCATGTTTCTTGGGAAAAAATATTTTTGGATAAGGCTAAGTGGGGGATCAGTGAGGCCCAAGTGAGCGAAGACAAAAGTAGACCATGACCACACACTTAGAACAACCGATGACACAACATTTATCACTCAAAAAATAAGAATAACATGATGCCCTAAATGTGACAGCAATGCAACATACCTCTCCAAGTGCAACACAAAAGATACAATTTTGGATGAAAGTGACGACACTTGTGCTATAATGCATGAACCTTTGGGGATGAGTGTAAAACATGTCTACAGGACTAGTGGGACTCATCAAAACCAAAGTTACCCCTTGAAACAAGACAAAACTCCACTTTACATGATACGAAACAATTCCCATGCCAAAGGCGACATTTGACATATAAAGAGAAAAGTGTGAATGACACTTGCAATATGTGTATGATGGTGAAAACAACACATGCCAGAGCTAAGATAACATGAAAAGACACTATATAAGATGAAAGAAAGTGGAGGTGACATTCAAAAATATGAAAGAAGCACTCACGAAAGGGAAGGTGCACAAAACCAATAATTTGGAAAACTCATAGAAACAAAAGTACAATCACAACCAAAAGTGGGAAGCTATTAATGAAACCACACACTAACTATTGACATGGGTTGATTATTGCACAGGTATAGTCTGAAATTGTTACAGATTGAGCATGCGTGGACAAGTGGCTTTGGCACTTATAATCCAAGAGAGAGCTCAAATACTTAATAAGGCATCAACTGACCAAGAAGTGACTATGAAACGACCAATCTCAAGATCCTCAGTTGGCTCCAAAAATCAAGTGTACGAAAAAATTTGGAGGGTGTTTGTCGCAACGACAACACTTGGTGACACATTAGTAGAACTCCAAATTCTCTACCTTGGTAAACTCTTTGTGTAGGGTCTAGTTCTCCAAGAACTATTGATTCATCGTTCGGATTACCCTAACTTCCTCACTTACCCCGTGCATAAACATAGTCCCCTTCACTCTTTCTCGGTCGAGCACAAACATAACACTAACATTATCACAATGTTTCAATATAAGGAAATGGTAATGTAGCATGCAGGTTTTATATTTTTAGAGTATAGTTTTTCATCTCTAGTATTGCTTTGCTACTAGTAGGCCTAGACAATACCCGGACAGAGTCACTTCAGGAACAAAAACATTGCTCCACTTCTAGAGAGCCTGGACAGTACCCCGACGGAGTTGCTTGTGCAGGAAGCCTTTCTCTTATTTCACCCTTTATTTATTTATTTGTATGGCACTGTGCATAGGCACTTTTTCATTTCATGGGCATAATAGGGATCTCGACTTATTGATAACAGAAGAGGTTGTCCCTTTAGAGAAGTATGTATAAGACATTTGATTTTAATTTTCTCATTTATATTTTCCCCTTGTCCTTCTCTACTGACTAGATAAGTGTGGATGGCACTGAAACATAAAGAATCGAGTATATGCATGAGGTTTTCTAGAGAAGACACAGATATCATGGTTTGACATAGATCTTTCCTCACACAAGGATCGTATTTTTCATTAGAACATCATTGACCAAAGGATAACTAATATGGGGAAGAAGGACTAATGGTTAGCCAAATGTTCTAGTGTCACAAAAACCTTTTCTATTTTTCCACATTGTCTTTGAGCCAAAGGGAACATCCTTCATGTGAAGTCTCATTAATAGAATAGAAAGAAAATAAATGAGACAATAAGAATGAAAAACCAGAGGATGAGAAAAAGGAGGCTAAACCAAAACATGATGCAAGACAAAAGTAAGAAAACACAAGAAATACTAACAAAGAGTAAGTGCAAGATGGGTGCAAGAAATGGAAACTAGAATGTAGCTAGACCTACTCCTATCCTAACCAGTTAGAAGGTTAGGGTCAAGTATAATGAAATTTCCAATGAAGCCACTATAGTTTCTCCTGACCTGCATACACAAAGGTACTAACAATGGAAACTGATATAAAGCGACGTGCAACAAAAAATACAAGTGTTTGGATAACTTGCACAAAAATAGAAGGTCTTTCCTATCATCAAAAAGATATGCCATAGCCACTACTTTTAACCAGTTCACATTCTTACCCTTTTGATAAAAACCATCACTAAACAAACCTCAAAAGATCCTTGTGGATGTGTCTTCATCTGTGATGTAATCCTTAGCAAGCATGAGGAAAGATCGAAACTTGTTATTTTTGATGGAGCTTTCCAAGTAAGATTGTTCCAACCATTCAATGATTGGATCATGAAATTTGAAACAATCCTCTTGAAAACCCTGAAATCTTTGAAAATATGAATTTGCAATTAAAAATGCGAGATCATGACGAGAATCTTGTAAGGAAAAATGAATTTGATCATGCTCAGAAGGCTCATTGAGATAGTGAGGACCTGACATAACCATCAATCATTAGAGAACTTTTGAGGTCTAAAATGGGCCTCTTAAGAAAAATTTACAACCAAAAATAAATTTTATAAGAACCAATAGGATTCAAGATGATTGAATGTCAACCATGGGGGATGATTCACCATTTTTGGGGTAAAAAAGTAAAAAGATTAAAAAATAATACAATAATAAAACTAGTTTTTTAGTTTTTATTTTCAACATATCTCCCTACAATTTTACTCAAGTTTCAAGTGGGTGTACTCATTGGATGCAAAATTTAATTACTCATCCAAGGAGTACTCATGTTGCATACTTTCGATGGAATCTGCTACACAAAAACTGAGAAATACATGAAAAAATGTGATTGCAATCACGTTTTTCATGTATTTCTCATTTCTTGTGTAGCATGGTCCATCAAAAGTATGCAACATGGGTACTCCTTAGTGTAGTTTTTAACCCCGTACAAAAAATACTTGCATACGAATTCTAAAACACAGAAAATAAACAATGCGAGAGCATAACGCCTAAAACACATATACACAGATATTTCCCTTGGATCCTAAAACCGGGACTACCAGCTTAAATTTTCATTATATTCCTTTCAATGTTATAATACATATTTATACATGTCGAAGCATCCAATACCATGGACCGAAAAACCATCGCATCCAATACCATGGACCGAAAACCATTGTGTCCAAAAAATATGTGCAAAAATGATGCACAAAACCATAGGTGGGTCTGCCCAACCTAACATAGGTTCCAAAACCAAAATTTTCTGGGTACACCTCAAACCCCCTGTGACCACCCCCCGCTACACAATCGGTGCAATGAAGGGGGGCTCTGCCCCCCCTCTAACCCCTCGTTTAACTACGTGGGCTAGTTGTGGAAAGAATATAACACAACCCAACATTCCCCCACTTGTTTTTTTCTTTGCATAGGGGGCCACAAGAGAGATTAGTCATTTTTCCAGCCCTGAAACGCCCATTGTCTCTCTACACCAAGAAAACATCTCAGAGCTCACATATTTTGTCAATGCATCTGCAGTATTCTTCAAAGTGTCCACCTTTACCAACAACACCTTTTTGTCTTCTATCATATCCCTCACAAAGTGATACTGAACATCAATGTGCTTTGTATTTGAATGATATGCAGGGTTCTTTGCCAAGAAATTTTCACTTTGGCTATCACAGTCTATCCTTATAGCTCCCAGTACTAACCCCATACTTGAACATAATCTCTGCAACCAAACTGCTTCCTTGCTTGCATGAGTGGCTGCCATGTATTTCACCTCCATAGTTGATAGTGCCACTACAGGTTATTTCTTACTCATCCAACTGACTGCACCTCCAAATAGGTTAAACACATACCCACTTGTAGATCTTCTTTGATCCTGGTCTCCAGCCCAGTCTGCATCAACAAAGCCATGAATATCCAACATTCTGTCCAATCCTGATCTTCCTTGGTAGCACAAACCATAATCACTAGTGCCACACAAATACCTGAAAATCCGCTTCACTGGTGTCTAGTGCTCCTTCCCTGGTTTTGACATAAACTTGCTAAATACTCCCACTGCATGTGCAATGTCTAGTCTAGTACAAACCATTGCATACATCAAGCTACTGATTGCACTTGCATATGGAACACGGGACATGTCCTCTTCCTCTTCATGTGTCTTGGGACATTGTTCAGTAGATAACCTCACACCTACAGGAATAGGAACCTTCACCAGTTTACTATCCTGCATCTTAAACCTCTGTAGTATTGTCTCGACATACTTCCTATGGTCTAACCAGAGCTTCCTCTTTGCCCGATCTCTTTTAATTTCCATGCCCAAAATATAGTTTGCAGCACCAAGATCTTTCATGTCGAATTTGGAGGAAAATTGGGTCTTCAAATCCTGGATAATTTCATTGATTTCCAACCAGCAACATATCATCCACATATAAGACCAGATAAATAACATGGTCACCAATTAATTTAAAATGCACATAGTGATATTCTTTGCTTCTAGTGAAGCCAAGTCCCCATATAAATGTATCAAATTTCTGATACCACATCCTTGGTGATTGTTTTAACCCATATAGAGACTTCTTTAACTTGCATACTAGTTCTTTCTTACCCTTCACCACAAAGCCTTCAGGTTGCTTCATGTATATTTCCTCTTCCAGACCCCCATGAAGAAATGTTGTCTTCACATCCATCTGTTCTACCTCAAAATCAAAAGCAGCAGCAACAGATAAAAGTAACCTAATAGAAGTTACCTTGGCAACAGGAGAAAAAATATCACCAAAATCAATTTCTGACACCTGGGAATAACCTTTTTTACCAACCAAGCTTTGTATTTCTCCACCTTTCCTTCTGCATTTGTCTTCTTCTTGAACACCCATTTGCTACCAATGGGTTTCCTTCCAGCCGGCAACTCCACCAGATCCCAAGCCTCATTTTTGTGCAAAGATGCCATTTCATCAACCATGGCCTCTTTCCAGAGTTTTCCATCATCTGAATCTACTACTTCCTTCACAGTTCTGGGATCATCATCAGTAATAGATAAAGCAAAATTTGAATAGAAAGCAGATGGACTATACCTTCCTGGTTGCCTTCTTTCTCGAACTGATCTTCTTACACCCAGAGGTTGTGGCTCTTCATCTTCTGATTCCTCCTCTGTTGTAGAGTTTGATTCTTCCTCTTTTATCCAAACTCTATCTTCTCAGGTTCCTTTGGTTGGACTTCATGTTTAATAGCATCTTTCACCTCTCTAAACACCACATCTTGGTTGTACACAACCTTCCTTGTTGTTGGGTTCCAAAGCTTATAACCCTTTAAACCATCCTTATACCCAATAAAGATGCACTTTTTAGATTTACTATCCAACTTGGTTCGTTTCTCCTTTGGAACATGTTCATATGCATCACATCCAAATACCCTCAGATGTGAAAGAGAGGGTTTCGTACCAGTCCATACCTCTTGTGGAGTCTTATCCTCCAACGTTGATGAAGGTGATCTGTTAACCAGGTAACATGCTGTCTCCACCACCTCTACTCAGAATTCCTGTCCTAACCCAACACCACTGAGCATGCTTCTTGCCCTTTCCATCAACGTATTGTTCATTCTTTCTGCAACTCCATTTTTCAAAGGTGTATAGGGAGTAGTCTTCTGCCATGCTATACCACACTTCTTACAGAATTCTTCAAATTCCTTACTGTAAAACTCTCCACCGTTATCTGTCCTCAGCACCTTTATCTTCTTCTCTGTCTGGTTTTCCACTAGAGTCTTAAATTCTTTAAACCTATCAAAGACTTCAGATTTCTTCTTAATGAAATATATCCATGTATTCCTTGAGAAGTCATTTATAAATGATACATAGTACACAGACTTACCCAGTGATGGAACCTTCATAGGTCCAAACATATCACTGTGCACAAGCTCTAATATCTGTTTCGCACTCTTACCACCAGAGGGAAAACTCACCCGATTCTGCTTCCCATATACACAATTTTCACAAAATCAAAATCCAAAGAGCTATTACTCATACCTTCTACCATACCTTTACCATGAAGTATTCGAAGGCCCTTCTCTCCAATATTTCTAAGCCTTTGATGCCACAACATGGTCTTCTCTCGAGAGACCACTAGATTTTCTACTCCACTTTTAGGAACCATAGAATTGTTGCACCCATCAACAATAGTGCTACCTTGCAGCTTTTACAGAGTTCTAATTCAAAATCCCTGCATCAATACTAGTGCTCCTCGAACCATCTTGTAGGTATCCTTCTTGAACACTGCTTTTACACCTGCATCATCTAGCTTGCTTACAAAAATCAGATTTCTGGCCAATGTAGGAGAACACCTGGAAATGTTCTAACCCTTCCACCTTGCAACTTCAACTTTACTTTTCTATGACCAACGATTCTAACCTTCCTATAATCCCCTAAGAAGACATCACCACCATCGTATTTCTCACACTCGTAGAACCACTCTCTATGGGGAGTGAAGTGAAATGATGCACCTGAGTCAATCAACCATGCCTCATGATCTACATGTGTACTTGAAGAAGCCAAGTACACATCCCCACCTTCATCTGAGGTGGTTTTCGCCTCCGTAGAAGGAGCATCATCAGATCCCTTTCCTTTATCAAGAGCTTTAGATTTAAAGTCCCTTTTGTAGTGCCCTTCCTTTCCGCATTTCCAGCACACCACCTTTACAGGTTTTCCTGGAGATTTAGATCTCCCACTCAATGACTTATTTTTTGTTTATGTTCTAGTTCTCCATATTTTTCCATCTCATCTCCTCTGTCAGCAAGGATGAGACTATTTCATCAAACTGCAAGGTAGTTGCATTGCTACCTATTGCAATAACCAGACTATCCCATGAATCTGGTAGAGAACACAAAAAATTGATACACTTATCTTCATCTAAAATTTTAATATCAATGGATGTTAACTGACTTACCACAGTATTAAATGTGTTCATATGCTCTGTCACCAAGTCTCCATCTTTCATCCTTAGGTTATACAGCTTTTTCCGCAGGAACAGTTTATTCACCAGAGACTTAGATTGGTACAAAGTCCCTAACTTGTCCCACAAAGCCTTCGCTGTAGCTTCCCCTAATACATTCAACAATACTGAATCTGAGACACACAATCGTATTGTGCTATTTTCCTTCTGATCCAACTTCTTCCATTCTTCATCAGACACTCTCGTTGGTTTAGTACCCGGATCTACCACGATCCACCAATCTTTATCCTCCAACAGATCATCCATCTTGAGTTTCCACAACTCAAAACTCTGACCATTAAATTTCTCGATCTCTATCTTTCCACTGCTCGCCATCTTCTTTCACCACCAGAATTGATCTCGCAGATCTCCCACTGAACAGGGTCTACCACATGCCTGAATGAAACCCCTCAGCAACAAAGGTGCCCCTTGAAGCCAAAACATATTTGATACCAAATGTAGGTTTTAACCCCATACAGAAATTACCTGCATACGAATTATAAAACATAAAAAATAAAAAATGCGAGAGCATAACACATAAAACACATATACATAGAGATTTCCCCTGGATCCCAAAATCGGGACTACCAGCTTGATTTTTCATTATATTCCTTTCAATGTTATAATACATATTTATACATGCCGAAGCATCCAATACCATGGACCGAAAAACCATCACGTTCAGTACCATGGACCGAAACCATCACATCCAAAAAACATGTGTGAAAATCATACACAAAACCATAGGTGGGTCCACCCAACCTAACATAGGGTCCAAAACCAAAATTTTCCAGGGCACTGCCCCGGACCCCATAAAGTGGGGTTACGTGTACACCTCAAACCCCCTGTGACCCGCCCCCCCCTCCCCCAACTACACAATCAACGCAACGAAGGGGGGCTCTGACCCCCCTCTAACCCCCTGGTTAACTACGTGGGCTAGCCTTGGAAAGAATATAATGCAACCCAACACTTAGATGAGGAATCAAATTAGGCATCCAACAATTGTTCCTGATTGAAATTTGAGTAAACCCATAGGGATATAAGTTGTGAAAGTAGTTTTTTCTGTTTTTCCTCTAAAATTTGATGATGTCACCTATTCTTATTTTATTATTTCCACTATTATTTTATAATTTCCTTAGGAGGCCTATTTTATATCTAAAAATTCCCTTAATGGAAGGTTGAAGCACCTCATTTTCTTGACAAGTATCTGAACAGGGAGATAAACTATAAAGATTAACCAATGTGAACCAACTATCATCGAATATACTGATGGGAAAATGATAAAATGAATGACAATTAATATTATGATTAGATAGACTGTTTGTGACATGAGATTCTCGATTAGAAGATAACAAATATAGATCAGTTTGATCAGTTTCACAAATTCTTTGAATAATATAACCATATTCCTCACATGCCAAATATGACAAACCATTTTCCTGTAATTGGTGACAAACTATATAAGAATCGTAACCATCAAAAGAATTGAAAAAGAATGCAAGTATAACAAATATAGGAAACTAGTCAGGATGTAATGGATGGAAAAGGGGAACTTGATTCAACAAATAACTCAAGCACTTTCTAACACTCAAGAGGATTTCTCGTATCGTGAAGACATTCAAAAGAAAAACTAGGAGCTGATTATTCACCATAGAAGTCAATAGATATGAATTCTTTGGCCAAAGGTACTCTTCAAATTGATCTGCTTTGCAATTATGCACATTCACAAAAGGTATACACTCCAAACTTGAATTTGATACAAGATATTTGCATGAGGATGAATTCAATGCAACAATATGATCAGAAACTTGATCTCGAGAAATAGGAAAATTGTAATCAGAAATCCCAAAATCCATCAAGAATGAGTTTGCATCTAGTGAAACAATACAATTGAAATAATTGTGTGAGATAATCCATATATGACATGGTTCAGGAATTTTACTAGGATCGTGAGAAACTAACATAACCATCAACAAGATTTGAGGTGCCTCAACTTCCTGACAAGTTCCAGAAACTCGAAAAGATAGATAAGAAAATTTTATAAACCGAGTCAGATCGCAAATTGCATGTCGACAGTTGCTATCAATTAAGTTAATAGGATCACCATTATCTGGATCGAAACTATCTACATCATTGATTCATATTTTTCGACTTCCACAAACAAATTACTCAAGTCATAATATTGTTTTGATCGCAAATCTAAATATGTATGAATCAGAGAAATCTCGTGATCACACTGATTCAAAGAGCTTCCCCCATACAAAACAAGAGATGATAAGGGATGGAATGGATTCTCTATAGTTTCATCACTTCTTCATCATAGATATTCTCACTATCTTGTGTCATTTCAAGAAGCAAATCATGAGATAACAAACTTGAAGAGAATTATGAGTGTCCATCACAAGGTGATGCATTATAAAGAGTAAAGCAGAAATGGTAGGGAGGTGAAGAGGAAGAAGTATTCATAAGCGGATTTTCTTTGAACAAAACATATTTAAGATCTAAATTTTTTGAAACAAAATCTTATTGAGAAACTAAAATATCAGTTGGTGCACTTGGTCATTCATCATCATATGTATCAATGAAGTCAGCATCATTAGAATGATTTTTTCCCAGAATTTGAGATTGATTAGGCAAACTGATCGCATTTGGTTGACTACTAATATTACCAAATTCAATATCAGCCATGAATGAGAAAACACCACCTTCACACTGAGGATTTTGAAAAAGAGAAGAAATATTGAAATAATCTTCACCTTTTTTCTCCTCTACCTATGAAATGTGACTACCTTGAACCTGATCACAATTTGGACTAGTAACTTGAAAAATAAAAAAAGTGTGAAAAATAACTGGTGGAGCAGATTGATCAAGTGGACCACGGTACAAAGAGTCATGGCACATAGATGGTAACAGATAAAAAAAAAATCAAAAATAGATTCAAGACTATATTTAAGAGTGTTAATATCATCTTGAGGAATGAAAAAATGGTTTTCACCATAGGCTTCATGAGCCATTCTGGGATTTCCTCTATTGAATTTGAATCATGAAAAGAAAAAGGAGGATGAGAAGATGGATTAGCAATTTGATGTGCATATTTCCCAAATTTATTATCATCACATGAAGGAACCCTCATTGGAATTGGAAAAGGAGTAGGACAAGGAACAAAAGGAGTAGTGAATTCCTCCTTTGAAATTAGAGGTGTTTCATGATTTATAAGAGTAGAAACATTAGGGGGTTTCAGTTCATCGTGAAAAGAGATATGAACCAAACGTTGAAACTTTTATTTCAAGAAATCCCAATCTATATCTTATTTAGGAAATTCACAACAAAGGTGAAGGAATCAATCAGAGAAATCCTCAACTCATTCATTAGGATTCATTTTTAACTGCGTAATTCTTTTAAGAAAATATCATTACTCATACCTATTGAAGGCTTGATAAATCTACTCGAGGAAATGATGAAAATAATCTATTGAAGAAGATGGTATGATCTAGGTGGATATTAGTGGCCACCCTCCAATTTCACTTGGACCCCTTCCATTGTTTCTTTTACCTTTTCAGTTTCCTTAATTGTAGCATAGTTTACTATTTTTAGCAGTTTTTCGAGTCCTAAACTTCCGGAGCCGTTTGAGACCCTAAACGATGTTTTTTTGGCAAAGTGATACTTGTGATTTTCTATCTAAAATCATATTTTCCGTCGTAGTCCTCAAAGAGATCTTTCCAATTGGTTATCATGCGCGTCAAACGGAGACAATATGACCAAGTCGTGAGCCAGGGAAGTTGGTTGTCCAACTCACCCCAACGAGGCCCATAAACTCTTGGTGTTACATCTCCTCAGGTTAGGGTTTTGGTTGTTTAGGGTTTTCTCTTATTATTAAATAATAAAAAGGCCCTTGAGCCTCATTGTAACATAGTTTAGAGACATGTAGCCACCAAATCTCTTCTCAAACATAAGCTACCATCACCCGAGCTAGTCTTATTTCCATTCTGTATGTAAGCATATTTCAGTATTTGATATTAATGAAATGAAGTGTTATTTCTATTGCATCTTTTTATTTATGGTTATATCTATAATTTTTTGCATTCCTATTTAAATCTGGATCAGTGGTATCAGAGTAGTTTGCTCTTTCTCTATTTTTCTTTGCATGTCCCCCATGAGGTCGTGATGTAAGGAGTTAGGGCTTGTTCTGGTTGAATCTTTGCAGGACCAGCCTCGCAAATCCCGAAGACCTCCCGTGGCGGATGAAAAGAAAGATGAGGGGGTAGGAGGTCTTATGAAAATCTTGCTCGAGGAAGCCCTCGAGTGACAAAGGAATGCGATGATGGACAACTTTGCCTAGATCCTTCAGCGACTACCCAGGGGCGATGCATCTACTTCCGATAGATACTCTGGAAGTGCCACACCCTTTAAGGTGCAAGTTAACTTTGAAATTCCCATATTTGAGGGTCAGATAGATGCAGACGCTGTAGATAAATGGTTAAATCTGCTAGAAGGATATTTTTCCATTCATGATTTTTCTAGCTAGGAAAAGATCACCTTTTCACTTCTCAAAGTAGCCTCCCATGTCAAGGACTGGTGGGAAACCTACTGAGAATAGAAGGATGAAAATATGAAATCAATATTTTCAGCCACACCCACTTGGAACTCGTTCTGGGATTCCATAAAGGAGTAGTACTACCCTATCAGGAGCTATGAGGATAAATACATAAAGTGGAAAATGCTGTGACAGGTAAGGGACCAAGATTTGCCGAAGTTTACCAATGTTTTTCATACTCTTCGCATGAAGTTGGGTATCAAGGATTTTGAGAAGCATTTGGTTCTCAAGTATCTCAGTTGCATACACAGGTACATCCATGATGAGATGGAATTACTATACATCTCCTCGCTTGGCACGACATACCAAAATGTGGTCAAGATCAAGAAAAAGTTTAAACAGAAGAAGCGAGACTTTGGATCTATGAATCGGAAGCAAGGGAAAGGTGCCCTCAAATTGCAGAATAAAGGAAAAAACCAAGGCGGGGTGCCTAGGACAACCTGCCAAAGCTGCAATCAAAGAAAAATGCCGTGAAGCTGAAGAAGGACATGGGAAAGTGGTGTGAGTTCCATAAGAGCTCCACTCACAACACAAGTGAGTGTCGGGCCAAGCAATCACTAGTGGCCGAACTAAAGGCTACAGAATCAGACGCATGTTATGAATCTGAGTCGGAACCCAATAAGGGGAATGACAAAGGGAAGCATATTATTGATGTAGAGCCCAACGCAACTGTTTCCACCATGAATATCTAGAAGGAGGAACTCAAAGATCCAGAGGAGGAAGAGCGCCTCTTCCACTCCAAGATGTGGGTAAAGGGTTCCACGCTACAATTCGTTGTTGACAACGGGAGCAAAAAGAACCTCATTTCAGTAGAGGTCATGAAGTGACTGGTCTTACTGACCATAGCACATCCATAACCGTACACCATCGGGTGGTTTCACCAAGGAAGGGATCTTCGCGTGAACCAACAGTTCTGCCTTCCATACAACATCAAGCCCTTCACAGATGAGGTATTATGTGATGTTGCTCCCCTTGATGTTTGTGATGTATTATTAGGGCAACCATAATTATGGAAGTGACATGTTGTGTATGAGTCAAAGCCTGGTGTTGTTATTGTTACTTTGGGAAATAAGTTTTATAGGATACTAGAGGTAGCACCACCTACCGCCATCTCTTCAGTTACTGCAAAACAATGCAGTAATCTCATTTCCAAAAATGGGAAATTTGTTTTCTTGATGATACGCCCTCAGGGAAAGAAGAAGACGGTGGCCATGACCTCTAGATAGGGCCCCTCCATATGACAACTGGACAAGGTCGTGGAGGAGTACGAGGATATTTTCACCTCCCCCATAGGGGTGCCTCTGCGCTATCAAATCAATCATTCCATTTATTTGACCCTAGGTGCACCACTGCCCAATGGACCAATATATTGGTGCTTCGTTATGGAGAATGATGAAGTCAAGAGGCAGATTCAGGAGCTGTTACAGAAAGGTCACATTCGTATTAGTTCATCGCCCCGTGGGAGTCCGATCGTGTTGGTACATAAGAAGGATCAGACATGGAGACTCTGTATTGACTACCAGGCATTGAACAAGGTCACTGTCCAGAATAGGTACCCGATCCCATGCATTGCTGACCTTCTGGACCAACTAAACAGGGAAAAACATTTCAGCAAGATTGACTTGAAGTCTGGTTATCATCAGGTACCAATCGAACCCTCTGATGTGTGGAAGACTGACTTCAAAGCCAAGGAGGGCATTTTTGAATGGTTGGATATGCCTTTTGGGTTGATGAATGCTCCTAAAACCTTCATGAGGTTAATGGATGACATCTTGCGAGCATTCACCAACTCATTTGTAGTGGTATACTTGGATAACATCCTAATCTTCAGCCAGAGATGGGAAGAGCACCTCCACCACATCTGACAGGGTCTCCAAACATTGTAGCAACACAAGTTGTGTGACAATTTGAAGAAATGCACTTTTGGCATGACCCAGGTTTAGCATCTAGGATACATTATTGATGAATGAGGGGTGCAGTTAGATCTAGCCAAGATCCAAGTCATTCGGGATTGGCTAGCCCCAACCACTCTAATAGAGCTCTGTAGCTTTCTGGGTCTTGCCAATTTCTACCACAGGTTCGTGTTGGGATTCTCTCATATCACTTGGACCTTGAGTCAAGTCACCAAGGGAGGAGCGAAAGAAAAATTATTTTGGTATGAATCTCAACAGAAGGCATTCACAGAGTTGAAACATCACCTTTTCTCTGCACCAGTGCTCACTTTACCAGACTTGCAAAAGCCATTTGAGATCGAGACAGATGCCTCTGACTATGCTATTGGGGCAGTCCTTACTCAACAGGGTCATCTAGTGGCATATCACAATGAGACACTTTCAGACACAGTCTGGAAGTATCCCACTTATGAAAAAGAGATGTATTCCGTTATGCAGGCTTGCCAACAATGGAAGCATTACATTTTGGGGAAGGAAATGGTCATCCACACAGACCACCGATCTCTGAAGTTCATATAGACACAAGGGAAGTTGCAAAATGATCGCCATCAAAAGTGGTCCATATACCTGTAGCAATTCCATTTGAATATCAAGTATAAGAAGGGTAGCACCAATAATGTTGTAGACTGTCTCAGCCGAAAATCGATCATGGCATTAACCACCGTGCTCAACTCTTGTGGGCACGAGACTTCTGATTGGCCACTTCTCTACAAAAGCAACCCAGAGTTCGGCCACACATATCAAATTCCCTTGGAGGGTCAGCAAGTTCCAGATTTTCACCTCTAGGATGCCCTGCTATGCCACCTGGTACACCTTTGTGTTCCTTCAAGCGAGTGAACCAAGATGATTTGGGAAGCGCATTATAGTCATGACGCTGGGCATGTCGAGGTCAAGAAAACAGTGGCAGTACTACATAAGTATTTCTACTAGCAAAATCTTCGACAAGATGTCGGTAAGTACATAATATCCTACACTGCCTATGCCATTGCCAAACCGACCATCAAGAAGCAAGGCATCTATACTCCGATGCCTACCCCTAATTGACCTTGGGAATCCATTTCCATGTATTACATGTTGGGCCTTCCTTCTACTAAGAAATGAAACGACTGTGCTTTTGTGGTCATCGATAGATTCTTGAAGATGGCCATTCTGGTGGCCTGCAAGAAGAATATCACAACAGAAGCCACTGCTAAACTCTTATTTGAATGAGTGTGGGTACACTTTGGGATCCCATAGTCTACCATATTAGATCGGGACAACAAGTTCCTTAGTACATTTTGGTCCAATCTCTGGTCGATGCTGGACACCAAGCTCACTAAGTCCATAGCTTTCCATCCCCAAACTGATGACTAGACAGCGGCCATCAACAAGATGATCATACAAATTTTGTGCTTGTACAACTCAAAGCATCTGCGCACATGGGATGAGAGCCTTCCCTATGTCTAGCACAACTATAACCAGGCTCTCCACAGCTTGACTGGCCACAACCCTTTTTAGGTGGGCTTGGGATTCTAGCCACTATGTCCCATTGATGTGGCCATACCATTTGCAGCTACTCAAGTAGATTCGGTTCATGTCCAGTCAGAAGTCGATAAGGCAAACAACTTCATTGAGCACATCCAACATATCTTCCAACAGGTCCATGACATATTGGAGAAATCAAATGCCAAGTACAAGCAGCGACATGACCAACATCGGGTGCCACACAAGTTTTGGGCGGGTGACAAAGTGTGGTTGCATTTGCATAAGGAACTCCTTACTAGTGCCTATCGTAAACTCAGACCACTCCAATATGGTCCTTACACCATTACTAAGGCTATTGGTGATAATGAATTTGAGCTCAACATTCCGTCATTCCTTTGCCTGCACCCAGTGTTCAATGTGGATCGCCTTCGACCATACTTCCCACCATTACTGATACATTAGACGTTGCAGAACAACTCACATCTACAGAGTTAAATCCAGATTGCATGGAGCAAGCCACAACTAACCTAGTCATGGACACACAGATCAAGAACACTCACCAGCAAAATATCCAACTATATCAAGTTGTCAAAGTAGGCCAACTTCTTCACCAGGGCAAGTGGCTCACCAGGGACCAAGTTCAGTAGAAGTTTCCTCATCTCATGGAGGAACTCAATGCAATGGGGATCATTGCTTCCTAAGGGGGGAGGAATCATCTAGGTGGATATTGGTGGCCACCTGCCAATTCCACTTGGATCCCCACCATTATTTCTTTCAGTTTTTCAGTTTCCTTAATTGTAGCATAGTTTACTATTTTTAGTAGTCTTTCGGGTCCTAAACTTCCGGAGCCGTTTTGAGGCCCTAAACAACGTTTTTCTCGAAACGACGTTTTTTTGGCAAAGTGATACAAATGATTTTATGTCTAAAAGCATACTTTCTATTATCACTCAGGTTGTCCTTAAGCTCCGGAAAAGGATACGGCCGAGGTAACCACAAACCAACTTTGGACTGCAGGTTCTAGCCAACTTGCAATCAGAGAGGGCTCTCTCTTTATGATTTATCTTTGTTTGAAAAGGATTTTAGGCTAGGTCTCAAGTTCAGAGGGTTTTTGTTTTGTTTTTGGTGGGAAAATTGATTTTTCAGGTAGAGAGGCAGAGCATAGTCTAAGGGTTTCGAACCATTGGGCGTGGAGTCGAGGAGAAAAATTGTTGGTGCTTTTCCTTAATAACAGTGAGGGAAAATGGAGCAAGATAGCTGAGCATGAAATAATGTTGCAGGTTAAAGGGATGGAAAGAAATGCTAAGTAATGAGAGGCAATTAAGAATCTCTCAATTATGCTTAACAGGGGAAGATAACAGGGCGCTACCTAGGGGCAGTTAAGAATCCCTAGATAATTGGCAAACACAGGTGAATCGGGGTAAACATGAGCCAGAAGGAATTCATATTCATAACCAATTCAATCAGAAGAAAACATAAAGAAATAGCAGAAATTGAGCATAGAGAGTATTTAAACTAATTCTAGGCTATTCTTTCTTCCTGCTACTTAGATAGTGGTAAACAATAAACAGAGGTAAGATGCACTTATTGCTTCAGGCTGCAGCACAAGAATTCCATCTTCATATCTCCATAAACATTCATTCACAACAGACAGTTTGCTCTCCAAGCTTTCGGCAATCTTTGATTATGGAAAAACTTAGGTATACACAGCGAGTCTCTAGTGAAATTCTCAATTGACCAACCCTTAAAACTATACAGAGGGTGGTATATATAGGGCAAAAACTCTCTGCAGAGTTCCTTTATTACATCTTGACCTAATTAGGTCATAAAGAAAAATGACTACTTAACCTAATTCTATCTAGAAATAAATGCAAAAAATATCTCGGGCTAAACTCAGGGCCGCCGTATCAAAAATGAATAAATGATGCTGTCCTTGGTGGCTTGCTGCAGTGTTTTCTGAAATAAATGTGTATGGGCTTCTGCATCTCCGCTGTCTGTATGCATTTAAAGCTTTAACTGTGATTTGAGGGCAAGGATGGGCTTACGCCTCCTGATTTGACTTTCTGGGGGGCCTCATCAATGTTCAGGTGCTTTGAGCCCCTAAAAAATCTTGACTGATACTCTTTGGCTCTTTTTCTTCCTCTGATACTCTTTGGCAATAAATTGATGCTGTTCTGACATGCTGTGGGTCTTATTCACAAATTAATGGCTATTGTTCGGCCTTTGCTTCCTTCAAAACTGTTATCTGCTCCTTCCGGCAAGCTTTGCGAAGAAAAATGGGTCTTTCGGCGCCTTTCGGGCTTGCTGGGGGCCACAGAATGAAAAGATTCCTTGAAGATTCCCCATTCAGGCCTAAAAATCGTTCATCAAAAACTGCCTCAGAATCTGATTCCGGGGCTCCGAAGTGCGATTTTTTGCCCTTCGTGCCAAAAAGGTGCTGATGACGTCAGCATGATGACGTGGCGGGATGACGTCAGCATGATGTCATCCTGTACGGACGATGACGTGGCAGGGACACGTGGCAGTGACGTGGCAGGAGGCCACGCAGGCAGATGACTCGACATGGTGACTGGGTAAGGGGGGTGACGCAAGCAATGACGTCACCGGGCAGGAGGCGGTATGTGGTTTTGTGGCGCACCGCCTTTGGGGGAGAGCGATTTTGGGGGAGGGGGCTCCGCCACAGCCTAGCGCTTGACGCGTGGCGGGAGTACGGTGGGAATACCGCCCATCTCCCGGACGCTAAAGCTCGGACGGTTCGGAGATGGGGCGGCCCGCCCACCGTTGATCTGTGGGGCGGGCGATCCAACGGTTGGCGGTCGGTGCGAGGTGATGGCGGGATAAAGGACGGGGAATATGCGAAGAATATACCTTTTTTAATATGCGCGCGGGTGGGTTATGACTTAGGGAAAGTGGGTTTTGGGTTTTAAAATGGGCGCGATCAATATTTACAGTTGGGACTTAGGGTAAGGGGTAAAATATGGGTTAAATGCACGCGGGTTTAGGATTTTATGTACAAAACTTTGGTTAGGGGGCGAAATAGGGGGTTTTTGAGGGTTTTAGGGCTAGGGAATAGGTTGTTAGCATGACCAGGTGCCATCTAACCCCTGTTATGACACAGATGGGATAAAAACAACCCCAGATGGACTATTTTTTCCTCGGAATTTGAAAAATATGGCTATATTGCCAGGGAGGGGATATTTACATAGGGGAGTTATATATACATAGTTTTAGTAGGGGAAGGGAATAAATGATAGGGAGTTACATAATACTATTAGTAGTTAATATGAAGGTGACTAGCAAGCGCTAAGGTCAGGGACCTTAGGTTAAATTTGGGGAAAAGAACCTGTAGAGAAATGAAATCCTTGAGTGAAGCAGATCTTTCACCAAGGAAACTGATATGGCGTATGATGAGACTAAGAGGCTCAAGCAGATCTTGACCTCTTTGGGGAGTTAGTAAGTGACTTTGGGGAATTAGAAGAAGGAGGAGTTAGTGATGTCCAGCTCTGAGCTCTTCTGAATGCAAAACTGCCTGCACTGTGATCTGAAAAGATAAACATTTTGAAACACAAAATTGATCATGAATCACCATTCTGCAACCACAGCTACCTACCCAGCCTACTTCCTAACATTTTTTCTTCTTTTGATTTGGGTGCACTTAGACTTGCAGACCCATATTTACAATTTTTATTTTCTTTTTTTTGATTTCCTATCTAAATCTACACTTATTTCTGCCAGGGCCCAGATTAAACAGTTGGGTCCCTTTGATTCTCTACCTATCTACAAAATCTGCCAAGATTAAACTGTTTGGACAGATATCATTCTCTATATTATACAACAGGAAATTGAAACCTAGGGAGACCAAGATTGGACTGTTTGGACCTCCCTCTAAAACTCTCCAAAACTGGAACACAGCAGTGGCATTTGGACTAGCACATTTCATGGCTTTTTCTTTGGTCTGTTATGGAAATATGGAACACTGCAGCTTGCAAAGTATGACGTATTTGGCATGTAAAAATGTCAATCATGAAAAATGATACCCTGTTGCAACAGGAGGCTAATAGTGGCTCCACTTGGGGATGGATTTTCCTTGTGAAAAGTCAAGAACAGCAGGTCAGGCTGCCTTGTATTCAATTGCTACTGTATTCTGCAAAATTTGCTTGGCCGGTTGCCTTAATAATCCTACCTACCTACCCTAACCAGCACTTACTTTGCCGTTAGGTGAAATGAAACAGCCAATGCAGCCACTTAAGCATTATAAACATGAATGGCCCCTGCTGCTTGTGCTTGGTGTTACCTGAAATGGAGATCTTGCAATCTGATATGGCTTTATTAATATTTGAGAAGATCAGGAAGTTGCTGACCTTCTTTGCTGAAACAAGAAACTGTACAAAAGGGTCCTATAGCATATATACATTATTGCTGGACTGACTTGAAGAACTGTACAAAATTTTGGGATAGCTATCATGCTTTGAAATTGGGGAATCATCAACAACTTGATTTTGATCTTTGCAGCCTGCTAATGGAGTAAAGCGTTGATCTCTTTCATCATTCTGCCTACTAGCCGACAGGTCAT
Source organism: Pinus tabuliformis (assembly GCA_031772625.1). NCBI lineage: Eukaryota > Viridiplantae > Streptophyta > Pinopsida > Pinales > Pinaceae > Pinus > Pinus tabuliformis. Next base: position 275,858,298 of record CM062809.1, on the reverse strand, counting down.
TCAAAACTTGCAGAGGTGCTTGCAATTTACAATCTGGCTCAAATAGGACTTGATTGATTTGCGCAGGCTTCTCCTCTTCTTCTTCTTTGAATAACTCAGATGGCTGAAAACAAAGAGGCAGGGGATCCACTTGGATGTTTTGATCATATGCTGCTGCTTCTAAGTCTTCCTTAATCTGATATTCGATGGCTCTTTGGGGTTGCAAAATTAGAGGCAATACATTTTGAACAATGATTTGATCATCCTCTAGACGGTCAATATCAACCCTTGCTGATACTTGCTTATTAATTGCATGATAGTTCTCTTTAATAAATTGAAAAGATTCAAAATAGAAAGGTAAAGTTCCTTCACTGAAATCAACACACTCTGCGTTTTCTTCCTTTTCTTCATAGCTGAGATGGGCATTCTGATCATTGTGTTTAGGCAGTTGATCCTGAACTGTGCTCTCTGCAAAAATAAGGTGCAACTCATCTGCAAGACTGATTTGGTCATTAGGCTCACAATCATCATCATACTGATCATATTTGGGTAGACCGTTGAAAGAAGAGAAGCTATTATATTCATACATTATATCAGGAGACTGCTCCATCATGTATGGCAGTATGAATATGTCATCTGTTTTGTGGCAGGTTTGTTCATGAATATCATTACTTTCCTTTTGCAAAACAGATCTGTTCTGGTGCTCTAAACATTCAACTTCTATTGTGCACATCTGCTTTAATTCCTCTGCTTTCTTTACAAAGATATCAAGTTCATCCCCTTTTTCTGCTTTCAACCTCCTCTCCCTAATTTTCAGATTGACCTCTACATCTACTGCCATGTTCTGCATCTGTTGCATAGTAGAGGGGCTCCTTTCTCTCAGAGGAAATTATATTTCTGGATCAAATGCTGTTGGATAATGCAATAGAGCCAAATCAGGGGGAGGTCTTATATTCAATGGTATAGAATGATAAACTTGATTGAATCGGTCAGAAAATTGTTGAACAGATTCATTTGGAATCCTTTTTAATTGATTATATTCTTCTATGAGCACGAGTAAATTGACTTTGATCATCCATCTATCAAGGAAGAGTTTGAATAACTGCTGGAGATTTGAGATGCTTGCCTCAGGCAATGCTTTAAACCAAGTCCTAACTTCACTTTGCAAAGAAAGGGAAAACAGCCTAACACTAACATCCTCATCCTCCACTTCAAAAATGTTCAAATAATCTTCAAAAGCCTGAACGTGCCTTTGGGCAGTCACTCCTTTCTCTCCATCAAATCTTGGGAGACACATGGGATGATTTTTGGGTAAAGGATTAAGCACAGGAGGCAGAATGAGTGGCTTATATCTATCAGGAACCTTACGAGGCAGGGGATTGTGTACAGGGGCTAAATGATTGGGTTAGGTATGAATAGGGATAGGATGATTTACTTTGACAGTAGTTTCCCCCTTGACTATAAGGTGAGCATCAGCAACATTTAAAAGATGCTGCTCTGATGTACAAGGAGGGCTTTCTTCAACATTTTCAAAAGGAGAATCATAAAAGTTAAATTTAAACAATATGTACAACAAAATTTTTTGGAAGAGAAAGAACATGACCTCTTGGATCATAATCCAGGTCAAAAGCCTGATCTGCTCATAAATTTATTTTGGGTTCATCTCTCCAGTGGAGTCTTTATTATGAGGATGATGTGGAGTCGCTAGGTGAAAGATCAACTTTGGAGTGTCTGATCTCTGTCCACCATCAAAGATCAGAACTAAACTTTGAAAAAGTAGTTCTGAAGGTCTGGTTCTCTCAGTGGAGCTTTCTTACCTTCTTCGTGAAACTATCTGAAATTATCTGAGGAAATTCCCCATCGGAGTCGCCATTATGTTATCACTCAGGTTGTCCTTAAGCTCCGGAAAAGGATACGGCCGAGGTAACCACAAACCAACTTTGGACTGCAGGTTCTAGCCAACCTGCAATCAGATAGTGATCTCGCTTTATGATTTAGCTTTGTTTGAAAAGGATTTTAGGCTAGGTCTCGAGTTCAGAGGGTTTTTGTTTTGTTTTTGGTGGGAAAATTGATTTTTCAGGTAGAGAGGCAGAGCATAGTCTAAGGGTTCCGAACCATTGGGCGTGGAGTCGAGGAGAAAAATTGCTGGTGCTTTTCCTTAATAACAGTGAGGGAAAATGGAGCAAGATAGCTAAGCATGAAACAATGTTTCAGGTTAAATAGATGGAAAGAAATGCTAAGTAATGAAAGGCAATTAAGAATCTCTCAATTATGCTTAACAGGGGGAAGATAACAGGGCGCTACCTAGGGGCAGTTAAGAATCCCTAGATAATTGGCAAACACAGGTGAATCGGGGTAAACATGAGCCAGAAGGAATTTTCTAGAATGTTCTCCTTCTCCATCTCCTTCAACATCATCCTGTCATGTCATAATAGAATACCTGTGACTGCAATCAACTCATGAGAAGACGACGTCAGTCTAATAAACCCCTAGTCTAATATGCTTTATGAAATCACTTGTCGGGGCTAGAATTGGTGATTGATTTAGTGATTTACTCATGGATTGTGCAGTTCCAAAGGCTAAGGTCCTAGATTGAAGCTTGGGACTACGCAATGTATAGTTCAGGATGGCCCGAGTCAAAGGATTTCATAGTTGAGGGACTCAAGAGCTTACGATGGAGGCTTGAGCCTTGATATTATGCAATTCATAGTTATGGAGGCATGGGCATAGGGACTCCGTAGTTAAGGGAGTCAAGGGCTCAAGGTAGGCACTTGAGACTGTGTAGTGCGTAGTTCTAAAGGCCTAGGTTGAGTGACTGTGTAGTTAAGGAACTCAAGAGGCCAATATTGAGGCTTGAAGTTTCCCAATGCATAGTTCATATATGAGAATGGGTTGGGAGATTGCATGATTGAGGGGCTTGAGGCTTGAGGGTTGAATTTTCCCAATGTTCAATTTTTGAAGGAGAGAGGCAAATTGATTACATAGTTGCGTAGTTCAAGAGCTTAAGGTTAGGGCTTGATGGTTGATACTATGCAATGCACAGAGAGGGTTGGATGGAGGCAAGGATTGTGCAGTTTTGGAGCTTAAGTACTAGGACAGCACAATGCATAATTGCAAGAGGCAAGGTCACGGATTGAGAGTTGAGACTTCGCAATGCATAGTTTAGGAAGGCTGAGTGAAGTCAAGTTGCCCAGGAAAGAAATTTTCCAGACAAGGCTAAGTGTGGTATCAGTGAGGCTCAAGTGAGAAAAGACAAAACTATACCATGATAACACACTTGGAATAGTTGACGACACAACATTGATCAATAAAAAACCAAGAACAACATGATACCCTCAATGTGACAACAATGCAAAAAAACCTCTCCAAGTGTGACACAAAATATACACTTTGCCATGAAAGTGACGACACTTGTGTGATAGTGCATGAAACTTTGGTAACGATTGAAAAACATTTCTACATGACTAATAGGACTCATCAACACCAAAGTTACCCCTTGAAACAAGCCAAAACTCCAATTTACATGATAAACAACACTTCCCATGCCAAATATGACATTTTATATATAAAAATAAAAGCGCAACGACACTTGCAATATGTAAATGACGGTCAAAACAACACATGCCAAAGCCAAGATAACATGAAAACGAAATAATTAGGATGAAATAAAGTGAAGGAGACAGTCGAGAACATGAAAGCGACACTGGCAAAAGTGAAGGCATGCAAAAGCGACATTTTGGAAAACTCATCGAAACAAAAGTATAGACATAGCCAAAAGTGAGAGGCTATCAATGAAAGTGCGCATTAATTGGTGATATGGGTTGATCATTGCACATGCATAGTCTTAATGGACTGTGTTATGCCTATGCAATCTTGCATAAAGGAATGCGCTCATGAAATTGTTGCAAATTGAGCATGTGAGAGCAAGTGACTTCGATAATTATAATCGAAGAGGGAGCTCAAAGACTTAACAAGGCATTAACCGACCAAGAGGTGACTACAGAATGACCGATCGCAAGATCCTTAGTGGGCTCCAAAATTCAAGTGTAGGAAAAATTTTGGAGGGTGTTTGTCATAGCGACAAAAATATCATACTTGAAACTTTTCACAGGCTCCCCGACACTTCCAAAGAAACCATGGCTAGGCTTGCGAAAATGGGAAACACAAACTAGGCCAAGCCCGCTATTTAAAGTTACTGGAACAAGTTGTAAGTACCCAACAATATTACTAACATTATTTCTTATATCGCCTTCCAATTGTCTGGGAATTTCGCTAGCCAATAACAAAATTTGATACTCTTATGCATTGGTTTTCAAGATGTTTACTACCAAATAAAAATGGGACAAAATCCAAGATCTAATTTGAATGACATGGTAAATAAATTTTTCATTACTTACAAAATACAATCATGATTTATATCTTCCATAAATTTAATGTGTTTCTTTTCTTTAAGCAAGGGATAAGCATACCAATGAGAAGTCTATTGATAGTGGAGTGCATTTAGAACATGATTCGCCCATGAAACCCCATGATATTGCTTCAGATGAGACCCGTGACTACAATTTTATGATTGTGCTTATAAATTTTACGATAGTAATTTACAATTGTGTACTTATAAATTGTGTGCTTTGAATGGTAGAGCATGTCGTACATGAGGATTATCTACTAGAAGAGGAGCATAGGGTATCCATTCCAATGATGTTGACTGTTGTACCAAATAAATAATTACATTACAAAGTTATTTTTTAGTGTTAATGAAATCATTCAATGATATTTCCTTTGAATGATTTCTTTGAATCGTTGGTTAGCCTCACCTTTTCTTCATTTATAAAGAGGATTACAATTAAAAATATTTAATTTCAAATGGTGTATTAATTATAACATTTCCTATTTCAACTATAGAGTAGGTAGAGGATGAAGATAGACAAGAAAATACTCCACCTACCTCTACTACTCAAGAGGTTAAAAAAATCTAATGCTCTTTTTATTAATGAAATACTTGTAATAATGATAATAAAAAAATATCAATTTGACATTTCTTTCTTATTACAACTTATCATTTTCCCCTCTTGTAGTAGCCTCCATGTCATGAGTACATGACTAGGTTGTCAAGAAGACTTCCAGAGTCCATAACAACTAAAGGTGGACAAGAAATTTATGACCTCCCTTCTCAATTCATGTAAAAAAAAGGAAAGTGAAAAAGAAATCTTTGAACTAGTTATATAACTAGAAACATCATGTACCACAATATGAAAACATATTTTGATGATAAAATTTATTGAGATAAAGTATTTTTTGTCTATGATTAATGAATGAACGAATGAATGCTATATGTTGATGAATGATTTCTATATGTTTTTTTATGTACAAACCACATATGTTTCTTTATGAATTTTTTTCTTTGCTAGTGTTTATGCATAAATATTAATGTGTTTCTTTCAAGTATTTTCTAATAGATAGATTGGGTAATAGGGAATTGAGAGTTATATTGGGGGGAGGGGGTGTGGGGTGTCGGTGGAAATAAGATCTTCCACCTTCACGTCGTTGGCTATGTTCTGTAGAGAATAAATTAGGATTCAAGTAATCTTGGAGGAAACCTCCCTCGATCCAACAAAATAATAGTAAAGTCAATGTTGACTTCGCTGCTACTTTGTCAAATCAAGGGAGGTTTGCTCCAAGATTAGACTATTCCAATAAATTATTATCAAAACCAAGAGGAGCTCATTTATGTATTCATGCACTCAATTATTTTTAATTAGTATTTAGTCATAAAATGTTTGTTAATTTATTTTATTATTTTGCTGATCATTTAAGTGTTGTTTGAATCTTTTGCAAAATTATTCTATAACAACCTTTAGAGATCAGAGCATTCATCCTTGTGTGGGGCTCAAAAAGGAGTTGGAGTAAGAGTCTAAAAGACCTTCAATTGGGACTCAAGGTAAAAAATATTGGTTGATTTAATGTGTCCCTTGTAATGGATATAGATCTATATGATTTCCCCCTTCATTATCTTCTACATGCAATTTTTTATGGAAAAAAAGGGGTAGATATAATATTCCATGGAAAGATTAGGTTAGATCTAATAGTAGTCAATATTCCTATTACTTGAAAGTGTTTTATATTGGTGTTATTTATCTCTTCAGTTGTGAGTAGGAAGCAAGTGCTAGGAGTTTGAGCTAGATATTTTGGGCTTATCAACTTGGATTATGCAAGGAAAACTATCAAATAAACTATATGGGCCATATTCTCATTACCTTAGCATGTATTAAGATTTATTACATTGGGTATAGTGGAAAATTGCATTATAGTTTAATATCCCACATTTTATATTGGAAGGATGTTGAAATATATATGTAATAGTTTGAATTTCATGGCTTTAGTATGTCTTCATTACTCTATTGTGTACTTGAACACTATTGGATATGGATGCTTTTGTGAAAGCTACAATACTAATATTCATGTAACCATAGTGTAGGCACCCTACTATATTCATTGGTTTAACAAAACATTAGTTTTTCTTAATCCTGGGATGAATTGGTATTGATCGATGTTTTTCCTTTGTTCACAAGTCATTCATAGTATTCCATTTCTTGTTGGGAGTTTCTCCTTTTCCCATAGGCCATCCATAACATTTTATTGCTTGTTGGTTATTTTTTCTCTTCCACAAATATATTCACTCAATTCTACTTTAGTTGAAGTGAGTTTACATACCCTCAAGAATTTTATCCATCACCTAAATGAATTTACATCCTCCTAATAATTTTATCCACAACATACGTGAATTTCCATACCTATAGATGCCTTATCCAATGGTGAATTTACACTCCCATGTGCATTTTATGCATTACCTATGAAAATTTACATTCCCTAGGTATTTTATTCACTACCTAAGTGACTCTATTCACTTACTTGGATGAATTACTCTTAAAAGTCAATTTCCTTTCATTTGTTGTGTTTATTTTTGTATGTAAGCATTGTGAATTGGCATAGATCACTCATTGGTTGACAAAATTTACCTTCAGTGAATTTTTTTTTATACCAAAAGCAGAGGCTATGGGAGCTCTTGATATGGAAACTTTTGAAGAAGAAATTAATTCAAATTTAAAAAAAGTAACCATCCATATCTAAATCATCCATTTGTCATCTCCCTCTTGATCATTTCCTTCTTGCAGAAATCATCAATTTACAACCTCATCATCCTCATCATCATCATGTTTTATTCTTTTAGCGGAAACATCAACCTAGGTCTAGCTCTAGGGTTTTACCCACAAACCATAGGGTTTTATTATCCAAGTTGAGTCCTTGATAATCATAAAACACCTAAGAATATCATTACCAAAATTTTCATAGGTGAGGAACTCTTTATTTTCTAGCAGTAACCTAAATCAAGCAATGAAACCCTAGTAAAACAATCATTATCTCGTCAGTACAATACTAGTGCAAGGCATCCTTTTTAATAGTGATGTAATCGATAGTAACTATTCTTGTGATCCTACAATACTTCATTCTTGATGAATTAACACCACACTCAACTAGCGGTAATACTTAAGAAAACAAAGGAAATATTACACTCATACAAGAATATAAGTATTATCAATTATGAACCAAAACAAAATAAAACATATGCATACATTGATAAGGAAAAATAATACTGAAATGAGATATACACATAAAAACAAGTATGGAAACGTAGATTCTAATAGTGTTCCATCCTAGGATTTCATTTCCATTGTGCTACTCATCTATAAACACACCCCTTACCCTTAGGAGTGTATGTACTACGCTAAACCAACTTCCTTGGTATGGTTAGAGAAATCAGGTTTTTTTTTGACTTTATTCTAAGTTTCCAGAACTCAATTTGGATTTCATCATCATATTCCTCATGACAAGACCTATATAGTGATATATATTTTAGCCCCAATTAGACTCCAAGATTGAAAATTAGGGTATTCTAAAGCCTTGTTAGCTCAAAAGGTGCCACCTCTCTTTTCTTGCCACGTGGGCACCCATGTGATGTCCACATGGGCACCCATGTGGTGCCCACATGGCATGTCTTGATACCTCATCTTTATTTTTCTCCCCAAATTTACATGTGGGTGTATCATCCATATATATAAATATATGACTATATACCAATGTGTCACACCCACGTAAATCATTACGCACACGTGTGCACGCACACACACACACACACAACCATTCACCATTTGATGACCCATATAAGACCACTCAATCAATGGCAGGAATTAAATGTGCCACTCCCCATTGCCTCATTGATTTCATAATGGGGGACATCACTATCATAGATCTTTTATTATGAAACCAACTCACAAAAAGATAGAAAAGAAAGATCAACGCCTTAGAAATCAGCCTCTTTGAGGGGGAGACCTCCTTTGCATTACACAAATGAAAAATTCTTGGATTGATTTGTGAATGAGATCTTAGACTAATATTAATGTATTACAAACTCATGTGCATGGGTTTTCCCACATTACTTAGTGCAACGGATCAATGAGATTGCGAATAATATAGGCAATGAAGCAGTTACAGAAACATAATAGAAAAACACACATAACACAACAAATTTAATATGGAGTTCACACAAAACTCCTGGGCTACGTCTCCTGGTCTAGCCTTTAGTGGTGACCTCTCTATTATGTCTTCAAGGGCATAGTTTTACAAAATATGAGCTCAAATTGAGTCTCAAAACAACATATACAAAACGACAGGAGTTTTCTTGAATCCCTCAAGCCTCTCTAAGTACACAGACTCATTATCTCACTCTCTGTCTCTATCTTCCCTCTATCTTAGCACTTCCTATCTCTGTCTTCTGTCTTCTGTGGATTTAAAGACAATCAGTGATGTCTGTTCGTTTCCCCTTCTTAGGCTCTATGGCTCCCGGCCTCTGTCTTATCACTTCCTATCTCTATCTTCTGTGGTTTTAAAGACAATCGGTGATGTCTGGTCGTTTCCCCTTCTCAGGCTCTCTGGCTCCCGGCCTCCGTCCACTCGAATCCCCTCCTGAGTGTTAGCAATCATGGCATAATGTCTTCAGGGAAGGTGACCACCTGTTCTACAATGGAAGGGACCATCAGGCCTTTGAAATCCCCAAAAATAGTGTTCTCTGTTTACGCAGAGAAATACACTAAAAACTGTGAAAATCCGCCAATTTGCAATTTATCGGATTTGAAATATTATAAATTCCAGCTTATAACTCCTATTGGATCTGCCTTTATATCGCCATCACATCTCCACCATTGATATGAGAGATCTTGATCCAATGGCTAAGGTTCATTTTGGGTAGCTCAAGCGTATGGGAGTTAACTGCCCGAAAAGGGTGGTTTTCTCTCTTCGGTGCCTAGCCATGTGGTAGCCAGTGTATGGGCTCGGGCGGAACCCGACCAAAACCATTTACCACCTATGGCCCACCCAAAATACCACTCATTACAGAGCTCAAAATATATATATCTGCATGTATAAACCATTTCAGGTCTGGTTTATCGCTTTATTTGCATTTTCTTTGGTTTTCATTTATTTAACGAAAACGCGAATTTACATATTAAAAGCCTTGTTTCCAGATCTAAAAATATATCAAATATCATTCATAAGTTTATCAGGTTTGGCTATTGCAGTCACAGTTATTATCAGCCCTGCTCCTTTGCATAGCTCTGATGCGATATTGCGATGTGATTGATCGCAATCGCATATCGCATAGACCCCCGCGCCGTTTGTAAGCAATCCTCTGTAGTCGCCGATTGCGATATCGCGAGTTAACCTGGGCCGTCGATCTACGTGCTTGATCGACAGTCCTTGTTGAACCACGCTGATCATGATCACAATTTTCATATGATAGGCTCCGATATCCTTCGCCTGCCATCGCCGATTGCGATATGTTGATCGGATCTGGACCATTGATCAGCCAGATCTGATGGCTCTTGTGCCTCACTATCCATGCCTTTGATAGCTCTGTTTTTGGTCATTTATTCGTGTTTTTCACTCCCGATAGTGTTATCTGTCATTTCTAAGAGTTCTTCTTTTGTGATAGTTTTGATCTTTAGAAGACTTTAAAGACTTAGAGGGTTTTTTAGGATCCATTTTTGGTCATGCCTTCCCACTGAAAAAGATTTTGGACCACCAAAAGTTGGTTTTTAAGCATCGATCACGTGAGGATACATCTTCCTCACTTGTCTAATTTCTATCCATCATGCACTGCTTGGTTTTGAACCTTTGAGTCTGATTTTGAGGTACTCAACATCCCCTCTACGCGTAGTTCTCACCTTCCTATCCAAAATTGTATCTTCATGCAACTCACTGAGATATTCAGGGAACACATCATCAATAGAAGGCAACTGACTTTGCTCTTCGGGATCTTCAATCAATGAAGGTTCAAACAATCTCAAGTTCTCTGCATTAACTACTGAATAGATGTGCATGTAAGCTAGCAAATCAAGGCAAAAAGCATTTTCACCAATTTTCTCAAGTATCTTGAAAGGCCCATACCTTATTGGCTTTAGCTTCTTACCTTCACCTTGCATTCTGTCTTTTCTGATGTATAGCCAGACTTGATCACCAACTTGGAAGCTATGCTCAATTTGATGCTTATCATGCCTTGCCTTGTACTCTGCCTGGCTTCTTTCTAGATGTCCCTGCACTGCCAAGTGAATTTCTTGGATCTGTTCAATGAACCTGGTTGCTTTGTTCACATCACTGTGTCCATCAACTGCTATGTCTTTACTAAAGACAAAAGCCAAGGGAGACCTTGGTGTAAAACCGAAACGAGTATCAAAAGGAGATCTTTGTGTAGAAGAGTGCTTGGCACGGTTGTAAGCATATTGCACATAACACAAATGGTTGTAAGCATATTGCACATAACACAAATGTTCATCCCAAAGCTTGGGATGCTTGTTGCAATAGCCCCTAAGCAACTGGATCACTGTCTTGTTGACCACCTCTATTTGGCCATCTATTTGTGGATGAAATGTTGTGCTCTTCTTCAATCTGGTGTCCATCAACTCCCATAGACTTGACCAAAATTTCCCAACAAATCGGGAATCTCAGCCAGATACAATAGAAGTGGGTAACCCAAAATGAACCCATGCATGCTGAAAGAACAACTTTGTTGTTTGTTAGATGTAATCTACTTTTACAAGATATTAAAATACACATTTTGTTGAACCTGTCCATGATAACATATAAATAATCATGACCTTTTCTAGATTTTTGCAGTCCCCCAACAAATTCCATGGAAACACTTTCCCAAGGACAAGAAGGACTGGAAGTGGAGTGTACAAGCTTAGTTTTCTATTGCCAGGCTTTCTTTTAGCACACATGGTACACCCTTTAATATATCTAAAAATTGTTTCATGCATTCTTGGCCAATAACAGAACCTTTGCAACTGTGAAACTATTTTACTTACACCAAAATGACCTGATATTAGAGAAGTATGTGCTTCTCAGATTATGTTAACTCTTTCAGTTTGAGGAATTCATAACTTTCCCAAATGATATAAGAGTTGGTCCTTAACATGATAATCCAATTCTTCTACTTGTTTTCCATGACTTAAAGTTGCATATACATCTTTAAAATCTACATCTTGAGCATATTGTTCAATGTAGATTTCATGCAATACTGAGTTATGCTTAAGTATAGTAGATGCATTTACAATTGGTCTTGATAACATATCTGCAACCTTATTGTGTATGCCTTTCTTATATCTGATGACAAGATGACACAGTTGTAGAAAACCCATCCACCTATAGTGTCTTGATTGCTGTGATTTAGTTTGTGAGTGCAAATATTGAAGTGGTTGATGATCTGTATTTACAATTGTTTCCTTGCCCAATAGGTAATGTTTCCACTTTTTCACTCTCTACACTAATGCATACAATTCTTTATCATATGTGGGATAATTAACTACTGTAGAATTAAATGTCTCAGAATGATAACATATGGGTTTACTGTGTTGCATCAACACTGCTCCCATGGCATAGTCACTGGCATCTATTTCAATCTCAAATGGTCTTTGAAGATCTGGCAATGCTAGTACTGGTGCTGTAATAATTGTTTCTTGCAAGGTGTCGAAGGCTTTCCACTATTTTCCTCCCCACTGAAACACCTTGTTCAATCCTATCAAAGCATCTAAGGGAGCTGCAATCAAGGAAAAGTTAGCAATAAACTTTCTCCAATATTGTGATGCTCCTAGGAAACTCCTAACTTTTGTAGCAGATTTGGGTTCAGGTCAGTTCACAATGACTTCAACCTTAGAGGGATCTATCTTCAATTCACTACCCCCTACAATATGACCCAAATAATTTAAAGATGTTTTGCCAAATTCACATTTTGATAACTTAACATAGAGATTTTCTCTTTTCAAAACATATAGAGTCTTCTTTACATGCTTCAAATGTTCTTCCCATGTTTTACTGAAAACAAGAATGTCATCTAAATATACAATTAAAAAATCATCAATAAAAGGTCGGAGTACATCATTCATAACTCTCATGAAAGTGCTAGGAGCATTAGTTAAGCCAAAAGGCATAACCAACCATTCATACAACCCTTGCTTTGTTTTGAAAGCAGTATTCCATGCATCTTGTTCTGGTACTCTGACCTAATGATAGCCACTACGCAAGTCCAACTTGGAAAAGTAAACATCTTCTTTCAGCTGATCTAATAGATCATCAATGCGAGGAAGAGGATAACGATTCTTGATCGTTATTTTATTTAGTGCTCTGTAATCAATTCACATCCTCCATGAAGCATCTTTATTTCTCATCAACATGATTGGAGATCCACATGGTGATGTGCTTGGTATTATGAACCCTTTATCGAGTAACTCCTGTACCTACTTCTTGATCTTTGCATTCTCTAAAGTGGATAACCTATACATTCCGATGTTAGGCAATCGAGAATCTTGTTTCAAATGAATATCATGTACTATTTCCCTTTTGGGTGGTAGACCTTTAGGTTCTTGAAATAGGATATCATATTCTGAAACAAATTTATCTAAATCAACTTTCTGTTTAGCATCACAGCCTTCAAATATATTGGTCTTATCAGGGTTCTTTTCCTTTACAACCATTAGTAAAAACTACTTGCATGAATTTACAATTCTTTTCATCTGCCCTTAGTTAATGAGAGTGTAGTTATTTTTGAGCTGATGAGCTCTTACAATATATTCTATTCCATCTTTTGTGAGTTGATACTTATTTTCAGTTCTATAGAAAATGGCTTTTCTATCATACAAGTAAGGACTTCCTAAAACAATACCACATATATCTAAGGGAACCATATCTAACTCAACCTCATCTACAAAATTTGACCCAATAGCAAACCTAAGTTTACATTGTCTAGTCACTTGTAGCTTTGATTTATCACATACCCAACCTAATGGATATGGCTTCTTGTGAGGTGTTGTTAGTAAGCCCAACTTCTTTACATTTGTTTTAGAAATCAAGTTTACTTGTGAACCACTATCAAATAAAGTATCAATATTTTGGTGCTTGGAAATAACTCTAATATGAAAAAAGCTCATGTATTTTCCTCTCATTATCTTCATTATCAATAGGTTGTGCAGAATTACTTGTAGATACTTCAGAATTTTTACCTTTATACATGTGGTCGTGACTGTTTTTTCATCACCTGAGCCTAACCCTAAGTCTTTATTAATAGTAGCAATAGTCTTCTTCTTCTTACCACCGAACTTCTTTGGTTTCAGTTCCGGATGCAAAGACCAATAGTGTTCATCATCGTGCCCATCCTTCTTGCAGTGAGTACATGAAGGTTTGTCTTTCTGTACAGCGTTTGCCTTCCTCTCCTTCCATTTATGCTTCCACTTTTCCTTGTTCTTGCTTGCAGTGGGTTTTGATGATCCCCCAATCTCTGGGTTCACATTCTTGCCTCTAGCCTCTAGATGTGTAGCCTGAACTGATACCTCATCTATGCTAGTAGGGCTAAACATGAGAATGGTGTGCCTCAAATAGCTACGAAGACCACCTATATACTTCAACAAAGTTTCATGTGAGTCTAGAGAAATGCCTATAATTAAATCTCTTTTCCTAAATTCGTGGGTATAGCTTTGCACACTTTGCCCCTTTAATTGGCAAAGAGTTTGCCAACTCATCATTGCTTACTTCATATAAGCTAGTGGATAGAATTTTTTTTTAATGGTAGAAACAAATTCATTCCAGGTAGAAAGAATTTTACCATGCTTCTTCAAATCAGCTTCTGTCTTGCCTTCCCACCACACTAGGGTAGTTCCTCCAAGGTGAAGGATAGCCAGCTGAATCTTTCTCCTTTCTGAATTGATGTTCTGCACCCTGCAATATACATCAATCTGTCTAATTTAGTTATCTAAATTTTATGCATTTAATTCACCGTCATAAATTGGCAAATCAAATTTCACATCTAATTTAATCACAACAGTTTTCTTCTTTTTCTTTTTAGGGCTAGTTTTATGTGAAGAAGATGATGAGGATGGTGATGATGGAGTAGATGGTGGAGATGGCCTCTCTTCTTTTCCTTTGCCTTTTGGATGGCCATCTAGAAGAGGTTCCGCTGCTCCTTTCTCTATTTGAGATGCTGAAGTGCTTTCACCTCAGCCTTTCTTAAATTCTCGATACATCTCTTCCACCATGGCTCTCATGGTCATGAAACTGTCCATGAACTGAGAGTCTGATTCTGATGAGGTTTGTTTTTCCATCCTCCTCCTAGGATAGACTTTTCCAATTTCTGGATTAGCCTCAACAAGTTCTCCCTCTCCTAGTTTGAGCTTTGACCTAGTTAGCATTCAACAATCCAGCACAAGCTCATCTAACCTTAGCAAACCTAAAGCTCTGATACCACTTGATCTGTGAATGAGATCTTAGACTAATATTAAGGTATTACAAACCCATGCACATGATTCTATAATACCTTAATATTATTCTAAGATCTCGTTCACAGATCATGGATGATACAAATGACAAAACCTCCTTTCTATATATAGGAGTCTAAGGGGTCACAATATAATCAAATCCAACATAAAAATAATAATATAAGGGCACAAAAATAACAATAGTGGGCTTCTATGGGGCACAATGATAACAATATGGGAACAATAGGGGCACAACAATAACAATAAGGGCTACAATGACAATAATAATGGGGGAATAACTAGTATTATAGGGACCTAACATGCCCCTCTCCTTCAAAAAAGTGTTGTCCTCAATGCTTGAGTAGTTTTGGATGCTTTTGTATAAAAATCTCATCCTCCCATGTGGAATCTTCAGTGGATAAGTTCTTCCACTTGACAAGATATTCTGAAATTGATCAATTTCGCAGCTATCGAGTTCTTGTTTCTATGACTACTTCAGGTTCCAATATGATTTTTCCTTCCTCGTCAAGTTTTGGCAATATTGTTTGAACTGGGAGCTTGTCACCAATAACCTTCTTTAAACATGAAACATGGAAAACTGGGTGCACTCAGGACGCTGTAGGAAGCTCCAATTTGTATGCCATAGTACCAATATTTTGCAACACCTTGTATGGACCATAATACTTTGGTGATAATTTATTATCCTTCTTAGCTTGCTTGAGAACATTTGTTTATATTTTTGTAGTTGTAGAAATACCTAGTCTACCTATATCAAAACTTCTTTTGCTACAATGTTGATCTGCCTGTTGTTTCATTCTATTATGTACCAAAGTTAGGTTATCCTTTAAGAGTTGGGGAACTTGTTGCTGATGCTTGATGCGATCTTCCACTGCTTGAACCTTGGAATTTTCTCTTAAATATGATGTGATGGATAATGGGTGATATCCATAAATTGCCATAAATGGGATCATTTTTGTTGTAGTATGGAAGGAAGTGTTATACCACCATTCAGCCAATGGAAACCATTTTGCCCATTGTGTTTGTTTATCAGATACAAAGCAACAGAGATATCCTTCCAAACATTTGTTTACTATCTTAGTTTTCCCATCAAATTGAGGATGATAAGATGAGCTATGAGCTAACTGAGTACCAAGGCAAGAAAATAATTATATTGAAACATTTCCAGTGAAAATGGGATCTTTATCGCTTACAATAATCTTTGGGTTTCCATGTAGCTTTTGAATTGTTTATGTAAATGCAATACAAACTGTACTAGCTTTAAATGGATGAGATAATGCACAAAAGTGTGCATACTTAGTAAGTCTGTCAACTACCACCACGATGGCACTCTTTCCTTTAGACTTGGGTAAATCTGTGATAAGCTCCATTGAAACGTCCTCCCAATGTTGACTTGGAATGGATAAAGGTTGTAATAGACTCGGGGTCTTAATTGTTTCAACTTTATTTTTTTGGCAAACCAAACGTTCCACCACAAACTTTTGAATATCAGATTTAAGGCCATCCCAAAAAAATTCCTTCTTAACCCTGTGGTAAGTTTTTAAAAATACCAAGTGCCCTCCTAAGGGAGAGGCATGCAATTCCATAAGAATATTTTGTTTGAGTTGGGAATTATTACATAGGTATAAGCGATATTTGTACCATAACAAATCATTTTTCCAGCTAAATGTATTAGATGTACTGGGATCTTGTTGTAACTTTTGAATGAGTGCCCACACTTATTCGTCATTATTCCATTCATCCCTTACTTCGTTTATCCAATCTGGTTGGATAATCAAAATGGCGCAAAGAAATGATTCCACATCCTCATCCTTTCTTGAGAGTGCATCTGCAACAACATTTTTCTTCCCTTTTTCGTAGATGATTTCAAAGTAATAACAAAACATCTTTGTGGCCCATTTTTGCTGCTCTTTTGAAGATAATCTTTGTTACAAAAAGTATTTAACACTATCATGATCTGTTTTTACCTTGAAGTGTCTTCCCATTAGGTAAGGTCGTCATTTCTTAAGTGCACATAGTATTTCCAACATTTCCTTCTCATAAATAGCTTTGTGTAAATACTTTCCTTTGATTGGACAAATTTCGAAAGAAATGGGTCTTTCTTCTTGCATTAAAATAATGCCAATTTCATTTCCTGAGGCATCATATTCCACAATAAAGATTTTGTGAAGTCTAGCGTAGCTAAGACTGGTGCTTGGCACATTGCCTCTTTAAGATGTTCAAAGGCTTTTGTTGATTCTGGAGTCTAATAAAATGCATCTTTCTTCAGTAATGTTGTTAGAGGTGTTGCTATTCTCCCATAATTCTTAAAAAACTTGCGATAACACCCTGTCAACCCGAGAAATCCTCATAAATGATTTATGGATGTGGGGATTTTCCATTCCTTAATGGATTTAATTTTTCTAGGGTCTACCTTAACACCTTCATGAGATACAATATGACCCAAATATTCCACGTCTTGTACTCCAAAGAAATATTTCGAGGTTTTTGCATATAATTGTTTCTCCTCCAATAGTTTGAGCACTCTATCAACATGTTGAACATGATCCTTCCAAGACTTGTTGTAGATTAGTATATCATCAAAAAATACTAACACAAGTTTTCTAAGGAAGGGTTTGAAAATGGAATTCATCAAACCTTTAAATGTAGAAGGTGCATTGGTAAGGCCAAAAGGCATGACCAAAAATTCATAATGACCCTCATGAGTTTTAATTATTGTTTTTGGAATGCCTTCAGTCTTCATTATGATTTTATGATATCTTGAACGAAGGTCCAACTTGGTAAAGTAAATTTCTCCATGCAATTCATCCAATAATTCATCAATCATAGGAATGCGAAATTTATCTTTAATAGTGAGCTTGTTGATCTCCCTATAATTTGGACACATGTGCCATGATCCATCCTTCTTGTGCACCAATACTACAGGAGCAGAGAAACAACTTTGATTGGTTGAACTATACCAGCCTCTAACATTTCTACAACCATACGTTCAATTTCACTCTTTTGGGCATATGGATATATGTAAGGCCTGATGTTTGGATGAACACTCCCTAGAATCAAATGAATAACATGATCATGATCAAGAATAGGTGGGAGGTCTTTGGGAGTCTCAAATACCTTGGAATGATTGTCCAATACTTTTTGGATATCTGGAGAAATCGATGATTTCTACATGGGAACCTCTAGCGAACATAATTGTGAAATTACGCCACGTTTTTCTTTCTTTAGAAGGTTTGTCATGTCGTTATAGCATATTATGTTTCTCGGTTTCCCTATAACACCCCTTAATTCAAATTCCTTTCCTTCTCAAAAAAAATTCAAGAAAAGTTCTTGAAAATTAAAAGCTATCATACCCAAAGATTGTAGCCATTGGACTCCTAGTACAACATCAGCACCAGCCATTAGAATGGAAAGCATTGGACTATTCAACACATATTCTCCCATGGATAGCTTGAATTATGGCACTTTCCAGATAAATTTATGGTTCTTCCATTTGTAACCATCACTTGACACTCTGGTGCTGTATATAGGAAGACATTTGATTCCTTCGCTATCTTACAATGAATAAAATTATGGGTACTTCCCTAATTAATGAACACTATTACCTTTTTCTTCTAGATATGTCATTCTATCTTGATAGTTTGAGGAGTGGTTATTCCAGCCAATGCACTACAAGATATGGTCAGATTCATTTCTTCCTTCTCTAGGCTTTGTTCCTAGTGTGTATCATCTTCTTTTGATATTTCTTGTTCCTTTTCTTCTTCCTCTTCATAATCTATGTAAAATAATTTTCTCAACACACTTATGACCTTTAGTGTATTTTCTATCACAACTATAACAAAGCCCTTTTTCTCTTTTTTCTTCAAATTTTTGTGGTTTCAACCTTGTAGGTTATGGAAGGTTAGGGCCAACAACACTTCCATCTTTATAGTTGTGATTGGTAGGCTTCCTTGTTGCCTTAATTTTGATTTCAATATTTCTTGCCAACTTGAATGCCTTCTCCAATGAATCATGTTCTCAAATTGAACCTCATGTTGGATGTTATCCTTTAATGTCCCTATGAACACATCAATCCTATGCTCCTCTGAAATATCTCTTACCCTTATACTCTATTTTTGGAAGTCCTCAATGTGCTCCACTATTGAACCTTTTTGTTTGAGATTTATCAATTGGATAAAAAAGGTGTTTCTTTTAGTATACTCATAATGTGCAATATTTTCTTCCGTAAAAATTTCCCAAGTGACAATTTTTTTACAAGATCAAAGCCATCGATACCATACAAACTGACTGGATTCCAAATATAAAGTTATAATGCATACCTTTTGTGTGTTTTGCACATTATGGAGATCAAAATATTGCTCCATCTGTAGTATCCATGTTACGGGATCCTTGTCATCAAACTTCTTCATATTGATCCTTGGAACATGGTGGGTCTTCAATCCAATGTTAGAGTCTATGAAATCATGATTACCATTTCTTTTTTTCTCATCATTAGTTTCCTTTACTACCCTTTTGCCATTAGTAATCATTTCTTGTAGTAACTTTGTCAAATCTATCTTCATATCTTCCATGTTTCATTTAAGTTTTTCTTCTATACCATTCATCTTAGCTTCCATACCATCCATCTTAGCTTCCATGCCATTCATCTTAGCTTCCACTCCATTCTTTAAACTATCCATATTAGCTTTCATGCCTTTCTTTAAACCATCCATCTTAGCTTCTGTTACTTTTTGTGAGAGTGAAATTTGTTGCACTTGGTCTCATAATTTTGATATATCATGTTGCATTTCTTCCTCTTCTTCATGATTCATGTTAGATATTTCAAGTTGCTTACTAGGTGTTTCCAATTTCTTTCTTCTGGGAATCAATTAATGATAATTATGCTTCACTATTTCCTTTGAATTCCTTCAAACTAATTTTTTAAACCAAACTTATGCAAAATTTTAAAAAGAGTACACACCTTTTTTGGCTTTGTAGGAGTTTGATATTGAATCACTTGTATCTTTGTCATTTTAGATCTCCAAGGTCTAAAATTTTGTTTTGTGGTAGCCCTCTGAGTCCTCGTTCCAACCCCACAAGTCTGATGAAGATTGGAATCTTGAAGAAAGAGTTATTCCACATCTCCCAGGGTAACCTAATTGTAGACTGGTTCAGTAGATCAAACTTGTACGATGTGCCACGTGTCACTATTTCGACCTTCGGACCTAAAACCAATACAAAGAAAACTATAGTCCATCCTCGTTCTGTACCATTTTATGAAATTTCAATTTGATGCTCAGAGAGAAAGTTATGACAATTTTCCCCAGGTCACATGTTTGAGATATAATTCGGGAGCTTGTAAAAACTCTAACTTCCTTGGATCATATCTTTGAAAATATAGCAAGCTAAGATCTGAAATTCGTACCCGAGGTTCATCAAGATTTCAGATTAAATGGGTTTTAATTTTAGCTTCTGAAATGTTGTAGAAACAAAGTTATAGCGAAAGTGGCATGATGGTCTATTTGAAGCAGCGAAACCCTAGAATCGAAAGCTCAGATACCAATTGTTATGCAACCACCTCACAAAATAGAAGAAAAGATAGAGCAACGATTTCAAAATTAGCCTCTTTGAGGGGGAAAGCTCCTTTACATTACAAAAATGAACAAATGTTGGATGATACAAATGACAATACCTCCTTTCTATATATAGGGTCTAAGGGGTCACAATATAGTCAAGCCGACATAACAATAATAATGTAAGGGCACAACAATAACAATAGTGGGCTTTATGGGTCACAATAATAAAAATATGGGGACAACATGGGCACAAAAATAACAATAAGGGGCTACAATGACAATACTAATAATGGAATACACTAGTATTATAGGGACCTGACAAACCATTTCCAAATATATATTTTGGTATGTAATAAATTATTTGAAGGACACAACAAAAGAAATTTTCTTATGCATTTTCCCTCTGTGAATGCTTCTTTTGAACAGAACCTAGGTCATTTGGTAATCTTAGGAGAATAAAGACATTTTCGTATAGCTTCTGCCGAATACAACAATGATTAGATTCAATGTTATTATTAAATAATAATTATTACAATAAATATGCGTGGAACGATAGTGTATGAAACAAGGAACATAAACCTCTGCAGCGACACACATTTGAATTTCGAGGTTTCGCAGCACAGTAGAAGCTCTGCTCAAGATCTCATGGAGTATTGACATGTTATTATTAATTAACTTTAAGTTTATGCTCTTATGTTCTTAAGTAAAAATATGTTTTTATGTGCTAAGTAATTTTCACTTTGTATTTTTTGTCTGAACACCTATGGAACTGCTCTTTGGATGTAGGGAGCAAGTGCGGAAAGATGAAAGCTATATACAATATCAAATCTCATTTATCAATTTGAGTGTTGTGTATTATAGCGGTTTTAGCGAAATTAATATTCGTGTTTATGACATATTGTATCTCATAATCATGACAATAATAACAGGTAACATATGAACTGTTGAAAGGATTTGGTATTCACACTTAGCATAGAATAATTAATCAATGCCAAGTACTACTATTAATATGTATTAAGTAAATTTGCATGCAATGGCATTATCACATCTAGTTGCAAATATATCGATAAGGTCCTATCTATTGACATTATAAAATACGTTTTTCCATATCTATTTTGTGAATTCAGCTATATATTGCTTTTAAAATAACAGTATTTAGCATTCGATTGAGTTGTCCTAGATTAGAGAAAAAGCTATGAGATTTGGATTGAAGTTTTATTGGTGCTAGTGTTGATGTGCCCCTTTCTATTATAGTTATTGCTAGTAGCCCAGAATATTTTTCAACTGAATAGTTTGACACTCATTTCTATTACATTGTACTCAAATGAGGATGCAATATGCATATGGATGGTCAGATTTTTTCTGAATTGTAAGTTGTGAACCACTATTTGGTGTTAGCTTTCTAGAAAAATATGTGCATAAGTGGTTGTGCATATTCAAAATCAGTGGTTATTTTATTATTTGGAAAACTATGATCCAGATTATCCACAGTATTATGTTCAATATGTTGACATTTCGAACCCCAAAGGGGGTCCATCATCAGGACAAAAAATGATAGATTATTAATGATAGATCGATTCATAATCAATCGATCTATCATTGATAATCTATCATTTTTTTTCCTGATGATGGACCCCCTTTGGTGTTTGAAACGTCGACATATTGAACATAATACTGTGGATAATCCGGATCATAATTTTCCAAAAATCTACCACAAAAACTTAAAGTATTATTTGTTAACTGTACAAAGTGTGAAGATTAGTATAATGAAAGATCGAGAGAGTTTTTCAGATTATGAATTTTCTATGCAATTTTGCACATATGCATTTGTGTTTTTTTATTATTATTTATCAACATATTTCACAACCATGAAAATAGTTAGGTGAAGAAAGTTGTGCAAAATGGTTGGGGGAACTCGTTGTCCAAAGTAAGCATGTGTGGAGAAGAAAAATTGCATATGCATAAACATAAGTAGCTTTGCATATGATACAATTGCAAAATTTTGATAAACATGTCTCAGTTACAATGTTAATTATAGCTACAATATTTAATTTCATAATTGCTAATGAAACATGTCTCAGTTACGATGTTAAT
This sequence comes from Pinus tabuliformis, assembly GCA_031772625.1. NCBI lineage: Eukaryota > Viridiplantae > Streptophyta > Pinopsida > Pinales > Pinaceae > Pinus > Pinus tabuliformis. The sequence goes on along the minus strand of CM062809.1, from coordinate 275,835,797 downwards.
TATAGTTACAATGTTTAGTTTCAGAATTGCTAATGTCTAAATCATTTGGAATATAAATATTTTACAAGTTGATTTTTATATTCATGCTTTTCGATAGGAAATCTTATTTCTGCAAAGCTCGCATTGTAACCTTTACAAAATGTAATTAGTATTATTTATCTATTTTCTTAAACGGTTTATTACAGAGCTTCAACAATGATGGGCTATCGAAGTATCAATTTTTTAGTTTTTGGGGCCAATAGTTACAACTCTTATTCTCATCATGCTTATATTAGAGGACATTAGAAAATTTGCAAAGAAGAAAATATGATAAATTGTAATTCTACAATCGCAAGTGCCTTTCTACTTTGTGGAAATGAACTTTATAAAATGAAATTTTTATTATTTTCTAAAGAACTAAGTTTGGTTAATGTTGAATAATACCAGTACAATCGCCAAATGTGAAATTATCTAATCCAGAATTAGTAAATAGTAAAACAATTTTACGTAGTGAATGTCTTGAGTACACATTACTTCTCTGAATAAATGCAAAAAAAAAACTTGTATTTATTGATAGGAGAGGTTTGGTTAATCAAAATAGAACATGATCTATCATATTAATAAAAAAAATTTCCATAGAGTAGCTAAATTTCATTTCATATCATTAAAATTGATAGTAGTTGAATGCCATTTCACATATGATCTGCTCAATTATGACAAGATTAACGCAGTTACAAGTTATTTTCAAAAATGGCCGCAGGACGAGAGAGGAGGAGGGCCAGAGAACTGAAGAACTAAGTTTGGTTAATGTTGAATAATATGAGAACAATGGCCAAATGTGCAAATATCTAATCTAGAATTAGTAAATAGTAAAACAATGTTACGTAGTGAATTTCCTGAGTACACATCACTTCTCTGAATAAATGCCCAAAAAACAACTCATATTTATTGATAACAAAACTCTGGTTAAAAAAAATCGAATGTGATCTAGCATATTAATAAAATAAGCTACCCTGGAGTAGCTAAATTTCATTTCATATCATTAAAATTGATAGTGGTTGAATATCATTTCACATATGATACACTCAATTATGGCAAGATTAACACAGTTACAATTTATTTGCAAAAATGACAGCGAGACAAGAGGCAATAAGGGATGGAGATTTGAAAGTAGAGATTTCACCACATGGAATACAAAATGATTTCAGACATTAGATATCAATTTTTGTTGTTTGTTAAAACAATTTGTTAATGTTCATTTTTTCTAGTCCTATAGATAAGTGAATAGAGAAAATTTATATTCAGATCCAAATTGTAATTACCATAGCTATGATTAAAATAAACATCATAGCTGAAATAGATTTTCCACAATAAAAAACAGTTATTGAAGATGCATTTTCATTTCTATTAATGAAAGAGAAATTATGTTTGAATTGTTCACAAAATTGATAAATTGTATCAGAATTTGCACAAAGCAATGATGTTTCTAACAATAAGGTATATAATTCGAATTTTGATATCACAATTCACTAGCATGTTCACAAATTCCATTTCGATTCTTTTGTCTCTTTTTCTTTGTACCCCTACATTGTGGAAAAATAACAATAATTAATCTCTAATTAATTAAATACATATAATAAATGATAATGTGACTCTAAAACAACGCTATGTTCGGACAAAAAAAAAGGAGAAGACAAAAAATAGAAAATAGCATACAAAATATAGATATGTAAGCCATATTGGTAATTTTGGATATAGAAAACAACATTCAATATTTAAAGATATTATGAAATCGTTTATACTTAGGCCCAAATTTAAATGAATATGAATACGTGAATTGTTCTATGAAATAACCATTTGTAATCAAAAGAGGAAAAAATGCATTCAGAGATTAAATGAATTCATAATAACCTATATAAAAATTATGAACATTTGGTCACTAGTAAACATAAAAATGAACACTGCGAGGTTTAAGAAAACTTACACTATGTAAAATCATGTGTCCTTATTGCTTAATTGTTAATTGTTTTCAGCGTTTGTGCCTTCTTGAAACAATACTTTAACTTTGCCTTATGCAATGTTTCAAAGGAACAACTATAATTTGGAATTTGACACTTTGACTAGATATTTTTTTTCCCAATTTTTGTGATTTATGCTTGCAATTGCGAAGATAAAGCAAAGTTTTGTTCATTAACACTAGTTATCTTTTAATTTTGGACTACGAATCACACCAAATAAATTGGATTTTCAATTTCTTATGAACTTTATTGCTTCAAAAAAAATGTATAGCTTTTGTAGTCTTACAATTTCTCAAAGTGTGATTAATATTTATCACTACTCGAGATTTTTGACCCAATACGGAACGGAGCTAGGGTTCTGAGGAAAAAACCCTCGACGGCGCCGACGGTACTGCAGATCATGCTCAAGCACTGTAGAGGAATCTCTGTAGTGTGACAAAGCTACAGGGGTTCAGCGGAGTGCAATGGAACCTCCTCAGGGGAGGGCGTCAGAGCCCTCCCCTTCACTGCAAGATCCTGAGCAAGCGGTCATTTTTGGATCGGTAGATCAGGAAATTCTAAACAGAGGAAAAAAGCATCAAGATAATGACAAAGAGAATGGAAATCGGAAGAACAAAGACAACAATCCACAAGAAGAAAAAGAAACTCAAGAAGAAGGCCCGAAAATATCCTCATCAACGTGCCGACCTGTGGCCAAAGAACGACCACGAATAGAGCTGCCGGGAGAGAAGATTGACAGAAGAATAGAGTACATGAAAGATCATGCCCTCATTGGAAAGTTCATAGGGTTTTGGCTGACTGAGAGAGCTTTATATGGCTGGATTGCGGCGAAATGGAAACCCAAAGGAGATGTCACTCTCCAGCTAGGGCCGAAGGGCTTTTTCACCGCAATCTTTTTCTTCTTAGAGGACAAGTATAGGATCCTGGGAGCAGGGCCTTATTTCTTCAACTCAGCAGGATTATATCTGAGGGAATGGATTCCAAGATTCAACCCAGACAAGGAAGATCTCACTTGGGCGCCAGTGTGGATCAGATTGTACTCTCTTCCTGACGAATACTGGGACGAAGACATTCTCAAGGGCATAGGAAATGGAGTGGGAGAATACATCAGAGCGGCAGAAGAAACCAAATCCCGCAAGTATATCTCCTACGCTCGAATATGTGTCTTTATTCGCCTGAATGAAGCTTTACCAGAGTCAGTAACTCTTGCCCACCGAGACGAGGAGTGGATCCAGCCTCTCGACTATGAACACGTGCCCTTTCGGTGCAGAAAGTGCCATGCTCTGGGGCATCTCTTCAGGGATTGCCCTCAAAATATCAAAGCCAACTCCTCTGATCCTTCTGAAACCCCAACCCAAGATGGTTTTACCAAAGTCCAAAGTCGGAAGCGCTCGCATAAAAATCCCCAGAATGGGTCCAAACCCCAGCCTACCAAACCCCATGACCCAACATCTAAGAACAGCTTCGATATTCTAGCCCACACCTCAGATGATCAACCCCTGTCTTCTGAGACCAACCATGTGCGCCCTTCCTCTTCATCCCATCCCCCTCCATCTGATCCCCCTCCTAAATCTCAACCTACCATCATCATCCCGACCATCCTTAGCCGGAATCAAAAAGATATAGTGGAGGGTCACAAGGAAATGGATGTAGATGGAAAGGCAGACCTCCCACGGGACTCAGAGATCAATCAAGAGGAAAGCAGTCAAGTGCAACAAATGGAAGAAGAGCCAGAAAGCATAGATCTACATGGTCTGGACATTCTGGAACTAGAACTAGCCTGCAAAAAGAGAGCATATGACACAATATCTGAGACTCAACTAAATAAGCTCGAAGTGGTAATCTCAAGAGCCTACCACCAACACCAATTAGGGATACAACTAGGAAGTAATTGGGACGGTAGCCTGCGTCCAAAGGATACCAAAAAGAGAGGAAGAAAAACAGATCTCCAGAGAACAATCGAGATTGGGAAATCCTGGTGGATTCAGGCAGATATGCGAAGTTGACGAAGTACTACAGGCCCTCCAATACTAGTTGAGCCATGAAGCTTGTATCCTGGAACTTAAGAGGGCTCAACAGCCCTGGAAAACTCAGGATGTTAAAAAATATGATCAAAATGGAAAAATCGCAGATGTGCTTTCTCCAGGAAACTAAATGCAATAGTTCTACTCTGGGTAACATTCTCTCAAAAGCTTGGCCAGGGTGTCGATCGGTTGCTGTAGATGCCTCGGGAGCCTCAGGGGGGCTTTCTATAGCATGGAATACCCAAGCGGGTACTCTCACTGATTTTCATGCCTCTCATCATCTCATACAGGCGACCTTTCATATTTTGGGTACCAATATTCATGGTAACTTATCTAACGTCTATTTTCCGCAAGACACAGGAAGCAAAATCGCACTCCTTGATACTATAGAAGCGCTGAGCATAAATAGAAGATATCCATTATGGATCATGGCAGGGGATTTTAACATGATAACCAAAATCGAGGAAAAGATAGGAGGGAGAATCAGAATGGAACCAGAAGTTGCTCGCTTCAAGGACTTCATCCAAAATGCCTCTCTCATAGATATGTCGTTCTGTAATGGCACCTTCACCTGGAGCAATCGCAGAGGTGGCAAGCATCAAATTGCCTCTAAATTGGATCGCTTTCTCCTCTCAGACAATGCGGTGCATCTTGGAGGAGATTTCTCGGCTGCAATACTTGCACATATCGGTTCGGATCACTGGCCGATTGCTCTACAATGGCAGAGACCAGGGGATTTGACAAAAAGACCCTTCCGATTTGAGGGGTTTTGGCTCATGCACCCTGCATTCAAGGACTTCGTCAAGACCATCTGGGCCTCTTTCATCCCTCCAGAAGGAGCAAAAATGTATCAGTTCCAACAGAAGCTACGATTTCTAAAAAGTCACATGAAAAGATGGAATACAGAGACCTTTGGAAATATATTCAAGGCGCAACAGGAGCTATATCAGGAACTGGTGGATCTCCAACAGAAAATAATCACAGAAGGGCACACGGAGGCAACCCTGGATCAGGAACGGCACATTCAAAATCAACTTGAAGAGAGGAGAAAGCAGGAGGAAATCTACTGGAGGCAAAAGTCCAGGGTCCGGTGGCTGAAGGAGGGGGAGCGCAACACCAAATTCTTCCACAGAACCACGGTGCAGAGAAGGATGCATAATAATATACCCTTCATTCAAAATCAAGAGGGGGAAAAAGTAGAGAAGCATGAGGAAATCGAAGAGGTACTCCTCAATCATTTCCAACAGGTTCACCAAGAACAAGCATAAGATCGGCAACAGGCTATTGGAAAGATAATCAGCAATGTGCCAAAACTCATCACGGCGGAACATAACGAGCTGCTCATGCGCCCTATTCTTCTCCATGAAGTAGACGAGGCAATGTCCCAGCTCAAAGAAGGTAAATCCCCTGGCCCAGATGGGTTCACAACCACGTTCTTTCACGCTTTCTGGGATATGATTAAGTTGGAGGTTTGGCAGATTGTAGAGGAATCAAGGGCCCTGCGCTGGCTTCTCCCCTCCCTCAACTCCACCTTCATTTCTCTTATCCCTAAAGAGGAGAATTCCATCACCCCTGACAAATTCAGGCCTATAGCTTTTTGTAATGTCATCTATAAAGTCATATCTAAAGTTATTGCAAATAGGTTAAAACCCCTTTTACCTATGCTCATCTCTCCGGAACAGTCAGGGTACATGGAAGGCAGACAGATTATGGATGGCATTCTCCTCACGCACGAGATTCTTCACTCTCTCAAGCACTCTAAACAAGCAGGTATGTTACTCAAACTGGATCTCTCTAAATCTTTCGATAAGCTCAGTTGGACTTATATTCAACACATGTTGAAAGCTTTTGGATTTTGTTCTATGTGGGTTCGCTGGATCATGAGCCTTATCACTTCCACTCATTTCTCCATCCTTGTGAACGACATCCCCTCCCGCCCTTTCAAACCCTCTCGAGGTATCAGACAAGGGGACCCCCTTTCCCCCTTCCTCTTCGTTCTTATGGCTGAAGGTCTCGGTAGACACATCAAGCATGCCCTCCATTCTCAGCAGCTTAAAGGCATCTCTGTCCACAACTCTCCTGCTACCTCTCATCAGCAATTTGTTGATGACACCATGCTCTATGGCTACCCCTCTGTACAGGAAGCCTCTAGTTTAAAAACCCTTCTCAACGACTTCTCTGAAGCCTCAGGCTCCCACGTCAATTGCTCCAAGTCGCAAATTTTCTTCTTCCACACCCCTCCTTCAGTCAAATCTGTTGTCTCCCGCATTCTAGGCTTCCCCTCTGCTTCTCTCCCCTCTAAATATCTAGGGGCTCCCCTCACTGCCTCCACCATAAAGTAGCCCGCTTGGCGCTCTCTTCTAGAGAAGCTCGACTCAAAGCTCAATCTTTGGACTTACCGTTCTCTCAATCTAGCCAGTCGGGTAGTGCTCATCAAGTCTGTCCTGCAAGCCATGCCTCTTTACCTTTTTCTATCCTAGCTGCACCAAAGTGGGTCCTAAAAAGAATAAGGAACCTACAACGTGACTTTCTTTGGGGCAGCTCTGCTACTAATCGAAAGTGGGCACTGGTAAAATGGACCACTGTCTGCATGCCCAAAGACAAGGGTGGCATCGGACTAAGAGACCCAGAGTATAGCAACACCATTATGAATGCCAAGATCTGGTGGCAATGGATGACTAATCCAGATAAGCCATGGGAAAAAATCTGGACCGCCAAATATGCCAATAACAGAACTCAAGAAGAGCTCATCAGATTCACTCCCACCGAAAAAGGGTCGCTAATCTGGAATGCGGCCAAGCAGCACTATCAGCTCATTCAACAGCATAGCTTCTGGGAAATTAGGAATGGTCGCACGGCTAGATTCTGGACAGATGCCTGGAACCAAATGCCTAAGCTCTCGAGTGTTTTTCATCCATCTCTGGTTCCGGACATGCAGGATCAGCAGCAGGTTAAAGTCCAACAATTCTGGATGCAGGAGACGAAGCATGGGTTCAGAAAATGGAGACAGAGCAATCAAATAATTAACAATACAAATATACAGGAAGCAGCAGAATTTGAGAAAGAGTTAAGGAAAAGAAGCATACGGTATGATGAAAGCAATGATATACTCAGATGGGGATATCTACCCAAGGGGTCCTACACCACTTCCGAAGCCTACAAGTTAATTGGCAACTTTCCCACTCCACCGGATCCTCTATGGAGTAGAATCTGGGGTCTTGGAGCCTGGCCCAAAATCTCCTACTTCCTCTGGCTAGTAGGACACAAAAGAATTCTCACATGGGATAAGTTAAGGAGACGTAATTTTCAAGGCCCCTCTATATGTCACAACTGTTTTCAACACGAGGAAACTCTTCAACACCTCTTGGATACATGCTCGCTGGCCAACCAGCTATGGGAAAAAGTGAGCTTTAGATGCCAAAGAAGATGTAAAGGGGATAACGATATCATCGACACCATCAGACAATGGCCGAAAAGCCCCTACAACTGTGAGATCCTTAATCACCTGTGGAATATCATCCCGGGAACTGTCTTATGGAACATTTGGAAGGAAAGAAACAAGCGCATATTCAAAAACAAGCGCTCTCCCAGTGAAGAAATTTGGAACAGACTGCATGGAAATCTCAAAGAAACGATGCTGCTTCAATCTTGGACAAAAGAGGATCTCCCTGCTACAGATAATGAGAAAAACATTCTCGACAATTGGCAACTGCAGCTACCACAGGAGTTTGCCAAGCATCATCCAGCTAATAGCAGCATCAAGGACAACAGTTGTTGGAGTGCCCCTCCTATTAACTCATACAAACTCAATTTTGATGGGGCTTCCAAAGGCAATCCTGGAGCAGCGGGATTTGGAGGTATTCTGAGAAACCATGAAGGCACTCCCCTGCAGATTTACTTTGGAAATATAGGGTGGGATACCAATAATTCTGCAGAGCTGGAGGGACTCTGGCAAGGTCTCTTGCTAGCCAGGAGCCTCAACCTTCAACCCTTGATAGTTGAAGGCGATTCCCAGATCCCCATCAACATGGAAACGCGCATACAGAATGGCTCTCAAGCCAGGAAAGTTGCAGCTAGCTGGAGACTAGAAGCGAGGCTAAATAACATTGCTCATGAGCTGCGCAATCACAGAGCCGTCTCCTTTCATCATACCAAAAGAGAAGGCAACAAGATTGCTGATCTCCTAGCCAATATTGGGGTAGAAAATGATCAGACCCTCCTATCAGGTAACATGGATATCATCCCAAACAATCTCCAGGCCCAGGACTATGAAAGTCTCATCCAAAGAGATACCGAATCCCCGGATGCGGGTGTTAGCACGTCAGCCAGGGAAAGGCCACATGCCAAGCATGTGCCGCCTCGTGTTCATTCAAGGCATTCACTGCCCACTGCCGCCGAAGAATGAAGAACAGTTTTATGAGCTCATTGCATTCAATGTCACATAAGGTGAAGAGCTGTTGTTTCAGAGAGCAGTTATGGAGGGCTATTATCGAGAGAATGTTGAGTGGATTAAGATGGGCAAAGGATTACTGCAGGCCCATTCGCAAGGTAAAGTCAGTGTGGTGCAGGCTCTTGAGGGCAATCTTCCTGGGGGCATTCCTCGCCTTCAAGCCTCAGCTCCTGCTGTCGCAGACAGCCATCACGAAGCCAAGGAACACTTCAAGTGCGAATTCCAGGTTGAGTGCTATTTATACGCTATTGAACTTCATCCCGGTTCGGCTGAGAGGGGTCTCAACTGTGAGGGGGGGTGATTCAAGCTGGTTAAATCTTCTTCTGACGCTCTGTTCCAAGCCACCAGCTTCACGGCAAATATGGGTAGACCAAGGCAAAGGCTGCTCAGTAGGCGAGGCTCTGCTCGTGGAGGCTCTTCGCGCAACCCTGCTGAAAAATCCCACCACCATTGCTGCTGTTGTTATTGTCATAGAAGATCAGGGGCCACTCCCATACAGGTCAATCAATTCATGGATTCGGGCAGTCCCAGTGCTGGACCGCCCCCGATGCCAGCATTTGGAACTGCCATTTTCACTCTTGGTAGCTCGAGGAATAATGCCCGTATCAATGCTCATATCTCAGTCCTATTCATTGAAGACTCTCAGGATGAGGAGGGAGGTTCGGGCAGCAAGGAAGCGCTCCCTGATGACCAACCGGAAACTATTGAGGAAGAACCAGCGGGAGTTCCTGAGCAGATCACCACCCAACCACACGAGAATGAGGCGTCAACCTCCAAAAAGGCCGAAGTGGAAGAATGGGAAGGTCGCCCGGAAGGCTACGGGTGGTATCGAATCCTCGAGGAGAAGCCAGATGAATAACATCCCTCGGCAAGCTCCGTCGTCCTCCTCTTTTGCTCAGGTCCGGTATAAGTTTTCTGTTTCAGTCTGCGTCGGGTATAAGCCAAGGTTTTCTGTTTGGGTCTTTCTAGTTTTCATATATGTCAATGTAGGCCATAGTCCTGCTAGCAGGATCCGAAATCATGCTGTCGCTGGTCCTCTGTCACCCCTGCAAGGGAAAATCTCTATTTTTGTTTCGAAGCTCCTGCGTGGGCTGTTGTTGCAAGGTTTGATTATAGTTTTTAATTTTGTCATGGGCTGGAAGAGATTAAGTTTGGCAAAGCCGCCCCTACGAGGGCCAATTCTGAGTCGTGAATTGCCGCCCACAGTGCCACAGTTGGCCTTGGGCAATATGCCTCTCTGAATGTAATGTTTTACTGTACATAATATAATAGAATAGTATAGCTTTAACGAGAAAAAAAAAAACAATTTCTCAAAGTGTAACAAATCATGTACTGCATCATGGTCACTCCAATATGAATGTTAAACATGAGAATGGCATTGTTGAAGAGGGAAATTTGTCCAAATGTGATCAATAATTGTCCTTTTCACAAAACTAAAATTCCTTGTTATTTCTTATAAATGTTCCAACCACATATATTCTAATAGTTGATTACTTATATTGCCATTTGAAAAAAATGTCAGTATTGAAATCTCCAATAAGTATAAAAAAATTATTCACCAAATGCAAATTGTGCCTTTTCTTTTGCTATTTCTTTAATGATTGCGGAAATAGGTACGAGTGGTGCAACATATAAATTTATTTTGCATATTTGACATTGGAAATATAATTCAGAGAAAACAAGTTCGATTTTGTTACTGCAAATGTTTTTTTTTTATACTATTTCTATGTTCTCTTGTATGCAATTAAGTACTCCATGAAGACAATTTGACATGCTGAAATTGAGTTTACGAAATTAAGTATTGGACGACAAATATTTAAAATGTGTTTCCTAGATACAAAGAATCATAGAATTCATTAAATATTCATCACGCACCTTCTCATTCACATGAGCATGTAGACTTTGTGTATTCAAACTTGCAATTGTTAAAATATTTTCATTTGCTATCAAATTCTCTATGTACCGTAATTTTCATGATACTTCAGTTCTTAAGCGATTCGTTTCTTTTAATAGTTTCTTATTTACACAAAAAAAAAATCAGCGTTAGTCTTTGAAGAAGATACAACGATTCCATCGTTTTAACATGTGACAGTGTTGTGTAAACTAGTCCATGTGTTTATATGCCACTTGGATCAAATGCAAGTCCATTTAACATTAAACCTTGTGATCAGTGAATTGTTCTAGCACAAATTAGTTGTACCGGAAATTGTTTGCACACTATAGTTGTAAATCTCTTGCTATTACATTTCAATGGATTTGAAACATGAAATATTGGAGTCCAATCATATGAAACATTTTTGTCATATAGTTCATGATACTTGTTTCTTTATAGTTTTCTGATATCTCGATTTATGAAATCTACCCATACCACATCAACATCTTGCTATTTTTCATATATATTTTGCATATCCCATTAGCACCATTGATGATACCATCTTCTGTATTATAGTTCCATGCATATATTTCAAAAATAACATTTAATTTGATAAGTATTCTCGATGGTAACCTCATTGTCTTCTCATACACAACAAATGTTATTTTCTTATCGTTTGATTCATCAAGTGCATCAAGGACTATTAGGTCTTCATTTACATGTGAAAACATTTTTTTTATGATTTTGTACATCTATGTTTCTGTAAAATAGATATGGAAACAATGGATGCATTGGGGTAGGTCCGTCACACTTATCGTTTACATATTTTGTGTCTTCATCATATTGTTGATTCGCATTTTGTTAAAAATTTCAATGAACTTGATATATTTTTTATGCATTTTCATGCGCATTCATAACATTTGACTTTCTCTTTCCAAAAATCATATACTAGTTTTTTGCCCACTAAAATTGGTTGCTCAAAAATCATGGAATCTTTGATCGGTTGCACTTGGAACAAGTCACCTAAAAATATAACATCAATATTTCCAAAATAAGCCAACAGAGTATGCTTAATTTTGTGCAACCATTTGTCGACATGGTATAATAATGTTGAACCTATCAAAGATGCTTCATCAATTAGCATAATACGAATTTTTTCACAGTGTTTTGTCAATGTGTCTAATTTTTCACCTTTAAGCGAAAGATATTCTGATTTGTTAAATGGTAAATGAAATGCATAATGCAATGTTATACCATCTGCATTTAACATTGTCTTCCTTGTATATATTTTGATGATTCCTTTTAATTTGCATGGTTCATATATGACTATGTTATTGTATAAGCAAATAAGAGATTGGAATATTGCTATAATAGTAAATATTTTTCCAACCCCCACGCCACTTGTTTCAAGTACATACAATGGGTCATTTGGATTTTTTTCTTCTCTTCAACAATTTCTTTGAATATTCTTTCCTATTATGTATTAAACACTCTCATGATTTTATGGAAATTTGTTTCTTCGAATATGTGTTGCTCCTTTACAAGTTCGTAAGATCTCTCAACAATTGATTTTTCATTTTCAAACTTTTTTAGATATCGTATCTCTGATTCAATATCATATTCTTGAAAAAGTTTTTAATTTTCCATTTCATCACAAGCAGACAATTTATTTCAAACAATTCCCTCTCTTTGTTTTCAAGATTAGTAACTATGTTATCAATATCAATCCACTTTGTCATTGTATCGTTGGTGAATTTTCACTCATTACATTTTATGGTTTTCTCAAATAAGAAATATGTATTCTTCCAACTCGAATATAGTTACCTAAATAATTTGTTGTCTCTATGATATGGGATATACAACATCAATTGTTCTCTATAATAGTTATTAGCATCAATGTGTTTATTAGACATTACATGCCTTATAACAGGTATGTTAGCATTTCCTCTTTTTTTACCTTGCAATGTATAATAGGATGCAAATTTTGTTAAACATACATGTTTGATGTTTTCTAGTCATTGGAAATAGTGATCAATAATTGATAAACATGCTATGTTTTTTGAATCATCCAGTTCACATTCCAAGTCTCTTGGTTTCTTTAGTAAAAAAATTTGATCGTCGATTATTGAAGTATTAATAAATATACATTTTCTTGAACTAGTATTCAGTGGCATTGACAACACCATATATATAGCTTATTGTGCAAACATTTTTTTTTAAGTTCAATAAATACTTTACAAGTCTTTTAATCGTTTCAATGACATCACCATTGTTTTTTCATGCTCGCTTCACATACATTTAAACATCGACGTCATTGTTTTATCTAGATTTGTCATGTATGCACTACAATAAGTAGTTGTAGCATATGAATCAAGTACAAATTGAACATTAGTATTTGCACTCCAGATTAATGGAATATGTTTACCAAAGCTATTAGTCCAAGTGTTTGTTGGTTCTCTTTTCAATAAAATTGTTCTTTATCTTAGAGTACACTAAATTGTATGGATATAATCTGCTTATACCTATTTTTTCTAGAAAAATATCAATTGTATATGTCTCAACATGTTCCATATGCTCTAGTGCATCAAATATCATTATTGCATTCTCTTTTTTTATTTTCATTATCAAATTCCATAGGCTCAAGTATTCGTGTTCTTAGCATTGGTGGTATCAGAAAATTGAATCTGCAATGCATTTGTTTTCCTTTTCTACAAGTGCTTGTGTGACGATGACATTGGACATTTGTCATATTTGTAGGTATTTTGGTTGAATCACAACACAAGTACCTATCAATTAAGTTTTCAATTTCAGTATTTTTACTTGTTCCATAGATGGGAGCATTTTTAAGCCATATCAATTCATGTTCATGTTGGCTTCCTCGATTTTTGAATATTGTTACAAAGAAATAGTCAACAATATCACCAAAGTACTTGGAATCATGTGAAATTAAATAATGTAGAGAATTCATTCTACTTATCTAATATCATACGTAGGTGATGGGTCATTTCTTATCAAGGTAATATCAATATCACCTTCATCTACTTCGTTTTCAATACACAATTTTTTTGGTTGGTGTATTTTTTTCAAAGCCTTTACTAAAGGCTCCCAGATGTGTTCAACACTACTAAACGAAACAAAGAAAGTGGGTGGACCTAATTGTTGGATCATTGCATATAAGTTTTTTTGAAAATGTGAAAAATAGTTTGGCAATGTTTGTATTCGCCTAAGATCCATATAGGCAATGTTCGATGAAAGAATGTGTTTCCAATTAGTCTTTGTTTTAACATATTTAGCTATTATTTTTTTTTCCTTTTAACTATCCTTTTCCTATACGAATCTAAATACAACTAAATAATTGATTGAGGATAATTCACATTGTTTTGTAAAAAAAATTGTTATATGATATGCAGAGTTTCTTGTAACAATGTCTAATCATTTTTTTCCATAAAATAGTTTGGGAAATATCATATCTTCTGAATACTTATCTTCGAATATGCCCAGCTTATAACCTTCACCCAGAGCAATGTTTATTTGATTATTTCAAAGATCTTAAATATTATATGAATCGTTAAATCCATGTAACATTGTCTTTGTCACTGGATCTTCATCACAGTAATCTTTATCTTCATTGCTTTATGTATCTACATCTGTCTCACATGCATATGCATCTTTGTTTTGATCAAAGACTTTTTTCCAATTTTCATTTATTTTGACATTCTCTAGTCTATAGAGTGGAGTTTTACACAATCATCTCAATGCCCTCATGACTTTATGAACATGTATTCACCCAACAAAAAATATGCTTTTAAACACTAAATGTCTTTTAATTGTGACAACCATAGTACTAGATTCATGTATGTCACGAGGGAGTGCAATTTGAATTTGAGATATGTCAGCAAGTACATTGATTAGTCCACCAGTCAATGCCAATTGTGGTTTTCTAAAATGTTGTCCAAGTTCTCGTATTTGCAAAAATGGTAATCATAATGATATCAATTGTTCCTCCAATTCATAAATTTCTTTTACTATAGAAATTTTTCTATTATGGCTAATTTTCTCTAGAACTACAAATTTGATAACTTTGTCATTGTCTAGTTCCTTTCTACATTTTTTGCATATGCATTTAATTTTCAACACATCGCTAATTTGTTTTTCTATGACATCTCTTTTAAACCAAGTTTGATTGCAAATTGCACAGTCATAAACTTCTTGTATTTTCTTAAAATATTGTTCTTCATCTAATGTCTCCAATGTGTAATCGAATATTTGTGACGATACTTTTTGTTCATTAGTGAATACATTATCTTGTATTGACTTTCACGGTTTTGATCCTCCACTAATCTGTCTTGTTTAGATGACATGTTTGTTTCTCATGTATTTTTTGAATTCATGCAGCGAAGAATATGGTCTTTTGCTTCCATTGAAAATATTAGTATTATGTTCCATAATATTTTCATTAATGTTCATGTTCTTAGAGCTAGAACCTAATGGCTTACATATTTTCCTAAGAACATCTGTTTCGAAAATGTCATTTAAGATTCTTATATTTTTTTTTTCTATGAATTGATAGTCATGATTTCTTGTTTGCATTGACAGATTTTGTATCAATTTCTATGTGACTTTCACTCACGTTGATGTTTTGGAAGTCAAATGTATTAATGTCGCTATGTTTTGTATTGGATTTTTCTAGAAATTGTTTTTCATTATTGTTACAATAGTACATGGAATGTTGTTTTCTTGCAATATTTATTTGAGAGGTTCATAATGCACATGACATGAAACCATACAAAATTGCACAATATGGAATATCAGTTTGTCTTCTTGGAATGCACAAAATTCAGACACAATAGCATAAACTATTAGCAAACCATATGCATATAGTTATGTTGAAAATATATCGTATCCAGTCATTTAAAAAAGTACCATCATCTATCTTTCCTTTTTCATATCGCAATTCTATTTTTATAATGTGTCATTTCCAATTTGATATTCTAAGAAATCGTTTATTTGCATTTTCATCCCGTATTTTTTTATATAGTTTAATTCAAATGAATCATTATTCATTATTGCATTGCAAAAAGGTTGTGCAATTATGTGTCTTAAATAAGAAACATCATACTCATTCTCCATCAATTGGCATATTGTTTCAAAATAGCTTTCACTATAAATACTCTTGAATCATGAAAATCTCTTAACCATATAACTACCCATGCTTTTATCTATATGCATCCATCCATGTTCGGTTTCTTTGTATGTTGTTATATTTATTATAGGTTTGTGATCAAGTCCTATCAAACATTTTTTCTTGTGGACGAGTGGTTCGAAATGTCCGGAAATTGAATTCTCTTCGTGGAACGATATTTCATAACTTTCTTCACACAAATATGAATTAAAATGCAAATATTTTTTCAACATTCTCTTTGACAAAATCCTTATGCAAATTTTTAGTGAATTCAATAACCAACGTATACAAAATATGTCTCCCCAAAGTCCTCCTTCCTCCACAGTGATAGTATGTGAAGTTGATTTTTCCATCCTTTCCAAGTAAACATCTGGGCTATCTACACCATGCATATCTATATATATATATATATATATATATATATATATATATATATATATATATATATATATATATATATATATATATATATATATATATATATATATATATATATATATATATATATATATATATATATATATATATATATATATATATATATATATATATGCATATATATTCAAAGCGTTCATAAGATAGTATGGCTTTGATCTTCCTTAAACAATTCCTAAAATTTTCTATTGTTCCTTCACACAATTATGTTGACGTGTATCTAAAATGCAACAAAATTCACGTATTATCGTACAGGCAATCTCCCACGTTATATGAAAAATTGTTCAAACGAAATAGATTATGATGTCTTAGTATTGCATTTGGACCATTTATTTCTATAGAAAACAAATGATTCTCCATTAATGCTTTAACAATCACACTTCAAACATGTTTGTTCATTGTTGCTTTAGAAATTAAGTTTCAAAAAAAATGAAAGAGTATTTTAATTTCAGTATGAAATATTGCTCAACAACAATCACAACATAAACAATGTATAGGAAAACAAGTAAAACAATATATATATTGATGGAAACAATGATAGTAATGAGAGGGGTCTTGAATCAATATTAAGACTAATTTTAAACTTTTATGCCTATTTAATTTTCGTATTCAAGCTTGGCACCCATCCATATAATCAGAAGCAGTATGTGATATGGAAACAACATGAAATCAACATACAAGCATACACACCATGAGTATCATACACATGAGACACAAGGTTTTTATGTCGAAACCCTTTAGGGAAAAACCACCAAAGCTTGTTGTTTTTATTGATGTAAATATGAGCACCTACTCTATTACATCAATCTATTTTGTGAGCACCTACTCATAGGAAGAACCAACTCCCATTGATTTATTTCTAACACTGACTAGCAAAAAGCACCAACTCCCCCTTTTTGTAGACACCTTTCCATTTTACCAGAAGCACCATGTGGAGCACCAACCTCACAGATTTTTTACAATCACCAACTTGCATCTCCTTGGATTTTTGCAAGCCAACTTGTAGGAGGCACCAACCTCCAAGCCTTCTCAAGCACCCACTAGATATGGAAGCACTAACTTCTTATATGTAGGCACCAACTCACACTCAAATAAGAACTAGATGTTATCTGTAATTTGGCAGCCACTCTGCCTGATAACAACTTTGTTCACTACTCACATTGCTCACTTTGTAGTAGCCCACTGATCTACTCAATAGTAGTCACTCATCACCATCCACACAACTCTCTATTCTGTGCTCTTCATCGGCATGCACTCATCTCTCAGCCTCTTTCTCTCCACAGCATAGGCTCAACTCTCGGCCTTCTTTGTCTACACAGGCACCTTCGACCTTTCTTGTAGCACAGGAACTTTTGTCCTTTCTCACACAGCACAGGCAACTATGGCCTTGCTCAATCAGCATAGACAACTTCGACCTTTCTCACACAGCACATGCAACTATGGCCTTTCTCACATAGCATAGGAAACTACCTCCTTTAACATAGACCACATAGGAAACTTTTTCCTTTCACACAACAACTCTTCTCTCAGGGTCTCCTACCTATGCATAGGGACTCTTGGTCTCTCTCTACAGAATAGGCTCTTACTAAGCCTTACACAGCAGTTCACTCAAACCAATATTTTCCACTTAGCTCACTTGAAACTATGCTACTTTCCCCAACTTTTCTCAAATGAGCTCCTAGGTTTTATTCCTCTGTTGCCCCCCCCCCCCCCATCGATGCTGCCACTTTGTCCTACATTCACACTACATAAGTGTACCTCGGGATGGCTCTTCCATTCTATTGTTGCGTCTATCTTGGTCTCTGCCACTGCATTAACAATGAGAGTGGGCACTTAGTAGTTTCTCCATACTGAGAATGAATTCTTAGTCCACCTGCACAATCCTCTATGTGAATAGATCTCCTATCACTGAGGCTCTCCATGCCTATTCATGGTTTCGCATGGCTTGGTTGTCCTTTGGCATGGCTTCTCAACTATACTTAGTCACAACCTTCCATGTTGTTGTTGTGTATCTTGTATGTTTCTTGTCACAGTGGAGAAACAGTGATCGAACTTACAGTCCTTCATCGCCTGACTACGTGGAGCTTTATGTTGAGAAATTATTTCTCATATGACTTTCACACTACTTCATGAGTCCCATACTTTCATTTAACACATTGAGTATGTGCATTGGAGCACAGAGTTGGATTTTCTCACCTCAAGGCAGAACCAACACTCTTTCCTGAATATCATGGTCCTTGTTGCCTTGATCCAATGATCTCTGATAGTCACCATTACTCCTGATACCAACTCCTCTCTTTCTACATTCCACTCGTAGTTGCTAACCCATATGCTTTTAACTCTCTATACTGCACTATCGGATAAATTCTACATGGCAAGTTCACAGTAGTGCAATGTTCCTGCCGAGGGCCAATTTTCCTTTGCTAAACTATGCATGCTTGGCTCTATGGATTTACATGACCAAGATCCTACCCAATATCAGAATCTCCCTCCATCAGAAATTTTCAATAACCAATTGTTCTAAAGTTTCGATATCTTAATCCTCTGATTGTCAAGCTCCTTCTACCTATCCCTCACAACATTTCTCACCATATGACCATTGCCTGTGACCATCCGCTTAGTATTGAGGTGCTGAGCCTTTAACTACTACTAGTGGCTATTCTCCCATTGTCAACTACTCTGTTCCCTTGGTTCTTTCACCTCTTGTAGCTATGTGCTAGCCCATTATTATAAGCCCTCTATATCGTAACATTTCGAAACTCCAACTGTTCAAAAGTTTTGATGTCTTCAACCTCTGATTGTCAACTTCTGATATGACGTCATCACCCCATGTGGTGACTCCTTAGTGGTGACACATGTCACCTAGTTCTGGCCCATTAGCCTACCAATAAGGTTGAATATACCTGCCACATATCATGTCATACTTCCATGTCATGTTGACATCAGTTGCCACTGCACCTTATCGAAGCCAATCAGATGCTGTCATGTGTCCTTAACAGAGCCAACTAGATGCTACCATGTGACACCTTATCGAAGCCAATCACATGCAGCCATGTGTCCTGCTAGAGGAGAGAGAGGAGGACCTGTCAACCTTGGTTTTTCACTGAAATCCTTGGTTAATTATCTTTTGTAATTCGTTAGTGCTTTTAAAGGCTTATTGGCACTTATCGATATTGCAATATTTTAAAGGTTCCTCACTTTACAAAGTTCCCATATTGCGATCTCTGATATGCTGACGTTCCAATACGTTGATCTCTAGAATTTCAATATCCTCCAACCTCCAATACAGTCAGCTCTGATGTATCGCACCTCCGATATTTTGATGTTTCTGATATGACGACCTCTGACATTCCAATGTGTTGATATTCTGATCTCCTGATGTGCTGATATGTTGATCTCTGAGGTTCTGATCTCCTTATGTGCCAATACATTGACCTCCAATCTTCTGATCTCCTAATGCATTGATACACTGACTGATGCATCGATACACTGACCTTTGATCATCACCTCCAATTACCGATGTGCTAATATGTTGACCTTTGATCTTCCGATCTTCGATATGTTGGACCTTTGATATTCCAGCCTTCTTAGGACTTCAAGTCCCTGATCATCAACAAGCCATAACTTTTGAACCAGGAATCCATTTCTAGACTTCCACATATTATTGGAAATCTCTTCCAGATAAATTTCCAATAGATAGGGTTTGATGTAGGCTTTGAGCCCATCAACTAACTCTAATATGGCTCCAAACTCTCTACCACTCTTCTGCTCCTTGAATCTCTGGACAAATGAAATCACAACCACCAAGGTGATCCTTTTCATGAAGCCTGCAGCTACCATGGATTTGCATCTGTTCCATCACTGTAATCCTCAGTTTATGGCTTCTCCAATAAGTCTGCTACTGTGATGATTCTCTACATGAATCTTGCAGCTACCATAAGATTCCTTTGGGGCCATTACTGCCAACATCTGTTGCGACAAGCATCCAAGCTAGTCTCGTTGACATCAATGCCAACACTCATGCCAAAAGTTAGGCAATTCTAAATGCCCAACACATCTCCCTGGCATGACTATTGTCATCAATGCCAATACACTTGCAGATGCCTTCACTAGGCCACTGGGCATCCAGACAATGCCAATTGTCCAACATATAGAACCAATTTACCTAAAACTCTTGTATATTAACGAGGTATAGAGTCATAAAACAAATGAGCCATAACATACGTGATATGGATATCATAGAATTTGTATCTTTTTTCAAAAAAAAAATATCGTGTATAATTCTTATGCTAACAAGAAAAACACACAATTTTCAGAACATGAGTATCGGTTCTAATAAGGAGACTGAAACTATTCATAATAAAAAGCATGCACCCCCCCAAAAAAATGCATGATTAACACCTGGCCAATGAAACTACTGACACGTTATGTGTTAAAATTACGCCACAATAGCTTTATAAAACTACAACATTTGATTTATGATTCATAAGCTAAAGAGAAAGTTATTATTATTATTATTATTATTAGAAATATATCACCAAATCCTCATATAACTTAGACCCTTTGATTTATGATTTACGCCAAAGAATGACTATACGAAATAACAAACCCAATATTTCTATGGAAAAATTCCATACTCTTACATTCACTTCTCATCTCGCATAGTTTCCTTGCACACAAACATAGATTGGAGATGTCATTTAGGCTCAATTGAAAATTGAAAATGTATTTTGCAATATATCATAAATCTGGAAAACAACTAATGTTGCCCCCCTTCTCAGATTAAGCCACAAGTTAATGAAGCTCATGTCACTTCTGATATCGAGGATATGTAGAAATTTACATAGCTCTTTGTTTTCTTTCATTTTTTCCTGGGGGAGTTAATAAAGAAAATAATTTTATAATAGCTTCATGTCAATCCTTCTTCGAATTTCTAAACACTAGAACAAGGAATTGTATTGCTATAAATCAATGCACATATCCCATCATCTCTACGCAATGAATATTTGCCACACATGCCTTGTTCAGAGAAATAACACAATCTTAGCACTCACAAAACCCCCCGTTCTACTGCACATAACTCATTTTCCAGCATTTTTGTTTCCAATAGAAAACACATATGATTCCAATATAATACAAATGCATATGTTTTGCATTTCAAAACAAATCCATTCTACGCAAAAATATCACATATTAACATTAATAGTTTAACAATAATTT
This sequence comes from Pinus tabuliformis, assembly GCA_031772625.1. NCBI lineage: Eukaryota > Viridiplantae > Streptophyta > Pinopsida > Pinales > Pinaceae > Pinus > Pinus tabuliformis. Next base: position 275,814,616 of record CM062809.1, on the reverse strand, counting down.
CCATATGCACCACCATGCACAATGAAAAATAATAATTTTAATCATTATGTTCTTTCGTAAATACCTCAACCTATGCAAAGATTCATAGTTGTGAAATCAAATCTCTCAGCAATTTCTCCGTCACCCATAATTCTTACTCCACACAGTAAAATCTCTACATAATGAAACATAGTAATATGCCCCTCTCTCCTACACATACCCTGTCCTCCGTAAACTTTCATATGATATAAGATCAAGAAATGTGTTAAGGTATTAGATTTGTTTGAGAAATTAAAAAACATGCCCCACCTTCCGTATAGTCAAATCTCTGCAAAATGAAACATAATAGTAATAATAGATTAATATTAATAGTTTTACATTAATTTCCACATGCACTTCCCATTCTCTCGAAAATAACTCATCCTAATAAAATATTTTCACAATGAAATCCCCTGCACAAACCACGTCAAAGAAAAGATTCAATTCTAATAACACATTGTCAATGTGTTCTCCCAAAAACACCCCATACTAATAAAAATCTATGTACAAAATCCATCGTGCACAAATATTTAATTCTAATACCAATGCCTAGAGAAATAACACATTGTCAGAGTACTTGTGATACCCTCCCTTTCCCACACATACCCTATTCTCCATATTTTGTAATGTTCATAGAAAACACATATAAAATCTCACTGATTAACATCAATAGTTTAACAATGCCTTATGCACCACCTTGCACAATGGAAATCAACAATATTAATCATTCTACAAAGGTTCATAGCTATATAATCAAAATATCTACGTAAATTCTCTCCCACACATACCTCGTACCCTACACAATAAAAGCTCTGAACAACAATATACCCAATCCTCCATAAACATTCATACGATATACGATCTAGAAATTTGTAAAATTATCTTTGCTCAATGACCTATGTAGTGTCTCCCCTTCCCTCTCACAGATTAACATCGATAAAAATATTAACAATATTAATCATTCCACACAATCAAAGCTCTACATAATGAAATGCCCCACACATACCCTGTACAAGGCAATAACACAGTCAGAGCACTGAAAAAAGCACATAAATCGTCTTCCAGTTCTTTTTATCATCAATATAAAACACATATGATTCCAATATGATAAAAATACCTCGTCCTATGTAATTTCTCCCACATACATACTTCGTACTTCGAACAATAAAATCTCTTCACAGTGAAACATAATAATATTCTTCTCTCTCCTACACATACTTTGTCCTCTTTAAACATATGACTAGAAAATGTATAAATTATTATATTTGTTTAGGAAATTGACAAACATACCCCATCTTTTGTAAAGTCAAAGCTCCGCACAATGAAACATAATAATAATAACATATTGACATTAATAGTTTAACATTAATTTCTAAATGCACCCGGTTGTGTGCAAAGATTCAATTCTAACACCAACGCTCAGTGCAATAACATATTTTCCCTGTAAAGTAAAAGCAATAATGCTAAGAATACAATATACATCCACAATAATGTTAATTCTTTTGTGCATATATCCTTCTCATTCCACACAACTACGTTAGTATATCCTGCACTATATATGAATTAATAAATAATGGTGGGCCATAAAGGTTTTAGTATATTATAGCAATTAATTAGTGATAATATAATTAATTAATCTTGTTTCAGACATTGTGTGTAGTTCAAACTTTGTGCAGAGGTTTTATTGTTTCTGAGGTTAGTAATTTCATTTAATCTCTTGTCTAAAACTTTTAGCACAGTGAAATCTCTGCATAAGCAAAGCTTTGCACAAGTTATCAATGTTGTTTGTTTTTGTTTTATTGGGTGTAGGGACTTTATTGTGCAGAAGTGTAGACAAAACACTTTCTCCGCAAAAATATCCATGGTGGGCATACATACATACACCATTATTATTAAGGTCGCTTTTTTTGTTGATTCTTCGAAGGAAAACAAAGACACAATAGCAAAATCCTTCGTTCTCTCACACATACCTTGTTTTCCATATTTTGTATCATAATTTAATGGAAAACATGCATGCCTCCAATATAACCCAATTATCCACTCATTGCAAAAAAATATCACTTATTAACATCAATAGTTTAACAATGCCCTATGCACCACACTGCACAATAGAAATCAACAATATTAATCTTTTCACAAAGACTCATAGCTACAAAAGCAAAATCTGTATGCAACATCTCTACTGCACATACATACGATTTGTAAATTTGTAAAATTATCTCCACTCAACATAACATCAATAGTTAAAAAATTCCCTATGTGCATACTTTGTACTCCTCACAATAAAATATATGAACAATGAAACATAATAATATTTCTCATTTCCTGCACATACCCCATCCTTCGTAAACATTTATACAATATACGATCTATGAATTTGTAGAAGTATCTCCACACAATGGCTTCTGTAGCACCCCCTCCTACCCCACCCCTCCCACACAAAGGACCTACAACCAGGTTAATTATGTTATCATGGGAAGAGCAGTACCATAAGAGTGTCAATGTCAATGCTAATGGCAAAGAACTAATGCCACAACACTCACTGACATAATGATCACTCAAGAAATTAGTTTTTTCTTTTTTAATCAATTGTCAGGCACTAACAAATATATAAAAAAAAATATGCTCTCCACTAGGAGAATTATGTCCCATTAAAACCTTCTAGGCCAATCCAAGATTATAAATAAGATTTCTAGTAAATTATTTTTGAATTTCTGCAAAAATAGAATAACTATGCTTTTTCCCAAAATTTTAGTTAAAACTGCAAAAAAAAAAACAAAATAATACAAAGACAATAAAATTTGACTATGAGACAAATTCCATAGCCCCTAACAAGACAAAAAGACGAGAACTAATAAACACATTCCTATCATTTAACTTTTGAATCTAATATTTAACATTGGGTAAAAGTTCAAAGTCATTATTGAATATTCAATTTACACCTTTCGGTTTGGTGTGAATATTGAGTGGAAATTTACACATGGTGGAGATAAAAAGAAAGATTTCATTGCTTTATAGCCTTTAAAAAACGTTTTTCTAATATCATTTAACTTTTTGAATATGCAATGTTTAACACTTTGGTAAAAGTTCAAACTCAATATTGAATATTCAGTTTTCCACCTTTCGTCTTGGTGTGGATATTGAGTGGCAATTTATACATGCTAGAGGTAAAAAGAAAGATTGTATTCCTTATAGCCTTTAAGAAAAAACATTTTTCTTTTGAATGTTCTAATTGATTAATTATGATTCTATTTTTTCATTTTATTATTTCACTGGTTGATGAGGATGGTTAAATTATCAATAATATGAATTATATAACATTCCTTAATTTAATTAGTTTTCTCTTTTAGTATAAATTTTCTATTTTGTATCATAGAGGGATTGAGTTTTTAGTTATAATTATATATATGAGTTTTTAGTTATAATTATATATATGTATTAATATTATATCTCTTAATATTATAGGATTGTTTATTATAGCTACATGTTTAAACATTTCATCATTTTTTTTACGTGTTATTTATGAGGATTTTTTTCTTTTCTTCTTTTCACTAATTGGATAGTTATTTTCCCAGGTTTATTTTAGATGACATATTTGTAGATAATATTTGCATTTAAAAATTGTGTTTTTTATAATCAAATCATTGTATCCACTAAAAATTTATAATAACTTTCTTCTATAAGAATTAACTTAAGTCTAGTTTTATGAGTATTTTAACATAGAGAAAACACGCTTATCCTCTGGGGTTTGAAATGTCTCAATAAAATTATCTAACAAGTTTTTATTTTTATAATGAATTTTCTCTTCCCACAAATAGCATGGAACATTCAACATCTAACCTAGGTCGATTTTGAGGAAGTAAATATTGAAGTAAAGCTAAATTTGAGGAATCGTGTTTTGAATAAAAAATCATCTTTACCCTAGAAACATACTCTCATCTATGATCTTCCTATAGCCTTATTAGCATTTGAAATAAGAAACAAGAGACATCTAGAAGAAAGACTTTCCAAGTACTCTAGAGTCTAATTAAAGTCAATATATTTCATGAGAGTTGATGAATCATAAAAACACAATTGAATTCATAAATTAAAGTGGTTTTTTAGTTGCTAATAATAACATTGGTCCAAATTTGAAAAAAATTGTAATAGAAAGTTACATTCCACTTCCCTATAGTAAGAAAATCTTTATTATGGAGTCTTGATTTCCAAATGAGGAGAAACTTTATTTTGAACTACATTTTTAAAGATCGAAGAATTGAATATTGAAAAAAGGATTTGTCCTTCTTCTCTATTTTAGTGATGAAGATAGTACTTCCTTTTGAAAAAACTTATAATCAAAATGATTTTTAGGCCATATAATACTCTACCATAGAGTTAAGCATAAGAATTATTATGTCAAAGGGATAGAATATAAATTGCAAAGGAAGTGCTCTGTTATGAAACCAGCTCAAGAAAAGATAGAAAAGATAGATCAATGCCTTAGAATTCAGCCTCTTCGAGGGGGCAACCTCCTTTACATTACGTAAATGAACAATTCTTGGATGATTCAAATGAAAAAACCTCCTTTCTATATATAGGAGTCTAAGGAGTCACAATATAACCCAACCGACCTAACAATAATAATATAAAGCCACAAAAATAACAATAGAGGGATTCTATGGGGCTCAGTAATAACAATATGGGGATAATAGGGGCATAACAATATTAATAAGGGATGCAACTACAATAGTAATGGGGTAATTACTAGTATTATAGGGACCCAACATACCCCTCTCCTTCAAAAAAAATGTTGTCCTCAACACTTGAGTAGTTCTGGATGCTTCTGCATAAAATTCTCATCCTCCCATGTGGAATCTTCAGCGGATAAGTTCTTCCACTTAATAAGATACTCTGAAATTTATTGATTTCATAGCTGTCGAGTTCTTGTTTCTGTGACTGCTTCCGGTTCCAATATAATTTTTCCTTCCTCGTCAAGTTCTGGCAATATTGTTTGAATTGGGAGCTTGTGACCTATAACCTTCTTTAAACATGAAACATGGAAAACTGGGTGCAATCGAGAAGCTGCAGGAAGCTCCAATTTGTATGCCATAGTACCAATCTTTTGCAACACCTTGTACGGACCATAATAATTTGGTGATAATTTATTATCCTTCTTAGCTTGCTTGAGGGACATTTTCTTATATGGTTGTAGCCGTAGGAATACCCAATAACCTACATCAAAACTTCTTTCACTGTGATGTTGATCTGCCTATTGTTTCATTCTATTCTGTGCCAACATGAGGTTATCCTTTAAGAGTTGGAGGACTTGTTGTTGATGTTCGATGTGATGTTCCACTGCTTGAACCTTAGGATTTTCTCTTAAATATGATGTGATGGATGGTGGCTGATATCCATAAAGTGCCATAAATGGGGTCATTTTTGTTGTTGTATGGAAGGAAGTGTTATACCACCATTCAGCCAGAGGCAACCATTTGACCCATTGTGTCTGTTTATCAGATACAAAGCAACGAAGATATCCTTCCAAACATTTGTTTACTATATTAGTTTGCCCATCAGATTGAGGATGATAAGATGAGCTATGAGCTAACTGAGTACCAGGACAAGAAAATAATTCTATCCAAAAATGTCCAGTGAAAATGGGATCTCTGTCACTTACAATAATCTTTGGGTTTCCATGTAGCTTTTGAATTGTTTCCATAAATGCAGTAGAAACCGTACTGGCTTTAAATGGATGTGATAATGCACAAAAGTGTGCATACTTGGTAAGTCTGTCAACTACCACCATGATGACACTTGTTCCCTCAGACTTGGGTAAACCTGTGATAAAATCCATTGAAACCTCCTCCCAATGTTGGCTTGGAATGGATAAAGGTTGTAATAGACCCAGTGTCTTAATTGTTTCAACTTTATTTTGTTGGCAAACCAAACATTCCGCCACAAATTTTTGAATATAAGATTTAAGGCCATCCCAAAAAAATTCCTTCTTAACCCTGTGGTAAGTTTTTAAAAATCTTGAGTTCCCTCCTAAGGGAGAAGTGTGCAATTCCATAAGAATCTTTTGTTTTAGTTGGGAATTCTTACAAAGGTATAAGTGATCTTTGTACCATAAAGAATCATTTTGCCAGCTAAATGTATCAGATGTACTGGAATCTTGTTGTAACTTTCGAATAAGTGCCCATACTTCTTCGTCATTCTTCCATTCCTCCCTTTCTTCGTTTATCCAATCTGGTTGGATAATAGAAATGGCGCACAGCAATGCTTCCACATCCTCATCCTTTCTTGAGAGTGCATCTGCCACCACATTTTGCTTCCCTTTTTTGTAGATGATTTCGAAGTCATAACCAAACATCTTTGTGACCCACTTTTGTTGCTCTTCAGAGGATAATCTTTGTTCTAAAAAGTATTTAAGGCTATCATGATCCGTTTTTACCTTGAAGTGTCTTCCCATTAGGTAGGGTCGTCATTTCTTAAGTGCATGGAGTATTGCCAACATTTCCTTCTCATAAATAGCTCTGTGTAAAAACTTTCCCTTGATTGGATGACTTTCAAAAGCAATGGGTCTTTCATCTTGCATTAAAACAACACCAATTCCATTTCCTGAAGCATCGCATTCCACAATAAATGTTTTTTTTAAGTCAGGTGTAGCTAAAACCAGTGCTTGGCACATTGCCTCTTTAAGATGTTCGAAGGCCTTTGTTGCTTCTGGAGTCCATAAAAATGCATCTTTCTTCAATAATGCTGTTATAGGTGCTGCTATTCTCCCATAATTCTTAACAAACTTGTGATAATACCCTATCAACCCGAGAAATCCTCGAAGATGCTTTATGGATGTGGGGATTTTCCATTCCTTAATGGCTTTAATTTTGCTAGGGTCTACCTTAAATCCTTAATGAGATACAATATGACCCAGATATTCCACCTCTTGTACTCCAAAGAAACATTTGGATCTTTTTGCATATAATTGTTTCTCCTCCAATAGTTGTAGCACCCTGTCAACATGTTCAACATGATCCTTCCAAGACTTGCTGTAGATTAATATATCATCAAAACATACTAACACAAATTTTCTAAGGAATGGTTTGAAAATGGAATTCATCAAACCTTGAAATGTTGAAGGTGCATTGGTAAGGCCAAAAGGCATGACCAAAAATTCATAATGACCCTCATGAGTTCTAAATGCTGTTTTCGGAATGTCTTCAGTCTTCATTCTGATTTGATGATATCCTAAACGAAGATCCAACTTAGTGAAGTAAATTGATCCATGCAATTCATCAAGTAATTCATCAATGACAGGAATGGGAAAATTATCTTTAATAGTGAGCTTGTTGAGCTCCCTATAATCTGGACACATGCACCATGACCCATCCTTCTTGTGTGCTAATACTACTGGAGCAGAGAAAGAACTTTGAATTGGTTGATTTATACCAGCCTCTAGCATTTCTGCAACCATATGTTCAATTTCACTCTTTTGGGCATAGGGATATCTGTACGGCCTGATGTTTGGAGGAACACTTCCTGGAATCAAATGAATAGCATGATCATGATCACAAATAGGTGGGAGACCTTTGGGAGTCTCAAATACCTTGGAATGATTGTCCAAGACTTTTTGGAGATCTGGAGAAATAGATGATTGCAATGTGGAAACATCTAGTGAACATAATTGTGCAATTACACCCCTTTGTTCCTTTTTTAGAAGCTTTGTCATACCATTAGAGCTAATTATCTTTCCCGGTTTCCCTGCAATACCCCTTAATTCAACTTCCTTTCCTTCCATGGAAAATTTCATGAAAATTTCTTGAAAATTGAAAGCTATTGTACCCAAGGATTATAGCCATTGTACTCCTAGTACAACATCAACACCTCCCATTGGAATGGAAAGCATTGGGCTAGTCAATACATATTCTCCCATCGATAACTTGATATTATGGCACTTTCTAGAGCAATTTATTGTTCCTCCATTTGCAACCATCACTTGACACTCTGGTGCTAGGTATAAGAAGCAATTCAGTTCTTTTTCTACCTTACAATGAATAAAATTGTGAGTACTACCTCAATCAATCAACACTAGTACTTTTTTCTTCTTGATTTGTCCTTCTATCTTGATGGTTTGAGGAGTGGTAATTCCCGCCAATGCATTACAAGATATGGTCGGATTCATTTATTCTTTATCTAGGCTTTATTCCTGGAGTATATCCTCTTCTTTTGACCTTTCTTGCTCCTTTTCTTCTTCCTCTTCACAATCTATGTAGAATAATTTCTTCTCAGCACACTTATGACCTTTAGTGTATTTGCTATCACAACTATAACAAAGCCCTTTTGCTCTTTTTTCTCCCAATTGTTGTGGTGTCAACCTTATAGGTTGTGGAAGACTAGGAGCAACCATACTTCCATATTTATAGTTGAGAGTGGTATGCTTCTTGGTTGCCATAATTTTGCTTTCCATTTTTCTTGCTAACCTGAATGCCTTCTCTAATGAATCCGGTTCCCAAAGGCGAATATCATGTTGGATATTATCCTTTAAAGACCCTATGAACACATCAATCCTATGCTCCTCTGGAATATCTTTTACCCTGATGTTCAATCTTTGGAACTCCTCAATGTGCTCCATTATTGAACCCTTTTGTTTGAGACTTATCAATTGGCTAAAAAAAGTGTTGCTTTTTGTATCCTCATAATGTGCTATCAATTCTTCCGTAAAAATTGCCCAAGTGATAAATTATCTACGAGAGCAAAGCCATTGATACCATACAAACTGATTTGGTTCCAAATATAAAGTTTCCATGCATACCTCTTGTGTGTTTTGCACATTATTGAGATCGAAAAATTGCTCCATTTGTAATATCCGTGTTGCGGGATCCTTGCCATCAAACTTCCTCATATCGATTTTTGGAATATGGTGGGTTTTTGATCCCACATTAGAGTCTAAGAAATCATGATTAAAATTTCTTTTGTTCACATCATGAGTTTCCTTTACTACCTTTTCACCATTGGTAAGTATTTATTGTAGAAAAATTGTCAAATCTGTCTTCAAACCTGCCATGCCTGTCTTCAAATTTGTGTTCAAATCTATCTTCAAGTTGTCCATCTTAGCTTCCATGCCATTGATTTTAGCTTCCACGCCATTTATCTTAGCTTCGACGCCATTTATATTAGCTTCTATTAGCTTTTGTGACGGTGACATTTGTTGCACTTGTTCTTGTAATTTTGATATATCATGTAGCATTTCTTCCTCTTCTTCACGAGTCATGCTAGAGCTTTCAGGTTCCTTACTATGTGTTTGCATTTTCTTTCATCAGGGCATCAGTTACCGATAATAATGCTCTACTATGCCCTTTGAATTCCTTCAAAATAAATTTTCAAACCAAGCTTAAGCAAAAATTTAAGAAAATCTACACACCTTTTTTCACTTTGTAGGAGCTTGATATTGTCTTTGATCTATCTCTATACTTTTCGATCATATAGTTCTAAATTTGTGACCTATAGTAGCCCTCTATGTCCTCTTTCAAATGCCACAAGTCTGACCCAATTTGGATTCTCCAAGGAATAGTTATGCGAAATCTCCCACAGTGACTTGATTATAGACTGGTTCAGTAGAGCGAACTTGTACGATGTGCCACGAGTCACTGTTTTGACTTTTTGATCTGAAAAATGCATACAAGAAACTATAGTCCGTCCTCTTTCTGTACCTTTTTATGAAATTTCAATTTGATCCCTATAGAGAAAGTTATGACTATTTTCCCCAGGTCACCTGTTTGGAATGTAATTCAGGAGTCTGCAAAAAGACCAACTTCCTCAGATCATATCTCCGCAAATATATCGCGAAAAGCTCTGAAATTTGGATCTGAGGTTCAGCACGATTTTTTCTCAAATGGGTTTTTTTTGCAACTTCTGAAACATCGCAGAAAAAAGTCATAGCGAAAATGCCACAATGACCTATTTGGAGCAGCGAAACCCTAGAATCCAAAGCTCTGATACCAAATGTTATGAAACCAGCTCAAGAGAAGATAGAAAGGATAGATCAACGCCTTAGAATTTAGCCTCTTCGAGGGGGAAACCTCCTTTAAATTACATAAATGAACAATTCTTGGATGATTCAAATGACAAAACCTCCTTTCTATATATAGGAGTCTAAGGAGTCACGATATAACCCAGCCGACCTAACAATAATAATATAAAGCCACAAAAATAACAATAGAGGGATTCTATGGGGCACAGTAATAACAATATGGGGATAATAGGGGCATAAAAATATTAGTAAAGGATGAAACTATAATAGTAATGGGGTAATTACTAGTATTATAGGGACCCAACATGCTCTCCCACAAAGGATGTGGGTAGGTTATGGGTTGCCTAGTAGACCTAAGTCTCACGAGCCCTTTAGTAGGAAATCATAATGCTCATGAGAAAATTAGGCAATGCTATAAAAAAATCTCCCCTATCCCGAATAATTTTGAAAAATGATTATTTGTAGTTGGAGAGTTAAGGTTTATTGAATCAAGATAATTTTTTTCCTTATCTTTTTAGATTATTGAAATCAATATGTGTTCTTTGAAAACCAAACAAATAGCTAATTATTTAAAAATGTATGTGATAGGAAGAATAAAACATTGTTATGAATCACCAATCGTACATTGAATTGAAAGGCCACCAATCATTGTATCATTACGTACATGTTCCATTGGAGTCTTGTAAATTGTCTTCATTAAAAAAATAAGTCATCAATGTCTAACAAAATGATTGTCCCATGCATGTGCCTAGGAAAAAGAGAAATATAAGATATAAAATCATTATACGATAAAACAAAATTTCCATAGAAAAAATCGTGGTAGACACACGATGTATGTATATAATCTTGATCTAAAATATGTCTGATAAAAAATACAAAATATAGAGCATACAGGCCCTCTGAATAACCCTATGAATATGTAGCACAAAAATCTCATCAATGAGACATCCATTACAATAAAAAACCTATCAAAAAACCCAACAAACAATGGTCCGATAACAAACCAGACTGAAATCTCGAAAGGAGTAGAGGCAAGGACCCGAAAATAAATATGTGGCAACACCCAAGGAATGATCAACAAACCCCATCACCAACACCTAAGAGAAGATGCCTAAAAAATGAAAAAGGGTTGTTATGCCCAAAAGGAGACTGCGACATCCAAAATGGAAACCACCAGGAACAAAGATAAGTCATTAAGTAGTAGAACCCTCATTGCAAGCCTTAAAAATGAAATCCTGGTGATAGAAGAAAGAGGGCACAGGGCCAAAGACATGCAGCTGGCACCAATCACAGATGAACTAGGATAGTGAAACTACTACCCAGGAGGAAAATAGAATGGGAATGTAGATGGCAGCGAGCACCCCTTGTCAACTCGGAAATGAGCATCCAAACTACAAATGAAAACTTGCAATAATAGAGATGCCCACCAGGGAAGTTGCAAATAAACTGACAACATAAAAATTAGTGAAGAATGGACTACGGGTGAGGTGGCTAGGGTTCTAGTTGCATTGTCCCCCACTCCATGCAGAAAAATCATTTGCAAAAGAGACAAAATGATAATAGAATACTAATAACAATAGATGAGAAAGGAAATCGCAAAGAAAACCAACAAGAAAAACTCGATCAACTGTAAAACCATCGCTATGGTTTACTCCCCGCTCCACCTTCCCCCTCTACAACACCTTTTACCCCGTCATTATACAATGATTAATTTAAATGCTAATTATTTAATATTTATTTAAAATTAGTTGAAAATTAATAGTTTGAATACTAATCTATGTTAAAATAAAGTAATATAATTATTTATGATTTTTTTACTATAGTGATGAGGATGTTTTGCTGGATGAAGAAAAAAGAGAGAAGAAAAGTATGTTGGGCATGTGTCTTTTCATATTTTGAATAATGTTTAAACATAATGCATTTATTCTTAAGGGTTTTTTCAAGTGTGATATATGATAAAATAACTCCTAATATTCCCACAATTATGATGATTGTTAATGGTTATAATTATAGAAAAAGGGTTGACTAGATTGATAGATCGAATGTGAGTTTTGGTCATATTTTCCTTATGCCTCTAATAACAAATTCACCTCATAGTATTTCAAAGTTAGAAGGGTAGATTTGATTGGTATTGTCAATTCTATTAAAAGATTTTTATATAGGCATCTATATGCAATGTTGAAGATTCCCATAACAATGGTCACCAAAGAATATGGAAAAATGAGCCATAATAATGAGCTCTTATACTCAAGACAGAGAGGTGTATAGAGGTAATTCTTGACATAGAAGAGAAGGTTAAGTGAGGATGACCTAGGGAATAGACCTAGCATAGGAATATTCACAACATAATTAGATGATGAAGCTTGAAGTCTCAAATAATATAGGAGAAAGGTTAGGATGCTTCCTCTAATAGGTCTTCACATGCTAAATTTCATATATATCTCCAGAATCATATGTAAGAATAAAGAAATGTACTTCGAGGATTCATCAAATAAATTGGAAGACATGGAACACATTGTCAATGTAAAGAGAAATTTTGGGATGGATAATGTGATGTAGAACTACAATGGTGAATTTGTACAAGAGCCTAAATGAACTAGGATTAGAGACACAAAGGGCCATCATATTCTAGATCTTTTCTAGTACAAGAAATGCATAGCAACCAAACTATATGAGAATGATAGCAATTTAGAAAACCTAGTGCAATGTTAACAAATGCTAGTAAACATGCCAAACTACATTATAAATGATTTGAACAATATCACAACAATTTATTCCTCAAATTAGCACAATGGGCACACTTAATCAATGCTTAGTATAAATGTTCAAGGGTGAGACAATGTTTTGGGAAGTAGTCATTGGGAAAATTGATATAGCTTGCTTAAGTAGGGAAGAAACCTAATTTTAACTATGCTTCCTTCTATCTAATTCCTCTCCTCATCACATGACATGAAGTTTATTCATATTGAAGGAAAGGGGAATAGTTTGTAAGCTAGGGGCTACTCTTCCATGTAGAATATTGAGCACCTTAATTAAACCTTCCAAGATAGTATTTTCATTCTTATATATGTAAAAAATCATTGGTAGGGTAACATAATTGGATTGTAATGGCACTTTGCACACCTAACTGAGGACCCACTCAATCCTTTTACACCTTTGTTACAGGGAAAAGTGTCTACTCAGAACTGCTTATCCCACTAAGGTGTGATAGCTACCTTAGAAACAAACACAGTAAAGCTACTTTCGTTTTTCCTCTATAAAGTATAGATAGAGAGGAACAAAGAAGACCAACCTCTATCTTGCGCTAATCTCCTGGTTTGATTCCTCTCTTCCTTGATAGTCTTTCGCTACTTGTTCCCTTGCACGCCCAGCTTCACAGAGTACTTGTAAGATCACAGTAGCATAGCACTATACAAAGACATGGATCTATAATCATAAACAATCTAGGATCAGATGTAATTTGACCATACAAATGCAGCAAACATAAATGACACAAGAGTATGGAGGAAAACTTGAATAACTTTTATTGATAAACAAGAAAAAACCAAGAGGAGTTACAACCAGTTGTTCTAACCCAACATCAACCTCTCAGCAAGGAAGCCCCTCTTCACCTCATACAAAGCTTAGATCACCCAACAATCTGATGTTTGTCTCAGCAAACCAACAACAATTCCTTACAATATGCAAAATTCCAGCCTTTGGATCTATGGGATGAGGGATCCATATATAGATATCTGTAATGGAGATGAGTCAGCTTATGATTTGATTAGTGTCTTCTCTCTGATAGTTCTTTCTTCCACTTGTAGATTGATGATCTCTTACTCATCCTTGGTCGAATTCAGAGAGGCAAGTGTCACAGGAGAAGTTTTTGGAAGCTTCCATTGCCTCTCCACCTCGCGGAATGACACTGCCATTTGTCATTTCTCGCCCATCGCACCCCATAGAAGGGCTTTTTGAAATGCAACACACCCTCACAGTGTACTTAGGTGAGATGCAATGCACCTGGCCTGTGGAGCAGCTGAAATGATCCCGTTTTGACCAATTCTGAGCAGTTTTTCGTGGAGAACTTCTGGGAGAAGTTGTAATCAGTTGACCTTGTTCCTTTAGGGGTTAGAACAACACTTTTTGGGACTTAGGAGCCCTTGGTTTATGGACATTTCATGCTTGGGGTTGTAGTGCCCAAAAATGTCTATAACAGTTGCCCCCTAAAGCATGAGGTCGCTAATCTTTTGATGTCGGGTGAAATGCTTTATTATGAGGATCCGAAGTTCTTTCAAGCTGGGAGGAGACCTGTAATAAGATACAATACAATACATTATCTTCATAATATTTTCATGATCTAGCTGAGGCGGGCATTCCCATGCACAACTTTATAAATTCATTTTCAAGTACATAAGACAGACAATCGTCTGAGTGTAGACTGATGATTTTGATAGAGTCATCATCCCTTTGATTGGATGATTATCTGTGCAGCAATGATGTACATTTGATGTCTTTATTTTCCTGAATATATATCACAGCCCAGATGGATGAAACTAGATCCAGGGTCTTCAATCTCATTCGATCTTCACTCGAAGTACAAGTCTATCCATGTGAGAGATGTTCTGAAGTCGAACATGGAAAGATATCGCTTGATTACCAACCAATAATATAAGCTATTAACAAGCACGAGAGGAATCACCGATAATGATAATGACCCTCAAGGTACTGCAGTACAATTCACGTGGTGTGAATAAAGGACTTGGCGTTGAACACCACGTAAAATCTTTCGGTCGAAGGTCATTGATGTAAACCTGTCGCTGAAAGTGAGAAACTTGCCATTGAGGCATGCAAGCTTCAAAGTACTGAATGGGGTGTTCCTAGATCAACTTCTTGGATAATGAGCTGATGTCGACATGAAGTGATTCGTCACAGGAGGGCCTTAATGAATCCCACATCAATGACACAGAATGGAGCAAATGATTTTAATGGAGGTGAAAACGATCTGGTGATATAAGGTTCAGGGTGGCGGTCATGAAAGAATGGAGTATAAATGTATTGTAGTGGGTGAGACACAGGTGAATTATCTGAATGACTTCTCTTGAACATATCAGCGACACTAACGTGATGGATTGGTAGCATTAACCCCAAATGCGGATGGTATGATGGGACCATGGTGATGTGACCGGTGAATGAAACAACCCAACCTGACTTGGATGTGGAGTGAAAGTGTCATGTTCAAGAGAGACTTGCTACCAACAAAGTTTCTTCAAGTTTTCTTCCCAATTTTTCCCCAGTCATTGCTGACCAGTACCTCTTTATTTTTATCAAGCTTGAGGAGGATAACATATGCTTGTTCTATAATTTGCCCTTCGGGCAAACCCATCGCTATGTTTTAACGAGCCTAGCGATAGTGAAACTCGTTCTCGTCTATAGACAAGTTTGTCACTATTAAAATTTTAACGAGTTTAACGACAAAGATAACTCGGTCCTTTTCAATTTTAGAGAGTCTAAAAAGGAACGTAAAGGAAACTCCAAAATTCCTTTTTCATCATCTAATCCCTTAAGTCCGAAAAAGTATAAAACAATACAGAAGGGGTGAATTTTCGATACTTTTAACGAGCCGAACAAAACAAGCGCTCGATCTTTTTGTGTAATGATCCCTTAGGCCCAAAAAGATTAAAATTTAGAGGAGGGATAGCACTTCCGGTCCCTTTAACGAGCTGGAGAGGCCAATGGCTCGACAATCTTTTCATATTTTACGAGTCAATTGAAAAGAGCTTAAAGGAGACTCGTCTTTTGAGGAACGAGTGATAAAATGGGTAGCAACTGATTCCGGGAAAGGTTTGGAATTTTCCAATCATGTCAGTGTTACAAGGATGGCTAGTGAGATCACTCTTTGTAGTTGTTCCTCAAAATGGGTAAACAATCAAATGGAGGTGAATGATCGGCCAATGCAAAAGTGGACGTGACGGTGCAAACACGACCAAGGCTTTAACGACTGAAGTATTAAATTCACGATGGTTATTTACCGGAAATTGGTTTATTTTTTAATGAGCTTAAACTCTAGGGGAACATGTGCTCATTGCTTATGTTTATTTTTTAACGAGCATGAAGTCCGCGCTAAAACTGCTCGATTAATCCAGTCGTGTGATAAGAATGTCTTATATAAAAACGACAACTTTTAGAGTTTTGCCCCACATCCTTTCTTTATGCAAGTTAGGAAACAACCAATCCTACGAGTTTAAAGGGTTAGAGGACCTACAAATTTAAAAAAATAAATAGTCACTCTTCGCTTGCATGCCAAAAGGTTTTCACGCCCCTAGGTATAAAATAGAGTTTCAAGTTTACCCCTTCTTCTTTTCGTTAAAACATTTGTTTTACCGGGAGAGGTCTACCTCTTACAGGTTACCAAAGATTGTTCTATTTACGGCGTAAACAAAACACTTCTTCGGCGATGTTTATCGAAATAAACAAAGGTGAGTGGCGATGCTTGCCAACCCACATAACTTTGACAAGAGAATCTTATTCCAGAATAACCCCCTCTTCCAATCACGGACGGGAGTACAGACTAGTCATATTTTCTCGCGGAAACCTACCCTATACCCGAAGTTTTCCTGCCGAAGCAGACCAGGGTGCATGCCCCCTGGGTTTTAGTCATGTCCCCCGGATTACTCGTACTCATCGGGCAGACGGACTGGAGGTTGAGACATTTCTTGCGTGAAAAGACCATTCGGGGATGGTATATGACTATTTGCTCTGTGTGATCCGCGAAACGAAAGCTGGTCTATGAGTTTGACCACTCTTCCTTCATGCGGAAAACACATTACTCTAAAGAGTGAGGAGACAATCGCTCCCATGCAATAAATATAGTCTCACCCAAGGAGTAGATTATAATCTAGGGGTCCTTGAACTACCATTACGTTCATTTGAACGGTTTTTCCTCTCAATGTTATGGGTACATTGGGAAGGATCCCTAATGGTCGACTGGTTCCTTTATCAAATCTTGTTATATTTCTCATCTCAAGCAAAAGCGATGGCGAACCAAGCACTTTCCAAGAAGTCGAGGAAAGGATACTCACAGAATCCCCTTCATCTATGATGGTACCAGCCATAACCATTCTATATATTTGAACAATGATTCGGAACGGTACACTAGCTGGTAAACGAGGTCTGCCTAGTTGATTCCAATCAAAGGAGACAACTAGGTTTCTTGGAGGTGGGATCGAATAGACGGTCGGGTATGACTCTGACGAACTTCCTTCCTGCGGTAAAGGAACGGGTAGATTGCCCCCATGTTCGTTGGAGTCTGTGCTTACGAAAAGAATTTGGAAGGTGTCATCCTTGCTCTCTTTGGTGACTGTATCATCTAAAGATGGAACCTCTGAAGGCAAGACCGGGTCAACTGCCGCCTCGACCTTTTGACTTTCGTCTAGTATGGGTTCAGATGGTTTGTCTTCAATGATAGATGCTTCATCCGACCACCTAAGCGAGCCAGCCGGATTTTCAACTAGTGACGGACTCGGCAAGAGTTTTTTATATCCAGGAGGAAGTCGTAACGGTGAAACCGGATGATCGTCCAAAACTCTTTTAACCTCGTCTAAGAAGGGACAATGATGGATGGCATGATCGCCTTCGCACAGTTTACAACGAAATCTATATTTTCCTTTTTGTCCCGGGGCTTCACTTTCACTAGTCGACGGTGTGTTTTCAACATGATCACCAGAGGTTGATGACACCGGGTTGTGAAAACGAGGAGACCAATCCCTTAAGATTCGAGGGATGCAAGGACAATCTCTATGATAGTGGTCTCCTTTGCAAATGACACATGGTGATTTAGGCCTGGTCAGTGCAGTGTGTGGATTTTCGCTAGACAGCGCTTGTTTTCCCCCATTTGCTTTTGGCTCCTTCTTCTTCTTCTCTTTCTTCTTCTTTTCCTTCTTCTTCTCAGGTACTTGGCTTTTGGCTTTACCAGCCCCATCAAGTGAAGAGGAAGGAGGAGAGGAAGAATTGGAGGAAGTAGAAGGTTGGTGGGTAACTCTGGAATCGTCTAGTTGCTGACTCGATTATTCAGGAATTGCGGTGTTCTGAATGACAGAAGTTGAGAAGAGCCATACAGGCAAGCCGATTGTCAGTCCTGGAAGTGACAATGTGGCCATATGGGACGCACCAACATCTCCCCAGGAGGAGAAGGGACTAGGATTTCCTCCAAGGGGAATTCCTTGGTTGGTGGATTCCATTTCCTCAACCCAAGATCAACGTAGGAAAGGGTAATGAATATTCCGATTAAAATAAATTTTAGATGCTTTGACACAACTTGTTTTTTCAATTTTTAAGAGTCGAGAAAAAACAAAAGATGACTCTAGTCTCCTTCGATTTTTAATGAGCGTTAAGTGACAAGTGCTCAGATGGACCTTTTCTGTTAAAGAGTCTGAAAAGGAACGAAAGGGACTGCTCTGGAAATCTAGGTAGAGGGATTACCAAAACAATCGCAAAACTGCAGAATACTTTTTATGGTACGGCATTCAATCTTCCCGAATTTTGTGTTCAGTGCATTGCGATCGATAAGGCGACAGACACGGATTCCTATGGATAAAGGATTAAGCCTATTGTGGTCTCCCAAAATATACTCGATGGTACGTGGGAGCACAAGTCCGTACTGGTACTTATCGTCTCAAAGTGGAGGAATCACCCAACCATCAGTGAGAACAACAGTTACCAGGCTTTACGACGCCGGAATACGTCTCTATCCTAGACTTCTAAATGTTGTGTGTTAGGTTCCAAAGCGTTGTTAGATTCATTGAATTTATTTTATAGTTGATCTTGTTTATGAAGTTTACCTTTCAGGTTCACTGTGAGATGTAGATGTAATTCCTAAAATGCAATCTAAGATGATAAACAATCTTTTTATCTTCTTTGTGCAATGAAAATCCTAGCTACTAAGGAAAGAAAGACATAATTCTTTCACAAAGAGCAAAGAGCACACTCTAAATGCACTTTCCTAAATCAAACCAATCAGACTGTATAAATGCAAATGCACATGCATGTATTTGTTTTAGACTTTCTTAGTATATGAATGATAAGAAGAAAGTTGATGCACAAATCTGAATTTCTTTTCAAGCGACAAATATCAACAAGTTTCTTTTCGAAATCAAAAATGGAGACGATCACAACACCTTACGATTTTGAAATGAATACTTGTTTTTGACACTAGAAAAATTACAAATTCAGACCAAAAACAATAGTAACAGGATAATTGACTATCAACAACAATCAAACTCTTTCCTATGATTGAAATCGACACTTGCGACAGTTTCAAATCAAAGGACGACAGTACGATTACGCTACTTTTGCAAAGGAGAACTAAAAATGACTCAACAAACACACAAAAACATTTACAGTTCTTTTGTACAAAGGAGGCGGAATAACAACAAGGAAAACAGGTTTCAAACAGACATATACTGATCACAGGCAGCAAAATTCATGAATAGAACTGGAAAGAATGAATCACAGAAACCAACACTGCACAAAGCCTAGCCTGATCAACACACTTGTAACACAGGGAATTTGAAATGCAGCGCACCTTCTACACTCGGGAAGTGCGTTGAATTTTAGATTCTCAAAATAGTACCTGCTTTGGGCCAGAAACGAGACTTTGCTTGGGTTCCGGGTCATAGTTTGCAGTTCATTTCATGGGTTTTGGCCGAGCAAAAGGTAATCAGTAATTCAACAATTAGGGGTAGATCTAAGGAGGATCTAAGAGCTATCACAAGGGCAATCAGAGAGTTTTTGAATCAGTTGTTTAAATCATAAACATATCCCGGAGATGGACTGAAGTGGCATTTATCTACTTTGAATTTGCTATGGCAAATGCAGTTCGAATGCTACCTGGCACGACTTCAGACTCCGTCTGTAAGTTTATGAAATAGACAACAAGGAAGATAAACAAACAAACTAATTCGTCCCCAGCGGAGTCGCCATTTTGTTACAGGGAAAAGTGTCTACTCAGAACTGCTTATCCCACTAAGGTGTGATAGCTACCTTAGAAACAAACACAGTAAAGCTACTTTCGTTTTTCCTTTATAAAGTATAGATAGAGAGGAACAAAGAAGACCAACCTCTGTCTTGCGCTAATCTCCTGGTTTGATTCCTCTCTTCCTTGATAGTCTTTCGCTACTTGTTCCCTTGCACGCCCAGCTTCACAGAGTACCTGTAAGATCACAGTAGCATAGCACTATACAAAGACATGGATCTATAATCATAAACAATCTAGGATCAGATGTAAATTGACCATAAAAATGCAGCAAACGTAAATGACACAAGAGTATGGAGGAAAACTTGAATAGCTTTTATTGATAAACAAGAAAAAGCCAAGAGGAGTTACAACCAGTTGTTCTGACCCAGCATCAACCTCTCAGCAAGGAAGCCTCTCTTCACCTCATACAAAGCTTAGATCACCCAACAATCTGATGTTTGTCTCAGGAAACTAACAGAAATTCCTTACAATATGCAAAATTCCAGCCTTTGGATCTCTGGGATGAGGGATCCATATATAGATATCTGTAATGGAGATGATTCAGCTTATGATTTGATTAGTGTCTTCTCTCTGATAGTTCTTGCTTCCACTTGGAGATTGATGATCTCTTACTCATCCTTGGTCAAATTTAGAGAGGCAAGTGTCACAGGAGAAGTTTCTGGAAGCTTCCATTGCCTCTCCACCTCGCGGAATGACACTGCCATTTGTCATTTCTCGCCCATCGCACCCCATAGAAGGGATTTTTGAAATGCAATGCACCCTCACAGTGTACTTAGGTGAGATGCAACGCACCTAGCCTGTGGAGCAGCTGAAATGATCCCATTTTGACCAATTCTGAGCAGTTTTTCATGGAGAACTTCTGGGAGAAGCTGTAATCAGTTGACCTTGTTCCTTTACGGGTTAGAACAACATTTTTAGGGACTTAGGAGCCCTTGGTTTATGGACATTTCATGCTTGGGGTTGTAGTGCCCAAAAATGTTTATAAAAACCTTGATGAAAGGCCGTATAATATCACATAAGAATTAAAAGTTGTGAAATGAAGTATCAAACACATGTAGAATGAATTTATTGACTTGGTGATAATATACAAAGTAATTTTATTTGGATCCTCAAAGGTTAACACATTATTTTGTTTATTAGACCGATATTGCACTTATGGTGAAACTAGCATGTGGAAATATATGTTTTGATTTGTTCATGCTACTTATATTGTGGTGATTAGAAGTTATTTTTATGTGATGCATGAAAGGAAATTTGAGTCACACGCCATTGTATTTAACAACCATGCGTAGACTCTCCTACCATTGCTTTGGGGGTGGGTGCACTTTTTTGGTTTGTCAATTTGAACCAAGTCTTTTCATGTCCCATTTTCCAACAACCTTCTCCTATTTTGACTATTGTAGAGATTCCCCCCTTAGGTTCAGGACTTTACCTATTGATTAGAAGTGAAGGGGAAGGACCATTGAGGTGATAGTGGGTGGATTTCCTAGTAGTTTCCCTTATCTCTCATCCTTTAGGATGAAATTTCCCTTAGAAAGAGTTTTAGAAACAACACTTAAGTCAATGGTGGGGAGAGTAAACTCATTGAGATAGAGGAGTTCCTCATCACGAGGGGAAATCTTGAAGTTAATGACTAATATTTTATTATTTATATAATGTTATTACTTTCATTCTTTATTTTGGTCTCTCTTTATTGTTTGAAATTTGTGTATGTTCAACATTACATTCATATAGTTTATATTTTGTTTTCAAATATTTAAATCTTAGTATATCATGAGAAGTCATGGATAGCTAGTCCAAATCATGTACTCAAAATATAAAGTTAGCTTGGAAGGCTCTAGGCAATCCTCCTTTAACAAAGGTTTTTTGTGACATTGTGTACCTTAATTGAAATCTACACTTATGCAAAAAAACACAAAGAACTTCATAAATAGAGAAATTGTTGTAAATCAATATTGAATACCATTTCTCCATGTCCCAATTTTCATATTAATGAGAAAAAGTTGTTCATGAGATCCGAAATTACATATCTTCATAGCAAATGTCCCCAAATTGCCTCTCAATCAACAAAAAGAAAAGCACCTTATTTATTATTTTTAACTAATATGAGCCATTGAAACTTTTGTATAGGCATATTTCTTACTCTTAACTAACAAGAGTAACTAAACTTTGTGTTGGTAAAATATTAACTAATTCTTACTTACATCACTTACCTTTGAACCCAACTTACTTGATTTATTGTGGCTTTTTGAAGTAGTTAAATTTAAGAATTTTTACAACATTTTTATAGGCATATTTATTATTTTTTGTTGTAAATCAATATTGAATAGCATTTCTCCATGTCCCAATGTTCATATTAATGAGAAAAAGGTGTTCATGAGATCTGAAATTACATCTCTTCATAGTACTGATATTTTGCAACACCTTGTACAACCATAATACTTTGGTGATAATTTATTATCCTTCTTAGCTTGCTCGAGGGACATTTGTTTATATGGTTGTAGTTGTAGAAATACCCAGTCACCTATATTAAAACTTCTTTCACTGTGATGTTGATTTGCCTGTTGTTTCATTCTATTATGTACCAAAGTTAGGTTATCCTTTAAGAGTTGGAGAACTTGTTGTTGATGCTCAATGTGATCTTCCACTGCTTGAACCTTAGAATTTTCTCTTAAATATGATGTGATGGATGGTGGGTGATATCCATAAAGCACCATAAATGGGGTCATTTTTGTTGCAGTATGGAAGGAAGTGTTATACCACCATTTGGCCAAAGGAAACCATTTGACCCATTGTGTCTGTTTATCAGATACAAAGAAACGAAGATATCCTTCCAAACATTTGTTTACTATCTTAGTTTTCCCATCATATTTAGAATGATAAGATGAGCTATGAACTAACTGAGTACCAAGATAAGAAAATAGTTATGTCCAAAAATTTCCAGTGAAAATGGGATCTCTGTCACTTACAATAATCTTTGGGTTTCCATGTAGCTTTTGAATTGTTTCCATAAATGCAGTAGAAACTTTATTGGCTTTAAATGGATGAGATAATGCACAAAAGTGTGCATACTTGGTAAGTCTGTCAACTACCACCATGATGGAACTCTTTCCTTCGGACTTGAGTAAACTTGTGATAAACTCCATTGAAACCTCCTCCCAATGTTGACTTGGAATGGATAAAGGTTGTAATAGACTCGGGTTCTTAATTGTTTCAACTTTATTTTTTTGGCAAACCAAACATTTCACCACAAAATTTTGAATATAAGATTTAAGGCCATCCCAAAAAAATTCCTTCTTAACCCTGTGGTAAGTTTTTAAACATACCGAGTGCCCTCCTAAGGGAGAGGTGTGCAATTCCATAAGAATATTTTGTTTGAGTTGGGAATTATTACATAGGTATAAGTGATCTTTGTACCATAACGAATCATTTTTCCAACTAACTGTATCAGATGTACTGGGATCTTGTTGTAACTTTTGAATGAGTGCCCACACTTCTTCGTCATTCTTCCATTCATCCCTTGCTTCATTTATCCAATCTAGTTGGATAATAGAAATGGCACAAAGCAATGCTTCCACATCCTCATCCTTTTTTGAGAGTGCATCTGCCACAACATTTTGCTTCCCTATGTTGTATATGATTTCAAATTCATAACCCAACATCTTTGTGACCAATTTTTGATGCTCTTCTAAAGATAATATTTGTTCTAAGAAGTATGTAAGGATATCATGATCTGTTTTTACCTTGAAGTGTCTTCCCATTAGGTAGGGTCACTGTTTCTTAAGCGTGTATAGTATTGCCAACGTTTCCTTCTCATAAATAGCTTTGTGTAAATACTTTCCTTTTATTGAACGACTTTTAAAATAAATGGGTATTTCTTATTGCATTAAAAAAACACTAATTCCATTTCCTAAGGCATCACATTCCACAATAAAGGTTTTTGTGATGTCCGACGTAGCTAAGACTGGTGCTTGGAACATTGCCTCTTTAATATGTTCAAAGGCCTTAGTTGCTTATGGAGTCCATAAAAATGCATATTTCTTCAATAATGTTGTTAGAGGTGCTGCTATTCTCCCATAATTATTAACAAACTTACGATAATACCTTGTCAACCCAAGAAATCCTCGCAGATGCTTTATGGATGTGGGGATTTTGCATTCCTTAATTGCTTTAATTTTTCTAGGGTGTACCTTAACACCTTCATGAGATACAATATGACCTATATTTTCCACCTCTTGTACTCCAAAGAAACATTTGGAGCTTTTTGCATATAATTGTTTCTCCTCCAATAGTTTGAGTACCCTATCAACATGTTGAACATGATCCTTCCAAGACTTGCTATAGATTAGTATATCATCAAAACATACAAACACAAATTTTCTAAGGAAGGGTTTGAAAATGGAATTCATCAAACCTTGAAATGTAGAAGGTGCATTGGTAAGGCCAAAAGGCATGACCAAAAGTTCATAATGACCCTCATGAGTTATAAATGTTGTTTTTGGAATGTCTTCAGTCTTCATTCTGATTTGATGGTATCCTGAATGAAGATCCAACTTGGTGAAGTAAATTTATCCATGCCATTCATCCAATAGTTCATCAATGACAGAAATGGGATATTTATATTTAATAGTGAGCTTGTTGAGCTCCCTATAATCTGAACACATGTGCCATGATCCATCCTTCTTGTGCACCAATACTACTGGGGTAGAGAAAGAAATTTGACTAGGTTGAATTATACCAACCTCTAGCATTTCTGCAACAATACGTTCAATTTCACTATTTTGGGCATAGGGATATCTGTAAGGCCTGATGTTCGGAGGAACAATTCTTGGAATCAATTGAATAGAATGATCATGATCATGAATAGGTGGGAGAGCTTTGGGAGTCTCAAGTACCTTGGAATGATTGTTGAATACTTTTTGGACATCTAGAGAAATAGATGATTTTGATGTGGGGACCTCTAGAAAACATAATTGTGCAATTACAACTCGTTGTTATTTCTTTAGAAGCTTTGTTATTCCATTAGAGTTTATTATCTTTCCTGGTTTCCCTACGATACCTATTAATTCAAATTCCTTTCCATCCGAAGAAAATTTCATGAAAATTAAAGCTATTGTACCTAATGGTTGTAGCCATTGGACTCCTAGTACAACATCAACACCACTCATTGGAATGGAAAGCATTGGGCTATTCAATACATAGTCTCCCATGGATAGCTTGATATTATGGCATTTTCCATATAAATTTATGGTTCCTCGACTTGTAACCATCACTTGAAACTCTGGTGCTGGTGTTGGGTGCTATAAGGTGTCTCTAAAAACTCCTAATTGCCTTACATTAATCGTCAACTTGGGTAGGTATTTCTGTTCAAAGAGAGTACACAATATGTGAAAATGATATATCTATGGAGAGTAATGAATTGAGATATTATTAAATTCAATACAAGAGTAAACATATTAAATCATAAATCTCAATCTTGTAACTTTAGGAAAAATAATTTATCTAAGCATCAAAACTCAACCTTAATCAGAAACAAGACTCAATCTTAATCAATAGATTCTAATTACAATCGCATCAACTGTGTGCCTATAGCAATAACAGATCTCTTATAGCTGATTCTAAACTACTGCGGTAGAATAAAGAATTCATTTCAATCAATAATGCTTCTATCTTTAATGAAATGGAAATAACCCTCTCCTAATGATTAATTCAATCCACAACATAAGTAAATGAAATCAATTGGTAGAATTAAGAAGCAATGAAATACATACACGAATTCCACACCAATGAAAGTAAATCATTTGTAAAACTGTAAAGCGGAGTAATTAAACTTGTGGTAAAGAAAAAGTAAAAACATAGGGAACAATAGTGGAATCCACCAGTGATCGGGCCCAACCCACTAGCAAATACTGCTTAACTACTTCAGAATATCACAACGGAACAACAACTCAATTCATGTATTAATCGTCGAATTCAAATGTCATTACAACATGTTGTATTCTTCAAAATTACACTTTGTATATATGAAATTACTCTCCTTCAAAGGCGAGTAGTTCCCTTTTATAATCAAGAAGTAAAAGAGATAAATGCGATCCCTCAGGATCAGGAGATCCTGAGGGATTCACAACTAAATGCTATTATCAGACAACATTTCAACTTGTGTTGATCCTCTTGATCTATTACTTGATTTGTTCGCATAAGATGCGCTCCTTTTCCTCTGTTTAGCATTTGTTGTTCCATCTTCTAAACAGTAGCTATTCCCTTTGCCAATTTTTGCATAAAAACAACAAAAGTTAGCTTTGCTTAGTCAAATCATATCAAAAGCAATTTTATTCATTTCTCATCGAAGTTTTATCAACATCTTATTGTATCAGGGCACAAATGCATAAAGAAAGAATGAAAAAGACAGTGTAATCAAGAGTAAACTTATACCCATTGTACGACCCAACATACTCCCCTGCTTACCTTGTTTCATGTCCTCATGGAAAACAAGTAGTTCCTATGTAGTGCAGTTAGAGAGTAAGCTGGAAAACCTATTTTTTTATCAAACCTAAAACCATGCTGTTGTACCCTTCAAGAGGGTACCAAATGATAGGGCACCTGTATCGACATTCCAACCAATATGGGCCTTATATTAGTATAATATTATTGTATGTGACCAAATGACCTGCAACAGCTTTGAAGTTCATGTAGTTAAATGGTTCTCTTTTCTTGACACTATTATTTGAGATTGTCCATCTCATCTTGGATGCAATCAAAGATCTTTTCTGAATGGAGAGGAAATATGCCCTTCCTGTTTGCACGATTTCCTTGTGTATAGGCATGTTGTGCTTATCAAAAACCCCCCATTTACTAGTATTAGTAATAACATTAATAAATGGGGACCCTTCCAAAAATCAATCCTAGCATCTGTCATGCCTTTTTATTTTTAGAATAAAATAAGATGTCAAAACGGAACTTGTGAAATCATAGAAAATTTACCTTTTCATACTTTAGCGTATAGAACTTCACAAATGATGAGTTTCATAAACAAGTGCCACATGGTAAAATAACCTAAAAGTAACTTTATACCCAGAAAGTCGTAAATATTAAATAATCCTTGAAAATACCCTCTTTTAAAGGACAGATTCTCGCATAGCAAAACGATTACGACGGACCTTCCTTATAAAAGTTACCCCATGAAATTGTGATCCATGAAATGCGAAATCATAAAACTCCTATAATCGTCTCACATCGTAGTTTCAACCATGCAGCGCTACTCCATAAAGCATAAGCAAATATTTCGAAATGCGATAGCATCTCGCATATCGCATCAACTCACATGGAAGTAAGTCTTAAACAAAAACAAGTTTTTGCGATATAGCAATCTGCGATATTGCGTAGCAAATCGCAAAATCACTTTTATCGCAACTTAAAGGGCCCACAATTCTAGGAGAGTTCTTCCCGACTTTTGATGTGAAGTGATGGACATTAAGTTAAGGATAACGGTTCATTAATGGAAATTTATTAAAAGAATAATTACGATCAGGTGTGAAAGTCCATTTGACGCAAGTTTATATCTTCTAACATGGTTTAGAATTAAGAGCCTCCGTCACTTTTATTTCGTCCTTTTATTGATTTATTTTTGCATTCACTATCATTTTTATCCTATTTTTCTCTTCGCTTGTAACTTTCAGGAAGAACACACAAAGCAAGACATCCAAAGAAATGGTGAAGAAAGGAAAGGCACCCGCTTCTGAGAAATCAGAGATGACCCCCCTGTTCACATATACTACTTGTAATCGAGATGCAGGTATGTCCACATGGGGAAACTATGTATCAACTATTAGAGGAATAACAACCGAGATTTATGGAAACAACAGTTACAGTGGATGGATGCATTTCTTTTGATGATACTCTAACTGAACTTGCATGCTCATTCTTGCACTGTATTGCTACAAGACCAAAGATACTTCCCTATACCGACATGGTTAAGTGGATCATAGACGATGTGGATATATCAGACAGAGAATTCAAGACAGCAAGCCAAGAATTTATAGGGTCGTTTACTCCAGACAACCTGAGACTCATGTACCATCTACCAGACACGCAATCCATCTACAATAGGCAGTTTTTCGAGAAGTTCATCAAGGAAAATGAAGACCTGGCAGAATGCATGAAGAATTGGTCAAAAAACAAAGAAAGACTCAAGAAAGATAAGAACAGTATGTACACCACCGGTTCTCTTAGTTCCCCTTTCTGTTTTGCTGCCGCTATGTTATGTAGATTGTTTAGTAAACCAGACAGCACCAAATTCTCATCATAATAGTTACCCCTAATAGATTCAGCCGTCAATGCTACAATAATGAATTGGGCTCAAATCATGTCTGATAACTTAGCTACAACAATTTTAGAGTATAGAAGAAAAAGGAGTATTTCTTTGAGGGTTTACACTCCATTTTTCATGAGCACCTATGTTATGGATGCTATTTGTTTTGGTTCCAAGTTTCCTCTTATGAGATGGAAGTGGACTGCTCAAAATCCACTTCCTATTCAAATATATCACAAAGACATGTGGGAGTCTAATTTTGCACCACACTTCTTCAAGATTTGTCACAAGGTTATGCTTCTGGTTCACAAAAGGATTTACAATCGAGATTCCCCTAGGTTCTACCAAGAAGTCGAAGTAGATATTCTCCCCATAGCTAGATGGTTAAGGGAAGAATTATTCACATATATCAGAGTGCTCGACAGTATTGTCTCACCCCGTGTTCTACCTTTCTATGTCCCAGACAAACTGATGACTAGAGAGATAGCCTACCATACAGGCAGCGAAGGAGGGATGAGTAAGATATTGAAGTATTCCAAGAAGGGCGTTTGGCCTCAATTTTCTGTAACATGTGGAGTATTTGCATTTCATGACTTAGGACATGCTTTCAAAGAGATTGACAATGTTTTATCTTTGCAATTACCCAATTTCCCGGGAAGACAATATGATCCTTTGGGTATTGTCAAATATTTTACCAAAATGGTCAAAATAAGAATATTTACCCATGAAAAAGACCCCTTCGATGATGTTTTCCTGTAGAAAAACACCTTCAAAGAAGCACAACATATGGCACAAATAATTTTTGATCAAGAAGGTCTCCAAACATTTGATAACTACAGGAAAACAAGGTTATCTAAGGTCCCATTGGACCAACTACTCATTGAGCCAATGAGAGATCCTACTCCCAGTGCAAGCATAGATGGGGACTCAAAGGAAAAATCCAAAACAAATTTTGGAATTGAGTTCACAGAAAAGTCTAACGAACAATATGAGAAAACATCAGAGAATGAACACAACAAGAGTGAGGAATCGATTAAAGACACAACCTAGTCCACAAAAAAGTCAGATCACCAGACTTCGCTCATAAAACAAGTCAAAACCTCAACTTAGCTTACACAGTGAGAAAAGCCGCTTGTGATTGATTTAGAAGAAGAATGGGATAATTTCAATAAGATACTCAACACAGGGGAAAAAATCACAGAGCCACCAACAAACCAACAAGAAATGACCATAGAAATTGTAACAGGAGGGGCTATTAGCACTGAGGAAACAGAGCATATTCCCATTGCTCCCACATCTGAGATTGTATTGAGAATAGAGGAAATTTCTCCTCTATATGTATTCTATAGCCCTCAACACAAATTCGTCGTTAAAAGACAAAGAAAGAAAAAAAAGTTGGATTTCGTGCTCACTCCTGAGGATGAACCTCTAGATGTTCTTTGGAAAGACCCATCAACAAATCCATCGGCTAACCTCACTAGAATCTCATAGGTCGCAAGGGCATATACTTTAGCGACCATTGATAAGGCAACAGAGGTACAACTGCTGCTCAAAGAAAAAAAAGACAAAATTTTGTTATTAAAACAATAGCTACAACACGGCAGTACCAACCAATAGGCAGAAATGCAGTTGGCTAAACTTCAGTAGGACTTTCAACAAATGAAAATAGCACATTAGAGTAGTTTAGCAAGTAAAGAAGTGCAGTTACAGAGCATAGTAGAACTGCATAAAGATGACCCAAATATTGAAGAGTTTGTCACATAAGCGCTTGGCCTCAATTCCAAACTTTTACACCAAAAAGAGTTATTATGCCAAAAGATTTTACAATGGAATTGTCATTGCGAAATGAGCGATAACATAACGAATCAAGTTGTGGAATTGTGACTTGAATATGATGCAATTCTTAAGAAAGTTTCAGACTTCTTAACTTGGGAAAAATCTGAGAATGGGAAAAGAGCATATATGCACGAATTAGATGAATCACATAAAGAAATGTTATTTGAGAATTTGGATTCTCAACTCAGAGAGGTAGAATAGGCAATGGAGGATGTGGTAGCAGTAGCAAACAATTTCATCGATTGTGTGAATGATAATTTACACAATGCCAATTTGGTAGTAGAAACCACTCCTGGATTTCTTGAAAATGCAAAACAGCTTCAAGCAATATGGAAACAGACAGCGGAGGAATGGGTAGAGGCAATCAAATGAGTGACCAGGTTGAACTAGGAAGCGTATTGGCAATACCTAGTGAAACCGTGCAGCCAATGGATGACCCTGAGGGGCTTGATTACTTCTACTAAGAAAATGATGCCAACACTCACCAATGCCGTATTTGCAGGACAATTGAAAGCTGAAGTTAGCCAACTGACACTCCTTAAGCCTATGCTGGATATTTGCGATCTCAAAGATCAAATGCAGGATTAGTCATATGCATATTTCATTTTACTTTAGTTTATTTTCACTTAAAATTAGCCAGGTCATTTAAACCTCCTCATCTATTTTTGTAATTTCTTTTTTTAGTTTCATAGATTAGTATTTAAACCCCTCTCATGCATTTAGAGAGGGGTCAAGAAATTTTATCAAAAACATTCTTCAAAACATGCACTATTGTCTCTTTGAGGAGGTTTTGGTAAAGTTAATGGAACAAGATTTATTTTCTACTTGAGTTCAGCCTCTTTTATTGAAATTGCACTTCTATACTCTTAGTTGATGTTGAATGATTTGAAAGTGGATCAATATTGTTAGAGCACATGAGTAGGATGTATTACAAATGGTACTTCTATCTCTTAATTCTTTTTACTTGTGTATCAACCAATAAATCATTTTAAGTTACTTATGTATGAAGGTCTAAATTCTTAGTTATCATTATTACACTTTTGTATGATGATGATTTATTCTTTATGCTGAATATATGAATGACTCTTTATGCAATATATCTCTCATATCGTTTCAGATAACTTTTTATACGAAACGATAATTATTAAACGAATTCTCTTCTTATTGTAATTGAATGATCTTTGTTATCAATTACTTTCAGAAATCATTTTATATCGCATATATAAACGTTACTCCCGGGGTAGTTTTAAAATTAGATGTTTTCTTTGATTATGATAGATTGCGTATGATAGTTAGAAGATAGATCAATTTTAGAATAAGTATTTACCCCATAAAATCCAAAAAGAAAAACATCATCCCGTTAGAATGAACATTATAAATAGATTGGGAAACTGGTCCCATCATATCCAGTCGGAGCCACTATTCCAAACACAAAAGGAGCTATCCTAAGGTCTGGACTAGGTGGTTATCCCCCTTGTTGGAGTCCCGATTTTTCAAGCCTTCAACATATTTGGTGCTAGAAGGAGGGCCTAACTGTGAATGGAAAGTAAATCTATATCTTCATGCCATTCTAAGAGTAAAACTCCCTCACCATCACCCTCAACTTCTCGTTCACATTCAAAATCTCCTATATTTGAACCAGAAGTTGAAAAGAAAAATACAGAGCACATTACTAAAATCCCAAACAAGCTAGATCATTCTTCTTCAGAGCCCCCTAAATTACAAATTTTGATCCATAAGTTACAGGGGATTTCAATATCTCAAGAAGAATCTGAGTTGTCCCAAGGTAGTGTCACTTCTCATCAAACCCCATCTCAATGACTGTCTAGAGCACAGAGCGAAAAACTAGGAATCCCACCAGTTGAGTTTCCCCTACCGAGTCGTAAGAAATCTAGGAAAACACCTACAAAATCTTATAGTGAGGTTCTATCATCATTTTCTTCCGCCGTCCCATCCATATCATCACAATAACACTCATCCATCCCCCAACTCTAAATCGTGGTTCATACAGGTAAAGGAGCAACATCCTCCTCTACCCAATCACCTTCAACTACTGCCACACCTTCTTCTACTCATATCCTGATGATGGCACAATATCCACCACTGAGGCCATGGGGCAATCCAGGGGCTGTAAGAATGGCTGGACCTTTATCTCAATTATTAGCTCATACTAAGAAATGGTTGCCCAAATTCAATCCTGACAATGGCCTATTAGCCGAAGAACACAAATAATTTTATGCTATCTATTAATTTGAACGAGTAATAGAATAGGATGCAGTTGTAAGGTTATTTCCCTATACTTTACAAGAAGCAATAGGATCATGGTATTTTTCATTACCATCAGGCTCCATTAATAACTGGGATACATTTCAAGAATAGTTTTTAACAAAATTTGGGGATGATAGGTCCACAAAAACCTTAATAAATGACCTCTCCAATTTAAAAGCTGAACCAAAGGAACCAATTAAGGACTTCAACTCTCACTTCAATAAATTACTGAACAAAATACCAACAGCATCTAAGCCTAGCAATGAAGTCCAAAATGAATGGTATATTTCTGCTTTACCTTCAAATTCAGCCATCTTTGTAGACAGAGCTGCCAAGCCAACATTAGCAGAAAACATGAAAGAGGCAATCGTTGTAGAGAAATGTATCATAGCCGTAGAAAATAAAAACTATTTAGATGAAAGAAAATCTAAAAAGTTGTCTTTTAGAGACGATTCTAAGAAGAAACAACAAAAGGACCCTTTCGACCTGGAAGGATTACAAAAAGTCTTGAAGACCATGTCCAATGAAATGGTTGATATAGAAAAACAAGTAGCAGAAACCTCCTCCAAGAAATATTTTATACCCTATAAAAGAAATCCTCCAACCGATTCCAAACCTCCAAATGCTATAACAAACGCTGAGTCAGAGGAGGAAGAGGAAGAAGTTCCAAATGAGGAACAAACCGACGATGAAGAAATCGTAGAACTACAAGGAATGTGGGACTTCATTCTTCCAAATGAGGAAGATCAAGAAGCATTACCTGTTGCTACTAGAAGTAGAAATCAACTTGATCCTCCACAGTCTAGTACAAAATAGAAAAACCCAATTCCACCTCCCAGGGATAAAATCGTAGGAAAAAAAATCCTCACTGAAGTCTACTCAGACAAATCCAATCCAATCTGATTCTATATCTTCATCTAAAATGCTTATCACCATAGATGAAATGGAATACAAGATTATTGAAGATATGAAGAAAACCACAACAAACATTACTCTTCATGAGCTCAGTAAGTTAAAACATCAATAGAAATTACTCTTGAAAGAAGTCAATGCAGTACCTACTACACCTCTTCCCGCTGCTGTGATTTCACAAGCTACTCATGAAATGGGAAGACCTCCAAATAGCATTGAAAATAAAATCGACCCAATTGACATTACTCTAATTAGTAGAAGATCCAAATCCCATACTCTGCCATTTCTCCTTACTTTTGAAGGTTTTAATAAAAATTTTCACAACTGTCTAGTAGATTCTGGTGCATCATCTAACATTTTACCTAGGATGGTTTTTGATAAGATAAACATTTAGCCTTAGAAATATACAGTACGAATAGTACAGTTAGATCGATCTCAAGTCGAAGTCATCGAAGAACTTAATCAAGTAACCATAAGACTTTCGTCTAACCCAAAAGTGTGTCAAGTCATTGATATACTTGTGGCTAACATACTTGAATTTTATGGACTAATCCTCAGTAGGGATTTGTCAGAAAAGCTTCACGATTACTTTGCAACTGACTGGTCTCATATGTGGATCCCCTACAACGACAAACAGAATTAGATCAAAGTTGAACAAGAAAAACATCAAAAGTATAGAGTTAGAAGGAGAAAATGAGCCTGTAGCATATAACAACAACATAATTGGAAATTATTTTGTTGAGTCATTCTTAGGAAATTTCAACGCTCACGCTTCACCTTTTTTGGAAAATTCCATTTTATCTCAGATAGAAATTTTTTCTCAAACTGACACTTCTAGATATATCAATTTTGTAGATAAACCAGTAAATAAAACCTTGTTTTAGAAATTATTTTTTGATGGTTCTAAATCCAATGATGCAGCAGGAGCAGGTTGTATACTAGTTAGTCCAAGAGGAGAAAAAACCATGTTAGAATGTAGACTTGAATTTGACTGCACAAACAACACTGCTGAATATGAAGCATTGGTTCAAGGGTTATACAAAGCAATCAGACTTAATATCAAATACCTTCAAGTATTTGGAGACTCTGAGATTGTCATTAGACAAGTAAGAAATACTATACATTGTCTGTCAGGGCATTTGAAACACTATCAATCCCTAGTACAAGACCTGACCTCACACTTTACAGCGTTTAATATCTCATCTATTCCAAGACTCCAAAATGCTAGCACTGATCTTCTTGCTAATGTAGATTCCAAGCTTATTCCATCAGAGGACTACAGCCTAGATAGATTGTCTATTGAATTAATTTTTAGACCCTCTATTCCTGATAACATTACCAACTGGAGAGTCTTCAACAATGACCCTGATATCATGAGTTTTCTTACTTCAGAAGGCTCTTACAATGATTAGATAATTGACAAAGACCAACATGACAATCAACTGGAACAAGAAAAAAACAATAACGCTATACCAAATTTCGTAGTCAAGTTAGAAGACTTATATGACTTAAAGGACATATTTAAACGATCCACCAATTCAAAACTCCAGAGTTCGACTCTGATATATGAATTAATAAATCTGGGGATGGACATGAAACCACAAAACAACAACCTAGGTCTTTGCCTAACATTTGAAGAAAAATCATCTTTTATTTGATTGTTGAAACAATACAAGAGTGTCTTCACTTGGAATTACGATGATCTTAAAACCTATGACACTTCAATTATCCAACATACAATTCCTATGATCTCTGATGGAAAACCTGTTTAACAGCAATTAAGGAAAACACATCCTAATTTGGAAAGCCAGATTAAATATGAGTTAAACAAATTACTAAGAGCCAAGATTATTTTTCTTGTCAGACATTCCAGATGTGTCTCCAATCTCATCCTAATCAGAAAGAAAAATGGTGATATTCGGATTTGTATAGACTTTCGCAACCTCAATAAATCCTGCCAAAAGGATAATTTTCCATTGCCCCCCATGGAACAGATATTACAATCAGTCGCAAGGTCAGACTTAATGTCATTTTTAAATGACTTCTCAGGGTATAATCAAGTCTTAGTCCACCCGGATGATCAATTGAAAACTACGTTCAGAACGAAATGGGGCACCTATGCTTATCAAAAGATGCCATTTGGGCAAATAAATGTTGGTGCCACATTTCAAAGTGCCATGGATATTGCATTTAAGGGATTAGTAAATAGGTCAGTGGTAATATACTTAGACGACATAACGGTATATTCTAAAAAATGTAGTAATCATCTAAGAGACCTAAAACAAATCTTTCAACATTGTCAAAAATGTGGAATTTTGCTTAACCCCAAAAAATATTTTCTTGTGTTGAGCGAAGGAAAACTTCTTGGATTCATAGTATCCAAGTTAGGAATCCATATTTACCTAGATAGGATCAAGGAAATTTCTGAGATATCTTTACCCCATAATGAAAAAGCAATGCAGTCTTTCCTTGGTCAGATAAATTTTGTTAAGAGATTTGTCCCTGACTTCTCAAGAATTGTGTCACCCCTCCAAGCCATGATAAAGAAAAATTATCTCTTCAAATGGGGTCATTGGGATCATGAAGCATTCAACTTGATAAAACAAGAAATTATAAATGCCCCATCTCTAGCAACACCAAATTTTTCCAATCCTTTCACTTTATATACATTCGCCTTTGAGAAATCATATGCCACCATACTAACACAAGTGAATTAAGATAATGTTGAAGCCCCAATTGCTTTCTTTAGTTCAAATTTACAAGGAGTTGAATTAAATTACTCTGATGTTGAGAAACAGGCTTATGCTGTGTTCAAAGAAATTAAACACTTCAGACCTTTCCTTCTCAAGACTCACACCAAAATAATAGTACCATTTCTAGCAGTAAGAAATCTTCTGGTACAAAAAGATGTGGGCGAAAAGAGATAAAATTGGGTCACGGCCCTGCAAGAATATGACGCTGAAATTAAACCAAAAAAAAGGTAAAAGATCAAGTTTTTGACGGATGTTGGTAGGAGCATCGAACATATCAGAGTCGCAGCCTCCAGATAGTGTACTACAAATTTATGAGGTCACCCTAAACGACTGTGAATCAAGATATGTTGATATCATTTTCTACCTAAAAAATGGATATGCACCTCCACATTTGAATTACACAAAGAAAGAGTCCCGAGGCTAAAAGCTAAACAATATAAAATCGTCAATGATGTACTATTTAGAATGAATTATGATTTTGTTCTCCTTAGATGCCTTGCGAAATCTAAAGCAGAAAAAGTATTGCAGGAACTCCATGACGAACCAGCGGGCAGACACTATGCAGGAGATGCTACAGCACACAAAATCTTGCGTGCTGGATACTACTGGCCAACTCTATTTAAAGATGCACATAGTTACGTAAGGAGATGTAAGATTTGCCAAAATGCTGCTGGAAGATAGAAGAAACCATCATTGCCATTACAACCAGCCAACATTGATCAACCATTTGAACAATGGGGATTAAACATAAAAGGTAAGATCGTTCCTCATTCTTGTAAACATCATAAATACATCCTTACAGCTACTGACTACTTTACCAAATGGGTAGAGGCAGTTCCACTCAATACAACCAACTCTAAGAATATCATTGAATTTATAGATCAATTCATCATCACTAGGTTTGGCTTGCCTTCTACCTTAATGTTTGATAATGCATCCTATTTCTCAGGAAATGCCATGACAGAATTTTCTCTCAAAAGAGGTTTCAAACTCAAATATTCTACTAATTATTATCCATAAGGAAATGGGTTAGCCAAATCAACGAAAAAAAAACCTTATTAGAATGATTAAACAGACTATTGATCAAAACCAAAAAACTGGCATAAGTCTTTAGTGTATGCTCTCTAGGTGGATCGAATAACTCAGAAAACTTCCATTGGCACTTCTCCTTTTAATTTAGTTTATGGGAAAGAAGTGGTCTTTCCAACAAATCTAGCTATTCCTTCACTAGCCTTAGTTCAATTCTTTGAAGAAACTCCTTCCTCATCCATCCAATTAAGACAATTACAAGTTCTTAAACTTGAAGAGGAACGAGAAAAGGCTAGAATTACCCACGCACATCATCAACAATTAGTTAAAGCTTCTTTTTATTCAAACTCAATATCTAAAAAATATTTTCAACTTAGAGACATAGTATTAGAATGGGATAAAGCCCATGAAGAGAAAAGAAAGCATACTAAATTCCAACAGATGTGGCTTGGACCATTCCAGGTTATCGAACTCATTGGTCCATCAACTTTCATGTTACAAGATTTAGCAGGGAAAAAGGAATATTTACCTGTTAATGGACAGGTCCTAAAGAAATATTTTCCATAGAAGATGATCTCTTCTATTTTTTCTATAGATCATAGTTTCAGTTAAGTTTTCTTTTGATAATAAAACAAGTTGAGAATGTTCACTTTTGGTTTCACGAAAAGAATAGTTTCTCATTTCAATTTTGTTTTTTCGCTTGTATAAGTAGGAATGGTTATGAAAATTAATCTCTATTCATGAAACATATGGCTAAGTGCTATTATTTTGAAAAAACAATCCTGTTCTTTTGTTTCAACTATCTGTGTTCTGGTTAGAATCAACCTTAGAAAGAAGTTTTCCTTACATCGGTCACAAAAGGTATCAATAACAAAGCAAAGACTCTCTACGGAAAAGCTATTTTTAAACTCTATAATTGTCATCGAGGAAAATTCTTAAGGAACCAATGACTCCTCCCCACTTGAGGAATTTGCAAGATTCAAGGTATAATCCAATTATACACTTTAACTTAAAGAATAAGAGGTCTCATCAAGAGTCGGCTT
This sequence comes from Pinus tabuliformis, assembly GCA_031772625.1. NCBI lineage: Eukaryota > Viridiplantae > Streptophyta > Pinopsida > Pinales > Pinaceae > Pinus > Pinus tabuliformis. The sequence goes on along the minus strand of CM062809.1, from coordinate 275,776,428 downwards.
ATCATGATCATAAATATTATAACTAACTAGCATTGCCATACTGAATATCAAAACAGGGTAATGGCTCAAGATTGTTTCAATCAAAAGACAAGGGCTCTCATCAAGAGCCAGCTTGTTCAGTTAAGTTATAAATCAAGTGAATGGCACTATCAATTTTGGCCACCAAACCAAGACATTGTTCTTTAAGCAATAAAAGAGGAATAAGAAAAGAAAAAAGCGATAAGTATATATGAGGATTTATCTTTGAAAATTGCATTCTTCTCAAGTGGGACACTGGATCATTGCTGGGTAACAGGTAACCCTTTTGAGGCTATGAATGCCTACTGACAGCAAAGGCTCTATGTACAAAAAATGAGTACACCAAAACTGATCTAACGAGATTCTTTTGTTTTATCTTTACATCCAAGTAATGATTGATGTGAGTAAAATGACTAACTCTATGAAGAAGATAATCAGAATAAATATAGTTAGAGCAAGATGTTGTTATTAATAAATAGCACTATTTACCTTATATTTTGTATAATGTAGTTTCATTTTCAAAACCATCTCTATTTTGGAAGTTTTAGAAAATTCAAAAAACCCTTAGAGATAACTAGTTCTTCCAAGTGAATCGCCAATTGTTGCTCTTATCAACAACCCTCGATTTACTAGTATTAATAATAACATTAATAAATAGGGACCCTTACAAAAAAATCAATCCTAGCAGCTAGTCATGCCTTTTCATTTCTAGAATAAAATAAGATGTCAAAATGGAACTTGCGAAATCATGGAAAATTTACCTTCTCATACTTTAGCATATAGAACTTCACAAACGATGAGTTTCATAAACAAGCACCACATGGTAAAATAACCTAAAAGTAACTTTATACCTAGAAAGTCGTAAATATTACATAATCCTTGAAAATACCCTCTTTTAAAGGATAGATTCTCGCATCGCAAAACTATTACGATGGACCTTCCTTATAAAATTTACCCCATGAAATCGCGATCCACGAAATGTGAAATCATAAAACTCCTATGATCGTCTCGCATCACAGTTTCAACCATTCAGCGCTACTCAATAAAGCATAAGCAAATATTGTGAAATGAAATATCATCTCGCATATCGCATATCGCATCAACTCACACGGCAATAAGTCTTAAACATAAACAAGTTTTTGCAATATAGCGATTTATGATATTGTGTAGAAAATTGTAAAATCGCTTTTATCGCTACTCAAAGGGTCCACAATTCTAGGAGAGTGCTTCCCAACTTTTGATGTGAAGTGATTGACATTAAGTTAAGGATAATGGTTCATTAATGGACAATTATTAAAAGAATAATTACGATCAGGTGTGAAAGTCCATTTGACGCAAGTTGATATCTTCTAACGTGATTTAGAATTAAGACCCTCCATCACCTTTATTTCATCCTTTTATTAATTTATTTTTGCATTCACTATCAGTTTTATCCTATTTTTCTCTCCGCTTGTAACTTTCAAGAAGAACATACAGAGCAGGACATCCGAAGAAATGGTGAAGAAAGGAAATGAACCCACTTCTGAGAAATCAGAGATGACCTCCTTGTTCACAGATACTACTTTTAATCGAGATGTAGGGACGTCCACATGGGAAACTATGTATCAGCTATTAGATGAAGAACAACCGAGAGTTATGGAAACAATATTTATAGTGGATGGATGCGTTTATTCTGATGATACTTTGACTGAACTTTCATTCTCATTCTTGCACCGCATTTCTGTAAGACCAAAGATACTTCCCTATACCGACATGGTTAAGTGGATCATAGATGATGCAGATATATCAGGTAGAGAATTCAAGATGGCAAGCCAAGAATTCATAGGGTCGTTTACTCCAAACAACTTGAGGCTCATGTACCATCTACCAGAGTCGCAAGCCATCTACAACAGGTAGTTTTTCGAGAAATTCATCAAGGAAAATGAAGACCTGGCAGAATGCATGAAGAAGTGGTCAAACAACGAAGAAAGAGTCAAGAAAGATAAGAACAATATGTACACCACCGGTTCTCTTAGTTCCTCTTTCTGTTTTGGTGCCGCTATGTTATGTAGTTTGTTTGATGAACCAAACAACACCAAATTCTCGTCAAAATAGTTACCCCTAATAGATGCAGTCGTCAACGCTACAATAATGAATTGGGCTCAAATCCTGTCTGATAACTTAGCTACAACAATTTTAGAGTACAGAAGAAAAAGGAGTATTGCTTCGAGGGTTTACGCTCCATTTTTCATGAGTGCCTATGTTATGGATGCTATTTGTTTTGGTTCCAAGTTTCCTCTTATGCGAGTGAAGTGGACTGCTCAAAATCCACTTCCTATTCAAATATATTACAAAGACATGTGGGAGTCTAATTTCGCACCACACTTCTTCAATATTTGTCACAGGGTTATGCTTTCGATTTACAAAAGGATTTACAACAGAGATGTCGCTAGGTTCTCCCATGAAGCTAAAGTAGATATTCTCCCTGTAGCCAGATGGTTCGAGGAAGAATTATTCACATATATCAGAGTGTTCGGCAGTATTTCCTCACCCCATGTTCTACCTTTCTATGTCCCAGACAAACTAATGGCTAGAGACATAGCCTGTCAGACATGCAGTGAAGGAGGGATGAGTAAGATATTGAAGGATTCCAAGAAGGGCATTTGGTCTCAATTTCTTGTAACATGTGGAGTATTTGCATTGCATGACTTAGGACATGCTTTCAAAGAGATTGACAATGTATTATCTTTGCAATTACCCAAGTTCCCCGGAAGACTATATGATCCTTTGAGTATTGTCAAAGATTTTACCACAATGGTCAAAATAAGAATATTTACCTATGAAAAATACCCCTTTGATGATGTTTTCCAGCAGAAAAATACCTTCAAAGGAGTACAACATACAACACAAATACTTTTTGATCAAGAAGGTCTCCAAAACAAATTCTGGAAATGAGTCCATAGAAAATTCTGACGAACAATCTGAGAAAACATCAGAGAATTAACACAGCAAGAGTGAGGAATTGATTAAAGACACAACCCAGTTCACAGCAAAGTCATATCAGCAGACTTCGCTCATAAAGCAAGTTGAAACCTCAACTCCCCTTACATAGCGAGAAAAACCACTTGTGATTGATTTAGAAGAAGAGTCGGACAATTTCAATAAGATACTCAACATGGAGTAAGAAATCACAGAGCCATCAACAAACCAACAAGAAACAACAATAGAAATTGTAATAGGAGGGGCTGTTAGCACTCAGGAAACAGAGCATATTCCCATTGCTCCCACATCTGAGATTGTATTGAGAATAGAGGAAATTTCTCCTCTAGATGTATTTTACATCCCTCAACACAAATTCGTCGTTAAAAGACAAAGAAATAAAATAAAGTTGGATTTTGTGCTTACTCCTTAGGATGAAAATCTAGAGGTTCTCTAAAAAGACCCATCCGCAAATCCATCAGCTAACCTCACTAGACTATCGTAGGTCGCAAGGGCATATGCTTCAGCAACCATTGACAAGGCAATGGAGGTACCACTACTGCTCAAAGAAAGAAAAGAAAAAAATTTGTTATTAAAACAACAGCTACAACAGGGCAGTACCAACCAACAGGCAGAAATGTAGTTGGCTAAACTTCAGCAGGAGTTTCAGCAAATGAAAATAGCACATTAGAGTAGTTTAGCAGGTAAACAAGTGCAGTTACAGACCACAGCAGAATTGCATAAAGATGACCCAAAGATTGAAGAGTTTGTCACAGAAGCGCTTGGACTCAATTCGCAACCTTTACACCAGAAAGAGTTATTATGCCAAAAGATTTCACAGTGGAATTCTCACTGCGAACTGAGCGATAACATAATGAATGAAGTTGTGGAATTGTGACTTGAATATGATGCAATTCTTAAGAAAGTTTCAGACTTCTTAGTTTGGAAGAAATTCAAGAATGGGAAAAGAGTATATATGCCTGAATTAGATGAATACCATAAAGAAATCTTATTTACGAATTGGGATTCTTGGCTCAGAGAGGCAGAACAGGTAATGGAGGATGCGACAGCAGCAAACAGTGTCATCGAGTGTGTGAATGATAATTTACACAATGCTAATTTGGTAGCAGAAACCACCCCTGGCTTTCTTCCAAATGAAAAACAGCTTCAAGAAGTATGGAAATAGGCAGCGGAGAAAAGGGCAGAGGCAATCAAACGAGTGACCAGGTTGAACTAGGAAGCGTATTGGCAATACCTAGTGAAACCACACAGCCAATGGATGACCTTGAGGAGCCTGATTACTTCCACCGAGAAAAGGATGCTAACACTCACTAATGTCGTATTCGCAGGACAATAGAAAGCTGAAGTCAACCAACCGACACTCCTTAAGCCTATGCTAGACATTTTCGATCTCAAAGATCAAATGCAGGATTAATCTAAAAGTAACTTTATACCTAGAAAGTCGTAAATATTACATAATCCTTGAAAATACCCTCTTTTAAAGGATAGATTCTCGCATCGCAAAACTATTACGATGGACCTTCCTTATAAAATTTACCCCATGAAATCGCGATCCACAAAATGTGAAATCATAAAACTCCTATGATCGTCTCGCATCACAGTTTCAACCATTCAGCGCTACTCAATAAAGCATAAGCAAATATTGTGAAATGAAATATCATCTCGCATATCGCATATCGCATCAACTCACACGGCAATAAGTCTTAAACATAAACAAGTTTTTGCAATATAGCGATTTATGATATTGTGTAGAAAATTGTAAAATCGCTTTTATCGCTACTCAAAGGGTCCACAATTCTAGGAGAGTGCTTCCCAACTTTTGATGTGAAGTGATTGACATTAAGTTAAGGATAATGGTTCATTAATGGACAATTATTAAAAGAATAATTACGATCAGGTGTGAAAGTCCATTTGACGCAATTTGATATCTTCTAACGTGATTTAGAATTAAGACCCTCCATCACCTTTATTTCATCCTTTTATTAATTTATTTTTGCATTCACTATCAGTTTTATCCTATTTTTCTCTCCGCTTGTAACTTTCAAGAAGAACATACAGAGCAGGACATCCGAAGAAATGGTGAAGAAAGGAAATGAACCCGCTTCTGAGAAATCAGAGATGACCTCCTTGATCACAGATACTACTTTTAATCGAGATGTAGGGACGTCCACATGGGAAACTATGTATCAGCTATTAGATGAAGAACAACCGAGAGTTATGGAAACAATATTTATAGTGGATGGATGCATTTATTCTGATGATACTTTGACTGAACTTTCATTCTCATTCTTGCACCGCATTTCTGTAAGACCAAAGATACTTCCCTATACCGACATGGTTAAGTGGATCATAGATGATGCAGATATATCAGGTAGAGAATTCAAGATGGCAAGCCAAGAATTCATAGGGTCGTTTACTCCAAACAACTTGAGGCTCATGTACCATCTACCAGAGCCGCAAGCCATCTACAACAGGTAGTTTTTTGAGAAATTCATCAAGGAAAATGAAGACCTGGCAGAATGCATGAAGAAGTGGTCAAACAACGAAGAAAGAGTCAAGAAAGATAAGAACAATATGTACACCACCGGTTCTCTTAGTTCCTCTTTCTGTTTTGGTGCCGCTATGTTATGTAGATTGTTTGATGAACCAAACAACACCAAATTCTCGTCAAAATAGTTACCCCTAATAGATGCAGTCGTCAACGCTACAATAATGAATTGGGCTCAAATCCTGTCTGATAACTTAGCTACAACAATTTTAGAGTACAGAAGAAAAAGGAGTATTGCTTCGAGGGTTTACCCTCCATTTTTCATGAGTGCCTATGTTATGGATGCTATTTGTTTTGGTTCCAAGTTTCCTCTTATGCGAGTGAAGTGGACTGCTCAAAATCCACTTCCTATTCAAATATATTACAAAGACATGTGGGAGTCTAATTTCGCACCACACTTCTTCAATATTTGTCACAGGGTTATGCTTTCGATTTACAAAAGGATTTACAACAGAGATGTCGCTAGGTTCTCCCATGAAGCTAAAGTAGATATTCTCCCTGTAGCCAGATGGTTCGAGGAAGAATTATTCACATATATCAGAGTGTTCGGCAGTATTTCCTCACCCCATGTTCTACCTTTCTATGTCCCAGACAAACTAATGGCTAGAGACATAGCCTGTCAGACATGCAGTGAAGGAGGGATGAGTAAGATATTGAAGGATTCCAAGAAGGGCATTTGGTCTCAATTTCTTGTAACATGTGGAGTATTTGCATTGCATGACTTAGGACATGCTTTCAAAGAGATTGACAATGTATTATCTTTGCAATTACCCAAGTTCCCCGGAAGACTATATGATCCTTTGAGTATTGTCAAAGATTTTACCACAATGGTCAAAATAAGAATATTTACCTATGAAAAATACCCCTTTGATGATGTTTTCCAGCAGAAAAATACCTTCAAAGGAGTACAACATACAACACAAATACTTTTTGATCAAGAAGGTCTCCAAAACAAATTCTGGAAATGAGTCCATAGAAAATTCTGACGAACAATCTGAGAAAACATCAGAGAATTAACACAGCAAGAGTGAGGAATTGATTAAAGACACAACCCAGTTCACAGCAAAGTCATATCAGCAGACTTCGCTCATAAAGCAAGTTGAAACCTCAACTCCCCTTACATAGCGAGAAAAACCACTTGTGATTGATTTAGAAGAAGAGTCGGACAATTTCAATAAGATACTCAACATGGAGTAAGAAATCACAGAGCCATCAACAAACCAACAAGAAACAGCAATAGAAATTGTAATAGGAGGGGCTGTTAGCACTCAGGAAACAGAGCATATTCCCATTGCTCCCACATCTGAGATTGTATTGAGAATAGAGGAAATTTCTCCTCTAGATGTATTTTACATCCCTCAACACAAATTCGTCGTTAAAAGACAAAGAAATAAAATAAAGTTGGATTTTGTGCTTACTCCTTAGGATGAAAATCTAGAGGTTCTCTAAAAAGACCCATCCGCAAATCCATCAGCTAACCTCACTAGACTATCGTAGGTCGCAAGGGCATATGCTTCAGCAACCATTGACAAGGCAATGGAGGTACCACTACTGCTCAAAGAAAGAAAAGAAAAAAATTTGTTATTAAAACAACAGCTACAACAGGGCATTACCAACCAACAGGCAGAAATGTAGTTGGCTAAACTTCAGCAGGAGTTTCAGCAAATGAAAATAGCACATTAGAGTAGTTTAGCAGGTAAACAAGTGCAGTTACAGACCATAGCAGAATTGCATAAAGATGACCCAAAGATTGAAGAGTTTGTCACAGAAGCGCTTGGACTCAATTCGCAACCTTTACACCAGAAAGAGTTATTATGCCAAAAGATTTCACAGTGGAATTCTCACTGCGAACTGAGCGATAACATAATGAATGAAGTTGTGGAATTGTGACTTGAATATGATGCAATTCTTAAGAAAGTTTCAGACTTCTTAGTTTGGAAGAAATTCAAGAATGGGAAAAGAGTATATATGCCTGAATTAGATGAATACCATAAAGAAATCTTATTTGCGAATTGGGATTCTTGGCTCAGAGAGGCAGAACAGGTAATGGAGGATGCGACAGCAGCAAACAGTGTCATCGAGTGTGTGAATGATAATTTACACAATGCTAATTTGGTAGCAGAAACCACCCCTGGCTTTCTTCCAAATGAAAAACAGCTTCAAGAAGTATGGAAATAGGCAGCAGAGAAAAGGGCAGAGGCAATCAGACGAGTGACCAGGTTGAACTAGGAAGCGTATTGGCAATACCTAGTGAAACCACACAGCCAATGGATGACCTTGAGGAGCCTGATTACTTCCACCGAGAAAAGGATGCTAACACTCACTAATGTCGTATTCGCAGGACAATAGAAAGCTGAAGTCAACCAACCGACACTCCTTAAGCCTATGCTAGATATTTTCGATCTCAAAGATCAAATGCAGGATTAGTCATAGGCATATTTCATTTAATTTTGTTTATTTTTGCTTAAAATGAGGCAGGTCATTTAAACCTCCTCATCTATTTTTGTAATTTCTATTTTTAGTTTCATAGATTAGTGTTTAAACCCCTCTCATGCATTTAGAGAGGGGTCTAGAAATTTTATCAAAAACATTCTTCAAAGCATGCACTTTTGTCCCTTTGAGGAGGTTTTGGTAAAGTTAATGGAACAATATTTATTTTCTACTTGAGTTCAGCCTCTTTTACTGAAATTGTACTTCTGTACTTTAGTTGATGTTGAATGATTTGAAAGTGGATCAATATTGCTGGAGCACATGAGTAGTATGCATTAAAAATGGTACTTCTATCTCTTAATGCTTTTTACTTGTGTATCAAGCAATAAATAATTTTAAGTTATTTATGTATGAAAGTTTAAATTCTTAGTTATCATTATTGCACTTTTGTATGATGATGATTTATTCTTTATTCCGAATATATGAATGACTCTTTATGCGATATATCTCTCATATTGTTTCGGCTAACTTTTTATGTGAAATGATCACTATTAAACGAATTCTCTTCTTATCGTAATTGAATGATAATTATTATCAATTACTTTCAGAAATCATTTTAGATCGCATATATAAACATTACTCCCAGGATAGTTTTAAAGTTAGATGTTTTCTTTGATTATGATAGATTGCATATGATAGTTAGAAGATAGATCAATTTTAGAATAAGTATTTACCCCATAAAATCCAAAAAGGAAAACATCATCCCATTAGAATGAACATTATAAATAGATTGGGAAACTGGTCCCATCATACCCTGTCGGAGCCACTATTCCAAACAGAAAAGGAGTTGTCCTAAGTTCCAGACCGGGTGGTTATCCCCCTTGTTGGAATCCCGATTTTTCAAGCCTTAAACATATTTGGCGCTAGAAGGAGGGCCTAACTGTGAATGGTAAGTAAATCTACATCTTCATGCCATTCTAAGAGTAAAAATCCCTCACCATCACCCTCAACTTCTCGTTCGCATTCCAAATCTCCTATCTTTGAACCAGAGGTTGAAAAGAAAAATACAGAGCACATTATTGAAATCCCAAACAAGCCATATCATTCTTCTTCAGAGCCCCCTGAATTAAAAAATTTAATCCATAAGTTACAGGGGATTTCAATATCTCAAGAAGAATCTGAGTTATCCCAAGGTAGTGTCACTTCTCATTAAACCCCATCTCAACGACTAACTAGAGCACAGAGCGAAAAACTAGGAATCCCACCAGTTGAGTTTCCCCTACCGAGTCATAAGAAAGCTAGGAAAACACCAGTAGAATCTCATAGTGAGGTTCTATCATTATTTTCTTCCACCGTCCCATCCATATCATCACAAGAACACTCATCCATCCCCCAACTCCAGATCATGGTTCATACAGCTACCGGAGAAACATCCTCCTCTACCCAATCACCTTCAACTACTGCCACACCTTCTTCTACTCATATTCCAACGATGTCACAAAATCCACCACCGAGGCCATGGGCCAATCCAGGGGCTATAAGAATGGTTGGACCTTTATCTCAATTACCAACTCATCTTGAGAAATGGTTGCCCAAATTCAATCTTGACAATGGCCTATTAGCCGAAGAACACATAAATAATTTTCTACTATCTGTTAATTTGAATGGAATAAAAAAAGAGGATGCAGTTGTAAGATTATTTCCCTATACTTTACAAGGAGTAGCAGGATCATGGTATTTTTCATTACCATCAGGCTCCATTAATAACCGGGATACATTTCAAGAATAGTTTTTAACAAAATTTGGGGATGATAAGTCTACAACAATCTTAATAAATGACCTCTCCAATTTAAAAGTCGAACCAAAGGAACCAATTAAGGACTTCAACTCTTACTTCAATAAATTATTGAACAAAATACCAACAGCATCTAAGCCTAGCAATGAAGTCCAAAATGAATGGTATATTTCTACTTTACCTTCAAATTCAGTCATCTTTGTAGACAGAGCTACCAAGCCAATATTAGCAAAAAACATGAAAGAGACAATAGCTGTAGAGAAATGTATCCTAGCCGTAGAAAAGAAAAACACTTTATATGAAAAGAAATCTAAAAAAGTGTCTTTTAGAGACGATTCTAAGAAGAAACAACTGAAGGAACCTTTCGACTTGGAAGGGTTAGAAAAATTCTTTAATACCATGTATAATGAAATGGTTGATATAAAGAAACAAGTAGCATAAACCTCTTCCAAGAAATCTTTTAGACCCTATAAAAGAAATCCTCCAACTGATTCCAAACCTCCAAAATGCTATAACAAATGTTGAGTCAGAAGGGGAAGAGGAAGAAGTTTCAAATGAGGAACAAACCGACGATGAAGAAATCATAGAACTACAAGGAATGTGGGACTTCATTCTTCCAAATGAGGAAGATCAAGAAGCATTACCTGTTGCTACTAGAAGTAGAAATCAACTTGATCCTCCACAGTCTAGTACAAAACAGAAAACCCAATTCCACCTCCCAAGGATAAAATCGTAGGAAAAAAATCCTCACCGGAGTCTACTCAGAAAAATCCAATCCAATCTGATTTGACATCTTCATCTAAAACACTTATCATCTCAGATGAAATGGAATACAACATTATTGAAGATATGAAGAAAACCAGAGCAAACATTACTCTTCATGAGCTCAGTAAGTTAAAACATCAATAGAAATTACTCTTGAAAGAAGTCAATGAAGTACTTACTAGGCCTCTTCCCGCCACTATGATTTCACAAGCTACTCATGAAATGGGAAGACCTCCTACTAGCATTGCAAATAAAATCGAACCAACAGACCTTGCTCTCATTGACAGAAGATCCAAATCCCATACTCCGCCATTTCTCCTTACTTTTGAAGTTTTTAATAAAAATTTGCACAACTTTCTAGTTGATTCTAGTGTATCATCTAACATTTTACCTAGGAAGGTTTGCACTAAGTTAAACGTTCAGCCTCAGAAATCTGTAGTACGAATAGTACAGCTAGATCATTCTCAAGTCGAAGTCATTGGAGAACTTAATCAAGTGACCATAAGAATTTCGTCAAACCCAAAAGTGTGGCTGACATTCCTAAATTTTATGGACTAATCCTCAGTAGGGATTGGTCAAAAAGGCTTCACGGTTACTTTGCATCTGACTAGTCTCATATGTGGCTCCCCTATAACGGCAAACCAAATCAGATCAAAGTTGAATGAGAAAAACATCGAAAGTACATAGTGACAGAGTTAGAAGGAGAAAACGAGCCTGTAGTGTATAGAAAAAACATAATCAAAAATTATTCTATTGTGTCATTCTTAGGAAATTTCAATTCTCACACTTCACATTTTTTGGAAAATTGCATTTTATCTCAGATAGAATTTTTTTCTCAAACTGACACTTCTAGATGTATCAATTTTGTAGATAAACTAGTGAATAAAACCTTGTTTTGGGAATTATTTTTCGATGGGTCTAAATCCAACAATGGAGCAAGAGTAGTTTGTATATTAGTTAGTCCAAGAGGAGAAAAAACCATGTTAGCATGTAGACTTGAATTCGATTGCACAAACAACACCATTGAATATGAAGCATTGGTTCAAGAGTTATACAAACAATCAGACTTAATATCAAATACCTTCAAGTATTTGGAGACTCTGAGATTGTCATTAGACAAGTAAGAAATACTATACACTTTCTTTCGGGGCATTTGAAACACTATCAATCCCTAGTACAAGACCTGACCTCACACTTTACAGCGTTTAATATGTCATCTATTCCAAGACTACAAAACGATAGCACCGATCTTCTTGCTAATGTAGCTTCCAATCTTATTCCATCAGAGGACTACATCCCAGATAGATTCTCTATTGAATTAATTTTTAGACCCTCTATTCCTGATAACATTACCAACTGGAGAGTCTTCAACAATGACCCTGATATCGTGAGTTTTCTTACTTCAGAAGGCTCTTACAATGATCAGATAATTGATGAAGACCAACATGAAAATCAACTGAAACAAGAAAACAACAATGACGCTATACCAAAATCCATGGTCAAGTGAGAATACTTATATGACTTAAAGGATAGATTTAAATGATTCACTAATTCAAAACTCTAGAGTTCGACTCTGAGATATGAATTAATCAATCTGTGGATGGACATGAAACCACAAAATAACAACCTAGGTATTGGCCTAACATCTGAAGAAAAATCAACTTTTATTCGATTTTTGAAACAATACACGAGTGTCTTCACTTGGAATTACGATGATCTTAAAACCTATGACACTTCAATTATCCAACATACAGTTCCTATGATCTTCGATGAAAAACCTGTTCAGCAGAAATTAAGGAAAATAAATCCTAATTTGGAAAGCTAGATTAAATGTGAGTTAAACAAATTACTAAGAGCCAAGATTATTTTTCCTATCAGACATTCCAGATGGGTCTCCAATCTCGTCCCAGTCAGAAAGAAAAATGTTGATATTCAGATTTGTAGTCTTTAGCAACCTCAATAAAGCCTGCCAGAAGGATAATTTTCCATTGCCCCCCATGGAACAGATATTACAATCAGTCGTAGGGCCAGAGTTAATGTTCTCTTTAGATGACTTCTCAGGGTATAATCAAATCTTAGTCCACCCGGATGATCCATTGAAAACTACGTTCAGAACGAAGTGGGGCACCTATGCTTATCAAAAGATTCCATTTGGGCTAATCTGTTGGAAATCATACTGAGAGGGGGGGGTGAATCAATATTATTAAATTCTTTTCAATATGTCTTCCAGATTTATACTTTAATTTATTCTTTAGATATTGATCATTAATTTGTATGTCAGTGCCATATAATAGTGAACAAGAACAAGAAAAATAGATAAGCATACTAAAGAACACCACATATAAGGTGGAAACCTAATGTGGGTGAAAACCACCTGCTGCAATATGTCTCTATCTTCTTTCAATTAGAAACTTCTTTTACAAGGATTTTGTACTGGTGCAGTCCTTTACCAGTATGCAAGCTGTAACCTGCAGGGAGCTACAACTCTCTCTCGTTTTCCAGTCTCTCCTGGAAGGGAGCTACAACCCCCTTTGCTCTTCTACTTCTTTAAGGACCACGTTTCATTAATTTTCAGTTTGGATCCAAGAAGATCAAATAATCATCAAGTACATGAAAATCACCCAATCTCCTTATACAATCAACCAATGAATCACCCAACTTCTTAGAATGCTGTAAACAGAAAAGTAATACCAGAAATCTAAACCCAGAACTCTGCAGCAAAATATAAAAGACAACCAAAAAATGATTCAAGACAGGTTTGCAACTTCACCGATATAACCTTGCGGATATCCGCAGTCTTTCTGTGCCTAAACTGCGTAGATCCGCACTGTATCCTTCTGCTACTCTGCGTACCACTGCACTTTGCTTTCTTCTGCGCTGCATACCTTGTACTGCACCTTCTGTTGCGCTGCGTACCCCCACACTGCATCTTCTCCTACACTGCGTACCCCTGCACCAATGCCGTGGATCGCCTGCGAACCTCTGATTAGGGCCAAATTAACAGTCTTCCATGTGCCACAGTCAGTCAGATCCATAGATCTGATCATGCACCCGAGAGTTCACGACTTATCAATAGATTCGCCTTAAAATTTATCCTTGATTTAGATCTAGCTTTGTAAAACCAAACACCCAAAATTTTAGATCTTAAGATATTCAATTTTCACGAGTGTCTGGCCAAGGGATCTCCTTCCCCTTTTTATAGTCAAACCCTTATCCACACCATGGGACAAAACCATCAAAAATCAATACAAGGGATCCAAACCAGGGTTCAATAAATTAGATCCTATACCACGGGCCAAAACCATAGGATTGTAAAAGACGGGCTAAATACCAAGGGCTAAACATAGGATACCCCATGTGAGCGTGCTTCTCTGCATTGAAGTGAGTGAACTGGGGGACCGCACCTTATGAACAGTGAACCTGCGGTTATGTCTACACTCCCTGGACAACGAACTTGAGGGTCCGCACCTTTTGAATGATGTACCTACGAACCTCTTATTTTCCATCATTTTAAGAGCCTGAAAAGAGTTTTGCCACTTGAGTGAGTTGTCATCAAGTACAACACCTGTACCATAGAGCCAAACCAAAATCATAATGCCAAGAGTCTCCCCCTTTGGACTTGATGGCAACAACAACCAATCACTCTCCCCCTTTGACATCAAAGGCAAAGGGTTATGCTCCCCCTGAGACCATGCTTAAATCTTTGATCATGCTCCCCCTGACGGTAAACCAGATCTACAAACCATAATCCTCCATATACCATAAGAGAAAGAGATAGAGACATATTGCAGCAATATTTAGATCAACATCCATGTTCTCCTTCTATGCTACCATAATGCCAACAATGCATTATATGTGCTCCCCTTGAACCTGTGCCATTCGATCTTTGACCAATCCATAAGCCAGCAAATGTACGCATATACCCCAAATGAACCTCACGTACAACCAATAATAGATGAGATTCAACAACAAGATGATGCATCAACTACGCCCAGCTTTTGCCTAAGGTATTCAAAGGTCTCCCTGGGCAATGATTTGGTGAGTATATCAGCAACTTGTTCCTTAGAAGGAACATACTCCAACTTGACCTTTTGTTCAAGCACTTGTTCCCTGAGAAAGTGATACTTGATCGGTATGTGCTTGGTCTTTGAATGCATGACTGGGTTCTTTGAAATGTTGATTGCACTTGTATTATCACATAAGATGGAGATAGGTGGAGTACAAGTGATTTGAAAATCCTGCAAGGTCTGCATCATCCAAAGGAGTTGAGCGCAACAAGATGCAGCAGCCACATATTTCGCTTCAACTGTAGATAAAGTAATCGAACTCTATTTCTTACTGAACCAAGATACTAATCTGGAACCCATAAAGAATGCACCACCACTTGTGCTCTTCCTGTCATCCACGCTTCCGACCCAATCTGCATCTGTATAAGCATGAAGTGTGAGATCTGTATCTCTAGGATACCATAAGCCATAGTTTTGAGTTCCTTGAAGGTACTTGAAAATTATCTTCACTGCCTGAAGATGAGTTTCCTTTGGATTTGCCTGAAATCTTCCAACTATTCCCACTGCATGCATGATGTCTGGTCGGGTACCTGTTAAATAAAGTAGACTTCCAATCATAGATCTGTAGGTTGGTTGATGCATTACTGCTGATTCATCATTTGCACTAAGGCTACATCCTGTGACCATGGGGGTACATACTGGTTTTGCATCTTCCATGCCATATTTCTTCAAAATCTGCTTGAGATACTTGGTTTGAGACAAGAAGATCCCGCCTTCATTTTGTTGGATTTGAAATCCAAGAAAATATGTCAGTTCTCCAAGCAAAGACATTTCGAATTCTTTCTGCATCACCAAAGAAAAGCTTTGACTCATAGCTTCTTCATTGCTGCCAAAGATAATATCATCTACATACACAACAAGTATTAGTAATTTGTCATTTTCAATTTTTATGTAAAGATTGCTATCTGCTGATCCCTTTGAAAAACCTTGTTGATGAAGATATTTGTCCAAATAGTAGTACCAAGCCCTTGGAGCCTGTTTAAGACCATAGAGAGCCTTCTTTAGTCTGCATACAAGATTTGGATCATTCCCAAGGATGAAACCATTTGGTTTCTCAATGTACACTTCTTCTTCTAAGTCCCCATTCAGAAAGGCTGATTTCATGTCCATTTGAAAAACTTTGAACTTCTGAAAGCTTGAGAGAGCAAGGAACATTCAGATGGCCTCAAGTCTAGCAACGGGAGAAAAAGTTTCTTCGAAGTCTATTCCTTCTTGTTGAGCATACCCTTTATACACAAGTCTGGCCTTATTTCTAATTACTTCTCCATTTTCATTCAACTTATTTTTGAAGATCCATTTTGTCCCTATGACATTCTTATCATTTGGTCTAGGAACCAACTCCCAAGTGTTATTCTTTTCGATCTTCTCAAGTTCTTCATCCATCGCCTTGACACCGCATTCATCTTTGCATGCCTCTTTTACATTTTGTGGTTCAGTGGAGGAAAGCAATGCCAAATAGCTTGAAGCTTCTGCAATTGTTCTTCTTGTTTGTACACCTGCTTCTTTCTGCCCAAAAATATGAGATTCTGGATGATTCTTCTGAACGTACCTGGATGGAGTCTTCTCTTCTATCCTTATTTGCTACTTAGGTGCCTCTTGAGGTTCTTCTTCATCATTTGTCTCATCTGGAGAGTAGTCTTCATCTTCTTCGATATTTTCATGATTTACTTGCCTAGGGATGTATCCTTTTTCATCAACCACTACATCAATGTTGTCAACAATTCTTCCAAGTCTTTTATTTTAACACTTATATGCTTTTCTGTGGGGAGAATAACCAAGGAGAATGCCTTCATCTACTCTAGGTTCAAGTTTGGCAAGATGTTCATCAGTTTTCTTGATATAGCATTTGCTCCCAAAAATTTTGAAATGCTTTACCGAAGGAGTCTCACCATAACAGAGCTCATGAGGAGTTTGAGTGATGTTCACTCGGACATTTGTTTTGTTGAGAATAACAACCGCAGCAAATTCCGCTTCACCCCAGAAGGTTGCGCGAGTCCCAGACTCATCAAGCATGGCACGAGCCATTTGTTGGACCATTCTGTTCATCCTTTCCACCACTCCATTTTGCTGAGGAGTCCTAGCTGTAGAGAATTCCCTTCTTATTCCATGTTCTTCACAAAAATAAAAAAATTCATTTGAGGTAAACTCCCCACCTCTGTCGGACCTGAGGCACTTAATTTTGTGATCTTATTCGTTTTCAGCCAAGGCTTTGAAAGATTTGAATTTTTCGAATGCTTCATCCTTCTGTTTCATAAGTCCCAACCAAACCATCATGGAGAAGTTGTCAATGATTAATATAAAGTATTCTTCTCCTCGAGGTGACCTTGTCCTAAATGGACCACATACATTTGTATGGACTAGTTCAAGAGGCCTGCTGGCTGATCCTTCCTTCTCAGGGAAGTTAGTTCTGGTTTGCTTACCAAACTGACATGATTTACATATGGTGTTGTCTGGAATTTTGACATCTGGAAGACCACGAACTTCCTGGTATTTGCATGCTTTCCTTATTTGTGAAAAGCTTAGATGCCCCAACCTTCGGTGCCATAACCAATGTTCATCATCCTTGCTCAAATAGCATTGTTGTTTTCCTTCTTCAAATATGTATAGATTATTTGGAGTTCTTCTGCCTTTGATCACTATTTTTATTGTATCAAGATCACGAATGCTACATCCATTTGATCGAAATATTACCTCGGTTCCTTGATCGCACATCTGACTGAAACTCAGTAGATTATGCTTCAAGCCATCAACATATAAAACATTTCCAGCTTTGACCTTTTCTTTCAAATGAGCAGTGCCTTTTCCTTTTATGGCTGCAGGGGTATCATTTCCAAAAGAGACTTTCTTACCCTTTTCTAAAGCAGTATATGATTCAAGTTTTTCTTTATCACTTGTCATATGCTTCGAACATCCGTTGTCGATGTACCATAGATTTTCCTGTCCTTCTGCATAAAAGGCTATGCCACATCTTTCTGGTTGTGGTTCCTTTATTCTCCATGTTTGGGTGCTTGAGGCTTGTTCCTTTGTCTGTCGAAACCTGCTCCTGCATTCATAATCTTCATGATCGAAGTCATTACAAATAGAACATTCAATTTCATTTTCAAGGGCCGAAAAGTTGTTATAGGTCCTTTTCGTAATCCCGGTCATACTTCTTTGTTTTTGAGCTTCTCTAGTCATGATTGTCTTATAGGCAACACATTGAGCTGCTTTGTGACCAAAGTTATGGCAAGAGAAACATTGGCCATTGAAGAAACTTCTGCGATTATCAAATCTACCAGCCAAATGATTGTAATTTCTACTGTCATCCATTCTTGAAGCAAATTGAGAAGTTTTTACCTGTGGCTGGTTGTAGCCTTTGTTCACCCTTAAGATGGATTTCCCCTGGTTTACCTGGTAGTCTCTGTTTGTTCTTGATGTAATTCGTCCCTGCTTTCCCTGATGATCTCCATCGGGATTTTGCTCATTCCTCCTTGCTGCATCAAGATAACTCTTTGAGGTGGATGCTTGATATGTTTCTCCATTTTAACCTAGACCTGTCCTAATTAGAGGAGAACGTTGTACATTGATAATCTCATCCAGAGTTTCAGATCCTTTAACAAACTTAAGATTAAGAACCTTTGTTTTCTCAATTTATTTTCTAAGGCCAACAATTTCACATTCTAACTTTTCAAGAGATTTTTCTTTATCATCAAGTTGAAATTGCATAGTATCAATGATCACATTCTTTTCTTCTAAACATGTCTTGAGTCTAGAAATCTCTTCACAAAAGTCATCCACATCTATAACATCCATGTAATCATCATCTTCAAAAGCCATTAAAAGTTTATAATCATTACCTCGTTCATCATCGTCACTATTTGATAGGCCATCACTGTCTTCATGAGTGTAGTAACTTTTCTTAGTTGTATTCTGTTTCTTGTTCCATCTAACAAGTTCCTTCCCTTTGTCAATCTTATCCTTGTGAGGAAATTTGGCAGCATAGTGACCGACTCTTCCACAAGCAAAGCATTTGAAAGGTAACTTACCTCGGAACCGTCCAGTACCCCGTTGAAGAGTTCTGACAAAATTTGATTCTTCTTCTTCTTCTGACACATGTCCTGACTTGTAGTACTCGCCTTTGCCTAAAGCCTTGAAGGCAGCTTCTCTCCTGTCTGATGGACCTCCTTTCCTCATTTCATAAGCAGTTAGAATTTCGTGCAGCTGTGACATTTTAAGGCTTTGTAGATTCTCTTTTTCTTCTATAGCATAAACTTTAGATTCAAACCTAGGGGACAAAGATCTTAGAACTTTTTCAACCACAACAGCCTCTTTTATTTCTTCACCCAAATTTTTCATACAATTAACAATCTCATCTACACGAAGAAAATAGTTAGCCACACTTTCATCATTATATATCCTGAGATTTTCATACTGAATTGTGAGGGTTTGAAGTTTTTCTCTTTTTACCTGATCATCTCCTTCATAGCTCAGAACAATCTTGTCCCATATCTCTTTTGCAGATTTAAACTGCATTACCTTGACAAATTCTGATTGAGATAAGCATCCTAATAGAGTATTGACCGCCTTTGCATTTATTTCATATTTCTTCTTCTCAGCCAGATCTGTAGGAGTTGCTGATGGAAAAGTATACCCTGTATCTATGATATCCCAGACTTCTGTACCAAGAGATTGAAGATAGGCAGTAACTCTTACCTTCTAATAAACGAAGTTTGTCCCATCAAAAATCGGTGGCCTGATTGATGCTTCCCTCTCGTAGTTGCTCATGATGCAAGATCTTTCTTCAAGCGATCAAGCTTCTTCAAAAGAACCTGCTCCGATACCAATTATTGGAAATAATACTGAGAGGGGGGGTGAATCAGTATTATTAAATTATTTTCAATATGCCTTCTAGATTTATACTTTAATTTATTCTTCAGATATTGATCATTAATTTGTATGTCAGTGCCATATAATAATGAACAAGAACAAGAAAAATAGATAATCACACTAAAGAACACCAGATATAAGGTGGAAACCCAATGTGGGTGAAAACCACCTGCTGTAATATGTCTCTATCTTCTTTCAATTAGAAACTTCTTTTACAAGGATTTTGTACGGGTGCAGTCCTTTACCAGTACGCAGGCTGCAACCTGCAGAGAGCTACAACTCTCTCTCGTTTTCCTGTCTCTCTTGGAAGGGAGCTACAACCCCCTTTGCTCTTCTACTTCTTTAAGGACCATGTTTCATTAATTTTCAGACTGGATCCAAGAAGATCAAATAATCATCAAGTACATGCAAATCACCCAATCTCCTTATACATTCAACCAATGAATCACCCAACTTTTCTGAATGTTGTAAACAGAAAAGTAATACCAGAAATCTAAACCCACAACTCTCTAGCAAAAGATAAAAGACAGCCAACAAATGATTCAAGACAAGTCTGTAACTTCACCGATATAACCTTGCGGATATCCGCAGTCTTTCTGTGCCTGAACTGTGCAGATCCACACTGTATCCTTCTACTGCTCTGCGTACCACCGCACTTTGCTTTCTTCTGCGCTGCATACCTCGCACTGCGCCTTCTGTTGCGTTGCGTACCCCCGCACTACGTCTTCTCCTGCACTACGTACCCCCGCACCAACGTCGTGGATCGCCTGCGAACCTCTGATCAGGGCCAAATTAACAGTCTTCCATGTGCCACAGTCAGTTAGATCCACAGATCTGATCATGTGCCTGAGAGTTCATGACTTATCAATATATTCGCCTTAAAATTTCTCCTTGATTTAGATCTAGCTTTGTAAAACCAAACACCCAAAATTTCAGATCTTAAGATATTCAATTTTCACGAGTGTCTGGCCAAGGGATCTCCTTCCCCTTTTTATAGTCAAACCCTTATCCACACCATGGGACAAAACCATCAAAAATCAATACAAGGGATCCAAACCGAGGTTTAATAAATTAGATCCTATACCACAGGCCAAAACCATAGGATCGTAAAAGACGGGCTAAATACCAAGGGCCAAACATAGGATAACCCATGTGAGCACGCTTCTCTGCATTGGAGTGAGTGAACTGGGGGACCGCACCTTATGAACAGTGAACCTGCGAGTATGTCTGCACTCCCTGGACAACGAACCTGCGGGTCTGCACCTTTTGAACGATGTACCTGCGAACCTCTTATTTTCCATCATTTTAAGAGCCTGAAAAGAGTTTTGCCACTTGAGTGAGTTGCCATCAAGTACAAAACCTGTACCATAGAGCCAAACCAAAATCATAATGCCAACATAATCACTGTTGGTGCCACATTTCAAAGAGCCATGGATATTACGTTTAAGTGATTATTAAACAAGTCAGTGGTAATCTACTTAGATGACATAACGGTATATTCTAAAAAACGTAGTAATCATCTAAGAGACCTAAAACAAATCTTTCAACGTTGTCAAAAACATGGAATTTCTCTTAACCCAATTTTTATTTTTATTTATTTTTATTTTTTTGTGTGTTGAGTGAAGGAAAACTTCTTGGATTCATAGTATCCAAATCAAGAATCCATATTGACTTAGATAGGATCAAGGAAATTTTTGAGATATCTTTACCCCATAATAAAAAAGCAATGCAGTCTTTCCTTGGTCAGATAAATTTTGTTAAGGGATTCGTCCCTGACTTCTCAAGAATTGTGTCACCCCTCCAAGCCATGATAAAGAAAAATTCTCTCTTCAAATGGGGTCATTCGGAACATGAAGTATTCATCTTGATAAAACAAGCAATTATAAATGCCCCATCTCTAGCAACACCGAATTTTTCCAATCCTTTCACTTTATATACATTCGCCTCCAAGAAATCATATGCCGCCATACTAACACAAGAGAATCAAGATAAAGCTGAAGCCCCAATTGCTTTCTTTAGTTCAAATTTACAAGGAGTTGAATTAAATTACTCTGATGTTGAGAAATAGGCTTATGTTGTTTTCAAAGCAATTAAACACTTTAGACCTTTCCTTCTCAAGACTCATGCCAAAATAATAGTACCATTTCAGCAGTAAGAAATCTTTTGGTACAAAAATATGTGGGCGAAAAGAGAGAAAATTGGGTCATGGCCTTGCAAGAAGATGACGTTGAAATTAAACCAGAAAACATTGTAAAAGGTCAAGGTTTTTGCAGGATGTTGGCAGGAGCATTGAACATATCAGAGTCACAACCTCCAAATAGTGAAGTACAAATTTATGAGGTAAGCCTAAACGACTCTGAATCAAGATATGATGATATCATTTTCTACCTAAAAAATGGATATGCCCCTCCACATTTGAATTACACAAAGAAAAGAGTCATGAGGCTAAAAGCTAAACAATATCAAATCATCAATGATGTACTGTTTAGAATGAATTATGATTTTGTTCTCCTTAGATGCCTTGAGAAATCTGAAGCAAAAAAAGTATTGCAGGAACTCCATGACAGACCAGCGGGCGAACATTATGCAGGAGATGCTACAACACACAAAATCTTGCATGCTGGCTACTACTAGCCAACTCTATTTAAAGATGCACATAGTTACGTAAGGAGATGTAAGATTTTCCATATTGCTGCTGGAAGATAGAAGAAACCATCATTTCCATTACATCCGGTCAACATTGATAAACCATTTGAACAATGGGGATTAGACATAATAGGTGAGATCATTCCTCATTATTCTAAACAACATAAATACATCCTTACAACTGCTAACTACTTTACCAAATGGGTAGAGGTAGTTCCACTCAAGACAACCAACTCTGAGAATATCATTGAATTTATAGATCAATTCATCATCACCAGGTTTGGCTTTCCTTCTGCCTTAATGTTTGATAATGCATCCTATTTCTCAGGGAATGCCATGATAGAATTTTTTTCTCAAAAGAGGTTTCAAACTCAAATATTCTGCTAATTATTATCCACAAGGAAATGGGTTAGCCAAATCAACGAACAAAACCCTTATTAGAATTATTAAATGGACTATTGATAAAAACCAAAAAACTGACATAAGTCTTTAGTGTATTCTCTCTGGGTAGATCGAATAACTTAGAAAACTTCCATTGGCACTTCTCATTTTAATTTAGTTTATGGGAAAGAAGTGGTCTTTCCAACAAATCTAGCTATTCCTTCACTAGCCTTAGTTCAACTCTTTGAAGAAACTCCTTCCTCATCCATCCAATTAAGACAATTACAAATTCTTAAACTTGAAGAGGAACGAGAAAAGGCTAGAATTTCCCACGCGCATCATCAACAATTAGTTAAAGCCTCTTTTGATTCAAACTCAATATCTAAAAAAAATTTCAACTTGGAGACTTAGTATTAAAATGGGATAAAGCCCATGAAGAGAAAGGCAAGCATACTAAATTCCAATAGATGTGACTTGGACCATTCCATATTGTCGAACTCATTGGCCCAACAAATTTCATGTTACAAGCTTTAGCAAGGAAAAGGGAATATTTACCTGTTAATCGACAGGTCCTAAAGAAATATTTTCCATAGAAGATGATCTATTCTATTATTTTTTGTAGATCATAGTTTCAGTTAAGCTTTCTTTCGATAATAAAACAAGTTGAGAATGTTCACTTTTGGTTTCACGAAAAAATAGTTTTTCATTTCAATTTTTTTTTTTCGCTTGTATAAGTAGGAATGGTTATGAAAATTAATCTCCATTCATGAAACATATGGTTAAGTGCTATTATTTTGAAAAGTTTTGCCCGTTCTTCTGTTTCAACTATCCGAGTTCTCTTAGAATCAACCTTAGAAAGAAGTTTTCCTTACATCAGTCACATAAGGTATCAATAAAAAAGCAAAGACTCTCTACGGAAAAGCTATTTTTAAACTCTATAATTATCGTCCAAGAAAATTCTTAAGGAACCAATGACTCCCCCCCACTTGAGGAATTTGCAAGATTCAAGGTATAATCCAATTATACACGTTAACTTAAAGAATAAGAGGTCTCATCAAGAGTCGGCTTATCGTGATCATAAACATTATAACTAACTAACATTGCCATACTGAATATCAAAACAGGGTAATGGCTCGAGATTGTTTCAATCAAAAGACAAGGGCTCTCATCAAGAGCCAGCTTGTTCAGTTAAGTTATAAATCAAGTGAATGGAATTTTCAATTTTTGCCACCAAACCAAGGCATTGTTCTTTAAGAAATAAAAGAGGAATAAGAAAAGAAAAAAGCGATAAGTATATATGAGGATTTATCTTTGAAAATTGCATTCTTCTCAAGTGGAACACTGGATCATTGTTGGGTAAAAGGTAACCCTATCAAGGCTATGAATGCCTGCTGGCAGCAGAGGCTCTACCTACGACAAATGAGTACACCAAAACTAATCTAACGATATTCTTTTGTTTTATCTTTACAACCAAGTAATGACTGATGTGAGTAAAATGACTAACTCTGAGAAGAAGATAATCAGAATAAAGATAGTTAGAGCAAGATGTTGTTATTAATAAATAGCACTATTTACCTTATATTTCGTACAAAGTAGTTTCATTTTCAAAACCATCTCTATTTTGGAAGTTTTAGAAAATTCAAAAAACCCTCAGAGATAATTAGTTCTTCCAAGTGAATCTCCAATTGTTGTGCTTATCAACAATCCCCCATTTACTAGTATTAGTAATAACATTAATAAGTGGGGACCCTTCCAAAAAAATCAATCCTAGCATCTAGTCATGCCTTTTTATTTTTAGAATAAAATGAGATGTCAAAATGGAACTTGTGAAATCATGGAAAATTTACCTTTTCATACTTTAGCGTATAGAACTTCACAAACGATGAGTTTCATAAACAAGCACCACATGGTAAAATAACCTAAAAGTAATTTTGTACCCAGAAAGTCGTAAATATTAAATAATCCTTGAAAAGAACCTCTTTTGAAGGACAAATTCTCGCATCGCAAAACGATTATGACGAACCTTCCTTATAAAAGTTACCCCATGAAATCGCGATCTGCGAAATGCGAAATCATAAAACTCCTATAATCGTCTCGCATCGTAGTTTCAAACATGCAGCGCTACTCAATAAAGCATAAGCAAATATTGCGAAATGTGATAGCATCTCGCATATCGCATATTGCATCAACTCACACGATGGTAAGTCTTAAACGTAAACAAGTTTTTGCGATATAGCGATCTGCGATATTGCGTAGAAAATCGCAAAATCACTTTTATCGCAACTCAAAGGGCCCACAATTCTAGGAGAGTGCTTCCCAACTTTCAATGTGAAGTGATTGGCATTAAGTTAAGGATAACGGTTCACGAATGGACATTTATTAAAAGAATAATTACGATCAGGTGTCAAAGTCCATTTGACACAGGTTGATATATTCTAATATGATTTAGAATTAAGACCCTCTGTCACCTTTATTTCATCCTTTTATTGATTTATTTCTGCATTCACTATCATTTTTATCCTATTTTTCTCTCTACTTGTAACTTTCAGGAAGAACAGATAGAGAAAGACATCTGAAGAAATGGTGAAGAAAGGAAAGGCACCTGCATTTAAGAAATTAGAGATGACCCTGCTATTCGCAGATACTACCTGTAATCGAGATGCAAGGACGCCCACATGGGAAACTATGTATCAACTATTAGAGGAAGAACAACCGAGAGTTATGGAAACAACAGTTATAGTGGATGGAAGCGTTTTTCTGATGCTACTCTGACTGAACTTGCGTGCTCATTTTTGCACTGCATTGCTGCAACACCAAAGATACTTCCCTATACCGACATGGTTAAGTGGATCGTAGACGATGCAAATATATCAAACAGAGAATTCAAGACAACAAGCCAAGAATTCATAGGGTCGTTTACTCCAGACAACCTAAGACTCATGTACCATCTACCAGAGCCACAAGCCATCTACAACAAGTAGTTTGTCGAGAAATTCATTAAGGAAAATGAAGACCTGGAAGAATGCATGAAGAATTGGTCAAACAATGAAGAAAGACTCAAGAAAGATAAGAACGATATGTACACCACCAGTACTCTTAGTTCCCCTTTCTATTTTTCTGCCGCTATGTTATGTAGATTGTTTGGTAGACCAGACAGCATCAAATTCTCGTCAGAATAGTTACCCCTAATAGATGCAGCTGTCAGCACTACAATAATGAATTGGCCTCAAATCCTGTCTGATAACTTAGCTACAACAATTTTAGAGTACAGAAGAAAAAGGAGTATTGCTTCGAGGGTTTACCCTCCATTTTTCATGAGCGCCTATGTTATGGATGCTATTTGTTTTGGTTCCAATTTTCCTCTTATGGGATGGAAGTAGATTGCTCAAAATCCACTTCCTATTCAAATATATCACAAAGACATGTGGGAATCTAATTTCGCACCACACTTCTTCAAGATTTGTCACGGGGTTATGCTTCTAATTCACAAAAGGATTTACAACCAAGATGCCCCTAGATTCTCCCAAGAAGCCAAAGTAGATATTCTCCCCGTAGCCAGATGGTTCGCGAAATAATTATTCACATATATCAAAGTGTTCGACTGTATTGCCTCACCCCATGTTCTACCTTTCTATGTCCTAGACAAATTGATGGCTAGAGCGATAGCCTATCAAACATGCAGCGAAGGAGGGATGAGTAAGATATTGAAGGATTCCAAGAAGGGCATTTGGCCTCAATTTCCTGTAATATGTGGAGTATTTGCATTGCATGGCTTAGGACATGCTTTAAAAGAGATTGACAATGTATTATCTTTGCAATTACCCAAGTTCCTGGGAAGACAATATGATCCCTTGGGTATTGTCAAATATTTTACCACAATGGTCAAAATAAGAATATTTACCCATGAAAAAGACCCCTTTGATCATTTTTTTCTTGCAGAAAAAAAACTTCAAAGAAGTACAACATATGGCACAAATACTTTTTGATCAAGAAGGTCTCCAAACATTTGATAACTACAGGAAAACGAGGTTATCTAAGGTCCCATTCGACCAACTACTCATTGAGCCAATGAGAGATCCTACTCCCAGCGCAAGCATAGATGGGGACTCAAAGGAAAAATCTAAAACAAATTCTAGAAATGATTCTGCAGAAAAGTCTGATGAACAATCCAAGAAAACATCAGAGAATGAACACAACAAGAGTGAGGAATCAATTAAATACACAACCCAGTCCATAGGAAAGTCAGATCAACAGACTTCGCTCATAAAACAAGTCGAAACCTCAACTCCCCTTACACAGTGAGAAAAGCTGCTTTTGATTTATTTAGAGGAAGAATGGGACAATTTCAATAAGATACTCAACACAGGGGAACAAATTATAGAGCCACCAACAAACCAACAAGAAACGACCATAGAAATTGTAACAGGAGAGGCTATTAGCACTCAGGAAACAGAGCATATTCCCATTGCTTGCACATCTAAGATTGTATTGAGAATATAGGAAATTTCTCCTCTGGATGATTTCTACAGCCCTCAACACAAAGCCATCTTTAAAAGACATAGAAAGAAAAGAAATATGTATTCCATGCTTACTCCTGAGGATGAACCTCTAGATGTTCTCTGGAAAGACCCATCCACAGATCCATCGGCTAACCTCACTAGACTCTCGTAGGTCATAGGTGCATATGCTTCAACAACCATTGACAAGGAAGCAGACGTACAACTACTGTTCAAAAAAAAGAAGACAAAATTTTGTTATTAGAACAACAACTACAGCAGGCCAGTACCAACCAATAGGCAAAAATGCAGTTGGCTAAACTTCAGCAGGAGTTTCAACAAATGTAGATAGCACATCAGAGAATTTTAGTAGGTAAAGAAGCGCAGTTAAAGAGCATAGCAGAACTGCATAAAGATGACCCAAATATTGAAGAGTTTTTCACAGAAGCGCTTGGCCTCAATTCCCAACTTTTACAACAGAAAGAGTTAATATGACAAAAGATTTTGTAGTGGAATTCCTACTGCTAAATGAGCGATAACATAACGAATCAAGTTGTGGAATTGCAACTTGAATATGATGCAATTCTTAATAAAGTTTCAAACTTCTTAATTTGGCAGAAATCTGAGAATGGGAAAAGAGAAAATATGCCTGAATTAGATGAACCTCATAAAGAAATCTTATTTGCGAATTGGGTTTCTTGACTCAGAGAGGCAGAACAGGCAATGGAGGATGCAGCAGCAGCAATAAACAGTGTCATCAAGTGTGTGAATGAGAATTTACACAATTCTAATTTGGTAGCAGAAACCACCCTTGGCTTTCTTCCAAATGCAAAACATCTTCAAGCAGTATGGAAATAGGCAGCGAAGGAAGGGACAGAGGCAATCAGATGAGTGACCAGGTTGAACTGGGAAGCGTATGGGTAATACCTAGTGAAGTCACACAGCGAATGGATGACCCTTAGGGGCCTAATTAATTCCACCAAGAAAATGATTCCAGCACTCACCAATGTTGTATTCGTAGGACAACTGAAAGCTGAAATCGACCAACTGACACTCCTTAAGCCTATGCTAGATATTTGTGATCTCAAAGATCAAATGCAGGATTAGTCATAGGAATATTTCATTTTATTTTTGTTTATTTTCGCTTAAAATGAGGTAGGTCGTTTAAACCTCCTCATCTATTTTTGTAATTTCTATTTTTAGTTTCATAGATTAGTATTTAAACCCCTCTCATGCATTTAGAGAGGGGTCCAGAAATTTTATCAAAAACATTCTTCAAAACATGCACTTTTGTCCCTTTGAGGAGGTTTTGGTAAAGTTAATGGAACACGATTTATTTTCTACTTGAGTTCAACCTCTTCTATTGAAATTGCACTTCTGTTCTCTTAGTTTGTTGAATGATTTGAAAGTGGATCAATATTGCTGGAGCACATGAGTAGGATGTATTACAAATGGTACTTCTATCTCTTAATGCTTTTTACTTGTGTATCAAGCAATAAATCATTTTAAGTTATTTATGTATGAAAGTTTAAATTCTTAGTTATCATTATTGCACTTTTGTATGATGATGATTTATTCTTTATGCTAAATATATGAATGACTCTTTATGCGATATATCTCTCATATAGTTTTGGCTAAATTTTTATACGAAACAATAATTATTAAACGAATTCTCTTTTTATCGTAATTGAATGATCTTTATTATCAATTACTTTCAGAAATCATTTTAGATCGCATATATAAACATTACTCCCAGGATAGTTTTAAAGTTAGATGTTTTCTTTGATTATGATAGATTGCATATGATAGCTAGAAGATAGATCAATTTCAATATAAGTATTTACCCCATAAAATCCAAAAGGAAAAACATCATCCCGTTAGCACAAACATTATAAATAGATTGGGAAACTGGTCCCATCATACCCAGTTGGAGCCACTATTCCAAAGAAAAAGAGTTGTCCTAAGGTCTGGACCAAGTGGTTATCCCCCTTGTTGGAGTCCCAATTTTTTGAGCCTTCAACAAGGCCCTAAAGTTTTAATTACACCCTCCTGTGTCATAAGCCTTTTGTGCTTAATAATCAGTTGCAAAGGGTGAGTAGGCTCACTTCTTACCCATAAATCCATTTCATGTTCTTTTCTCTGGAAAGAGTTATAGGTCTTAAACGACTTAAGTTGATTAACTATGAAGGAAATACAAGATTGAAACTGGATGTCCCCAACAAAAGGGCTAGGATTCTTATCTACCTCTTCTTCTAATACCAAATTATGTAAATAAAATTCACAAAGAAGTCACTGAACTTTTACGCCATGTTCTTTACAGCAACTTATAAATTCTTCAGTTGTTTTTAATTCTATTGATTTTCTGGCCTTTACAGCTTTAATATTCAATAACAAGTATCTTTCCAATAGAAACAGGGCATAGTTCGTAGCAGGTGACCTGCAAGATAAGACATCCGAATATAGTGAGCAAATGGTGTCAATCTGATCCATGACCTTTTCCAGCTTAGTCTTTACCTTCTTCAGTATTTCTTCCACCTGTCTAAACCTAGCAAAAGTTTCATCATCTATTATAGTCAACTGTCTGAATTGCTTTTGCAACTCCTGATAATTCTGCAGAGGAACTGTCTCGTTCCTATATTGCTTTAAAGCAAGCTGGGCTTATGCCAGTTCCTCCTATAACCTCCAAAGAGTAGGATCACTGCTTGAATGGGTGTCCTTAAATTTTTCTTCATTTTGGGTTCTTGTGCTATGAGAGGGTATGCTCTCGGTCTAAATTCTCTTATTATGGGAGGACCAACCCTCCATTTGAGTTCTTTTATTGTGGGAGGACCAACCCTTTGTATGAACAGCTGTATCCATTAAGTCTGCATGAAAATTTGTTTGAGTGGCTACTGTTTGAGTAAAAATAGACTCAGTCTGGGTTTCAGTTGCCCTACCCTCACATATTTATGTTTGTGTGGCAACCGCGACTACCTAAGGAGTAGTGCTCTGGGCTTCTCTATTTGTAGTTTTGTTCAATTTCTGACGTATCCTTCTAACTATCTTCTGGAGCTTTTGGTATTTCTTCCTCAACTTCTTTAGTTTTGTTTCAACTACCCGCTTTTTTTGAGGTGCCTTATTTGTAGGAATGGGTTTGTCAATACCCTCTGTATCTAAGGGTTCTTGGTGCTCATCATGGTTGTGCTCGAATATAATTGTGTCACACGACTAGTTATCAGATTTGTGATTAATTTATGTGCTCGCTCCCTCTTCCTGGTCTGCAGGTTCTGGAGAAGGAATAATTTTTGTATGACCAGAATCTCCTGAGGATTGAGCTTGCATAAGGTTAGGATCGAGTGATATTCCAAGTTGCATCTATGCATTCAAATTTGTCAAGACCTGTGCCATCCCTTCCTCAAAATCCTGCAAAAGATCATCTTGGGGGTTCATAGGTGGTGTCTGAGGAGGTCTTGCTTCATTTCTTGGTTCATCATCAAAATGTTGTACTCCCTCTTGTTTTGAGTACGAATTATGTTCTTCCTCAGGTTCTTGTTCTGAATTGGCTTCTTCTTCAGGTTCTGAATTATCCTTTTCTTCTGGTTCTGACTTAGAGTCCTGTACACTAACTGGTCTGGATGGATCCGCAGGTTGTTTGGCACTACCTTGAGGATTTGCAGACATCCTCTGGGCTAGTTTTAACCTTGCAAATCGCCTGCACTTATGGGGTTCAATTTTTGAGTGAGCAGTCCTTTTCCTCTTCGAAACTGGGTTCTACTGGCTTATCTCCAAGATTGCAGAATTTTGGATTACAGGGTCTTGACTAATCTCTAGGGGCACTATGAGACCATCCAAAGTTAAGTTTTGTTGAACAAGATTATGGCTAACAATTAATCTAATCAAACCATAGTGACTAACTACAGTTTCAGGGTGCCTAGCCCATCTTATTCTATCAGTGGTATCATGTAGCAATGAATTCAAGAAAGATGGCAGATTAACAATGAGATTTTGTTTTAAAATAGCCAAGAGTTTGAGTTGTCGTGGTCTTACCACATCTCGTTTTCCATCACAGGTAATGTACCTCTGGACAACACTTGCCAACTCATGCCATGATTCTCCCAGAGAAGACGGTTGGATGCCCTTGTCTTTTTTGGTTAATTCCTCACCTTCATCTCTAAAAATATCCATTGCATCTTGCAACATTATGTGTTTTTTAGGCCATACAGTTCCTTTTGCTAGCAGCCTAGATGCTTCAGCTATCACAGCTTATGATACTCTGATTCTTCTTCCTTTCACCATGGACTGTCCATTTCATAAATGCTGTAAGAATTCGATAGCAACTTCCCTATTAGTGGCCTGAAGCCTATGAAATATGACATCCATCCTGCGTGTACTAGAATCTCCTTGGCTCTGTCTGAAATTTCCAATACTAAAGGTTCTCGGTGCATTGATTTTCCACCCATAATGTTTGAATTCTTCCTGCAATTTCAAAAATATTAGCAGGAAAGAAAAACACAGTAGAGAACAGCAATAGCAAGAAACATACAACAGAGAATAACAATGGTGAGATAGAACAACAAGAAGATGTAATGGCTCAGTTTCATTAAGCAGCATTTCCATGAGAATTAATTTTATTAATTCGAGGACTATCATATTGCCACATGTCGTTTAATCATGGGATACCATAGCAACATATGAAATCCAATAAAATAAATATAGCGCATGCAAGGGTGTAATGGGAGTCCTCCCCCTCGAAATGAGAGGTTGCCTACGACCGAATAGATAGGGATGTGCTATTCTGATGGTAAGCCAAGAGGGTGAAGGGTACGACAGTAAATGAGACAGAGTATGCATATCAATGATGGGATGGCAAGAGGTATGGTTATAATGAGAGTGGAGTGTAAGAAGGTAGTTATGAAATAAAAGATAAGACACTTTGGGTTGAGATAGGTTATGCGAAAAAGGACAACAATATGGAAAAAATATGCTCTACAGTATCTTAGCTGGGAATGATACGATTGATCAAAAAAACATTATCTCATGCATAAATGTTCTAAAAATTAAGGAAATAATTTCTTTGAAAAAGAAAGAATAAGAAGAGGGTATTATAATGATTATTGACGTTAAAATATCACTTCAATGCCATAAGCAGAGCCTCTGCTGCCAGCAGGCATCCATAGCCTTGGCAGGGTTTCCTTTTAACCCTTATGAGCCAGGATCCTTAATTTATAAGTGGAAAATTCCATTGTTGTTCTACAAAAGAGATCAGTGTGCTAGTGTGGTAACTAGATGACCACATTGCCATTCACTGGGATGTAGCAAAAGTGATCAAGTTGGCTCGTGATAAGACCTCCTGTTCCAAGGATATTCTAGTTTTCCAATGGATCATAACCCTAGTGTGGTGGCCATAGTGGGAATGCCACTTTGCTACAACCTTATGAACATGGTAGGCTGGCTCTTAATGAGAACCCCTATCCTCTATCTGCAAACAAAATTTTGCTATTGTTACATATTTTTATGATAAATAGAGCGAGACTCAATACTCCTTAAAAGCAGGGATAGTGGAAAAAGTTGAATATGTCAATAGAAAAAAATATACCCATAGTCTTATTTATTATAGTCAGAGAAATGTATAACCAAGAGAAGTAGAACCAGTATGGTATTCAAGATGATCTATCAATATCAGGTACAACAAAAGACAATGCAGTAGAGTAGTATATAAATAATTGTGTCCCTTTTCTTGAAAAGAATCTATCATCAAGAGGTTGTCCTACTAAAGATCATAACGTTAATAGTATTAACTCTCTTCAATAGGATCCATACTTCTTGCCCTCATGAAAGTAGTGTACTTCCTGCCATAAAAAAAAAAAGGTTGAGATAAGTTAAGAGAAATCACTCAAAAGGAAAAGAGGTGTTGTTTAATAGATTGAACAGCAACATAATCGCAAAAAAAGTGTTGTTCAAAAGTTTGAATAGTAGCGCCAAATACATAAAAAGTGTTGTTGAACATCAAAAATAAAAAGGTGTTGTTCAAAAGTTTGAACATCAACACACGGAAGAAAGTGTTGTTCAAAAGCTTGAACAACAAAAATACACAAAAAAAAGGTGTTGTTCAAAAGTTTGAATAGCAACTGTTCGAAAGTTTGAACAAAAAAAAAAAGTGTTGTTCAAAATTTTGAACAACAGCTAAACACGCAAAAAGTGTTGTTCAAAGGTTTGAACAGTGGTTGTTCAAAAGTTTGAATAACAAAGACACACAAAAAGGTGTTATTCAAAATTTTGAACAACAGCTTTTCAAAAGTTTGAATAGCAATGAAACGGAGAAAAGTGTTGTTCAAAAGTTTGAATAGCAAAAAAATGTGTGAAAAAGTGTTGTTCAAAGGTTTGAACAGAAAAAAAATGCGAGAAAAAGTGTTGTTCAAAAGTTTGATCAGCAGCTGTTCAAAAGTTTGAACAACAATTGTTCAAAAGTTTGAACAACAAAAAAAATTCAAAGAAAATTGTTGTTCAAAAGTTTGAACAACAAAAAAAACTCAAAGAAAATTGTTGTTCAAAAGTTTGAACAGCAAAAATGTGGAAAAAAGTGTTGTTCAAAAGTTTGAACAGCAGTTGTTCAAAAGTTTGAACAACAAAAACACTAAGAAAAGTGTTGCTCAAAAGTTTGAACAACAAAAATGCGGAAAAATGTGTTGTTCAAAAGTTTGAACAACAAAAATATGAAGAAAAGTGTTTTTGAAAAGTTTGAATAGCAAAAATGCAGAAAAAGGTGTTGTTCAAAAGTTTGAACAACAGCGGTTCAAAAGTCTGAACAACAAAAATACGAAGAAAAGCGTTCAAAAGTTTGAACAACAAAAATGCAGAAAAAAATGATGTTAAAAAGTTTGAACAACAAAAACACGAAGAAAAGTGTTGTGCAAAAGTTTGAACAACAAAAATGTGGAAAAAAGTGTTGTTCAAAAGTTTGAATAGCAAAAACACAAATAAAAGTGTTGTTCAAAATTTTGAATAGTAAAAATGCGCAAAAAAATGTTGCTCAAAAGTTTGAACACCAGCTGTTCAAAAGTTTGAACAGTAAAAACACAAAGAAAAGTGTTGTTCAAAAGTTTGAATAGCAGCTATTCAAAAGTTTGAACAATAGCTGTTCAAAAGTTTGAACAACAGAAAAAGAAAAAAGGAAAATAAAGAAAAGAAAAGAAAATCAACAATCATATTTACATATTTTACAATAAAGAAATAACTTTTATCATCATGAAGTTGTCGAGGGATTGCCCTCTTCAGCTAAAACTTGCATGGTGGGGTCCTCATGTATCTACTGGTAGAAAGATTCTCTGGTAAGGGGTTTTTGGTAGAGGCGTACCTGATGCCCATTTGATTTAAAAGAAGAACCAGACCCATCAATGGTGGCCAACGTAAAGGTGCCATTGTCATGTAGTTTCTTTATTTCGTAAGGGCCTAACCATCTAGTCTGCAGCTTGCCCGGGAAGTCTTGGAACCTGGTATCATATAGAAGTGCCCATTCACCCTCATGAAATGTCTTTTTCTTAATAAGGGCATAGTGCCATTTGGCTCTTTGTTGTTGAATAAGTGCAGTATGTTGTAGAGCCAATAATTGAATTTCATCTAATTCATTCATTTGCAGTAACCTGTTAACCTAGGTTTCAATTAAGTCTAGTCCTACCTCCTGGGATGTCCTTAGTGTTTGTATTTCAAATTCTATGGGGAAAATGGTTCCTTACCAAATACCAGTTGATATGGAGAGTATCTAGTAGTGTTTCTCCAAGTTGTACAATATGCCACAAGGCCTCTGGGAGTTGAGAAGTCCAGTCTTGTCTATGTGATGCGACTGTCTTCATTAAAATAACTTCAATAACTTTGTTGGTGATCTCTACCTACCTGTTCACTTGCGGGTGATACAGAGAGGTAATTCTATGTCTAATGTGATGATTTTTTAGTGTAGCAGCAATCTTGTGACCCACGAATTATGGCCCCCCATCAGTAATCACTTCTTTGGGTAACAGTTTTCTTTGTTGCTCTTGGTAACACTACTGCTTCCACCCACTTATTTACATATTCTGTTGCAACCAATATATATAATTTCTGGTTGGATGATGGTTTGATCGGCCCAACGAAATCTAATGCCTAACACTCAAAAGGTTATATCACTAGCTATGGATGTAGGGGCATTTCATCAGATTGCCCAGGGCAGCCCATCCTTTGGCAACTATGGCATGCCTAAACAAATTTCTTAGCATCCTTAAAAAGAGTGGGCCACTAGTAGCCCATTCCTAGAATTTTATGTCTAGTTCTGTGGCCTGCAAAGTGTCCACCGCAAGGTCCTTCATGGCAAGCTTTTAAGATGTCATAAATTTTGTCCTCTCTGATGCACCTGTGGATGTGCATGTCAGCTCCTGTGTGGAAAATATATCCCCCAATCCAAGAGAAACGAGTATTGCAGTGCACAATCAATTTCCTTTCTTAGGATGTCAGATGTTTGGGAAATTTTTCCACTGCTAAGTAATTCGCCACATCTGCATACCATGGTGTTTTTATGGTCACAACAAAAAAATGTTCATCTGGGAACTAATCCTCCATCGCCACTGTATCGTCTGTTCTTGGTACTTGAGAGAGGAAGTCTACCACAAGGTTCTCCTTCCCTGGACGATCCCTTATAGTTATGTCAAATTCCTACAGAAGTAGTAACCAACATGTTACTCTTCGATTTGTGATAGTTTTGTTGGCTAAATATTTAATAGTAGAGTGGTCAGTATACAGAAAGACAAGATATCTAGTTATATAGTGTCTAAATTTGTTTATAGCATAAATAATAACTAGAAACTCTTTTTCTGTGACTGTATAGTTCAACTCAGCAGGAGTTAGGTTTTTGCTGATGTAATATATAGCGTAGGGTTTCTTGTCTTCTTCTTGGCCAAGAAAAGCTCCAATAGTTGTATCTAATGAATCTGATGAAATCTGGAAAGGTATATCCCAGTTCAGCCCTCATAATATTGGAGCTGTTGATATTAATCGTTTAAGATCTGTGAATGCAATGTCACATTTATCAGTCCATATAAAATCAACATTCCCTATCAAGACATATAAAGGTGCAACAATCTACAAAAAATTCTTTATAAATCTACGATAATATCCAACAAATCCTAAAAAACTACGTACCTATGTTTGAGTGTAGGGAGTAGCTAATAAAAGGATTACCTGTATCTTTGTTGGATCTACCTGAAATCCTACCGCTGAAATGTAATGACACAAAATTAGGCCCTCTCTCATCACATCATATGACATTTCTCTTGACTCAAGCATAGCCTAGTAGCAATACATTGTTCTAGGACTTTCTCCAATGTTTGTAATGCCTTATCAAAGTCATCCCCATAGGGTGTAAAATCGTCCATGTACACCTCTAATCCTTCATTTATCAAGTTTGCGAAAGTATTGAGTATGGCTCTTTGGAATGTAGTAGGTGCATTGCACAATCCAAAAGGAAATACTTTGTAAGCAACTGTTCCCCACGGGTAGCTAAAAGTAGTTTTATCCTGGTCTTTAGGGGCAATCTGAATTTGGTTGTATCCACTGAATCCATCCAGGAAAGAGAATAATTTCTTCCCTGCCAGTGTATTTAGGACCTGATCGATAAATTGAAGGGGAAAATGGTCTTTTTGTGTTATTTTGTTGAGTTCTTTGTAGTCAATGCATATCCTCCATTTTCCATTCCTTTTGGGGACAACGACTAATGGGAAGACACATTTACTGTCAGATATAGGATAAATAAAATTCACATCTAATAATTTTTGAAGTTATTATTTCACAATATCCTTTAGATGAGGATTTAATCTACGCTACGATTGTTGAATGGGTCTTTCATCCTTTTCAGTGTAGATGTGGTGCATGCATAACTGAGGGTCAATCCCTTTCATGTCTGGGTAGTCCCATGCAAAAGCCCCTTTGTATTTCTTAAGGACTTGGATAAGTTTTTGTTGCTGGTCACTACTCAGATTCCTGTTGATGTTCAGGATCTTCCCTGGCTCGATTTCGATAGGTTTGCTATTATAGACAGTGGTTGTTGATATTGGTTGGTCATTGATATCTCTCTGGGAATCTTCTTCAATTTCATTGTCAATGTCTACTTTAATCATGTGACATCCCAAATTAGACATTGTAGCAGGGTGATTGATAAAAGTATTAATGACATCATCTTCTGTTTGCTTTTTGAATTCAAGGGAATCTGCCACAGTCAATGGTGAACGAATATTCTCTGTTAAATATGTTACAATTAGTTTCCGAGTTTTTACAATGGTTAGGCTTGGCTGAGCAGGAGGGTATAAGACTAGATTCTTTACATAATTTCCTCGAGTTATGGTCATACTGCCTGTCTGACAATTGATATAAGCATCAACAGTTGCTAGCCAAGGCCTTCCTAATATTAAGGGATGTCCATCTAGCTGGTTCCTAAGGTTAATAATAAAAAAATCTGCTGGATATTCCCAAGTGTCTATAGAAACCATCACATCTGCTAATGTTCCTTATGGCTTAATGACTGAGCAGTCGGCAAGTTCCAGCAAGGTAGTTGTTGGTTCCAAGGCTGTGATGCCAAGCATTTCGCAAGTTGTTGTTGTGAGAATGTTAATGGCTTCCCCTAAATCGACTAAAGCATTGGGAAAAGAGTGGCCATTTATCTGGACTGTGACAATGGGGTTTCTCAGGTCTTCATATTTTATAGGTGTCTCTTTGCCTAATAATAAATCAGACAAAGTCCCAACAACATGGACAATTGGGGTTATTTTTGTTTTTCTCACATACTTCTTTATACACAATTCTTTAATAGTTTTGGCATATATTGGAGTGTCTTGAATAGCCTGGAGGAGGGGTATTCTTATACAGATATTCTTAAGTTCAACGAGAAGATCAAAATCAGGATATTCAATAGGTCAAGGTATTATCAATCTTTCTGGGAATGGGGGAGAAGAATTTATGATTTTCTCGGGATCCTTCTGCCTGACTCTATCGTCTCCCTGCATTGTTTGCTGGTTATCTACAGTAAAAGGCTTACCCAAATATGTCTCTTTGTTTAGGTTGTAGATTTTTATCCTCATCTGGGGTAATTATGCATCCAGATCTTAACTTAAGTTCATTACATTCTCTCATCTCAACTTCAGGGTCCAATCTCTCAAGCATTTTTATGGACTAAATGGACCTATTGTTAGGATTTGGATTCAATTGGGTTGGGAGTTGTGGCCGTATATTAGATTGAGTATTTTGTTGCAATGTGTAAGGTGCTGGTAAGGTTGGTTGAGATGGAGGAACTATTCCAGTAGGCTAGTTTGTGGATCGTTGCCAATTTGGTTGCCGGTTCTGATTTTTCAAGGTATAAGGGGACCATTGCAAGGGATAGGGTTACTTTTCTAGAATGGTGGAGGATAAGAGGGATTTGACCAATTTGATTGATTGGGCCATGATGGCATAGAAAAGGCTTTAGGTGGCCAATTAGAGAAGGGTGGTTGGTTCTGCCATGTTTTCCTTAGATAATGCTAAGAATTATATTGTGAGGAAGGAAAGAACAAAGAAGGGTCCATAGGCATACTTGTCAGTTGTGCTTGCCATTGATAGCACAGGTTCATTAGATATACTAGTTCCACTTCCTCATCGGCTTCCTTGAAGACAGCTTTTAACCCAGGAAGCAATGGACAACTTTCCGTAGTATGATCCTTAGTGCAAATGGCACATGTCTTTATCATATCTAGCGGACATTCTCTATGATGGTGTTTCTTCCTACAATGTGGACAGAAAATAGCCAGGTTCTGTTCTACTTCGGCCTACTTCTATTTGGCTTGCATGATATCCAATTGTGTTGTCAGGGTCCCCAAGATATTAGTCTTGAAATCTTCAACCAAATTACAAATTTCAACTCATGTAATTCTCCCTTTTGAGGTTCTATTATCTCTAGTGATTGCATCATGCCTGGTTGGTTTCAGTCTTGTACTACCTCTGGAACACCTGATACATAATTGTACAATATTGTTAAAATCCTCTTGATAAATATCCCCTTTCCCCATTAAGTTTAATGTTTCTACCCATTGGTATTTCATAGCTTTAATCATTGTGGTTTTAAGAACTTCAGGGGGTATATTTGCATAAGGGGATATTTGCAGATTATATTGAAAACATTCTACATATTCTTCAAGAGTCTTGTTAGTCTTAGCTACCATTTGAAGGATTTCATTCTTCAGTTCTCTACTTCGGCAAAAATCTTGGTATTTTTTCAAAAAGGTTGTTTTCATTTGTTCCTAGTCGTTAATGGTACCGCCACCAAGCCCCATAAACCAACGTAGCACTGCTCCCTTCATAGCAGTAGGAAACAACTTCAGTTTCTGGGGGTTAGTAGCGTAATCATAACCTCTACATAAAACATCGAATTGAAAAAGGAATGCATCGGGATCCTCTGAAGTTAACCCATGAAAGGTAGGAATATTCTATATCAGTATGGCTTTCATAAGAGCATTGGCAGCTATGTCAAGGATAGGATATTGTAGTGTAGAGGTTTGAGGTTGTCGCTGATTATTGGCGATTTGGTCAAAAATATGCCGATACTCTTCAGGGATTTCTGGAGCTGGAGATTTGTTCCTGGGAAGGCTAGAAGAGACTTGTAAAATGATTTTAACATCACTTCCTTGGTCCGGAACACTAGGGGTCCTCTTTTCAACCACTGTTTGAGGTGAGTTGGGTTCTAATAATTTAGTACTACCTATTTCTCCTCCTCCTTCACAGAGGTTGCAAGAATTCCCTTCTTGTAAAGGGCTAAACTTCAAATTTTCAGTATTTTGAAAACTCTGTTCAGACCTTGTAGTTCTGCTGTGAATCTCAACATTAGCTGCAGATGGTGATCCTGTGGCCTGAAGGGTTACAGTAGGATTTCTGGTGAAAATGATTCGGGGTCTTACTGATTACTAAGACTCATCTTTTCTTATGATTTCATTAGTGAAGGTTGATCGTCCAAGGGTCACTGGTCCCTTGGATTTTTTGGATTTGGATGGAGGAATTATATCTTTTTCTGCTCTTTTCTTCTTAGTCATTCATACAAAAATAAAAACATTCATTTCTACTTGAATTTCTAAGCAATTTTTGCTGAAAAGCGAGCAAGGGAGCAAGCACTTTACTTACTCATACGCAGGTTCTTACCTTTTGTTTTTAATACCCAATTATTTCACAGCAAATAAACATCAAATTTCTATTTCTACTTTCAATTCCTATCTAATTATGTTGAAAAGCAGGCGAGGGAGCAAGCATTTTACTTAGGGTACGCAGGTTCTTACTTTCCATTTTTAATACCCAATTCTTTCCCAGTGGCAACTATCAAACATTCATTACTCTTCTGTGAAATGGCAACACTCTCCCTGACAATGATGCCAAAATGTTGGGTGATATAAGGTGTCTTTAAAAACTCCTAATTGCCTCACATTAATCATCAACCTGGGTACGTCTTTCTATTCCAAGAGTGTACACAATATGTGAAAATGTTATATCTATGGAGAGTAATGAATTGAGATAATGTATTAAATTCAATACAAGAGTAAACGGATTAAATCATAAATCTCAAGCTTGTAACTTCAGGAAAAATATTTTATCTAAGCATCAAAATTCAACCTTAATCAGAAACAAGACTCAATCTTAATCAAGAGATTCTAATTACAATTGCATCAACTCAATGCCTGTAGCAATAATAGAGCTCTTCTAGCTGATTCTAAACTACTGCGGCAGAATAAAGCATTCAATTCAATCAATAACACTTCTATCTTTTAATGAACTAGAAATAACCCTCTTCTAATGATTAATTCAGTCCACAACATAGGTAAATGAAATTGATTGGCAAAATTAAGAAGTAATGAAATACATACATGAATTCCACACCAATGAAATTAAATCATCTGTAAAACTGTAAAGTAGAGTAATTAAACTTGAGGTAAAGGAAAAGTAAAAACACAGGGAACAATAGTGAAATCCACCAGTGACTAGGCCCAAGCCGCTAGAGAATACTACTTAACTACTTTAGAATATCACGAGGGAATAGCAACTCAATTCCTGTATTAATCATCGAATTCAAATGTCATTACAACGCACTATCTTCTTCAAAATTACACTTTGTATATATGAAATTACTCTCCTTGAAAGCACGAGAAGTTCCCTTTTATAATCAAGAAGTAAAAGAGATAAATGCAATCCCTCAAGATCAGGAGACCCTGAGGGATTCACAACTAAATGCTATTATCAGAAAACATTTCAACTTGCGCTGATCCTCTTGATTTGTCCGCATAAGACGTGCTCCTTTCCCTCTGTTTAACATTGATTGTTCAATCTTCTAAACAACAGTTGTTCCCTTTGGCCAATTTCTTCATAAAAACAATGAAAGTTAGCTTTTCTTAGTCGAACCGTATCAAAAGCGATTTTATTCATTTCTCATCAAAGTTTTATCGACATCTTACTATATCAAGGCACAAATGCATAAAGAAAGAAGGAAAAAGACAGTGTAATCAAGAGTAAACTTATACCCATTCTACAGCCCAACAGCTGGATATAGAAAGAAATTCAATTCCTTGGATCTCTTACAATGAATAAAATTATGGGTACGTGTAGAATCAATCATCACTATTACCTTTTTCTTCTTAATTTTTCCTTCTATCTTGATAGTCCGAGTGGTAATTCCACCCAATGCATTACAAGATATGGTCAGATTCATTTATTCTTTATATAGGGTTTGTTCCTGGTGTATATCCTCTTCTTTTGATGTTTCTGGTTCCTTTTCTTCTCTTCACAATCTATGTAAAATATTTTTTTTTGAACACACTTATGACCTTTAGTGTATTTTGTATCACAATTGTAACAAGGCCCTTTTGCTCTTTTTGCTTCCAATTTTTGGGTTATCAAGTTTGTAGGTTGTTTAATGCTAGGGGAAACAACACTTCCATCATTATAGTTGTGAGTGGTAGGCTTCCTTGTTTCCATAATTTTCTTTCCATTTTTCTTGCCAACCTAAATCCCTTCTCCAATGAATCAGGTTCCCAAAGGCAAACCTCATGTTGGATTTTATCCTTTAAAGTCCCTATGAACACATCAATCCTATGCTCCTCTCGAATATCTTTTACCCTTATATTCAATTTTTCGAAGTCCTCAATGTGCTCCATCATTGAACCTTTTTGTTTTATATTTATCAATTGTCTTAAAAAAGTGTTTCTTTTTGTATCCTTATAATGTGCCATCATTTCTTCTGTAAAAATTTCCCAGGTGAAAATATGTTTACAAGAGAAAAGTCATCGATACCATACAAACTGATTTGGTTCCAAATATAACGTTGCAATGCATACCTTTTGTGTGTTTTTCACATTATGGAGATCGAAATATTGCTCCATTTGTAGTATCCATGTTACGGGATCCTTTCCATCAAACTTCCTCATATCGATCTGTAGAACATGGTGGTTCTTCAATCCAATGTTAGAGTCTATGAAATCATGATTAACATTTCTTTTGTTCTCATCATGAGTTTCCTTTGCTACCCTTTCACCGTTAGTAAGCATTTCTTGTAGCAACTTAGTCAAATCTATCTTCAAATATTCCATGTCGCCTTTCAATTTTTCTTCTATACCATCCATCTTAGCATCCATGCCATTCATCTTGGCTTCCATTCCATCCATCTTAGCTTCCACGCCATCCATCTTAGCTTCAAAGCCATCCATCTTAACTTTCATGCCATTCATATTAGCTTCCATGTCATTCATCTTAGCTTCCACGCCTTTCTTTAAGCCATCAATCTTAACTTCTGTTACCTTTTGTGAGAGTGAAATTTGTTGCACTTGGTCTCTTAATTTTGATATATCATGTTGCATTTCTTCCTCTTCTTCATGAGTCATGCTAGAGCTTGTAGGTTTCTTACTAGCTATTTCCATTTTCTCTCTTTGCAGCATTAATTAATGATAATTATGCTTCACTATGCCCTTTGAACTTCAAACTAATTTTTCAACCCAAACTTATGCAAAATTTTAAAAATACTACACACCTTTTTTCACTTTGTAGAATCTTGATATTGAATCTATTGTATCTCTGTAATTGCATATCTCCAAGGTATGAAATTTCTTCCTGTGGTAACCCTTTGAGTCCTCTTTGTAATGCCACTAGTCTGATCAAAATTGGATTCTCCAAGAAAGAGCTATACCCAATCTTCCAAGATGACCTGATTATATAATTTTTTAGTAGAGTGAACTTGTACGATGTGCCACGTGTCACTGTTTTGACCTTCGGATCTGAAAAAGATACAC
Source organism: Pinus tabuliformis (assembly GCA_031772625.1). Lineage (NCBI taxonomy): Eukaryota > Viridiplantae > Streptophyta > Pinopsida > Pinales > Pinaceae > Pinus > Pinus tabuliformis. Next base: position 275,733,148 of record CM062809.1, on the reverse strand, counting down.
AGAAAACTAAAGTCTGTCCTCTTTCTGTAAATTCTTATGAAAATTTCAATTCAATGCTCAGAGAGAAAGTTATGATGATTTTCCAAAGGTTTCCTGTTTGGAATGTAATTTGGGTGTCTGCACAATCCCTAACTTCCTCAAATCATATCTCCAAAAATATAGTGGGACAAGATCTGAAATTTGGACCCAAGGTTTAGAATGATTTCGACTCAAATGGGTTTTTTTTAGCTTCTGAAATGTCGTAGAAATTTTTTTATAGCGAAAATGCCATGATGTCCTGCTTGGAGCAGTGAAACCCTAGAATCCAAATCTCTAATACCAAATGTTATGAAACCAGTTCACAAAAATATAGAAAAGAAAGATCAATGCCTTAGAATTCAGCCTCTAAGAGGGGGCAACCTCCTTTACATTACACAAATGAACAATTCTTGGATGATACAAATGAAAAAACCTCCTTTCTATATATAGGAGTCTAAGGGGTCACAATATAATCAAAGACAACATAACAATAATAATATAAGGGCACAACAATAACAATAGTGGGCTTCTATGGGGCACAATAATAACAATATGGGGACAATAGGGTCACAAAAATAACAATAAGGGCTTCAATGACAATAGTAATGGGGGAATCACTAGTATTGTAGGGACCTCCTCTTGGATTTCATTTCCATCGTGCTACTCATATGTAAACACACCCCTTACCCTTAGGAGTGTATGTACTATGCTAAACCAACTTCCCTAGTACGGTTAGAGAAATTGGGTTTTTTGTTTTTTGACTTTATTCTGAGTTTCCAGAACTCAAGTTGGATGTCATCATCATACTCCTCATGATGAGACCTCTCTGGTGATATATATTTTAGCCCTAATCAGACACCAAGATTACAAATTAGGGTCTTCTGCAACCTTGTTAGCTCAAAAGCTACCACCTCTCTTTTCTTGTCACGTGGGCACCCATGTGGTGCCCACATGGCATGTCTTGATACCTCATCTTTATTTTTGTCCCCAACTTTACATGTGGGTGTATCATCTATATATCTAAATATATGACTATATACCGATGTGTCACACCCACGTAAATAATTATGCGCGTGCACACACACACACACACACACACACACACACATATCCCTCTGCCATCTGATGACCTATATAAAACCACTCAATCAACGGAGGGAATCAAATGCGCCACCCCCCCTCACCTCATTGATTTCATAAGGGGGGGCATCACTATCATAGATCTTCTTCATGATTCTGGTGTGTGAATCAAATAGTCCTCCACATTTTGAATCATTCGATGATCCATGCTCAACATTTCCCACCCCCCCCCGCTAATGTCACTCTAGGGGGGGGAGGTTGCAATTTTTTTGGTTCCATGCATGGTTCTAGGCGGGGATCCAATATTCCACTGCTACCAATTCATCTGATGACTCATGTGCAATAGCACAGCCCCCCTCCCTTGCTAAGATCATAGAGGGGGTCCTCTTATCCAGGTTTCACTTCATGGTTCCAGGGTTGCGATTTGATAGCTTCTCGCAACTTGAATCATAAAATGGTCCACATCTAATAACACCCCCCTTCCCTTTTTTGATGTCACAAGGGGGGTCACTATTTATCATGGCCATTGATCTTGTAATAGATCTCCAACGTTCGTTACGGGCCCATGGTCTCGCCGCTCTTAATTTTCGTGTCATGAGGCCCCTCACTTGGTTCTAGTGCTTGGGCATATGGAATGACATGGTTCATAGTCACTCACCTAGAGCCTCGATGATTTCTCCCCTTTCCAACATGGTTCCACTGGGTCCTTCCATTGGGTTATGCACCTGGTCATGTATCCATGGTTTAAATCCAAAATTTGGGTCACCAAGTCATGACATAATAGAAAATTATGATATATCGTATTACAATACATCATATTTTGATATACAATGTTGAAGTTAGGATCTCCACATCGCAAGCACTATGTGGATAACATTTCAGTTGATCATGGCCTCTAGCCTATGAATATGTAGATGCACATTTTATTTTTCATACTTAAGGCATAGCTCCCAGTACAAAGGACAACTTTAGGATAAACACTCCTGCATTAAGCCTGTTTAATATTACAAAGGCTAATTTCAATTGTATAATTTAGTCTTTTCACTATTAACATATCAGATTAATTGTGCATGTAATTGTGACTAAGTAATCTAAGCACTAAGCCCATAATATCAACAACTTAGCGATGTTTCTCATAATACACACTTCTATAATGTATATGTATTTTCCTTCTTGCATACACCCATTAGTATAGAATTCCATGCATTTGCACATTTATTGCAATGAGGTCCATACACCTAAGAATTATCATTCATCTAATGAATTTATTTAGTGCTAGAAGGTTGAAAAACAATTTCCTTTATAGGACCTTAGTGTACTTGAGTCATCATTGTTCATATCAATAATTACATTCCATATTTAATAAATTCAACATAGGTTGTTATACCTTCCTTAGTGCCTACTCACATCGACTGCATTTCATTGTGTATATATATATATATATATATATATATATCCTTTCCTACATGAAGAAAATTAGTGTATAACCAAAACCATAAGGAACCACTTATCAGAACCTCATTCCTTTAATCACAAGAAAACCAGGCACCTTTCATGCAAACAATACAAAATTAACTACTAGTTTAAACATAAATTTCATGGCAAATGTTACATATGATGATATTTATCTTGAATTTAAATTGAGAAACTGAGTCAACTCTACACCCAACCATAGGCAAGCTACAACCCTCACTTGTAAGTGTCACCCCCAACCCAGATTCCAGAGACTGAGGTGGTTTTTTCTCAAGGGATTAAACTCCAATTTCTAGTTGAAACAGGGGTTCCAAAGGATCTCCCACTATTTAAAAGTATTTTTTCACACCTCCTGCATTTCCCTATGACATACACTAAAGTGCCCAAAACATGACCATCATACAATGTACTTTTTCAGATATATAGGTCATATCCTCCCTAGAACATTGATTGGAAATGCCCTGAGCTTTCCCAAAAGAAATAGATCTAAAACCCTAATGTTGAGACTCATCGCTCTTATGAGGTTAAAAACTGTGATGGTCACTTGTTTCATCACGCTTGACCCACAATGGCATCGCTTTTTTCCCTTGCATACCCACGATGATCCAAAAAAGGCAATTTTCCCAAAGAGGATGAGAAGCTTCTTGATGTAGAAGCTTCCAAAGCGGCGAGCTTGGGGTTGTTCGGCATAGATGAGATCAAATTCTCCTAACTTGGCCTCTTGGTATTATCTCTACGAGCTACCTCCTTGAGATGAGGGCCTAATCCTATCTTTGGAGAGGTACTAACTCCCTTTCCCATCATATATATTCATCCTCTCCCATTCCTAAATGGTTGGTTGGTTAGGTTAGAGGTTGGGTTGGTCTATGTGTATTTGCACACTTATGCTAATATTGTGCCTAAGGCTATTCATTAGAATTGGAGAAGGAGTGCTTGGAGAGTTTCTTGGCTTGGACTTGGATTACCACTCAAGGAGATCCTTTCAACATCAAGGATTTGGTTGTAAGATTCCCTTTATATCCTAATAATATACAACTGTTGGTTCATCTTCCCAAAAATATATATGTTCATGTATTTATTAGCTTGACATTCCTTGATCAGTTAAGTAGGTTCTCATAGGATTTTCTATTGGTTTTGGCATGCTTTGTTTTTTCTTGATCACTTTTGCAAGTACATAAGCACTGAGAGAAGCATGAACAAGTCTATGACACAAGCAATTCGAGGCCCTCAACAAAGGAAATCAGAAGAGCATAAAAACGAGGTAGGTCATCTCTTTCATTCTACTTCTCAATTATAACCTAGGAAGATGTCTAGTTGATTGTTACTTCAGTTGCTAGACCCACTCATTGGGATAGATGGATTGTCTCTATCTGCAGAGATGATTAACCTTGTCAAAAAAATGGCAACTCCACTAAGGAGCCTATGATCCTTTCCATCCAATCCTTCACCTTGTTTTTGTGACGAGTTTGACCAACCATCCGTTTTCTATCTTGTTTGCTTTTGTGTAACTATTTTCACTTGCTGGTGATTGCTTGAGAACAATGTTTTTTGTCTGGTCTTGAAGATTTATTATTTTTTCTTATTTTTCTCACCCATTGTGGGTTTAACTCTCACAGTCATGATGATCGTTGTTTTTCCTATGACAGGTGTGATGATCCCAGAGTATAAGAGAAAATAGGGTTTTTATTCTTATTTTCAGTCTTTGTGTCCTCTATCACTGATTTTCCAGAGTGTTTATGGTGTTTTTGATTGATTGTCTTGATTAATTTGAAAAATTTGTCTCATTGGATTTGAAGTGAATATTGTTTAGGTTCTAGGGTTCCTAGTCAATTGGTCATCACTTGCTGCTTGTTGGTGTCATTGAGATACTTGTTTTGCTGATTGATTGAATGTTGTTTTCTATGGAAATCATTGAAAACATCATTTTGCATTTGTTTTAGCTTGTATTTCGAAATTTACTTTTCGTGAAAATGCATTAGATTAGTTGCATTGAAAAGTTATTTTTTGAGATTCATCATTGAGAATAGATCACATTTTTTGATGATTGAGAGCTAAAAATTGTATTAGGTGCATCAAACCATTCAAAACGAAAAGAAAAGCATAATTCATATAAATGCATCTTTGTAAAGTAAAACTAGTTTTATTTTGAAAAAGTTTCATTTAGGATAATGAAAAGTGGAAATCATTTTTTACTTTTTGCATTGCATTTAGTGAAATGAAAGATTAGATTTCATTTTCACATTTTTCATTTGGAAGACAACAGTGAAATTTAGTGGAAGGCATTTTGCAGGATGCATTTTGTTTGATGCATTATTGATTGAAATTTCTTCCCTTGGTTAGTCTAGCTTTCATTGAAGTGAAAGTTTTCCTTTTCTCATATAATTACATCATATTCAAGTGACATCGTTTTGAGCCTTAAAACCGAAACCTAATTGAAGATAAACATTTAAAATCTATCAATTAATATAAGGATAATTTGAAACATTAACTCTTCATACTTAGTCGTCTAGGCTAGAGACATGTTCCAGTGTTTATAAAACTTAGCAGCTGCTATTTTAGTTTTCATCAGACAATGCTAGCATCGACTTATGCTCCCTATACCATTGTGTATATAAAGGGAGACCTTCATAGGTTTGCAAAACTTTATCCATAGGAAGCCAAGTTTGCTGCCCTATAAACTTGATACACTGAACACATCATTCGAGGAGATTGCCTACACGTACGTCAAGTCCTTGGTAAATGTATTTGCTGAGATGTATATTGCAGTTCACAGTTACTTAGTACTCCTATTGCCTAGACTATCTTGAGTAGTCATTTCGATCTTTTCTGACTTCTTAAATTTGAAAAGATCATCGAGCACTTGTCCTTTCAAGCTAGTTAAACCAACGAAAGCAACTAGAGTCACCTTTTTGTCCTTTTATTGACTCTTGAAACATGAAAAGGCAAAGTTTTTGTTTCAAATTCTAAAATTAATTGACCGCAAAACAATATCCTTCCTGTGGAAATACTCCTTAGTAGATCTTAGGTTGATACTAATGGCAACATTTCTTGAGTCTACCAGTCAAAGAAACCCTTCTGATGGGAATCCTAGTCTTTTTCCCCTTTTCAGAAATAATGGTGCTCCTTATATGGAAATGTTGTCCCTTGTTGGATTGACCATTGGTATGCTAGTTTGGTTGTTTTCGACCTCAGTGGTTTCGAGTGTCCAAACTACTTTTCAACCGATTTCTCACCCACCTGAACAACATCAACTTCATGTTGATCCTAAAGTTGACCCCTTCCCTTCTTCGCCTATTTCTTCACCTCATTCTTTCTCTTTTCCTAGTGAAAGTCTAGATTCTAGTAACCAGGAAGCTAAGCAGAAGAAGAAGAGGATGAAGAAAAATAATCAAGGGGGAAACCAAGAAGTCATTACTATGGATGCAACTGATGAAGAAAAATCTTCCAAATATCCCCAGAAAGTAAAATTCCCTTGCATATTATGTAAGGGTGAACACCTTCTTCAAAATTGTCCTGGTATTTCCAAGGTCTTAGAAGTGTAGTCCATATGTCACATTGACCTTTGCAATCAACCTTTGGTGATCATGCTGGTGACAAACCCTCAACTAGTAATAGTAAATACTATGCGAATAAAGGAAAAGTCAAATTTCCCTGTTTAGTTGTGTGAAGGTAATCATCCCATTCACCTTTGTCCTCTTATGGATGAAGCTTCCAAAGAGTTGGAAAACCTTACAGCTTCTCAACCTCATCTTCTGATTGGGTATCGAAAGCTTTCCCCTGATCCTTCGCTAGTTGATCCAATGTTTGACCAAAAGTCATCTTTGGTCAATCCCACTCTCTCTAAAAGTGAGTCTCATGAGTTCGTTATCGACCAACCATTGATTGAGAAACCAGTGGACTTGACCCCACATTTAGTTTACTGTACGTTTCTGCTAGAGAGTGAACCTGATATTCCTCAGGTTCTTCTGGTTTCTTTAGTTTCAAATGAACTGGAGCTAAATCCTCCTGTTCCTGAGGTGCATGCGAGCATTTCTGTTTTTCTCATAGAGCAAGGGAAAAACTCTCACATTCCTATGACACCCCCCCCCCCAAGTAATTTTGTCCCCTCTTTTGATTGGAGTCGACTGGAAAGATATCACCTTCTGTCTTATGTGCCTTTCTAGATTATAATACATGCTTACCATATGGTCGTACCCAGCACAATCATATATGAGGGCACATCTATTAGTATCCTGTCCTCAACTACTTAGAAAGATTTAGGTTCTCCTCAGCTTGTCCCCATCACCCAGAATATGTTAGCTTTTAAAAGAGGAACCAATCAACCTTTAGGGATCCTTCCTAAGTTTCATATTAATTTGAGAGGAAAGACTGTCTATATAGATATGATGGTTGTCCAAGGCCCTTTATATTTTAATCTACTCCTTGGTGGTGACTATGTTTACGTCATGGGAGCTCTTGTTTCTTCTCTCTTTTGAGCTATATGTTTCCCACATGAAGGAAGCATTGTGATCATTGATCAACTTACATTCATTGGTCCTGAATCATCTCCCACTCAACCATCATCCCTAAATGGTTCTTATGTGTAAGCAGTATCACCCCCGCCATAGTTTAATTATGTGGTCACCTATTCCATGCTAACATTTACTGATGATCTCGTCAGTGATGTAGTACATCATGTACTAGGGGAATTAGAGCTTGATTTTTCCTTTGGATCCCTGGACATGTATGCCTTCCAGAGTGTTGTTCTCCCATCTGATGAGAACCTCTTGGAATCAATGGCTTCATTTGGTTTGTGATCAAATGGATCTAGAGCATAATTCCTTGTCTTGTGTCAAGCTCGTTAAAAAATGAAACAAGGTGTCATGAACATGGTTCTTGTCTTGTGTCAAGCTCCTTAATTAAAACGAAACAAGCACTATGGAGCATAGTTCCTTGTCTTGTGTCAAGCTCGTTAAAAACTGAAACAAGGGATGGAGAAAACTTCCTTGTCTTGTGTCAAGCTCGTTAAAAAATGAAACAAGGACCATGAGAAAAGTTCTTTTAATTGTGTCAAGCTCATTAAAAAATGAAACATATCCCCTTCCAATTCGAGTATTTGATTAGATCTCATAAAATCCCAGTCGATTCTTTCACTTTATCTTGTAAGTGAACCTTCATTCCATCCACCTGTTAGTAACCAGTGGTCTACTTAGGTGAACAAAATGAAGCTTGGGGGGCATGTACCTCGAATCGAGTCATTATGCTGGGGGCATGCAAACTTATCTCAAGCATAGTTTATCTTTTTTTCAATATTTTGTAAAAATGAATCCAAACCCAAGCATAGCTTATCTTCGTTTCAAGCTTGTATAAAAATGAAACCAAATCCAAGCATAGTTTTTTCCCATGTTTCAAGCTTGTGTAAAAATGAAACCATTCCCAGTTTACATCTCGTGACTGCCTTTTTTCAACCTATTTTTCCAGATGAGCCTTGTTTTTTTCATTTCCATCGTCACCATCTCTTTGGTCGATCATACGCTTTCACTTGGTGGTTTTACCTTTGCCTGAGGAACATCTGTGATGAGTGGTCTTATTAGCCAGCCTTTTGACTAGTACATGTTTTGAGTAGTTCCATCATCATCGGAACCAGTTGCTATCCTTTTTCACCACTCATTCCTCTGGGAGGAGTCATATTCCAGCTCTTTTTAGACTCCAAAAATTTGAAAATATTGTAGATTACTTTTCTTTTTGAACTCGTTAAATTAAATGAATTGACATCATCTTAGTATACATTTACCCATTTTTTGGGTTGAGATTGATTATTTACAAGAAATGTACACCTTGGTCAAAATGGTCAAGAGGTTCTCTTGAATATTTTTTTATACCTTTTCGGGTTCGAGAGACAAATTACGAAAAGGGACCTGATGGAGTTTCCTTTTTCATCTATTTTTCAAACTCTATAAACATGAAAAAGACACCCAATTACTCTTTCGTCGAACTCGTTAAAAATTAAATGACGAAAGACTTGTCAACATGACGAGCCCGAATTTCTCCTTCCTAAGACTCGTAAAACTTACAAGGATGGATTCATCCGAAGGGTGAACTTATATGACAAGCATATGGTATCATCTTCAATATTGTGTAGGAATAGAGAGGTACTCGCTAGAAATAGCAAGGGAAAAATGAAGATGAAACATCCTTTGTATTGGTAGCATGTTGCTCTTGAACATGACACTCATTTGTTTCTTATGTCGGGTTTGGGATATCCTCACTTAGTCACTTGTCCTTCCATGTTTGGGTGATCCATTTTGCCTCTCAATTGACTACTCTACCTCATCATTATGACTATTGGTCCTATGTTGAGTCTAATGCTGCCACACTCCGAAGTCGTGTCGCCAATATGTTCAAGAGAAGTCCAATTTGTAGTTATTTACCTATACAATGTTTGAGTCATTGTTACAGTCTTGAGAATTATTCCACTTTATTCCTTGTTTCATGTCAATGATGGGGGAATCATTATGACCCTCCTTCGATGGGTCACTTCCTCTCAACTTCAGCTCATTATCTAGGAGGATGACTTAGAAACTCCCTTTCAATACCTTGGAGCTTTCATGCCTTAATGGCAAGTTCTTCACATCCGATGACAGGTTTTCGTCATTGGCCTTTGATCGAATGATTCAACAAGTGTTTGAATTCATCTTCATTATCACATTCACGGATTTTATTGTTGTACCTTGAGAGCCATTGTCATTATTTGTGGTTTATCTCGTACCTATTAATGGTCCACATCATTGGTCGGTAATCAGGTGGTTTTCTAGCATGTTCGACTACGACACATTCATTCACATGTTAGAATCCATACTTTGATTGGGTTGGGATGGAGCACAAGACCCTGATTTTTGTGTGATATGACTCTGGCTATGTGGAGTCATGTGTTATTCACGATTGTACACATGTTTCTGCTATAAGGATGGTTGTGACCGTACGTGGATTTTATATTTATGATTATCGCCGTTAGCTGGATGGTTGTGCCCATACCATAGATCTTTTCATATAGTCTTCATCATTCGGATGGTTGCACCCATGTTGTAGATTCATGTCTTGATCTTAGATATGTATATGTATATGCATCCTTGATTTTCAGGTCTCCTGATAGTGTGTGTCCTCGTCCTTGAAAAATCTTGTAAATAATCTTAGCCATCACTCCTCATTCTGCCTTCATACTTTAAGAGGCATCTGTTACACAATATTTTGTCACACCTCCTAAAATTCCCTGTGACATACCCCAAAGTGCTTGAAACATGATGATCATACAGTGTACTTATTCAGATATGAAATTCATATCCTCCCTAGAACATTGATTGGAAAATGCCTTGAGCTTTCCCTGAAGAAGTAGCTCTAAAACCCTAATTTTGAGACTCATCGCTCTTATGAGGTTAAAAACCACGATGTTCGCTTGTTGCATCATGCTTGAACCATGATGGCATCACTCTATTCCCTTTGATACCCATGATGATACCAAAAAGGAAATTTTCCCAAAGAGGATGAGAAGCTTCATGATCTAGAAGCTTCTAAAGTGGCGAGCTGGAGGTTGTTTGGCATAGATGAGGTCGAATTCTCCCAACTTGGCCTCATGGTCTTATCTCTATGATCTACCTCCTTGAGATGAGGGCCTAATCCTATCTTTGGAGAGGTCCTAACTCCCTTTCCCAACCTATATATTCATCCTCTCCCATTCCCAAATGGTTGGTTGGTCAGGTTAGAGGATGGGTTGGTCTATGTGTATTTGCACCCTTATGCTGTGATGGTGCCTAAGGCTATTCATTAGAATTGGATAAGGAGTGTTTGGAGAGTTTCTTGGCTTGGACTTGGATTACCACTCAAGGAGAGCCTTTCAACATCAAGACTTTGGTTGTAAGCTTCCCTTTATTTCCTAATAATATACAACTGCTAGTTCACCTTCCCAAAAATATATATGTTCATGTATTTATTAGCTTGACATTCCTTGATCAGTTAAGTAGGTTATCATTGTATTTTTTGTTGGTTTTGGCATGATTTTTTGTCCCTTGATCACTTGTGCAGGTACATAAGCGCTGAGAGAAGTAGGAACAAGTCCGTGACACAAGCGGTTCGAGGCCCTCAAAAAAGGAAATTGGAATAGCATTAGAACGAGGTAGCTCCTCTCTTTCGTTCTACTTTTCAATTATAGCCTAGGAAGATGTCTAGTTGATTGTTACTTCAGTTGCTAGACCCACTCATTTGGCTAGAGGGATCTTCTCTGTCCACAGAGAGGATTAACCTTGTCAACACCCACCTCCACTCACCAACTATTTTATGTAGTCAACAAACTGTATAGGGAGTCTAGAGGTTTGTTACCTCCACCCTTTAGCTAATCAACTGCTAGTAAATTCTATGGAATCTAGATATTTACTCTCCACCCTAGAATTTCAAGGGAGTCCAGATATTTATATCTCTACTCTTTAGGTTATAACAAAGTGGTTCCACCAACCTTAGGAATCCAAAGCCCACTGTAAAAACAACCACAAGAAGAAAAATCTTTTATAAAACCTACTTTAATGAATCCAAAGAGAAATCCTCCACCCTAGCCATCAAGGGACTCTAGAGAAAACCATCTCCTCCCTCTGGCTAACAGGGAATCAAGAGGACATTGTTCCTCACCTGAGAGTGATTCTGTTGTGCTTTCTACCAACTAAAACTAATATCCCAATTATTTCTCCTTTACTGTAAAATTTTTGGTTGCTTTCTCTATTATCGACACCTCAGGTATTCATATTTTTGCTCCAATAGAAAAACACAGAGACCCATCTCTCTTTTCAACAAAAATGGTGTGCATGAAATATCCCCACCAACACCAGATTCCAAAAAAGTTTCGTCTATCTCCCGACATACGCAATAGTTCGAATGCACTTACTAGCTTTCTAAGCTCCTTGCCTATGATCCCCTTTCGTCTCATATACTCCTCTACCTTCTCTATGCCATTTTCTTCTTCTAGGCTAACTTCCTTTGTCCCTAACTACCCATGCAACCCATCCTTCATAAATTTTTGTCCTTTCTTCCTTGTAAAATTTTCCCATCATGACTCTTATCCTTCTTGTTCAACACAATTAATTCATAAAACCAGTCCATTTAAAGAAAACCAACCAACATTCAATGGTTGTTATGGAACAATTCAGATTTCTTGTTGTAAGTAAAACTTAACTATCCTAAGCAAGTAACCTCCTCAACTTTGGATTTTGTGTCCCCTAAATCAACCCATTTTTTCTTTTTTCTTTTTCCATATTTACATTGCACACATAAGTGGAAAATAACTAGGGTTGTCTGTCAGGCGGAAAGAGTCGATAGTGCGGACACAACCAACCTCCCTAGGAGCCTAAGAATCTCTAGTGACAAACAAGACAAACAAGAGAAATCCTTCTCTAAATATGCATTCACTATATAAGAAATCAAGTGTTTAGATCCTACCTGTAATCCAACGTTGTTGTAGCAGTCCAGCTTCACTGATCCGGATGAGCTCCTCCTTCACTTTGAAACCTGCATCCACTAACAATCAAACAATTAAATAGCACTTGATAATCTCATAGAATAAAACATATTTAACACATAGACCAAGGAGTACATGAAACAACTCATAAATAACAAGTTATTGAGAAGAATGGACTCATTTGCATTAATAGGAAACAAAAGGAACAATTACAACCTGAGCCTTGGTGTTGTGCAAGTCCCTCCCAGGGTCCATCAAGAGTTCTCCTTTACTTTGACAAAGCTCACCCACTTCCAAATAGAACAAGCAAAGATGGCAATCTCTCCTCACAAGCTTCTAAATGGGAGTCCTAATTCCAGCAGCATCTACCCTTAGAAATGTTTAGCTTCCAACCTCCCCTCCTTCTGGCCCAATGCCTGTATTTATAGTGCTCAAGAGGAAGTTAATCAGGTCCACCATCAATGGGATAATCCCCTCTTTGGATGGGATAGCTCCCTCATTGATGGGATAAGTTCCTCTTTGGTAGGGGTACATGAACCATTTGGAGGTGCTCAATACACGTCGAACAACCTTCTAGAATGCTCTAGAAATGACCACAAGTAACTTTTTAAAGATGAAACTTGCGCATTTTGACCTTTACAGGGGGACGCACCTGCCCCTTTACATACAAAGCGTACAAGGACGCAGATTTTGTGAACATTGGGTGCGTACCCGCAGGTAAGGTTGAGAGAACCTGCGTACCCAGAGATAAATACATTTATAAAGACTTTCTCTCTTTTTGGAGTTTGACATGGAGAGCAGAGGCATAAGACTTGCCTAGGAGGATAGCATGACTGTTGATAGAGCCATACTAACTGTAAATAGCCATGGTGACATTTTTTAGTGTAACATTGTCAGAAACCACTCCCCCTTGGGGTAACACCTTCCTCGGTGTCCTTTGTTCATATACAAAACAAAATACATGCTTAAAACTAAACATTTTTTTTTATAGAGCTTTATATCTACAACTTTGTACAATATTTACAAATTTATATACATTTGCTTCAATAAGCAAACAACAAAGGATATGATACCCACATTGAATCAACAATTTCCCAAGTGGATTCCTTAGACCCAAATTGTCTCCACTGCTTTTTTAATTGATCTATTTCTTGGTTCCAGAGCGTGAGTCTCCTCTAGTCTAAGATGCGTAGTGGCTCTGGATGAAACTCCTCCTATGGTTCCACATGTAGCATAGACCAATCAATCACATGATTAGAGTATTGTACATTTATTTTAAGCAAAGAAACATGGAAAACATCATCAAATTTTACTGATGGAGGTAAATCCAGCCTATAGGCCACTGGACCTATTCCATCAAGTATCTCAAAGGCCCTCAAAACCATGGTGCCAACTTGGAACATGACCCAATTTTCATGTAACTTTTGGGTCTAACTCTCAAGTAAACATGTTCAACAACTTGGAAATCCTTATGTACCCTATGTTTATCGGCATAGCTTTTCTTCCTGTCTTGTTCTACCTTTAAATTTTTCTTGATGATATGAATTTGTTGATCCATCTCTTTTAGCATATCAAGCCCAATAAGGACCTTGTTAATTTGATCACTCCAGCTGATAGAAGTATTGTAAACCCTTCTATAAAGTGCCTCAAATGAGCTCATCTTTAGAGATTCTTGGAACCCATTATTGTATACAAACTTGTTGTAGGTGCTACAACCACCCTCCAAAATTTTGGCCTGCACCTAATTTCGGAGCCTCCCTTGGGATCGCTTGATGATTGCTCACCTTCAGGTTCACTTTGTGAGCCCATGGGAGTCTTTGCATCTGCATTGCTTGTTCATTCCACTCAAATTTCTACATGTTGGTGTCTAATTCATGCTTGCAACCATGTTCTGGTTATGCTGAAGGTCTTCGCTTCATGTGTACTTGTTGTGTTCGCTATGAAAGAATCTGTCGCACTCACACATGGAGTCGCATTCATTGTCACAAAAGCATCATCATGGTCCATCAACGATCAATCATGAGTGTCACACTTGTCTCTTGCACCATCAGTCAGTCATGTTGAACATGTGTGTCTGAATGTTTTGAGTTGTTTCCTCGTCGAGTCATGTGAGTGTGTGTTGCATGATAACCTATGCATATTTCGATAGTTCACACACTTAGTCATTGTGCTAAAGTTATGATGACTGGAATCCCCTCTAATAGGCAGTCCATCACCTCGCCATCAACTCGATCGACTATCACCCAAAACAGTGTAGAAGCACCAAGCAAGTCTTTCCAAGATATGTTGATCGCAAGAAATCCAATCAGCTTGCATGCTGACCACCCGGGCAGTCAAACCTGGTAGCCACCTCGGGACTAACTCCCCTAAAAAATTGTGCAGAGGCTATTAACCTTGCCTTCTCTGCTGACTGAGGAAATTGCGTAGATAGGCTGAACAAACACCAAGTTCCCATCCCTATCTCCCTCAGAAAATTACACAATTTTCCCAATCAGTCCTCCTGAAAATCAACCGACTGATCATCCAAGAAACTGCGCATTTTTCATGAGCAGGCCTTCTGCTCGACAAAAGTCTACTCAGCTCAGGAATTGCACAAAGATGATCAATAGGCCGGCCTATCAGCCTCAATGCATTTCTCCTTGCCAGCAGTGCCTAGCAGCAGACTGTCAATTCCTTCCAGGAGAAACTCGGCGTTTTTCAATTTTAGAGAGTCTGAAAAACTTAAGAAGACTCCAAGTTGAACTTTTTCATAGATTTGTGTCCCTCAAGCCCGAAAAAGTATAAAATAATACCTGGGGGAACCGCTTGATCTTGCGACCAAGGAGTACTTTCATAATTAGTGCCACTGACCTGAAAAGTAAAAAGCGATCAAGGACACGTCGTTTTATTTCCAGTATCGAGTTTGAAACGACAAAAACCCGACAATCTTTTCCTGATTTTACGGTCAGAAAAGAGCTATAAGGGGACCGTCTTTTAATTCCGTTTTAACGAGTGTAAAAGAAACACTCAGCAATCTTTTCATATTTTAGGAGTCAGAAAAGGGCTTAAAAGATGACTCTGATATTTTGGTTCGTGAAAAATGACAATTTCCCTCAAAATCCCTTTGTCCTGCACAAAAACGACACATTACTCATACCTGTTTAAGATAGGCAAAAATACATTGAAAAATATCCTTCCATGGTGAAAAATAAACAAACCTAGCATTCATTCATCCAAAAAACCTATAAAAAGACTTTTTACCATGTCATTTTTACCATTTTACTGTTGAGGTTGAGAAAAGGGCTTTTGGCAAGAAACTTCCCGTGGTCATTGCGGAGAATCCGACCGTCAGAATCGAACGCCGTCTCTTCCAGGTATTTCACAACATCCTCCTCTTCAATTTCATCCGATCAAAATTTTGTTTTAGGTTTTAGTTTTGGTTTTTGGGGGGTTTTAGGTTTTAAAAACCTCTCTGCGGGGTACGCAGGTGCCCTAAGGGTGACCTGCGTCCCCCGACCTTTTCCTACACAGGAAAAAGGTCGAGGTACACAGCCCACCTTCAGGCCAGCTGCGTCCCGACGCTCTGTGTCCTAAACGCGGGGTGCGTCCCCCGCGAAGGGCGGAATTTGAAACCCCAAACCCCAAAAATAACCATTTGAAATTTCCCAAATTAATTCTAACCTTTATTTCTTGGTGTGTAGGGCACTCACCATGTTGGATTGGAGAGAAAGAGAGCACGAGGACGTTGATTTAGCCGCAATTAATCACCAACCTTCCATTGATGCCCTAAAAGCATGCGGACTATATAAATACTGGGCCATACCTGGCATGAGGGCTCAGGTGAGATTCTTGGAGAGGTTGGTTGAGAGATGGAACATTCATGAGCAATGCTTTTACTTCGGAGGGCACCAGCTCGAGATAGATCCCTCTGACATATACTTTCTCACTGGCTTGCCAAATAGGGGCGAGCAACTCAATCTAGCCGGGACTAGGCCGGGTGGCCAATCCCTTGCTAGTCTCCGGGCAGACTGGTGCATACCCAATCAAAACCATGCGAAAGGCGTAGAAATCAAATACATCTCTCGGCGTGAACTCAAGGTTATAGCTTTCACGGTTACCAGAATTTGCGGTGTAGCCGCTTTACATATTGCCACCGGGTCCCAAATGCGGATGGCGATTGACTGTTTCCGAGGCACCATCTTCAACTGGTGCGATGTTGTGTCGGCCAATATGAAGGGCCAACTGACTAGGGCAAAGAACGGACAACTAAAGACC
Organism: Pinus tabuliformis; assembly: GCA_031772625.1. NCBI lineage: Eukaryota > Viridiplantae > Streptophyta > Pinopsida > Pinales > Pinaceae > Pinus > Pinus tabuliformis. The sequence continues at coordinate 275,716,845 of CM062809.1, read as the reverse complement.
TTTGGATATGGGCCTCTAGTTGTGAGCTTTGCCTTAGAGAGAGTTCCGATGCTGATCCCTCAGCAACTCACTGTTGATATCATGGGTCCTCGGGAGCCAAAGCTGATACGATGGGTTACGGTGATGGCCCGACATCCTGACGAGGGCGCGACAGTTGTTCGATTCCCTGATGGTTATTTTCACTAGTTAGAGGACCAGGTCTTTCCTATTCAGGACTTTCCGTATGCCGGAGTAGATTTTCGAGGTGATCCGGACATGGTTCTTCCACAGGGAGAACAATGGGATGACAGAGGTACTTTATTTTTCACAAGTTTTAAATTTATCTATTTTTTTTGTTTTTTTTTTATATATATCGTCTCAAAACTAACAGTAAAAATTTTCAAAATGCAGATGTTGGTCCACAGTGCCCAGCCAACCTCCGGCCTTTTGAGAGGAGAGTACCAGCTGTACCAGCACCAGCCCCACAGGATGCGGGCGCAGAGACCTTAGCCGAGCTAGAACAGGATCTAGAGTGTCTGACGGCGGATATACCAGAGACCACCATAGATGAAATTCCCATTCAACTTCAGCGCTATGTGGTCGCAGTCCTAGGACCTTTTAGGAGGTTCTTGTGTAGGGTAGCGCGGGCAGTGGTTTCGTATAGAGAGCACCACCAGTGATTGGCTAGTCACTTTTGTAGACACATATGACATTTTTGGCTTTTTGTACTTATCATTTTTGTCAATCATAAGGTGTTTTTCAACCTATGATCGAAGACGATGTATATTTTTTGACACACTCCTATCTATATATATATCATTATTACCGGCTTATCTTTTTTAACATATGTGATGAAATGTTTTTAAATTTACTTGCATGATTATCGTAAATGTCTGTCCAACATTCGAGAAGCAATTGCATCTGCTAATGTATTTAAAGACCTTGGAATATTCTGATATTCAATGTAATCAAATTCACGTTCCAAGAGACGCACTCTCAAAAACAACCTTAATAACACATGATTTCTAATGGCATATACTCTATTAAGCTGTAATACAACAAGTTCAGAATCTAACCTCACTATCAAACGTCGAATTCCAAATGAAATAGATTCAGATAATAATTCAACCACTGCACTGTATTCTGCAATGTTGTTCATCGTTTGACCGAGGCTTACCCCATGCATAGAAACTAACTCGTCAGAGGGCGAATAGATAACCCAAGCTACGGAAGAGATATTCCGTATACTACGACAAGCACCATCAGCAAATCCAATGTATGTTTGGAGAGGTGTCGACATCTGCAATATCAAGAGTAAAACCAAGATAAGCCAGAATAACGACGAAAAACACACCTTCTAAGCTAAGCACACTGACTAAACTAACAAACATACTAGCTAGAAAGAAAACCTAACCTAACTAAAATTCTCCATACCCAGCATTTAAGCATAATACCTCTTTAGGTAAAGTCCATTTCTGGGTTTACCGAAAGAGTCCCCATCAAAATCTACGAGCTCATAAGCCCCTTTTGCTAGCTTTCGCTTTACAATGTAGGGTCCATGCCACATAGGAACGAATTTTCCAGCACCTAGCTTATCGTTAGCTTGATCATATAATAGCACTAGGTCTCCCTCCGAAAAACTTCGAGGGGTCACATTTCTATCATACTGAGCTTTCATTCGCTTCGCGTGAGTCTCGATTGCCAATGCAGCATCACGTCGAGTCTCATCTAATTTAGCTAAGTATAATAAACACTTCTCCTCTTCGGAAGTAGCTGGAAGTAATTCGACAGCCATTTGAAGTGATGGGATTTCGCATTCAATGGGTAACACAGCTTCCAAGCCATAAACTAGCTGGAAAGGAGTGAACCCTGTTGAAGTTTTCACTGAGGTTCGGTATGCCCATAGCGCTGAAAATAACATGTTGTGCCAATTCGACCGATGAATACCAATGGTTCGTCGGATCATGATAACCAGAACTTTGTTGATAGACTCAACCAAACCGTTGGCTTGCGGATAATAAGGAGTAGAGCTATCGTGGCGCAAACCAAGCTGGCTTGTAAGCTCGGTCATCATGATGTTTCGAAAATGGCTCCCATGGTCAGTAATGATTGCTTGTGGGACACCAAACCTAGTTATAATATGATTGAATACGAAAACTGCAGCTGTTTTGCCGCTTGCGTCGAATGTAGGCATCGCCTCGGCCCATTTAGTAAAATAATCAACCGCGAGGATGATATACGCATGCCCCCCAGCCGAGTGAGGGTTACAAGTAATAAAATCGATACCCCATTTGGCGAATGGACCAATGGCAATTATAGGGTGGAGAGGAGCAGGTGGTGCGCGCATCTTGCGATCAAACACTAGACAGTTGTGGCACTTCTGGACTACAATGATACAATCTTTAAATATGGACGGCCAGAAATAGCCATCGCACAACACCTTCTGAGCTGTGGCATACCCAGACATATGACCGCCACATGCTCCAGAGTGACAATCATTCAAAACCCTCTCAGCCTCTTCGTGAGTTAAACAACGTCGAAAAACTAAGTCTGCCCCCCGACGATAAAGTGTATCTCCGATAATCTTGTATTGCTGGGATTGAAACCGAATTTTTCGATGTTCCGACTTTGAAGCTTCAGGCCGAAAGGTTTGGGTTTGGAGATAGATGATTATATCCCCGTACCACGGATCTAAAGTACTGATAAGAAACAAAGATTCGTCTGCAATGGACTCCTCTGCCACAGTTTCTGTGTCAGCATGCGGGAAATCACTCATCAATTCCGCAAAAACTAAGGATTTCTTAGACTTGGACTTCTCAAACTTCAAGTCGAACTCTTGCAGGATAACGATCCATTTAGAGTACTTTCCCCCTAGCAGTTGTTTGGTCAAAATATAAATCATAGGGTTGCAATCCGAAATGACTGTAGTTTTACGGAGAAGAATGTAGTGACGAAAACGCTGGACAGCTTGAACAGCTGCCAGGGCCAATTTCTCCACATGCGAATATTTTAGCTCAGTGGGGTTTAATGTCCTACTAAGATAATATATCACATGTTCCGCTCCGAATTCATCTTCTTGAACTAACACCATTCCAATAGTGGAATGCGAAGCTGCGAGGTATAAGAAGTAATCCTGATTGTAGTTGGGAGGATGCAACAACGGTGCATGGGTCAACGCGTGTTTAAGTGCATCAAAAGATTGTTGGGCAATCTCATCCCAAAATAATTGAGCATTCTGTTTCATCAACCGTGTAAAACCTTTAGTGACCTCGGCGTAGTTTGGAATGAATCGGCGTAAAAAGTTCGCTTTCCCTTGCAAACTTTGGAGTTGGCGCAAACTCGAAGGAGGAGGCAATTTGATGATAGCTTCGACCTTCGAGGGATCGACGCGAATGCCGGATTTTGAAACAACAAATCCCAGCAATCGACCCATCTCTATACAGAACACACACTTGTGGGGATTCAACCGAATTCGATAATGCCTACACCTCATAAAGATTGCTCGTAAGTGGACAAGGTGATCAGCTCGATGTAAAGAATGAGCAGGCAAATCATCGAGGTACGGTTGCACAATGTGCTTGATGTCATGAAATGCGTAAGACATCGCCCGTTGAAAAGTGGCCCCGGCATTCTTAAGTCCAAAAGGTAATTTGCAATAAGCAAACGTCCCCCATGGACAAATGAATGCCGTTTTTGGTTTGTCGGCAGGTAGAATATTGATTTGATTATAGCCCGAAAAACCATCCATGAAGGAAAACATCTCACTTCCGGCACAATCATCAATAATTTGATCGATATAAGGCGTAGGATAGTTGTCTTTTGGACAAGCTCGATTTATATCCCTATAGTCGATACAGATTCTTATTGTTCCTTGTTTCTTGTTGACCGGAACAATATTCGATACCCAATCCGTTAATGGGATTGGATAAATGAAACCTGCTTTCAACAGCTTCTCGACTTCTGCTTTAATCGTAGCCGCTTTTCAAGGGTGAATTTGACGCAACCGTTGCCGGGTGGGTTTAGCATCCGGGTAGGTCTTTATTTCATGAAAAACAATGGCAGGATCGATTCCCGGCATTTCCTCGTAAGACCAGGCAAACACATCGCGGAATTCTTGGAATAGGGCCTTGTAAGTTTGGATTTCATCTTCTGTACATGAGGCACCTATATGAATGCTTTCCTCAATTCCGGGCTTCACTGAAATATCAATGGGAATAGTACGAGAAATATTCCCTAAATTCAACTCTGAATCAGAATGTTTCGTTGGATTCTGAGCGTCTTTGACATATTCAGCGGTAAAGATAGATGAAAAATCATTTTCAAAAGCATCATCCTTAGGTAAAAACGAAGATCTATGATGAAGATCTTCCCATGGTAGATCGTCTACACTTAGGATTTCGCGAAGTTGCTCGTCAGATGACACGACTTCGGGAAACGCTATCCGTTCTAAGGTTGATGTGAAAAGTGATTCTTCACTGACCACATTCATTTGGTCGAGCTCGGTTGAACGCGAGTCGGTAAAAGACATGACAACTTCATAAGAAATTTCATATGGACTCAAAGGCATAGCATCACCGAATGAGTCTATTTCAGATTCAAATGGGACAATCCAAGGATCATCATAAATAATGTTGTCTGATGTAATCATATGAATTGATGCAAATGAAGGGTCTGTGTTGATTGGAGGGAAAGGAAAAGTTCCCAGTAAACCGGAATCTTTAACTAAACCTACGCCAACGTCCCTATAGGGGATTACCGTCTTACCGACATGCTGGATACTCTCTGAAGAGGCTGGGTCGGATGAAAAGTATGTCAGCTGATCAATCGTCACGATCTTACCGTTATGTGGAAACTTAATTACTCTGAAGACCGATGAAACGACCGTTGTCATAGCATATGACCAACTTCGACCCAAAAGAAGGTTGTAGTCTAGAGGGGCATCAACCACCTCCACATCCAGACTAACGGTTTTACCTTCTACCCCTATAGGCAATTCCTGTAGAATACCAAACGGACGGAACCCACGGCCATCAAAGGCCTTAAGGATGGTCGGGGATTGGTTCAACGAAGGAGAACCAAGCGATCTCCAACATTGAATCGACATAATACACGTAGAAGCTCCCTCATCAATCACAGTCCGATGAATAGGCATGTTTTTGACTATCACTAGAATTTGGAAAGCCATTTGATGGGGTAGACGCGGTGTACTATTTTCTAGATCGAATATTATCAGGTTCGGGTCCTGAACATCAACAGCTCCGATAGCCGAAAAAAGTAATTTTCGTTGTGCTGGGCATGATTGCAGCACTTCTAAAGCCGACATTGCTGAGGGTGAAACAGCTAAGTCCTCAACAATGTTGTAATTCTGGGCTGCTCTCGCATGTGGATTGAAAGCAGACCTTCGAAGTACACCCTTGGCGGGCGGTTTGATTACTAGGTCCGGGTTAGGTTTCTCGATCTGTAGTGGATCGGAACCGGGAGCTGAGGTTGATGGAATAGAATGAGAAGATTCTGCTTCCTTACCATCAACAGGAGCCTTACTACCATAATCTTGCGATCGAGTCGCAATCCTCACATGAGACATCATCAAAATGGGTTCTTCACTGGCAGTCGAGGAAGAACCTATCATCTTACTTTCCTGCTTTGGAAATGGATCTTTTAACACAGCAGGAGTGGGAGAACCTTTGACTATTTTCACAACCTCGGCCCGATGAGGGCAATCTCTCGTAAAATGATCCTCTTCACAAATAAGACAAGGATATCGAGGTTTGCGCTTTTCGTCATTGGTTTCCGACTTTTCTGTTTTCTCCTTCGGAGCCTTGTCTGCTTTAGCCTTCTTCTTTCCTTTCTTCTTTCCACCGTTTTTTGATTTGGCCGTAGATGACTCTACAGCGTGAATATCGGCGGAAAGTTCAGGAGAAGACTCTCCTGTCGGGGAATCGGGCAAAGTGATTATAGGAGTAGTTGAAGCCTTGGAAGACTTCTTCTTACTCTTTGTATTCACGATACCAATCATACCATCAGCAGAATGAGATCCCGAAGGAGCAGCAGCGATTTGATTCGATTTTGGAAGATCTGGAATCTTCTCGTGTAACGTACCCGACTGAGTATAAACTAAGTCAAGGTATTGCGCCTGAGCAATGACTTGCTCCTCAGTAACTACTCCGGCCTTAGCTACATCTTCAGTAATCTTCGGTAATAATGATTTAACAAACCATTCAACTAAGATTTGGTTCGGGATAAAAACTTTCACTAGTCTTCTTCGACGTCTCCACTCATGAATGTGATCAGAAATATACATGGACGTCGATTGTTTTAGTGAAGTTAATAACTCCGTGCCGTTATCGTATCTGACCGGCAACTGAAAGTGAGTTAAGAACGAGGTAGCTAACTGGCTGAAATTGTAAAAAGAGGCACGTGGTAACTCAATGTACCACTTGGCCGCGAGACCAATGAGTGTACGCTGGAAAAGACGTAAGCGGATCGAATCATCCGAGATAGAATTTGAAGCACACCAGAGGTGGTAAGTCATCAAATGATTGGACGGATCCTCTCCAGACTTACCTTCGAACTTGGGTATATCACTGGGCAACTTATTTGGCATTGGCGACCAGAACGGAAGATATTGAATTGGATCGTTCGTTAGGCGCGTCAAGTCTGGTAAATCCAAAGTTGCGATAAACGGTAACTGCCGGTTAGGATCTCTAAAACTCTGGGTCACAAGACCAGTCCCAGGAGGAGGATATCCAGGATAACTAGGAACAGGAGTCGCATTAGGGATATTATATCCTCCTGGAAAACCAGGATTAACCGGACCGTACTGGGGTTGTTGAGGTTGTTGATAAGTGTACCCAGGATACGGTTGATACTGGTAAACCGGCTGTTGGACAGCTTGCCCATGTTGGTACTGTCCCTGGTACAGTTGTTGAACAAATTGAGGTTGAGTAGTGACAACCGTACTTATACCAGGCTGACCTGTAGGCATCTGGACCGTGGTTTGAATCGTAGATCCAGACAACGGTAAAGATGTCTGAGGAGTGGTTGCAGAGACAGTAGAAACTGAAGCTGTCGATACTCCAGAAGTAAGTGCGGCAGATGTAGCGGTAGCTGCAGCAGCCGTTTGAGATGGAGTATTAGGTGCAATTGGCGGCTGAGTAACTACCGAAGTTACAGAAGTTTGAACATTTGACTGGACAGGTTGCGGTTGCTGGGGTGGACCAGAAACTACGGGTTGTCCAGCTTGAGGTACCAACTGTAAACTTGGTTGCAACACCTGTTGACTCTGTGATGGATCCCACACTAACATTCTGGGGTATTGACCCGTAACAGGTTGAGGATACTGAGATCCATAACCGGATTGAGGATAGGATTGATAATTGAAAGGTGTTGTTCCCATACCTCGAACATATGACTGACCTTGAGATGGTTGATAACCTTGACTTGAGTATTGACCTTGAGGTTGATAACCTTGAGGTAAATACGGATACTGGGGTTGACCTTGACCTTGAGGTTGATACCCTTGAGGTTGATACCCTTGGGGTTGATACCCTTGAGGTTGATACCCTTGAGGTAAATATTGATACTGAGGTTGACCCTGGGGTACATATTGAGGCTGGGGTTGACCTTGAGGCATGTATTGTACCATAGGTACATACTGACCTTGAGGTTGCCCCCCAGACACGATTTGTGTACCTTGAGGTTGCCCCCCAGGCGTTAACTGAGGCTGCCCCCCAGGCGGTAATTGGCCACCTTGAGGTTGGGAAACGGGAACTGAACCTGACATCATGTAAATGTCTCCTACACCCAATGGTATATTACCATTGTTTCCAGCTAATAACCCATGATCAACGGGTTGAGGAGATGCCCCCGCAAAAGTACCAGAAAGTGATTGATACCCAGTAGGAACAGAAGGACCGCCGTGTAAGAAAGATTCAGGAGTTTGAGTAAACACGGATGACTGACCAAACATATTTACAGGAGTATAAATACCTCCAGGTGGAAAAGGAGTACGAGGTGTAGAAAAACCTACCCCTGAGTTGTCTAAATAATTAGTTAACGAAAGGTACCAAGTAGTACCTCTAGGAGGACTGTAAAAGATAGATTCACGCTCCCTGAGATCAATAGTAAGTTGATCTTCAAGGTTAGAGACGCCTATTTCTTCCTCTGGAGCAAGTTCTTCGATAGCAATCAGACCAGTAGGAAGATTTTCGGTGATAACTCGTTCTACTCTTGGTGAATCTGGAACACTAGAAGTCGGAGTAACAGGTTCAGATATTTCAGGTTCTTCGCCTGTATCACTAGCAGACGAAAAACTACCAACAAGCTCAGAAACTGTAACAGCTTCGGGATTATAACCTGTCTCTAGGCCTTGGTAATCTGAATGGAATACCAAGGAAGATTCTCCTTCTTCAGGTGAACCTACTCTACTGCCACTAGAAGGAGTTACAAGGACCTTTAAACCTTCTAGATTACTGGGGTCGTCTCGAGGAGGTTCACCCCGAAGTCTACGGGATCTTCTCAACAATTCGGCCACAGAAACAACTTCAGGAGACTGGCCCCGAAGTCTACGGGACTGTCTCGGTAATTCCGCCACAGCTAAAAACTTTTAACTACTACACACGAAAACAAAGTAAAATATCAAATCAAACCACCTAAAGTCTCTAAAGAACCAAACAAATTTGAATCACACGCCTAAAGAATCTAGGGCATCAAACCAAGCACAAACAGTAGCCTTCCAGACCGAAAACACTAGTTGGAGATGAAACCCAACATCGCCAGATTCAGTACAGAAGTGGCGAGTGGAACAGTTACCCCGGCAACCTGCTTAATGAATAGACCGGCACAAGTTCCTCCACTTTAACCGTCTCGAGTGAAGTGAACCCCCCAGAAAATCCAAGTGAGTCTAGCCGACGTCTGCTCCAGGTACAGTGGGATCTTCCCTCCACCGTCACCTCGGTAGAATCCTAAAGATAATGGTCACTAAGGTTACCAACCGCAACAAATGCACCTGGGGGAACAGTCTACACTCCGACAGCACGCAAGGGCAGAGTATCAAGCTCAATCCCCTTCCCGGTTCCTTGACAATAATCCAAGGTTTACCGACAAGTGACCCCTGGCTCCTCGACAATGGTTAATCCGAGGTTTACCGTTTGTAATACGTGCGTGTCTGGCGTCGTTCCCAACGAGGGAGGATTGATCCCCTCACTGGTTCGGACACGAGCTCGTGCTTCTCCTTTAAGAGGAGCTTTCCCAGAGTACAAATGAGACAATTGGATTTATTCTATCACAAGATAAGCTACTTGTTTGGTTTTGTTGTCTTGGAGAGTTAATTACTCTCCTACTCCAAGACACTAGCCTGATCTAAATTGGTGTTTCAGAGCCCTAGTAAATAAAAGTTACTACGTTGATTTTACTTTAAGCGTTAATTTAATGGTTTTTCTTAAAGACAAAAGGTAGCGGAAATGAAACCAATGGTGTGTAGACTCGACTCAAACCACTACAAAGATGCACCTAAGATGATTTACGCGACTTTTCTCTTTCAATGAAATTCCTAACTAAGAGAGTTGAGAAATGTAAATTTTATAGAAAACAACTTTCTTAGTAAAGACAATCAAAGAAACAATTCTCTTTATCTTTTCAAGCATACAAACATGACCACTCCTTACGTGCACGAAAAACTCTTTTTCTTTCAAAATGCCTCAAAGCTACTTGAAACAAAACTTTTCAAAGGAGATGTTTTTGTATTTTCTCTTATTTAATAAAGCATATAAATCTATTTTAACGAAAATCAATCTCAAAAGCTATAAAATCTATGAAAACTTGACTCACAAGCAAATCAAAAAGAAATTTACTCTAAGCAAACCTAACGAGACAAAAGCCTACAAGAATGATTCTAGGTTGTTTTACTTGACCACAATCAAGTCAAGGACCAGCTAATGCAGAATCAAAAGACCAGTCAAAACAAAACTCAAATCTTTTTGTTCTTTTTGTAAAATGGAATTCAATACTCAATCAACAAGTACTTCGAAATTTGCCAAAGAGACCACTCAAAGGTAAGTTGCTCTCACAGGTAGACTTTATGACAGGTCTGACTTCTAATAATGCTGACAAAACCAGAGAGATCTAAGGCTTGACAACTTCTACCGCCAAAGTCGCTACAAGACCTACTCAAAAATCAAACCCTAGGGCTTAAACTTCTATGAAATCCACTAAAACACTCAATGCTATCGAAACAAGTTCAGGTGAAGATCTTTGACAAGAGACTAATGGATCTGGGTAGTAAAAACTAAGAAAAAGCAAAATCTAAGAGCAAAAATGCAAAAAATGGAATTTTCTTAAATTTTAGCAGGGGACGCAGGCAACCCGTTAAGACAGGTGCGGGCCCGCTCTGTGCACACAGCGACATTGCGTACAGGGACGCACTGTGCAATACTCAGAGGGTGCGTCCTACTGAAAAAACCAAGAAAAACTAAATTGAAACTAACCCTAAGCTAACCCACCCAAAAACAAAGTCACAGAGCCAAAAACCAGAAAATACATGACTTTTCTCAGATCAAAGTTGCATACAAAGGAAAAGACTTTCACATCAATGGAGTCCCCAGTGGAGTCACCAATTTGTCAGGCGGAAAGAGTCGATAGTGCGGACAAAACCAACCTCCCTAGGAGCCTAAGACTCTCTAGTGACAAACAAGACAAACAAGAGCAATCCTTCTCTAAAGATGCATTCACTATATAAGAAATCAAGTGTTTAGATCCTACCTGTAATCCAACGCTATTGTAGCAGTCCAGCTTCATTGATCCGGATGAGCTCCTCCTTCACTTTGAAACCTGCATCCACTAACAATCAAACAATTAAATAGCACTTGATAATCTCATAGAATAAAACATATTTAACACATAGACCAAGGAGTACATGAAACAACTCATAAATAACAAGTTATTGAGAAGAATGGACTCATTTGCATTAATAGGAAACAAAAGGAACAATTACAACCTGAGCCTTGTTGTTGTGCAAGTCCCTCCCAGGGTCCATCAAGAGTTCTCCTTTACTTTGACAAAGCTCACCCACTTCCAAATAGAAAAAGCAAAGATGGCAATCTCTCCTCACAAGCTTCTAAATGGGAGTCCTAATTCCAGCAGCATCTACCCTTAGAAATGTTTAGCTTCCAACCTCCCCTCCTTCTGGCCCAATGCCTGTATTTATAGTGCTCAAGAGGAAGTTAATCAGGTCCACCATCAATGGGATAATCCCCTCTTTGGATGGGATAGCTCCCTCATTGATGGGATAAGTTCCTCTTTGGTAGGGGTACATGAACCATCTGGAGGCGCTCAATACACGTCGAACAACCTTCTAGAATGCTCTAGAAATGACCACAAGTAACTTTTTAAAGATGAAACTTGCGCATTTTGACCTTTACAGGGGGACGCACCCGCCCCTTTACATACAGAGTGTACAAGGACGCAGCTTTTGTGAACATTGGGTGCGTACCCGTAGGTAAGGTTGAGAGAACCTGCGTACCCAGAGATAAATACATTTATAAAGACTTTCTCTCTTTTTGGAGTTTGACATGGAGAGCAGAGGCATAAGACTTGCCCAGGAGGATAGCATGACTGTTGATAGAGCCATACTAACTGTAAATAGCCATGGTGACATTTTTTAGTGTAACATTGTCAGAAACCACTCCCCCTTGGGGTAACACCTTCCTCGGTGTCCTTTGTTCATATACAAAACAAAATACATGCTTAAAACTAAACATTTTGTTTTATAGAGCTTTATATCTACAACTTTGTACAATATTTACAAATTTATATACATTTGCTTCAATAAGCAAACAACAAAGGATATGATACCCACATTGAATCAACAATTTCCCAAGTGGATTCCTTAGACCCAAATTGTCTCCACTGCTTTTTTAATTGATCTATTTCTTGGTTCTAGAGCGTGAGTCTCCTCTAGTCTAAGATGCGTAGTGGCTCTGGATGAAACTCCTCCTATGGTTCCACATGTAGCATAGACCAATCAATCACATGATTAGAGTCTTGTACATTTATTTTAAGCAAAGAAACATGGAAAACATCATCAAATTTTGCTGATGGAGGTAAATCCAGCCTATAGGCCACTGGACCTATTCCGTCAAGTATCTCAAAGGCCCTCAAAACCATGGTGCCAACTTGGAACATGACCCAATTTTCATGTAACTTTTGGGTCTAACTCTCAAGTAAACAGGTTCAACAACTTGGAAATCCTTATGTACCCTATGTTTATCGGCATAGCTTTTCTTCCTGTCTTGTGCTACCTTTAAATTTTTCTTGATGATATGAATTTGTTGATCCATCTCTTTTAGCATATCAAGCCCAATAAGGACCTTGTTAACTTGATCACTCCAGCTGATAGAAGTATTGTAAACCCTTCTATAAAGTGCCTCAAATGAGCTCATCTTTAGAGATTCTTGGAACCCATTATTGTATACAAACTTGTTGTAGGTGCTACAACCACCCTCCAAAATTTTGGCCTGCACCTAAGTTTGGAGCCTCCCTTGGGATCGCTTGATGATTGCTCACCTTCAAGTTCACTTTGTGAGCCCATGGGAGTCTTTGCATCTGCATTGCTTGTTCATTCCACTCAAATTTCTGCATGTTGGTGTCTAATTCATGCTTGCAACCATGTTCTGGTTATGCTGAAGGTCTTCGCTTCATGTGTACTTGTTGTGTTCGCTATGAAAGAATCTGTCGCACTCACACATGGAGTCGCATTCATTGTCACAAAAGCATCATCATGGTCCATCAACGATCAATCATGAGTGTCACACCTGTCTCTTGCACCATCAGTCAGTCATGTTGAACATGTGTGTCTGAATGTTTTGAGTTGTTTCCTCGTCGAGTCATGTGAGTGTGTGTTGCATGATAACCTATGCATATTTCGATAGTTCACACACTTAGTCATTGTGCTAAAGTTATGATGACTGGAATCCCCTCTAATAGGCAGTCCATCACCTCGCCATCAACTCGATCGACTATCACCCAAAACAATGTAGAAGCACCAAGCAAGTCTTTCCAAGATATGTTGATCGCAAGAAATCCAATCAGCTTGCATGCTGACCACCCGGGCAGTCAAACCTGGTAGCCACCTCGGGACTAACTCCCCTAAAAAATTGTGCAGAGGCTATTAACCTTGCCTTCTCTGCTAACTGAGGAAATTGCGTAGATAGGCTGAACAAACACCAAGTTCCCATCCCTGTCTCCCTCAGAAAATTACACAATTTTCCCAATCAGTCCTCCTGAAAATCAACCGACTGATCATCCAAGAAACTGCGCATTTTTCATGAGCAGGCCTTCTGCTCGACAAAAGTCTACTCAACTCAGGAATTGCGCAAAGATGATCAATAGGCCGGCCTATCAGCCTCAATGCATTTCTCCTTGCCAGCAGTGCCTAGCATCAAACTGTCAATTCCTTTCAGGAATTGTGCAGTTTCTGTTGCCAAGCACCCCAGTAGCCGACTGGTTGTTCCCCTTAGGAATTGTGCAGTTTCTACTGCTAGTGACCCAATAGCCAACTGTCAATTCCCTCTGGGAATTGTGAAATTTTGACTTCCAGACTTATGTCCAGTTCCTCCCAAAAACTATGCAATTTCTTCTTGTTGATTCTCCTTGCAGCTCGACTTGTTCCTCCAGAAAATTGCGCAATTTTTTCCTTCTAGCCCCTCCTGCTCGTTCGTTCTGGAAATTTCACAAATTCTACCTACCTTGCCTTAATGCAACCCCGACTGTCCCTCCCAAAATTTGCGTAATTCTTCCTTCTAGCCAAGCCAAACCTCGCGGACAATGATTGTCGACTTAGATTGCCCATCTTCATCACTTAGTGACTCTTGCATAGTTTTCATCAAGAGTGCCCAGAGCCATCATCCCACTTCACAAGCTTGTTGCCTCTCCCGATCACCTGCATCCAAAATGATCATATTTCATGGTAGACTAGGAGGTTTTTCGATTTGATGACGTCCCATCATGAGTGACTACAGGCACATGTACATTAACAAACATGGTGTGACAATGAAAGGGATGAACGAAGGGATCACATGCAGGAGGACAGGTTCACCAACAAATGAAAAAACGATGCATGCAAAGAGATGTGCTCATGAACAGGTAATCATGCAAATATGTGTTCACAAACGGACGAACATGCACCTTTTGTGAACAAATGAGCCTGTCAAGCCTTCCAACATGCAAGCAAGGACCAGCATGCCAAAGCATCATCGAGCAAACCAAAGACCATCAAAGACTCCATGCACTTTGCCACGTAGAGGTGAATCTGTACTACACCATGCAGACATCCATCACCTAGCATCATTGTAGCTCAACATGCACTCGAGCAGCAGCACTAATGTACTAGCATTGTCATGTCGAGTCATGTCACCCACATCTCTACTATGGGCTATGTTGTCAATCAATGTAATGTAATGTGGAAGTCCAAGAGACCTACTTGTTGTACAAAGAGTCATGCAAAGTCGAAAAGTCATGAAATTCAAACAATCATGAGGGTAGTTGAACAACCACAGGGGTCAGTTTCACCCTTGGATATATATACCCCCCTCATTTGTACATGAAAGGACTTTTCACCTCAACTCCTTGCACATAGCCAAGAGAATCTGTAATCTTTTCTTTGAGAAGTAGTGGCTCCAACACTCGACTCACGGGGTTAGTGATGTATGGTTTAACGATGTGTCTTAGAACTTTCACTTAATTTAGAAGCCTACTAATAGGCCAGCACGTTTTCACACATGTATTGCAATTTTTTTAAGACTAACCTTGAACACTTGTAATGCATGTTTCTTTAACCTATGTTGAACACTTGAACTATTTCACTTGTTGTAATACATAATCTATTAATGTAAATGTGTTGTATATGTTGTTAACATTGTCTCACCTATGGTGGCTATCACCCCAGACATCAGATAGACCTTTCACATAAAGCTTGTTGTAACAACCATTGCACTCATTCAGACTTATCCATTGAGTGTTGTACATGTTATCTTACCTCGTGTGTTGTGATTGCCGCATCCGTGTGTACTACTCCTCTAGAAGCTACGCACCTCCTATTGTTATGTGTTACTAGCTGAGTTGGGACTTTATCCCAACCAAATTGGTACTCACTCTCACCCTCTCCCCTTATAGTGAAAGACCCATTGACACAAGTACACTAGCATTCACCAGGAAAATGAACCTCACTTCTCGAAGGCAAAGCAGATGACTCTCCTATGCTGACAAGCAAGAGTTAAGGAAAATCTTTAAGACAATGGCGACCGTGCCATCATACCGGATGGGACTCCCACACCAAACGGTGTGAGTTCTAGTTGGGACATCATACTGGGGTGATCCCCTTAATGTTGGCAGGTCCAGCACCATCAAAATTTCTAGCACTAGAAGGAGGGAAACCAGTTGTATATGGATGAAATTCCCCTCACACTCATTCATCAACCATCTGGTCAAGGTAGTAACTCACACTCCTTCTCACCTACACATGACTCTGTAGTTGGTTACTCCTCACCTTCGAGGATTGAACACGAGATTCTGTATCATCAACCTCACTTTGTCCATCCCATCACTCACCAATTCACAAAAGCAATGGGACTGATCCTAGGCATACAACATCTTCCACACACATATAGGAATCCAAAAGCCACTCCCACAGGAATTGTTGTATCATCGGTGGAAGAAGTAGTCCTTTCCACATTTGATGTTCTAGAAGAAGCTATTGAAGATGGAGAGGAACCTCCAGTCTTGTGGCAAGGTGAACAAGAAACTTTTTTGATCCTGGTATCGAATTCTGGTATAGGAGGCAGAGGGGAAGGAAGCATAGTAAGTGGAGTCAGAGACAATCCAATGGACTCAGAGTTAGAACCATCAGATTCTGGAAGAGAGGAAGAAGATGAGATGGCTGACCCAAATCTTGAATGGATCACTCAGGGACCATTGGCTCTCCCAGCTGTTCTACACAAGATGCCAAAGTGAGCAAAAAGAATGAACATCAAGTTCAACCCTAATAGCATGGTGAAGGTAGAATACCACTTCAACAACTTCTACCTATAGTTGCAGACCCTTGAGGTATGTTATTACGATTTAGCATGTAGATTGTTCCCATGTACCTTGGATGGTCGCGCAACCGCATGGTATTACAACCTTCCACCGAACTCTAAATAGAATTGGGGTTCATTCAAACACATGTTCCTCGAGAAGTTCTTTGATGACAAGACCCCAAACATGTTACTCAAAGAGTTGGGAAGCCTCAGATAGAGGGAAAAGAGAAAGTGAAATATTTCAATCAAATGTTTACATGCATATTGAACAAGTTTGCAGTAGACACTAAACCTCATGAATCCATCATTGTTGATTACTACACGTCTGCATTGCCAATCAGCATTACGTAGTTCATCAAGCGAGTTGTGAAACCAACACTTCTGAAAGATTGCAAGGAGGCTATCACTATTGAGAAATACCTTCCTAAAATTGAGTCATCAAGGATGATGAATGAACAAAGGACTCCAAGGATGCAAGCAGGAAGTCCCAAGCAGTGGCAAGCAACGGTAGAGATAAGGAAGCAACTGATATTGAAACCCTCACTCGCCTTGCCAAGAGCTTGACCACTGAAGTGTCCAAACTCAAACAACATAAAACAAACACATTTGCAAGAAGTCACCCACCCAGATAGAGACAAGCAAGCAGTTTATCAAGAACCAATTGGTTCACTTCAAAAACTACGCAGAAGCATATGTTCCAGCTCAAACAATGTGTAGATCCTAAGTTTTGTTCTTTCCACGAAGAAAATCACCCACGAGAACTCTTGTTCGGACTAGAAGCAAGTCACAAGTGCTTTCTACAGTCACACACTCGATGCGGGAGGCAATATGTAGGAGCAGCTGGAAGACACTGACGATCATGAAGAGGTTTCACTTGATGAGCCATCAAGCTCTGGGAATGTGGTGAATGTGTATTAGTGCTCGCAAACAATGTCAAAGATGAACATTGAGAAGCAGCCCCAAAATCAAACTGACCATTACAATCTTAGGAGTAAAGGGTATCCCCTTACACTTTGGGAGATGCAAGAAAAGATTAGACTACTGATAAGGAAGGCCGATCCACCGGCCACCCCAAAGAAGAAAACACAAAGTAGGTCTGGGAAGACAATGGTAGACAAAAGTGCATCCATGAGTAGCAAGTTGCAAAACACTCTTCCGAACAACACGAAAACCCGTTCTACCCTGGACACCTTAGTAAGTCTACCACCTAGAGACCACAACATTATTGATGACATGAAGAAAACTTGAGAAAACATTAGTTTTTTTGAGTTAGCTAAGATCTAGAGTTAGTGAGATATCCTGCTATGTGCATTCGGAAAACCAGCAACAGACAGCGCAACCTCTACTAGCAAGGAAGCAAGAAAACCTCCCGGATCACTTTCTACTATGCTCAATACACTCCAGATGGAAGAAGCAAACTCAATTTTCCCCCCATTCCTACTCTCATTCAAAGTTTTCAACTAAAATTTTCACAACTACTTGGTTGTTTATTGCATAACAACCAACGTCATGACACTCTCCATCGCTAGGAAGATCAATGCTCAATGGAGTGATACATCTGTGCGAATCATTCAACTTGGTTGAACATTAGTTCCAGCAATTGGTGAACTGCAAGATGTGATAATCCAACTATCTCATGCCAGTCGAGTCCACCAATGCATCAACATAGTTATTGTGGACATACAGGAAGCATATGGTCTATTACTTAGTAGAGACTGGTCCAGCAAGCTAGATGGATATTTTTCTACAGACTGGTCTCACATGTGGCTTCTGTATAAGGGAAAATGAAACCAAATCCAGGTATAATATGAGAGGTACATGAAACGTAATGTCACTCCCCTCAATGGCGAGAATGAACTATTGGCCTTCACAGAACTCATGTTTGGTAACTTCCTCCTTGAGACAACATTGGGGTGTTATCCTACACGGACAGCTCCAACTCCACCAAATGCACAGTAGGGACTCATTCCTTGCCCAACTGATGGTAATGAAACTTGTACAACATGTTGTACCAATAGTAGCAGTAGTAGCAACAACAGTAGTAGAAGTAGTACTAGCACATCAAGCGGTCCATGTACAAATGAGTTGTGGACCATGTACTTTGACATATCGAGGGCACATGATGGCTCAAGAGCTGGGTGTGTCTTGATCAACCCTTACAATAGGAAGCACATGGCTTCAAGTTGCTTGGAGTTCGAGTGAAAAAATAACATAGCAGAGTATGAAGCACTCGTGTTGGGTTTACAGAAATCCATCATCCTCAATGTGGTCATGCTCAAAGTGGTAGGTGATTCAGAGATAGTGGTATGGCAGGTATGTAACACCATTCACTGTTTATCACCACATCTCAAAAGTTACCAAAAAGAGGTATGGCAACTAATCTCAAACTTCCAAGAATTTAATATCATTGTTGTCCCACATACGCATAATGCAACTGCCAATGCAATTGAAAATGCAGCCTTGAGAATATCACCCATTAGGGATAGATTTACTACTGAAATTTTGTACAAATCATCTATCCTAGACAACATTACTAACTTACGCATTTTTAATGATGATCAACATATACTACATTTCATAGCCAATGATGACATCTTCAAAGATGCAGTGATAGATGATGACGAGCATGAGCACTCTCTACAAGTAGAAGCTAGTAACAGGAAAGGCCACCTCATCCCAAAAGGTGTGGCAACATTGGAGAAGCTTTATGACTTGCAAGAACATTTTCAAGGGCCAAGGAACAACAAGACCCATAATTCTACCATGAGGCATGAACTGATAAACCTGGGAATGGAACAAGATCTTAAGTTTGTCAATCTTGGTACATGTTGTACATAGCAAGAGCAGTAGGCCTTTGTCCGCTTGTTCAAACAGTACCGAGATGTGTTCACGTGGATGTACGATGATTTGAAAATTTATGACATGCAAATCATCCAACATATCATCCCAATCAAAGAAGGGGTCAAGCCATATCAACAGAAGTTGAGGAAAGTACATTCGTCGCTTGAACCCATCATACAGAAAGAGATTACTAAGTTGTTGGATGCACAGATCATATATAAAGTTCTCCATTCCACATGGGTCTCCAACCTTGTTCCTATATGTAAGAATTTTGGAGAAATCCACTTGTGTGTCGATTTCTGGAACGTAAACCGTGCCTTAGACAAAGACAACTACCCTACACGATATATGGAGCACATTTTGCAAACAATATCTAGGGCACATATGTTCTCTCTTCTTGACGGTTTCTCAGAATACAATTAGGTTCTGGTAGTAGAACCTGACAGATTAAAAACTAATTTCCATACCAAGTGGGGTACATTCACTTACAGATGAATGTTGTTTGGGCTTGTAAACACAGATGCAACATTTCATCATGCCATGGACATCGCCTTTCACGTACTCATTGGACAGAGCGTGGTGGTATACCTCGATGATGTGACTATGTTCTCAAGAAGATGAGAAGACCACATATGCCATTTGAAGAAAATATTTGAGCGATGTCGGAGATATGATATTTCCTTGAATCCCAAAAAGAGTGTATTCACAGTGTCGGAGGGGAACCTCCTTAGACACATTATTGCCAAAAGTGGGATCAAGGTGGATCCAGACTAGGTCCAAACCATTACACAGATCCCTTACCCAGTCAACAAGAAAGCCATGCAATCCTTCTTGGGAAAGATAAACTTCCTTCGAAAGTTCATCTCAGATTATGCGCAGATAGTTAAGCCCATGCAGGACATGATCAAGAAAGATGTAGTTTACAACTGGGGTAAGAAGGAAAAGTATGCATTCTCCTAGATCAAGCAGGCCATTGCAGAAGCGCCTATGCTCTATAGCCCAGATTTCAAGAAAGATTTCCTGCTATACACCTTTGCTTCCGATAATTCACTAGCTACAGTACTCACTCAAAAGGACGAAGCTAATGATGAACATCCCATCTCCTTCATGAGTGCAAGCATGCAGGGACTAGATCTCAACTACCCTGCCATTGACAAGAAAGATTATGTAGTTTATAAGGCAATGAAACACTTTAGGACCTACTTGCTGAAGAACCACTGCATAGTCTTTTTTCCCCACTAAACAGTTCATACATTGCTTGTATAACAAGAATTGGGTGAATGACATGTGAACTGGATGACAAGCTTGCAAGAGTATGATCTTCAAATCAAGTCAGTTCACATGATCAAAGGATATGGCCTCTACAGGCTTACCTTTGAAGCAGTACATGCTCTAGAGAGTGAAGAAGAGCTCGCCAGTTGGGAGCAGGAAATTGAGATGTATGACATAAGGTGAGCAACACCCACTAAAGATGGAACCTCTTGGTATGCAGATGTGTGAAATTACCTTGAGCACGACACCATACCCTCACACTTTTCCATTACACAAAAGAGGGAATTACACCTAAAAGCCTTGGTGTATCAGTGAGTGCACAGAGTGCTTTAAAGAAAGCACAGTAATGGATTTTTGCTCAGGTGCCTGTAGGCACATGAATTAGAGAAGGTACTTCAAGATCTGCATGACGGACCCATCGGGGGTCACTTTGCAGGAAACACCACTGTAAAAAAAGTTATGCAAGCCAGTTTTTACTGGCCCACATTATTTAAGGATGCACATGCTTATGCCCGCAAGTGCACGGTCTGTCAGTTATGCACCGACAGAACACGAAGATCAGTAGCCCCACTGCACCCTGTTGCTATGACCGAACCATTCCAACAGTGGGGCCTGGACATCATTAGGGAAATTTTCATTCATTCATCAAAGAAACACCACTACATCCTAACAGCAACTAACTACTTCACACGGTGGATAGAAACAGTTCCACTCAAACAAGTGAATGACCAGGAGGTCATCATCTTCCTCTAGCAGAACATCATCTCATGCTTCAGTGTTCCGATATCACTTGTTTTTTATAATGCAACTTATTTTTCATCTTTGAAACTCTATCACTTTGCATTACATAATGGTATTGTGTTAAAGCATTCATCTAACTATTACCTGCAAGGAAACATCTAGCAGAATCCACGAATAAAAATCTCATCTGTATAATCAAGAAGACTATTTTCTCTAAGTAGAGCAACTGGCATACTTCCCTGAGGAATGCATTATGGGCTAACTGTGTAACACCCAAGCCCTCTCTGAATACCTCACTGTAGTTCCTGGTTTATGGTAAAGAAGCCATCCTTCCACCAAATATCTACTTGCCTACACTTTAGCTTTTCCAAGAATCCCAAGGCAAGCCTTGCCAGCTAGTTTAGTGTAGGATGGATTCCCTCCATAAGCTTCAAGAAGAAAGGATGAAAGAAAAATAAAAATTCACACTCCACCAAAACCGCATCAAAATATGGTTCGATAAGAAGTATGCAATGAAAGCTAACTTCGATGTTGGTAACTTAGTTTTGAAATGGGATAAGCCCCATGAAGACAAAGGAAAACATACAAAGTTCCAGTCCATGTGGATTGGTCTGTACACAGTCCATGAGAAGCTTGGCTCACACACGTATCATTTGGAATCACTTGACAGGAGGACTGACAACCTTCCTATCAACAGCCAAGATCTCAAGCATTATTTCAGTAGGTTGGGTCGTGCTCGTGCCATGTACATAGTCTTCTTGCTGCTTGTTGTTTCATCATTTTTTATTTTCTTATTATCTTTGTTTTTACTTTGTTTGATTCTAGTTACTATTTTTGTTCACGTTGATTTTTTTGTTTGATATATTACTACTTTTGTTTCCAGAAATAAGTGCTTCCAACTACTACATTTTGGATTTTTAATAGAGTATGTGGCTGAAATTTGAAGAAACTTGTGACACTATAGCACTTAGCGAGTCTTGTGTATGTCTTCTCTGTGTTTGGTTATAACCTTCAGCCGATGAAGTCTTGATGGAAAGTACGAGCCATTTGCAAGGGAATTTTGGTCCAACCATGAACCTGTGCCCATACTAGGAAGCCCCTCTGTCCTTGGCCTTCTGCTCTGTGTGTTCAAGCTCATCCAACTATTAGAAATGGAGAACGGGAAAATCCAAAGGAGCAAACATGTGCCAAATGTCTTACATGCTTCTCTGAAGGAATAACCTCTTCTTCTCTCAATAAGTCAGGATCCCTCTTTTGCCCCAAAAAATAAATAAGTTCCTACGCACAGTCCTCTTGAAAAATACAAAGGAAAAATAAGAGAAAGGTCTCCTGCGCAGAGAGGTGAAGCATGAAAATCCACCGGGGTACTGACCAAGATCACTTGCAGTGGAGCAATTTGTGTGTTCCTACATGACTCTGCCGGGGTACTATCGAGGCCCACTGGTAATGGAGAAACACTAGAGATGAAAACTTATACTTTGAAAATATTCAACCTGCAAGCTAAACTACCCTTCCCAGATTTGAAACACTGAGATCTAAGCTGAACTTTTGATTGTGTTTGATTGAGTTGGAAAAGGGTGAACCATGTATGTCCACGGGGTAAGTGGGGAAGATGAAGTAACCTGCGTAGTGACTCAATACTCCCCAAAAGACCAAGGCCCTATGCTAGCAATGAACCAAAATAGAGAAGCTGGAGTTCTACCAATGTGGCGCTAAGTGTTGTAGATGCTACAACCACCCTCTAAAATTTTGACCTCACCTAATTCGGAGCCTCCCTTGGGAGTTTCAATTGATGATTTCTCACCTTTAGGTTCACTCCATGAGCCCATGGGAGTCTTTGCATCTGCCTTGCTTGCTCATTCCAATCAAGTTTCTACATGTTGGTGCCTAAGTCATGCTTGCGACCATGTTTTGGTTATGCTCAAGGTCTTCACTTCATGTGTACTTGTTGTGTTCACTATGAGAGCATCTATCGCACTCACACATGGATTCACATTCACTATTACACACGCATCATCACATTTTATCAATGATCAATCACGAGTGTTGCACTTGTCACTTGCACCGTCAGTCAGTCATGTTGAACATGTGTGTCTAGATCTTTTGAGTTGTTTCATCATTGAGTCATGTGAGTGTGTGTTGCATGATCAACTATGCATCTTTTGATTGTTCACACACTTAGTAACTTTGTTGAAGTTCTGATGACTAGAATCCCCTCTGGTATCCAGACCATCACCCTGCCATCAACTCAATCGAATTTCACCCAGAACAACGCACAATCACGAAGAAAGTCTTTCCAAGCTGCATTGATCACAAGCAATCCAATTAGCTTGCATGTTTACCACCCACACAGTCATACCCAATAGCCACCTCGAGACTGACTCCCCTAAAAAATTGCATAGCGGCTACTGACCTTCCCTGCTCTGCTGACTGAGGAAATTACGTGGAAAAGCCAGACAGACACCAAATTCCTGTCTCTGCCTCCTTTAGAAAATTGTGCAGATTCCTAGTCAATCCTCCCGACAGTCGACCCACTGCTCATCCAAGAAATTGCGCAGTTTTCATGAGCATGCCTTCTACTGGACAAGAGTTTACTCAGCTTAGAAATTGCATAGAGATGATTAGTAGGATGGCCTGTTAGCCTTAATGTAGTTTTCCTCGCTAGTAGCTCCTAGCAGCAGACTGCCAGTACCCTCCAGGAATTGTGCAGTTTCTACTGCCAGGCACCACAGTAGTTGACTTCCTATTCCCCTTGGGAATTACGCAGTTTCTACTGCCAGTGACCTAGCAGCCAACTGCTAGTTCCCTCTAGGAGTCGTGTAGTTTTTATTGCTAGGCTCCCAGCCAATTCTCTCGAAAACTATGCAATTTCTGCCTGCTGATCCTCCTTGCAGCCCGACCTGTTCCTCCAGAAAATGGCACAAATTTTTCCTTCCAGCCCTTGCTTCCCACTCGTTCCAGAGACTGTACAGATTCTACCTACCTTTCCTTCATACATCCTGGACTTTCCCTCCCAAAATTTGCGCAATTTTTCCTTCCAGCCAAGCTAGACCTCGTGGACAGTCAATCTCGAATTGGATTTCCCATCTTAATCACTCAGTGACTCTTGCGTAGTTTTCATTAGTAGTGCCTAGAGCCATTACCCCGCTTTGCAACCTTATTGCCTCTCCCAGTCACCTGCATTCAAAATGATCATATTTCATGGTATACTAGGAGATTTTTCGATTTGATGTTGTCTCGTCATGAGTGACTTCAAGCACAGGTACACTAACAAACATGGTGTGAAAATGAAAGGGATGAACGAAGGGAGCACATGCAGGAGAGAAGGTTCACCAATGGACGAATGAACGATGCATGTGAAGATATGTTCTCGCGAATGGGTAAGCATGCAAAGATGTGTTCGCAGACGGATGGATGGACAGATGAACATGCACGTTTCACGAGAAGATGAGGATGTAAAGCCTTCCAACATGAAAGCAAGGAATAACATGCCAAAGCATCATCAAGATAACCAAATACCATCAAAGACTCTGCACAGTTTGCCATGCAGAGGTGAAGCTGTGCTACACCATGGAGACATCCATCACCTAGCATCACTGTAGCTCGACATGCACTACAATAGTGGCATGAATGTACCAGCACTATCATGTCATGAGTCATGTCACCCACATCTCTACTATGGGCTATGTTTTCAGTCAATGTAATTTAATGTGGAAGTCCAAGAGACCCACTTGTTGTACAAAGAGTCATGCAAAGTTGAAAATTCATGGAAGTCAAATAGTCATGAGGGTAGTCAAATAACCAAAAAGGTCAGTTTCACCCTTGGCTATAAATACCCCCCTCATTTGTACATGAAAGGACTTTTCACCTCAGCTCCTCCCACATAGCCATGAGAGTCTGTAATATTTTCTTTGAGGAGTAAGTAGTGGCTCCAACACCCCACTCACAGGGTTAGTGATGTATGGTGTAACAATGTGTCTTGGAACTTTCTCTTAATTCAGAAGCCTGCTAACAGGCCAGCACGTTTTCACACATATATTGTAACTGTTGTAAGACTAACCTTGAACACCTATAATTCATGTTTCTTTAACCTATGTTGAACACT
This sequence comes from Pinus tabuliformis, assembly GCA_031772625.1. Taxonomy (NCBI): domain Eukaryota; kingdom Viridiplantae; phylum Streptophyta; class Pinopsida; order Pinales; family Pinaceae; genus Pinus; species Pinus tabuliformis. The sequence goes on along the minus strand of CM062809.1, from coordinate 275,691,837 downwards.
TTAACTATTTCACTTGTTGTAATACATAATTTGTTAATGGAAATGTGTTGTATATGCTGTTAATGTTGTCTCGCCCTTGGTGGCTATCTCCATGGACATCAAACATACCTTTCACATAAATCTTGATGTAACAATCGTTGCACTCATTCAAACTCATCCATTGAGTGTTGTACATGTTATCTTACCTTGTGTGTTGTGACTGTCGCATCCATGTGGACTAATCCTCTGGAAGCTATGCACGTCATGTTGTGTTACATGTTCCTGGCTGAGTTGGGACTTTATCCCAACCAAATTGGGACTCACTCTCACCCTCTCCCCTTACAATGAAAGATCCATTAACACAAGTACGCTAGCATTCACCAGGCACATGGAACTCACTTCTTGAAGGCAAAGAAGACCACTCACTTGTGCTGAAAAGCAAGAGTTGAGGCAAATCTTTAAGACAATGGCAACCATACCATCATACCGGATGGGACTCCCACACCAAATAGTGTTAGGTCTAGTTGGGACTTCATACCGGGTTGATCCACTGAGTGTGGGTGGGTCCAACACCATCAACCAAAATCTACAAGTGGAATATACTCTTCCCACTTCTTTGGCTAGTGCATCACATACATCCTCAACATGTCTTCAAGGATTCTATTTGTCCTCTCTGTTTTCCCATCCATCTATGGATGATAGAATTATTGCAACTTCTTATATAAAGTGCCTCAAACGAGCTCATCTTTAGATATTCTTGGAATCCATTATTGTATACAAACTCTAGAAGTGGAATATACTCTTCCCACTTCTTTGGCTAGTGCATCACATACATACTCAACATGTCTTCAAGGATTCTATTTGTCCTCTCCATGTTCTGATCCGTCTGTGGATGATAAGCTATGCTGAAGGCCAATTTTGTCTCCAATCCTACAAATAGTTCCTTTAAAAACCTTTAAGTGAACTTGACATCTCTATGTGAAATTATTTTCTTGGGAACTCCTTGCAATCTCAAAATATTATTTAGGAATATTTGAGCCACCTCACTGGCTAAATTGGTCGATTTAACCACCACAAAATGAGCCACTTTTCTCAACTTGTTCATGACTGCGATAATTGCATCAATTTGTCTGGAGGTTCTTGGAAATCGGTAATGAAATCCATGGAGATCACTTCCCACTTCCATTCTGGAATGGGAATGGGATAAAATAAACACAATGGGTGTTTACATTTAGCCTTCACTTGCTGGCACTCCATGCATTTAGCAAAAAATTTAGCTACTTCCCTTTTCAGGTTATGCCGACATTAAAACATTTTGATGGACATGAGGGTCTTTTGATATCCTAGGTGGTTGGAATATGGTTTAGTATGGAACTCGCTCGTTATGAGCCTCTTCAAATCATCAATGTTTGGAACATAGATTCAATTCTTGAATCTAACTAGAACATCATCTATGAGATATTCCTCATCCTTTCCATCCTCACCATCTTACTATAGCTTTTATTTATCTACTAATACTTCTCATCATCTTTTCCTCCATGTTTGACCCATTCTGCTAGGTCTAATCCATAAGATATTATGGCTGCCATGTGATTTAATTGGATCTTTCTAATGAGTGCATCGAAAACCTTGTTTTATTTTCCCTTGATGTACTTGATTTCAAATTCAAACTCACTAAGTATGGCCAACCATATAGCTTGTCTCACATTCAACTTAGGTTGTTAAAACAAATATTTTAGACCCCCGTGATCTATCATCAGCCTAAACCTTCTATTGAGGAGGTAATACCTCCACATTTTCAATGCATGGATGATAGAATATAACTCCAAATCATGACTTACATAGCTTTTCTCACGTTTGTTTAACTTCTGTGACTCATAGAAAACTACCTAACCTTCCTGCATCAAGACTCTAGTGAGCCCCTCCTTGTAGGCATCTATAAAAACCATAAAATATTTTTCTATATTTTCAATTCTTAACATTTTTGCATTAGTGAGCAATTGTTTCAACTATTCAAATGTTCTTGCACATTTAGCTATCCACTCAAATTTATTTCATTTATTCTACAACGAAGTGATTGGTTGGCCTATCTTGGAGAATTTTTTGATGAGCCTTCTATAGTATCCTACCAACCCCATGAATGATCTAATATCATTCAAATTTTTTGGTGTTGGCCACTTCATTATGGTCTTTATATTTTCTGGATCAACAAATATCCCCTCATTGGAGATGATGTGTCCCAAATAATGTATTTGTGATTGGAAGAACTCACGCTTGCTAAGCTTTGTAGAAAGATTGTGTTCTCTTGATCCGAACTTAAACAAGAATGCAAAAAATTATAGATATAATCATAAACACAAATATGCATTAGAAAAACACTTCATTTCATTAATAGAAAAATATTGAACTATGCTTACAAACAAAATGGAAATAACATAGCTCGGGTAATGGTAGCTTATCTCTAAGAAGAGATGTGGTGGCTACATGCCTCTAAACTAAGTTACAATGAGGCTCAAGGGTCTTTTATTATTAAACAATATGAGAAAACCCTAAACAACCAAAACCTAACCCGAGGAGATGTAACACCAAGAGTGTATGTGCCTTGTTGGGGTTAGTTGGGCAACCAACTTCTCGGGGTCGTAACTTGGTCATATTATCGTCATTTGACGTGTATGATACCTCATTGGAAAGATATCTCTGAGGAATACAACAATTGATGTGATTGTAATAGTAGTCATAGATTTCTATTTTGCCAAAAAGACGTTGTTTAGGGCCTCAAAATAACTTAGGAAGTTCAGGACTCGAAAAACTAGCAAAAATAGTAAATTGTGCTAAAATTAGAAACATATGAAACTGACTGGGGGTTCTAGGTGGAATAGGTGGGTGGCCACCAATATCCACCTGTATCATTCCTCCCCTCTTAGGAAGAAATTGTCCCCATTGCATGCAGAGCCTCCATGAGGTGAGGAAATTTTTGTTGATCCTGGTCCCTGGTGAACCACTTGCCCTGGTGAAGGAGTTGGCATGCTTTGACAACTCAATATAGTTCTATCCTCTGTTGCCGAATGTTCTTGATCTGTGTTTCCATGATCTGATCAGTTGTGGCTTGTTCCATGCAGTCCGGGTTGAGCTATGTTGGTGTGATTTGTTCTGCAATGTCAGATGTGTCCAACAATAGTGGAAAGTATGGTCAAAGGCAATCTACATTGAACACTAGGTGCAAACCAAGGAATGGTAGGATGCTGAGATTGAAGGCATTGTCATTGACAAACTTCATGATGGTGTATGGCCCATACAAGAGCAGGAAAATCTTGCGGTGGGGTCTTGTAAGGTGCTCCTTTTGCAAATGAAGCCAAACTTTGTCGCCCAGCTAGAACTTGTGCGATACTCAATGCTGATCATGGCATTGCTTTTACTTAGCATCGACTCTGTCCAATATATCATTGACATGTTAATGGATGTGTTGAATATGCTCAATGAATTTGTTATCCCTTTTAGATTTGGACTGCATGTGAGCCAAATCTACCTGAGTGGCTGCAAATGGTATGGCCACATCAATGGGGCATAATGGCTGGAATCCTAACCCTACCTTAAAGGGGTTGTGGCCTATTAAGTTGTGGAGAGCTCTGTTGTAGCTGTGTTGGACATAGGGGATAATTTCATCCCATGTGCATGGATGCTTCGAGTTGTACATGTGTAAAATATGTACGATCATCCTATTGATAACCTATGTTTGGCCATCAGTCTGAGGATGGAAATCCATGCACTTAGTAAGTTTTGTATCCAACATCGACCAGACACTTTACCAAAATGCACTTAGGAATCTGTTGTCCCGATTTGAGATAATGGATTGTGGGATCCCAAAATGTACCCACACTCGCCCAAATAAGAGCTTAGTAGTGGCCTCTATTGTGATACTCTTCTTGCAGGCTACCATGATGGCCATCTTAGAGAATCTGTCGATGACCACGAAAATGAAATCATTGTCATGCTTAGTAGAAGAAAGGCCCAACATATAATCCATGAGACTGATTCCCAAGGCCAACTAAGAGTAGGTAGAGGAGTATACATGCCTTACTTCTTGATGGTTGGTTTGGAAATGGCATAGGCAGTGCAGGATCTAATGTACTTCCCAACACCCCGATGAAGTTTCACCCAATAAAAATACTTATACAATACCACCACTATTTTCTCTACTCCAAAATTTCCAGCGACCTAACTATAGTGTGACTACCAAACCATATTGGCACACTCACTTGAAGGAACACATATGTGTCCCAAGTGGCATAACAATGCATCCTAAAGGTGAAAATTTGGAACTTTCTTCCCTTCGAGGAGTGACTGGTATATGCTGTCAAATTCTAGATGGCTCTTATAAATATGTGGTCACCCCAATGTCTCGTGCCCATAGGAGTTGAGCACAATGATTAGTGCCATGAACAGTGGTCGACTGAGGCAATTAGCAACAATATTGGTGCTACCCTTCTTATACTTAATGTTCAAATGGAACTGTTGCAGATAGGTGGACCATTTCTGATGGCGATCATTCTTTAACTTCCCTTGTGTTTGTGTGAACTATAGAGGCTGGTGTTCTATGTGGATGACCGTTTCCTTCCCCAAAATGTAATGCTTCCATTGATGACAGGCCTGCACAATGGAATACATTTCTTTGTCATAAGTGGGGTACTTTCGAAGTGTGTCTGAAAGTGTCTCACTGTGGTAAGCCACTAGATTACCATGTTCAGTAAGAATCACACCAATAGCATAGTCATAGGCATCTGTTTCAATATAAAATGGTTGTTTCATGTCTGGTAATGTGAGCACTAGTGCAGAACAAGCGTGATTCTTCAACTTGGAGAACGCTCGTTGTTGGATTTTTGACCAAAAGAAATTTTCTTTTGCTCCACGCTTTGTGACTTGACTTAAAGGCTAAGTGATATGAGAGAACCCAAACATGAACCTACGTTAGAAATTGGAAAGACCCAAAAAGTTGCGGAGCTCTGTTATAGTGGTTGGGGCTGGCCAATCCCGAATGACTTGTATCTTGGATGGGTCCACATGTACACCCTGCTCATCAATGATGTACCCCAGATATTGAACCTGGGTTAGGATAAAGGTGAATTTCTCCAAGTTAGCACACAACTTGTGTTGTCGATGGGTTTGAAGGACCTATCAAATATGGTGGACGTGCTCTTCCCAACTCTAGATGAAGATCAAGATGTCATCTAAATACACCACCATGAGTGCATTGGTGAAAGGTCGCAAGATGTCGTCCATCACTCTCATGAAGGTTGCAGGGGCGTTCTTCAATTTGAAAGGCCCTCCTTGGATTTGAAGGTAGTGTTCCACACATCGGAGGGTTCGATAGGAACTTGGTGATAACCTAACTTCAAGTCAATCTTTCTTAATTATTTGGTTCCCTTGAGTTGGTCCAGAAGGTCATCAATCTATGGGATTGGGTACCTATTCCAGACAATGATCTTGTTCAACACTTGATATTCAATACAGAGCCTCCAGGTCACATCCTTCCTCTATACCAATACAATCGGGCTCCCACATGGTGATGAGCTTGGCCTGATGTGCCCTTTCTGTAGTAGTTCTTGAATCTGCCTCTTGATATTATTGTTCTACAAAACAAAGCATCGATAGATCGATCCATTGGGAAGCAGCCCACCCAGGGTCAGATCGATGAAGTGCTTGACCTGATAGTGCAGAGGTACCCTTGTGGGTGAGGCGAAAATATCCTTGTACTCCTCCATGACCTTGTCCATCTGTTGTTGTTGTGTAGAGGAGCCCTACCTGGAAGTCATGGAAAAAACCTTTTTCTTGCCTTGGGAGTGAATCATAAGCAAAAAAAATTCCTGGTCTGAGAAATGATCTTACTGCATTTCTTTGCAATTATCAAAGAGATGGTGGTAGGTTGGGCTACCTCTGGTATCCTGTACAAGTTATTAACCAAAGTAATAATCACAGAGTGATATCTAGAGTCATATATAGCATGTCACTTCTACAAGTATGGTTATCCTAATAATACATTAGAAAATTCAAGAGGAGCAACGTCACATAGTACCTCATTCGTAAAGGGATTGATGTTGTAGGGAAGGCAACACTACTGGCTAATGTGAAGATCTCATCCTTGGTGAAGCCACCCGATGGTGTATGACTATGAATGTTTTGTAGTCTTTAGGCCCAGCCGCTTTACGACTTCTACTGAAATGAGGTTCTTTTGGCTTCCATTGTCGACAATGAACTGCAACGAAGAACCCTTCACCCACATATATGAGTGGAAGAGGTGTTCCCCCTCCTCTGGATCTCCAAGCTCAATTTTTTGGATCTTTGTGGTGGCCACGGTGGAACTAGGATCCACATCAATGATATACTTCCCTTTGTCAGTCCCTTTATTAGGTTCTAATTTAGAGTAGAAACCTACATCTGATTCAAAAGCCTTCAGCTCAACCACCAGTGACTGCTTGGACCAAAAATTAATTTTATTGTGAGTGGAGCTCTTATGGAACTCACACCATTTTCCTGTGTCCTTCTTCATCTTCGTGGTGTTGTTATTTGCTTGCAGCTTCGGTGAGCTGTCCTGGGTATCCCTGCCTTGGCTTGGTCCCTTGTTCTATTATTTGGGGATGACTTTTCCTTGCTTTGGATTTTCAGATCCAGAGTCCCACTTCTTCTGTTTAAACTTTTTCTCAATCTTTACAGCGTACCGATATGCCATGAAAAGCAAGGAAATTTCCAGGAACTCCATCTCATCCTGGATGTACTTGTATAGACACCCACGGTACTTGAGCACCAAATTACACTCAATATCCTTGATAGCCATCTTTGTGCAAAGGGTATGGAACATATTTTTGAACTCTGGCACATCATGGTCCCTTCCTTATCGTAGCATGTTCCACTTTATGTGTTTATCTTCATAGCTCCCGGTAGGGTAATACTATTCCTTGATGGCTTCTCGGAAAGAATTCCAAGTGGGTGCAGCTGAAAACAACAAGGGCTCACTCTCGTCCTTTTGTTCACAGTAGGTTTCCCACCAGTCCTTGACTTGTGGGGTGGTTTTGAGAAGTGAAAACATAATATTTTCCCTGTTGGAAAAGTCATGAACTGAAAAATATCCTTCCAATAGATTTAACCATTTATCTACGGCATATGCATCTATTAGGCCTTTGAATATGGGAATATCAAAGATAACTTGTACCTTAAAAGGGATGGCACCTCCAGAGTGGCTACTGGATGTATATGCATCACCTGTGGGTAGTCGTCGAAGGATCTGGGCAAAGTTATCCATCATCGAATCCCTTTATCACTCGAGGGCTTCCTCGAGCAACATTTTGAAAGGATATCCTACCCCCTCGTCTTTCTTTTCTTTCGCCATGGGAGGTCGTCGAGTTTTGCGAGGTTAATCCTGCAATGGTTCAACCAGATCGAGCCCTAACTCCTTATACCCTAACCTCGTTGGGGACATGCAGAGAAAAATAGAGAAAGAGCAGACCACTTTGATACCACTGATTCGAGCTTAAACATGAACACAAAAACTTACAGATATAATCATAAACATAGATGTGTAGCAAAAAAACACTTCAATTCACTAATAGAAAAATATTGAACTATGCTTACAAACAAAATGGAAATAAGATAGCTCGAGTGATGGTAGCTTATCTCTTAGAAGAGATGTGGTAGATACATGCCTCTAAACTAAGTTACAATGAGGCTCAAGGGAATTTTTATTATTGAACAACAAGAGAAAACCATAAACAACCAAAACCTAACCCGAGGAGATGTAACACCAAGAGTTTATGGGCCCCGTTGGGGTTAGTTGAGTAGCCAACTTCGCAAGATCATAACTTGGTCATATTATCTATGTTTGATGTGTACGATACCTCATTGGAAATATCTCTCTAAGGAATATAGTTGTTGATGCGATTGCAATAATAATAATCAATTACTATTTTTCCAAAAAAATGTCGTTTAGGGCCTCAAAACGGATCTGGAAGTTCAGGACCCAAAAAATTGCCAAAAAAAATAAATCATGCTACAATTAAGGAAAGAGATGAAATTGACTAGGGGGTCTAGATAGAATAGGCGGGTGGCCATCAATATCCACTCGAATCATCCCTTAGCAACTATATCATTACAACTAGGTGTTTTTCATGTTCTTCTTCAATTTTTGAATATACCAATATATCATCAATGAAGACAATAACAAATTTGTCCAAGTAAGGATAGAACACACTATTCAATAAACACATGAAGGTTGTAGGGGCATTAGTAAGCCCAAAAGGTACCACCAAAAACTCATAATGTTTGTATCTTGTTCCAAATGCAGTCTTATGGATATATTTGTCCTTGATACATACTTGGTGATAGATTGACCTCAAATCAATCTGGGCAAAATAATTTTCTCCTCTCAGTTGGCCAAATAAGTCATCAATCTGTGGTAATGGATGTTGGTTCTTTGTGGTCACTTTATTTAATTTCCTATAATCAATGCAGAGTCTAAGTGTACTATCATTTTTCTTCACAAACAACACTAGAGATCCCTATGGAGACACACACGGCCTTATATAGCCCTTGTCAAGCATCGCTTTAAGTTGTAGTTTTAATTCAACTAACTAAGGAGTATTCATCATGTATGGTGCCTTGGATGTTGGTGATACTCTAGGAATCAACTCAATAGAGAAATCTACCTCTCTATGAGGAGGTAAGCTAGGAACATTTCTTGGAAACACATCTTCATACTGCTACAAAACTGGATATCTTTCCAACACCTCACGTTCCTCTTCCTCAATGTCGATGTTGGCTTTTGCATTGCTAGAAATTTGCACAACAAATAGAAGGAAAACTTTTTAGTGACTTCCTTTAGCTTGCATGGATTTGATCAACCTCATCTTAGTAGCCTTTCGCTTCCCCTATAACATTATCCTCTCCTTAGATTCATCCATTCATTCAATGGCCTTCTTCTAACAGCGAACTTTTGTCCTGTGTGCATACAACCAATCCATTCCCAACATTATATTATATGAATCCAAAGGAATAAAATCAAGGTTTATTATTTTTGGCATAACGTTAAGTTCAAATGCACAAGATTTCACCCATTGGCTCACCCTTATTTTGGTTCTTATTGCTAATTGAACCTACCATAATTCTGCATGCAATTCTTTGGCTATTTGGAATCTTTCCACAACATCGTGACTTATATAGTTGTAATTTGATCCACAATCAATCAAAATAGAGATAATTTAATTGAAAATATTACTTTCCATCTCAATTATGGACTCTTCATGGTATTCCTATCAATTGTCCACATTTGTATATATTTTGGGTGTGCTTTGCACTATATCTCCCATGGTACAAGCCTCTTGTGCATTATATATTTGCGGTCCTGCATTTTTCTATTGTGGGAAACATTTTTTACGATGATTCTCTCCACAATTCCAACATCACAGGGGATCCTTTGTCTCAAACCCACACTACTCTCCCACAGGCTGGTGTGCATGACCTTTGTCATTTGAACTTAATTTTTGTTATCATTGACTTACATTGGTTGTGTTCATACTTTCTTTCTTATCCACAATTTTCTTCTACCATTTTTTTTGTCCTTAATATTTCTCTTTTCTTTCCAATCACTGCCGAAGTCTAGCCCACATTTTGATTTTTCATAATAGTGTTTTAACTTTTTAATGGAATCATCTAATTTTTTAGGTTCATGAAATTCAATTCACTACTACATATAACACTAAATTGTGACGACATAGTCTGATGACCTGGCCTATATTGTTGCAAAGGTCAAGGAAAATGTCATTTTTTTAGTTTTGGTGTTTGCATTCATCGCAATTACAATGACATATTTTTCATGATTCATAATTGCAACGTATTATTTTTAGGGCATCTCACTTGCATCAAAATACGTATTTCATTGCAACTCTGAAGAACCTGTTTGTTGTCACAATTGAGATGAATGAAATTTATTGTTGAAATTGCGACTACTATTATATATCTATTTTTCTTATATAATTTTTGTATATAAGTATATTTATATAAAATGTATATAGATATATTGTATCTATTTTTTGTATATAAATATATTATATACATCTTATATATGTTTTTAAAAAGGAATATATATAAATATTATTAAATAACATATATAAAGCACACACATATATATAATATATACAATATATTTATATATATGTTATAAAAAAAGTCGTGACACTTGTTTGCTTCAATATCTTCCTTCCGTCATTCTAATTTAGTTGTTTAGCGCGACCAGTTTTTCCAACTGCCCAACCCTATTACTTCTCTTATGGAAAGGGAAAAAGTGGAAGATCTTGCTCATTTTCCAATGAAGGACCTCGATTCATTGCTCCATATGAGAGGGCCTTGCCATTCGAAGCACCCCACCAATCAAACAAGGAAGTGCTTCCATCACTTATTCCTTACACCTAATAGACCCTGCTTTCTCTATATCCAAACAAATCAAGCTTAGAAAATTGAGAGTAGGCACCAGAAGTAGGGAGACAAGGGCACCAGATAGGCCAAGCTCAGTAGGAATTTGATCAGATAATAAAATACCTTTGATGCGACTTGGAGATCCAAATCCACTTGGAGAAGCAGATCACGCCACTTGGAGATCCAAAACCCGTCACTTGGAGATCGAAACCCTTGGTCACTAAGACTAAAAAATGGTAAGAGTATTGATATTAATTTGGAATTTTCCTGTCACTCACTACACTTATTTCTTGACTCACAGTCATGCAACAGTCCAACTCTAACCTTTAATAGGTTTAGCCTTCAAATGTTTGCCAAAAATATAGGTTATTAGCTAGGCCTCTCAATGGTCTCGATCTACTCTAAAAATGTAGAAAGTAATAATATTAGTACCCTATGACTAGACCCTATGGCCTACAAAAAACTGTATTGCATCTGTGACCTATAAACAAGCCAATGTTTCCACAAAAATTTCAAGCTCCTTCCACAACAAATAACTCAAAATTTTGATCTCACCTTAAGGTAATGGGATGTGTAATTAGCCCCTACAGAAATTTTATGTTTACATAGAGTATGCATGAGTTATTATCTATTGTATGGTAAAGTAATTTGTGTGTTGTTTGTACTTAGATTAATTTTACATGTTGGCTATGAGTATATTCTGACAATGCCTTTAGGAACACACTTCTATAAAATGAAGGCCTTTCTTGAGTGAATTTGTCTAGGAAAATTTCATCTTCCATTTATATGTTGATTCATGATGGATTGTAGTGTTATATGTGTGCAATTGAATGATTACTTTCCCATGTTGTTTGTTATGAGTTAATTATTTGTAGTAGATATCACAACTTTAGTGGCCAACGATCCTCAATTAATTATCCTCAGATCAGTGAGGTCCATGGTATACGACCTCAATGGTTTGTGCATTGGTTATATTGTATGTCATAAATCCTGTGGGATAAATTCATGAACTTGTATATTCATTACTTGGAATAGTTATTTCTTGAATTAGATCTTACATGAAACAGGTATGTAGTCAATGGGCTCAGTGATTCCTTGTGAAAGGATGACTTGTTCTTGAAGATAATAGTTGTATAGAGAGTCACTGAGGGAAACAATTGTAAGACTAAATTGGTGTGGTATCGAAGGGGTTTAGAGCCACATAGAGGACTACATAAAAATCGAGGTAGTATTCATTCTCCTTTTAAGAGAACAAGAGAAAAAAAAGGGAATCTTCTCATTTTTGTAAATATGTCAGGAAATTCCATGCTTATGTAGATTATCTTCTGGATACATCGCATTAGGTTTCTTTCTGATCGACGTTTCGAACCAGCAATGGTGGTTCATCTTCAAGATCCTGAAGATGAACCACCATTACTGGTTCGAAACATCAATCAAAAAGAAACCTAATGCAATGTATCCGGAAGATAATCTACATAATCATGAAACTCGCAGAAACCTCAAAGACAAAAAATAAAAAATAAAAATAAAAATATCCATGTTCATAAAACATCTTAAAATAAGTTAATTATAATCCCTAATAAAGAATATGATTCTCTAGTATACCTTGGCTAAAATGATTCTCTAGTATACATTGGCTAAAATGGTTAGAAATGTTATCGACAACTAAATTTGTAACAACCTCCTCCCACATCTACCCAAGTAACCAACCAACTGGGGTAAACATGCGATGAGAGGAAACTATGATGGGATTCAACCTCCTATGTGACCTTAAGGAACTGGAGTTGATGAAAGCCTAACATACAAACCTTCCACGTCAGCTACAGGAAACCCAAAAATCATCCCAACCTTTTCGTCAACTAGCCCCTAGGTCCCACTGAGTTTTTATACCAATTAACCCCTAGACGCTCCCATGATATGGGCATGACCTAGTCTAGAAGGCTCTGGATTCTCCCACATCATGGTATGCCAACATCTAGGGACTATTTTTCTCAGTGTTGTGCTAGCGTCCCCAAGATTTGAACCAATTTTTCAATCCTAGAGTCCAGGTCACTACCAAGAATTAAATGACACCTTCATAACAGAAAGGTAACAAGGAAATGATGACACAAAAAAAATTGCTTGAACAAGATCATGACAGTGACCCTACTAGCCATGACAGGAATTTCGTCAAACATATCACAAATATGTAATCTACAAGAGTAAAAAATATGTCTCAACATAGGGGTCTCATACTTATCTGAGAATCGTTAAGAAGAATTGTTCCCTTATATCATTAGTTGCATTATCATCTATTACGTCATAGATACATTGTTCATTCATTTACAAATCAAAACATGAGGAAATTCATACATCATCACTGTCATAATACGTTCTTATAACCAACATAATAACAACAGAAATATCAAGGATGCATAATCCATAAATTCCACATATAAAACAGTACATTTATACATAAGATATCAAGGAGAGAACCTCTTACTATTGAATGAAAAATCCAACTCGGGATGTGACTACCACATTGCACCCGACCATAGAATGGTTGAGCCATATCTCTCTTCATCCATTCACCCCCGTGCCATATTCTAACCATGAACATGGGACTCAAACCAAAGGAACCAACTAGGGCATCTAAGGCCTAACTACCTCACACTCATCAATAGAAACAAGGCTTTACCGTAATCCATCCTGGATCACTAGGAAAAAAACAAGCATGGATACCACCGAATTTCTCCAACTACACCATGAGGAATTTTCCTATCTCATAGTCTCTCAGGCTTTAGCGCAATCCACACTGGATCACTAGGCCCTAAACCGAGACCCACTCTCCAGGCTTTACCGCATATCCCTTCTCGATATTACTAGGCCTAATGGAGAGCACCCAACTCTAGGCTTTAACATATATCTTGCCATTAACCAGTCAAGGATTCCTAGGCCCATCGAGGCACAAAATACCTGGATTTACTGCAACCCATAGTTCGGTTCAGGGGTCACTAGGCCTATGGCTTTATTGTAATACATAGTCTGCTCCAGGGATCACTAGTCCATGTGTTCATTCTTTCAGAGATCCACCTCACTCAGCTTCAAATACATCCATAAATCCAACTCAACCAAAACATGAGAACCCCATCACACCATGGTTATTCAGAAATGGAAAGGCTAGGCTGAAAAACACTATCACACCTGGCAAAACCCATTCCATAAAAGCAAAGAACCACATGCAATACCATGCATGCCAAATCTAGCAAGGAAGCCACACATGCAAATTGATACCTACTAGGAATCTTGCTATACCTGCTTGATCTTGCTCTTCCTTGCTTGCTCCTCATTCCTCTTGCCTTCTTTTCCTTTCTTGATCCAATGAAGAACTTGAGAAAAGGATTCCCAACTGATCCTTGGAAGCCTTTTTATTAATGAGGCCTCTATTTTATTCAATTTCCATTATTTTCCTTAATTTTCCTCCTCATGTGAAACCTTTGACCTTTGACCTTCCTTTTCTCCTAATTTCCATTATTTTCATAAATAAATGTGCCAAAAATGCCATTTTACCTTTCCAAAGCCTTTTCCATTGTCTTTTCCAATTTCCTTATCCATAATAAACCAAATTGAACACCCACTAGGATGTTTTTCCCATCATTTAGCTTGGAATATGTGTCCCATGAATGTGGTCTTTTATATTTTTATATTTACATGGTTCTTTTAACCAGGATTGTTACAAAAACCTCCCCCTTGGGGGAACACCATCCTCGGTGTTCAATGACACCTATAAACCAACAAAATGCTAAAAATAAACATACTACCCATGGAGCTTTATAACACATCTCATTGCAGTATTTACAATGATCATTATTGAAACATGACAATCATACCATTTATTAGAGCTTTATAACATAGATCATTATGATATTTACAATAACCACATATACACATATGCACATTTTCTAAACTAGAAAAAAAAGGATACGATGTCTGCAGTAGCAACAAGGGAATCCAAAGGATCACATCTCCACCCTCAAAGTAGTATCAGAATTCACCTCCTTCCCAGGAATTCCAGAATCCACTGCCAAATTCAAAGTTGCATCCAATGTCCAACACTACAATCCTGCGCCACTTGTCCTCTCAGTGAACAATTACCAGCTCATTTCTCTAGGGCGCACTCTCAATGTGCATCTGATTCCATCTAACAATGCTAATGACCAAAACAAATCCATCATCGACATTCCCTTCTCTGCTACATAGTCCCTCAGGCAATCCGATCACCCCCTTCTTTGCGGTCACTCACCCTCCAAGTTCCCTGACATCCCATATCCCCGGGGATCCATTCCTTGGAAATGCTTCCTCACATAGGAAGGTCAACAACCAAGGCATATACCTACCTGAAAACCATAATATCATTCATATCATTCTCATGGAAATCAATGGACACTATTGGGTACCAGTGTCCCACAAATGGCCCTGATCCTAAAGTGCTTTACCAGCATACAGCTACCTCTTCCAATTTCTTTCACTGTTGCTGCTAATTCTTGTAGTATGTTTCAACCACCCAACTGAGCATTTCACGGCTTCTTGTACCAAGCACATAATTTCCATTAGATTCAAAATAAATTGAAATAACTTCAAACATACCTCATTGGTAGCTCATCAATAAGATGCACTTACAATCCTGTTTACTTCCCGTGACAACAAGTCAAACTAATTGTTTGATCAAATCATCATGAATAAACATATCACATCTAGTTAGTTCAAAATGCAACCATCATAATCAAAATCATAGATCACATGTAACCATCATAAACCAGAATCATAGATCACATGTAATCATCATAGATCAAAATCATAAATCACATGCATAATAAAACTGAAATATAATATTGATACTTATCCTTTAACCCATCCTTAGCTTCTACCTTTGTCCTTATTTTGTATGCACTTTGGGTCTGTTGCCACACCTGACAAGTGCCCAGTGCCTTGTCTTCAACCATGTACACATACACATAGTGTAAATCACACACATAACCACAAATGACATACAACACCATGAAATACATGCACCTACACCTGATATACAACACATACACCTACATCTAGTGTAAAACACAACATAATACATACTCCTACATCTAGTGTATACCACAACACAATTCATACACCTACACCTAGTGCACAACTTAACACAATTACGTACACAAAGTGCAACACAATGAATACATATGTTATGGTAATACGATTACACAATGCACATATATAGTACCACATGCCCGCAACACAACATGTACAACATGTGCACTATACCATATGTACACTGATACCATACGTACAACATGTACACAATACCACCTATACACAACACCACATGCACAACGTGTACACAACATCACATGTACACAGCACCACTTGCACAACATGTACACAACGCTACATGTACATTGTACCACCTATACAATGTGTACACAATACCACACGTACACAACACCACATGCACAACATGTACATGACACCACACGTACATTGTGGCACACACATGACATGTACACAACACCACTTGCACACAACACCACATGTGCACAACATCACATATGAAACATGTACAACATATACAACATTAGCACTACACATCCAAAACCACACTGTCTCTTCCAAGCAAACTTGCTTCCAGTGTCTTTCTGCCATCCATGCTTATCTTAGCATGACATAAAGCACATTGTTTTCATTTTTCTAATGTATCCTTCAGTATTACCTATCATAACATAAACATAGGCATAATACAATAATACAATATAAATTCATATCCACATGATGTTGACCTCGTATATTTTTCATGACTACTCTTCCCACTTGATTCCTCATAAGCCAAGAATCTCTTCATGCCATTCACCTGCGTAAGCAATCATTCCTCCACAAGAATGATTCCTAATGACGTTGTCATACAATGGTATGCATGCATACACATATATATACATATAAAGATCAACATAAAACAATCATGATTCTGTTAGACAACAACATACCATTACATACATATATACATGTATATATATAAACATTAGCATAAACATGATCACAACATAATTACCAAATATCATAAGGTCAAGGTTAAGAGAACTATCGTTATCCATGCATAGCATGCATAACATTGAGATCAATCATTCCCAACATAGCTAAGGCATCTAAATCCTCAAATCTATTTAATTTACCTTTCTTTATTACTTTCTCATGATTGTACTTCCACTATCCATTTACAACAATGGACCCAACCAACTTAGCCGAATGTCATACTCTTACCTTTAGTTGCCCTTACACATGCACCAACTTCATTCAAGTCTTACATTCCCTGTTGGATTTCATTCAGCTCTCCATGAGCTCCATTAAATTTCCCCTTTCCCAACTGATAGTTCTAAGAACCTCAAGAAATAAAAGGCAAGATCGAGAAGTGAACAAGAAGAAAAACCATGGAAAACCAACAACAATATGACACCACAAACAAAGTGGCATGGCCATGCACAAGACGCAAACAAAACTGCAATCAAGCACAACAAATCATACAAATACCAAAATGAAAAGAATAACAACAGATGCCATGACTCAATCCCCATGGGTCCTAGTGCTTACAAAGGAAATCTCAACCTGAGCCTTCTTCGAGATTTCATGGCAGACTCTTTTCCATTCAATCCCTTGCATCATACAGCCATCAACACATAACTTCTAGTGCATAAATAAACATAAAATTACATTGGTTACCTTACCTTGTTGTTCAAATCGTGTTGCTTGCAATGAAACACATTCATGACATCTCTCAAGGGACTCCAATTCCCTTGACAGATCCGCCTGTAACTAGAGACTAGTTAATATACCTATCAAGTACATGTTCATGAATCTAGAACATATCCACATAATGTTAGACAAGATTAAGGTTAAGGAGACTTCCTGTATGCAAAGCACTCATTCATCTGGAATTAAGGTTTCCAAACATATCCAAAGGAATTCTTGTCCAATTCCTTTCTTTTACCTTTTTACCTTGTTGCAATCAAGGCTTACTATGTACTATCAAATCACCCAACTATTAGTTAAATAAAGACATCAACTGTTACCTAGTCACGCTAATACCGAGCATGTTTCCCTGCAACTTCTCACACATGTCAGTCTCACGTTCCAAATATCAAGACATCATGTATATTAATTTGAAATCAACCTTTACCAACCCTAAAAACCACATCATACTCAACAATCAATTCACATCCATTAGTCATAATACATAATTCTACAACTATCACCTACTTACACTCAAGTACATATCAACTATCTCAAGACATATGTGTTAGTATGACCATCTTAAAACAACATCATTTCTTCATGCAATATTACAAACACATACTCATATCATGCAATTAATCAAACATTCAAACAAACTATAAATGTATAATGTTAGATAAATTAATGAGACGCCATAATAGAAACCAAACACTCAAACACCAAATAGACGACATAATCAAATAGTCAAGCACCAAATATATGACATAAGAAAACTCATACCTTAATGTATCTCAAGGGGCTATCTTTTCAGCACAATCAAGCTACGATATAACTTCACAACATATCAACTCAACCATTAATAAGGTCATGATATCCATAACAATAATTAGCTAACATGTTCACATCATAAACTCATAAACAATTTTCATTCATCTAAAACAATCACATATGGACCATCAGCCTAGATTAGTATCACAATATATTAACTCATACCTGAATGCCATAACCATGATCATCTACATAGGCTGATCCAATTTAGCATGATACATATAACATAAAAATCTAAAGGTGTTGGCTTGATGGGCCCTCACCCAGGTTCAATGTTAATTAGCCAAGCAAATCCCTACACTACTTGCCCTTTTGGCATCAATCTATGGAGAACGGACTAAAGTCTCACTTGAAGCAGTATGGGGGAACGCAGGAACCAAGTTTCTGCACTGTGAGATAGTTCTGATGTTGTTTTATACCTTAACCCTTCCTTCACATAGAATGATAATCCCTTTAGGGCTTATCGATATACTTCTCTTATTTGGCTTTGAGACCTTCGCGAAGGTCTATGATCGTCCTTCGCATACCCTAAATAGGAAATTCAGACACTTACGCACCTCTGTAACTACCCCTACCTCAGTCTCTATCCAAATTAGCTTAATTATTGGATAACTTCAACATGCATTATTATTATCTTCATGTAAACAAATATTCTTTCTTGCGTTCATATGACAAAGTAAAACACAGATTCACACATCAATATAGCATTAAATCATAAACCTAGTATTCAACATAACATAACTACATACATTCATAATATAAGTAAAATAACTCATACACATGTATTTATAGAATAATTCTCTTTATTGATGTTTTAGATCTTTAGTACAGACTCTAACTTCCATGTGCACATAGCTGCAGGGGTTTTCACACTTAGCTACAAACTTCTACCCTAGGCCTCTACACACACAGTTGTAGAGCCTCTTTCCTACACCAAGAATCTTCGCTCTTAGCTCTCACAGACCCATTACATCAATCAAGTTCCCAAAAAATTACTAAGAACTACTTAGAATCTTCTAAGTCTCTCCATTTTATACATTCCCATGGTCTGCGAACCAAGGGTCGATCTCATCAAGCCGACACAAGTTACCTAAACTAAGGTTGGAAACCCTTTTTGACTCTTTACATCTTCGCACTCCCCAACCAAAAAATGCAAATACTTTTCATTATTTGTACAAAACTTGGGCCTTTAGCCCCAAAACATGGGCTTTTAACCCCAAAATTGACCCTAGGGGACCTGTTCCGAACAGGCCCCCAACACAAATCTAGTGACTTGCCCAGAGTCACTTGGACGGCACAGAGATCTTGTCGCCAAGACCTCCCATATCTACTTGTATGACTTCAACCTCGGCAGTACACTGCATTGCCGCCTGCTTCATCTGCTCTATCAGTTGTTCTATTGCTAGTCATGCACTGTTTGCTTGTAGTTTCTGTTATGTTCCATGCAGACTAGCCAATTTTCCTTGAATGGTGGTCGTGAACACATATGCTTCATCTAGCCAAGGCCCCAACCTAGCCTTCAATACTACCTCCTTGCATTGTGTTGTGTCCACCTGTTCCTTGAGTACCTTTGCTTCCTGTAGCTTCAACAATCTCTGCGTGATGGCGATAGTGTGCGTCATCACTTTAACCTCGTCGTACCTCTGCTACAAATCTCATGCCTCAGTTTCTATCCTTTGCAGGTTGGGATCTTCTTAAAAACTGGTAACTACTTCGAGTGAATGTTCAAAGAGTGCAATGAAATTCTTCACTATAGTATCGACAACAGCAATGACATCTTTGACAGTGGTCTCGTGCTGCTCTCTGACTTCCGGTGGAGTCAAAGGCTGGGCCCTCAACTCAAGTTCTGTGATCTTAAGTTTTAGTTCAAACTGAACCTTAGCTAGCTTTGTTCATGCGTCATGCACACCTGCAATGTGCTTCCAGATTCTTGCATCGGCTGGTGCATCTTTTGGGATGTTCAGCTCTGGAACAGTCTGGTATGCCTTAGCCACCATAGTTGTTGTACGCTCATTCTTTTCCATGACCTTCTTAAGAAGATCAATCACGAACATCTTTTCTACGAATATCTAGGCATTGTTCACCTTATGCTCGCTGATAACATTCAAGGCGTGTTGTTCCCAAGCTTGTAGTTCCGCGATCACGCCATCTTGCAAGGTGTGAAGGGCTTCACTTGGAAGTGTGACCAAGTTTAACCCGAGTTTCTTAAGAGCACTGATAGTGGCCCTGCTAGCCTCTATTTTTGCGGTCAATGCTCCATATGGCAGTGCAACAGCCTGGGATCCATTGAGCGGACCATCTCTGCTACATCTGAAGTTCTAGGCGCCAAACTGCTTGACGTAACGCTGCCCCACCCTACACTAGTCTATACCTCAGTGGCTTGGATCTGCAGCTCGCACAAACCCATTTGAATGGTGACCAAGGCCTGTTTTTTCTCCTACTCAAACTGTTATAGAAATTCCTTTGTCGCGTCCCTCATTGTATCACTGATGTCATTCAAATCACCCTCTGTCAAGGTGATTAGGTCAAGGGATGATTTACTAGCCTTGGACTTCTTTCGCTGCCCAACTTTCTCTTGCTCCCTTGTGTGCTTAACTTGGAATGGAGTAGTCTCTAGGTCTGATCCTCCCTGTTTTGAGCACTGATCCTCCTCCTCTGTCTATGGAGAAGGTGACTTCTGACTGCTATCGGATTCACACTCTTCCTCTTCCTCCTCCCCTTTTGCCTACCTTTTTGCAGTGTGCTCTGCTTTGGCTTTGTCCTCAGCTTCCTTCCTCCTTTCAGCCAACTGCTCCATCTTTAAACTATCTTCTTCCTTCTTTTGCTTCACAACAGACTTACTAGACTCAGTTGATAAGTATGAGGCCATGTGCCACTCTACTGGACAAATCTCCAAGGCCATGGTGATTGCATCATCTGTCGCTAGGTATGGAATATCATACCATTTTTGTCTAGGGTCCTTCCGCACTTTGATGGAAACGCAGTGAAAGTTCGCCTTTAACTCTATATATTCGAACAACTGCTCAAAGATAGTCATTGAGAGACACGACTTGTGGTTGATTGTGGCATGGATGTTTGATTCCATGAGGATCCAAAATATCTTACTATCCTTGACCCTTTTGGGGTCCTTCGTGGCCCAGAGCGAAGTGAACTTCGTGTCTTCTGGCAGCTCTGCTACAATTGGAGGAAACTGACTATCCTCTGGTAAATCCCATGCAACCAGTACAATTGACAACAACATCCATGCATAGTGGAAAGACTTACTTTGGTCTTGCGCTTCTCTGCAGTTCACGAGGAACTCGCTGCAGAGGTAGCATGCCCAGTTAAATTGTATGCCCTCTACGCATTGGGCCGATAAAGACACAACTGGTGCCGACACTTCATCTGCACGACACTTACTCATTATTTTCCCTACAAAGATCTGGGTGTATACTTTAATCACAGGGTCAGTTATGTTGGAGATGGAGTAGCTGCACAGTTTCTTGGCAAGCTTGAACTTGTCCTTCATTCTTTCGATGAGGTCATGCTCACTCATCTTTGTGCCAAATGCCATGGTTGGATTCAAGCCTGAATGTGGGAGAAAAGTGATCCTGTGGATCAACATGTCAATGATCAGTATTGGTTCTCCTAACCACAGGCACCCATCATGCACCAAACATAACAACTATTTGATCACTATCAAAGTTATGGGCACGCGGTTGTAATGCGGCACCCATAATAGGTTCAACAGTCCTACCTTGTCCACCCCTTTTATCCATTGCCTCGATCCAGCGCGGTCACACTCGAGTCTTTATAGAAGATGTTGTGCATGAATGTATCGGTCGCCAAGTGGGGAAAGCACTCTGTATCTACCAAATCCCAATCCTCCAGCTTTAAATGGGGACGTACGCCAGGAACGGACCGTCAAATGTGATTTTGTCTGGCAGCAACAATGTGAAAAGTGTGATTTCGCTCTCATCGAGGTCCTTTGGGACCTTCACCTTGCCTCGACATGGAGGGACGTATGCTGGCAGCTTGGAGATAGGATTTGCCCCCTCAACATCAATGTCTTCTTCCCCCATATCAACATCTTCCATGCACATATCAACGTCTTCTATGTCCTCGTTAGGTTCTAGGTTTACTACCTTGCCATTCTCCTATGTAGTGGGCTTTTCTTTTTGCGGGTGTTTTCTAGGCAATGTGCACACCGGCTATGCCACTTTCTTCTTACCCTTATTTGGTTTTGGACCCTCTCTGGTCGGCGTAGGCCTCAGCCTGGGTGACCTCGATGATTTGGGTACTTCTATAGGTACCTCTACACTTGATACCTCCAGGGTAGCTCCCTAAGCTTCCATCACTTTTGCAACACTTGCAGTCTCCATGGGTGCCGACATGATTCCAGTTAAGAGCTCCTGAGTTTCCTTCGACAATTTCTCAAACACTAAACTCGCTACTAAAGCCTCGAAATAGTCAAGGTTCATGTGCGCCTGATAGATTAACACCTCAATTCTCAAAATGACAAGTGTTTTTCGTTGGGCAGCCATCTGTAATTTACAGGAAATTTTGAATTTAAATCTGACCATTGCCCCCAAAATCTGTTCCTAAATGTTAAAGTTGTAGTAGATTTTCAAAGATATTACTCTTAAATTCCGACTTAATTGTTGTCCCCCCGCTCCATTTAGTAATTTTCCCACTATCAAATCATGAATAGTGACCATAACGATCACTTTTTGGCTACCCTGCATGGTCTCTCTTTCAATAGCGTAGCTCCCTTCATGCTTTTGCTCACAGTATGACAATCCTCCATTTCGGGCAATTCCACAACCGCGCAACTCTATAGCCTGGGCAGTGTAGTTTATAGTCTTACACCTCCTTTTAGCTGCCTGGAGCATTAAGACTATGCTTCCACCATATAGTCACCTGGTTGGATCCTTGGTGTATGGCTTCAATCGGATACCATTCACCTTCCCTGGAAATGGCTCTCCATTCAACTTCACCAACTGAACTGCTCCACCATTGGTAATCTCCTTAATGACATAGGGCCCTAGCTAATGTATCCAAAATTTTCCTGGAAATTTATCAAACTTGTTGTCATATAATAACACTAAATCATTTACCTTGAAGGTGCATAGTTTGAAATGCCGATCGTGCCATGCCTTTTTGTTCTCCTTTTTAAATTGATGATGGAATCCAACCAAAAACCTATCTTCTTCCAGTTCTGTCAGCTGTGTGAGCCTTACCTCCAGGGCTCCATGATCCGCCATTCCTGTGAATGTCACTATGCGTAGACTAGGTACAATGTATTCCATTGGCATCACAGCTTCAACGCCATAAACCAGCCTGAAAGGCATTTGTCCAGTCAGCTTCTTACAAGTTGTTCTGTAAGCCCATAGCACCGTGTGTACGTGCATATCCCAATCATTTCTTTGTGCATTGCAAAACTTCGTCAGCGCACTATCCAATATCTTATTAAATGGTTCCACATTCCATTAGCTTGCAGGTGATATAGCATACTCTTTTGATGGTAAAACTAAAATTCCTCCATCAATGTGTTGATCGTTTCATTAAGAAAATGCATACCGTGATCGCTCATCAGAATTTTCGGACAACCAAACCTCGTTAGCACATACTCAAAGACGAATTTTTCTATTGTTGCACTTGTACAGTCCTTCAGAGGCTGCGCCTCCGCCCATCTGGTTAAATACTCAGTCACGGTGATGATGTACCATGCACCCGTCTTATTTCCTGGAGGCTGAATTGGTCCTACAAATTCAATCACCCACTTCTCGAATGGTTGTAATGATATTTGTGGGTTAAGAGGCAGCTCATCCCTCCCCGATGGTCTGCCAATCCTTTGGCATGAAACACATGCCCTACAATACGCTTTTAAATTCTTTTGTAGTGTCAGCCACCACAACCCAGTGCATAGAATATTCTACGTTGTTGCTTTTCCCTCATAATGTCCTCCCACAACTCCTCCATGAGCCTAAGCGAGGATTTTGTTTCGTTCAAATTCTGGCACATAATGTCATAATATTTCATATGATCCCATTTTATACAAGTTCCCTGCAATGACAGAAAACTCTACCACATGCACCACCAATTCCTTCTTTTTTTTGGCTAGTATATCCTTCTGGAGTTGTTCCTATCGTTAGGAAGTGTATAATATCTTCAAAGTGACTATCTGTGATGTGCACCGCAAAGAGTTGTGTGTTAGGTAGTCCTTCCTCCAAATTGGTAGGCTCCTCTCCTGTTTCAATGCGCGACAGATGATCTAACCCGACATTCAATCGTCTTGGTTTCACAATAACCTCAAAATCATATTCTTGAAATAGCAACAACCATCTGCATATTTTCCCCCCGAACATAGCTTGTTCATCAAGTACTTAAATGAAAAATGGTCTGTATACATCTTAAAGTGTCTGCCTAGAAAGTAGTGCCTGAACTTTTGGAGTGTGTATACCATAGCTAGACCTTTTCACTCTATCATTAAATAATTCTTCTCAGCTTTAGATAGCTTCCTACTTGTGAACACTATAGGATTATCCAATTCTCCCTCGCTGGCCTATGTCAGTACTGCTCCCAGCACAATACATGATGCATCCGCATGCACATGAAATTCATTCTTCTAATCTAGCAAGACCAGGATCGGTGTGGTGACCATTTTTTCTTTTAGCACATCCAAGCTCCTCTGACATTCTTCATTCCAGTAGAAGGTAGCATCCTTTTTTAATAGTTTCTCCATTGGTGTGGTAATCTAGGCATAAATTTTGATGAACTTTCTATAGTACCCTGTATGCCCCAATGTTTTGCGCAATTGTTTCACACTTCTTCGTGCCTCCAAATTGATTATAACCGCAATATTCACAGGGTCTACCATCAATCCTTGTTTTCATACCACGTGACCCAGCAAGATCCCAAAAGGGACTCAGAACAAACATTTCTTCATATTGAGTGTGATCTGGTACCTCTGGCATGTATCCATCATTAAGCATAGACTTGCTACATGGCACTTTAATAGTCCAAACACTATCCAATCGTCAAAGTATACCTCCAGAAATTTGTGAATGAAATCGTTGAATGTTGTAATAACTACGCGTGAGAAGATTTCCAGTGTGTTCTTCAGCCCAAAAGGCATAACTGTATACTAGAAGCATCCCCATTTAGTTGCGAAGGTTGTCTTACTTCTATCCTCTGGTGCAATCTTGATCTGATGGTACCCTAAGAACACATCAGTAAATGAATATTCTTCCTGGCTGCCAACATTATCTAGCACCTCATCATGAATGGAGTTGGGAAAGGATCATCCACACAAGGATCATTCAACTTCTTGAGATCTACACATATCTGAATCTCATCCTTTTGTTTCTTATCCTAAACTACCATTGGGCTTACCCAATCAGACTCTCCTACTGGTTCAATGATGCCTGCTGCAAGTATTTTATCCAACTCCAAGTGGACCCTTTCTTTATACTTTGAGTTGAGGTGGTAAGGCCTTTGCTTAACTTTCTTCACGTCTGGTTTTAGAGTGATCTTCATGACACACAAGTCCCCTATTATCCCTTTCATATATGAAAACTTCATAGGGAACATGTCTTGATATTTGCAGAGCAATTGGGAAACTTTATTTACTGTTGCATCATCCCTGTAGTCCCAAATCTTTGCAAACTTTAGCTCCGCTTCCATGCCAATGTTTACCTGTCTAGTTTTGAGTGGCGCGGTGATGTCTAGATTCTCTAGTTGTGGTCCTTCAACTTTGCGGTGACCTTTAGTCTCATGAATATTAATCTTCCTTGGATCTTTTTCATCTTCTTCCACTGTCACATTGTAGCACTCTAGCATGTGGCTCAGCTAGGTAGTCCAATCATGTTGAATCAAATCGAGAGGATCTTTCTGTATCTTGAATATCACTGCCTTGACCTCCTGCAATGCTTCCTCAATACATTCAAATCCATGCTCAAAGTTGAACATCATCAAAAATCCTTGGCACAAAACATCCCATTCTTCAGTGCCATGGCAGAGCTCTGTCTCCAAGTACCAATTCATTAGCATAACATCCAAGGTATGACAAAATAGATGTACTCACTCCAGCTGAGGCTCCACTCCATACACTTCAAACCATTTGGTTAAATGGTCGAGTGGGTCATTCCTCCCATCATATGTTTCTGTTAGCCGCACTTGTGGACGACCAAACTTCAGTATCATCATCTTTCTTTACACGTGTCAATCATCAAAATTATCCTTGTGTGTACCCCACCATCTCGTAGGTGTAGCGTGCAGTGCCAAATCCAAGGCCTAGAAGCAATTCTTCTCTGGAACTTCTCTCTTGAATGCATCCAAAAAGTTATCAACATTGGTTAAACCATCATAGTAAGGAACATTTCTTACCTCTGGTGATACACAATGCAACGACTTTGTCATCATGCTAAAACATAGTGTAGATACTTCATGCAGTCAATTCTACGAGTGGTGAAAATCTTCATCTCAATCTGATGTGCAAGAACTTTTGTGGTCCCATGCAATACACCCATCTTCTGTCAGATTCACCCAATCCTGATCTCACACCATTGTCTTGTAAATCTGGTCCAGATCGTCATCACTTTCATAATCGCGAACTAGTTCTGTTAAGGTCCAACCCTAACCCCCTTATTTATGTAATAGGGTCAAGTCATAGTTATATTTAGTTAAAGAGTCAATAAAGCCTATATTAATAATTGTAAGTGGTTGACCTGCATTTAAAGAAGAGACCATAGTTAGTTGCAAATAGGCCATGGTATTAGATAGATGGTATTAATAAGAACCATGGTAGTGACCCATGGTATTGCATGTATGAATCCTATATAAAGGATAGAGACTCCCCATTGAGGAGCGTCATGTCTTATTTTGTAATCGAGCCCTACTCTATTGGAGGTTTCCCCCTCGAAGAGGCAAGTGAACATTTCTTTCCTTTCTGAATAATAAAATACATGATGTTATTTCTCATTGTTCTGTGTTCTAGGTTATATTTCTTCGCATATTTGGTATTCTAGTCTCTTCTCACAGGTCAAGAGCATAACAAGTGGTATTAGAGCACTTTCTAGGGCCGGTGGGATCTCCATTTTTAGCAGATTTTTTTTTGGCTAGAGATGTGTTCCACCGTCTTTAAACCACGGGATCTATTGTTGAGCGCATAAACATGCAGATTTGGGGAGGCATGCACGCAGGAAATACAAGAGGTGGTCACGCTTGATGGACTCCCTTGTAACCCCTGTGGGTACCCCTTCGAGTAGTAGCACATTAGACAGAACTACACACAGACTGTCTTCTAAGTACCCTCTGGGTATATCAAAAGTCCCCTAGGCTCACCTAAAACCTTGCCATAGATAAATCATCGACTGTCTTGCTACTATAGTACACCGAGAACAACGCTTAGGGAGATTACTCACGTGTATGATAGGGTAGCTAGGTAGTATGGTTAAGGGTACAGTTGATCCTCCTTAGTTAGTGCCCTGAAAGATTGGGTTGAGTACTGCTGTTGGACCCTTATGTATATTGTGATCTGTAGCACCTGACACTCCTTGAGACCATAGTTCCCTTGTCTCTATAGATCACACATCATCTTCTTTGCCAGATCAGGTCTAGCAAGTTAGGTTCTGTCACAGCCACAACAATCAGATCTGTCATTCAGATCTAGAACCGGGGGTTCGATCACTGCCAAATTCCTACTCATACTCTACAGTTGAGGGTTTCATCGATAGATTTGACTATTTGTGCAGGGAGGCTTGTGGCTCCTACACATTGGAGTGATTCTCGTATGAAATTGGGCAGAATTAAGTTTTCTGGGAATCGACTGCTGCAGTATTCCTAAGCAAGTAAAACTCCTTTCGAAGACCCTCCCGGGACACTTATAGTAGACTTAGCCCATAAAAATTAGGTCGACAGGTTGAGCAAGGTGGTACCATTCACTTGTCAGCGTCAAAATTTCCAGTGGTCCCAAATTTTTTTCACAGTAACGACAAGTGCACCAGATCTGTGCATGGTACAAACCAGAGCTCAAGCTATGGCCAATGAGAAGATAGACACCCTTGAAAAAAAGTTGGAGGAGTTAACGAAGTAGATCCAGTCCTTAAATGACACAATCACAAAGGGCAAGTCGGGGGTAGAATCAGAGGCATATGCTTTTAATTAAAACCATGAAGGTGAATCTAGCCATTCTCTTCACTTCTATGGAAACCACCAACCGTCTCATCCTCGATCACCCAAGTTGGACATGTATAAATTTGATGGCTCTCATTCGGCCATATGGCTATCACAAATGGAGCAATATTTCACATTGAATCACATCAGAGATGATGAGAATAAGCTAAGTGTGGGAAGCCTTTACTTGGACCAAGCAAGATGGCAATGGTGGTAGTGGCATCAACGATGCTATGCAAGGCCAATGACTTGGTAGATATTCTCAAAAGCCCTTTCTGATCTCTTTGACCATGAATCTAACTTTTTGGGTCATCTTACTAAGCTCGAATAGATAGGCATAGTGTAAGAATATATTAAAGCATTTGAAGAATTAGCCTTCCACAGAGGAGGTCTAGCAGATGAATTCTACTTGGAATTTTTTATTAATGGTCTCAAAGACGCCATACAAGCCCACGTTCAGATGTAGCACCCAGTCACATGGCTGGCAGCTTGCATGATAGCTCGTGAAGTAGAACGCGCATTAGTGGCCCAGTCGACTCGTCAAAATTTCATAGCCAAGGGATGCCCCACCCAAGCTCTGAGCACTACCCAAAAACTTAAGGTTCAAAAGGTGTCACCAGTGAAAATGGTGGAAAGAAGAAAGCAAGGATTGTGTTAATACTATGATGAAAAATACTCCCTAGGGAATAAATGCAAGGAACCCGAATTCTTTCAAATTGATGCTACTGATCACAGTTCATCTGACGAAGCTCCACCATTTGAGGGACCAGAGGAGGAAGATGAGGACAACTAGCAGGACAATGAGCTCCCAGCTACATCAGAAGAACCAGTTATCTCACTCCATGCTTTGGCAAGCATTTCTTCTCCCCAAACTCTCAAAATCATAGGTTTTATTAAACATCGCCCTGTAGTAGTCTTGATTTATGGTGGCAGTACACATAACTTTATCCATCAAAGAGTCACCAAAGCAGTGCATTATTTTGTCAGAGTAGTCTCCAATTTCTAGGTCAAGATTGCTGATGGGGGGACAATGAAATGTGACGGCCGCTATGAAAATGTCAAACTTCAGATGGGGGATTATCACCTAAATACCCACATGTTTGTCGTCAACATGGGTGGGTGTGACATTGTCTTGGGTTCTGAATGGCTCCGCACACTCGGCCCAATCACAATGGATTTCCATGAGTTATATATGAGATTTAAGCAGAATGACCACATGCATACCCTCCGCGGACTCCAGGCAGGTGCTCCTTCTATCATCAGCTCACATAGGACGGAAAAGTTGTTAAAAAAGGGCCACCATGGAGTTATATCCCAATTTAGTGCACCAGGTCTTAAACAACCATCTGCAGGTCTTTGACAAGCCTCATGATCTTCCACCCTCGAGAGGGGAACATGATCATAGCATTACTTTGGTCCTAGGGGCACAACCACCAAATGTGCGCCCATATAGATATCCTTTCGCCCAAAAGATTTAAATTGAAAAAGTCATCAAGGAGCTTCTCGAAGCTAATGTCATTTGTCCTAGCATTAGTCCTTATTCATCGCCTGTGGTCATGGTGCTCAAGAAGGATGGGGAATGGCGTATGTGTCCAGACTTCAGAACCCTCAACAAGCTAACGATCAAAGATAAATTTCCCATCCCGATTTTTGATGATTTTCTGGATGAACTAAATGGGGCTCAATTCTTTACTAAGCTAGACCTTCGCTCGGGCTATCACCAAATTCGCATGAAAGAAGTAGACATTCCAAATACTACTTTCCTAACTCATGAAGGCCATTATGAATTCTTGGTCATGCCATTTGTTCTCTGTAATACCCCGTCCACTTTTCAGAGCCTCATGAATCACCTGCTCAAACCATATCTCAGAAAATTTGCCCTTGTTTTCTCTGATGACATCCTCATCTACAACCTCATCTGGGAAAAACATCTTCAGCATGTAGACCTGCTCTTGCAACTACTCTGGAAGCATAAATTATTTGTCAAATTGTCCAAGTGATCTTTTGGCATGAAAGAAGTCAAGTATTTGGGTGACATTGTGGAGCGTGAAGGTGTCATGGTGGATCCCAAAAAGATCCAGGCAATGCAGGATTAGCCCCAACCAAAGACCTTGAAGAGTTTGAGAGGATTTTTGGGTCTCACTAGCTACTACCGCAAATTTTTCCGCAATTATGGTCGCATTGCTAGACCCCTTACTCACCTTCTCAAGAAAAATTCATTCCTATGGAATGATGAAGTGCAACAGGCATTTATAACTCTCAAACATGCCATGTGTTCCACTCCCATATTGGCACTACCTGACTTCACCAAATCTTTTGTGATTTAATGTGATGCTTCAGGTATGGGTATTGGGGCTATCTTAATGCAAGAAGGTCGATCCTTGGCCTTCACTAGCCAACAACTAAGTGGGACAAATTTGGGACAATCTACCTATGAGAAGGAGATGATGGCAATCTTACATGTAGTGGATACCTGGTGACCATACTTATTGGGGTGGAATTTCCAAATCTGCACAAACCATCAAAGCCTTAAATATTTTTTGGAGCAACACCTATCCTCGCCACAACAAAATAAATGGCTAGCCAAAATTTTGGGATATGATTATGAGATAATTTACAAGCAAGGGCGTGAAAATCTCGTAGCAGATGCTTTATCATGCCAATTTGAGGAGGAAAGCACCTTGCTAGCAATCTCTTTTCCCATTCCAGAGTGGATTGAAGAGGCTCGCAAGGAATGGTTTTCATATCCTTCGCTCTCCCAACTCATTAATAAATTGCAAGTAGGTCCAAATTCAACAACGGGCTACTCTTGGCAGGATGAGATTCTTCGCTACAAGGACAAAGTAGTGATATAACCAACATCCACCCTCAGAAGTCGCATTTTGGCAGAGTTGCACTCATCTCCCACTGCAGGACATTCAGGCTTTTAGAAGACTTATGCTTGCGCTCGACGTTCATTCTTTTGGACAAGAATGAAAAATGACATTCTTAGTTTTGTAGCTGAATGTGATGTGTGTTAGGCCACAAGGAGAAACAGTCAAATCCCCAAGCACTTTACAGCCATTACCCATCCCTTCCTCAATCTAGACGGAGGTTTCTATGGATTTCATTACTAGTCTTCCGAGGTCAGGAAACAATTCGGTCATCATGGTCCTTGTGGACATACTTTCTAAGTATGCTCATTTTTGTGCCCTACCCCACCCTTTTACACCTGCTTTGGTGGCTCAATCTTTCATGGACCAGATCTTCAAATTGCATGGCATGCCCACTTCAATTGTGTTTGATCGTGACCCGATCTTCACCAATAACTTTTGGTAGGAACTCTTCAGGCTACAAGGTACCCAACTACAACTCAGTACTTCCTATCATCCCCAAACTGATGGTCAAATTGAAGTAGTCAACAAATGTCTGGAGACCTACCTCAGGTGTTTCACCTCAAAAAAGCAACATCTATGGGTACAGTGGTTACCTCTAGTTGAATGGTGGTATAATACTAACTATCATGCCACCACCAAGATGAGTCCAAATGAAGCAATTTATGGTCAACTCCCCCCTTCACCTACTGCTTATATTCCAAGATTCTCTAAGGTACAAGCAATGGATCAAATCCTATAGAACCGTGCAACCATGCTTGCGCACCTCAAAGATAATCTCCATCAAGCTCAAAATCGCATGAAGCAATAGGCAGACCAACATCGTTCAGAGCGCACATTTCAAGAAGGGGATCAAGTATTCTTGAGGCTACAACCATATAAGAAAAATCACTCAAAGACAAGGGTTGTCAGAAATTATCTCCAAAATTCTACGGATCATATCAAATACTTTAGCGCATCAGAGAAGTAGCCTACAAGCTAGCCTTGCCAACCACTGCAAAAATCCATCCTGTCTTCCATGTCTCATGCCTCAAGAAAGTGGTTGGGAACAATTGCATAATTCAAACTAGTCTACCAGAACTAGATGAAGAAGGTTCAACCTGAATAGGTTCTTAACACGCAATAACAGCACCTGTGCAGCCACACGATCAAGGAAGTCCTCATCAAGTGGAAAGACACCTCTCCAGAAGATGCGACCTGGGAACCAGCCACTGTTCTTCAGCAGTGTTCGCAGCTTTAGCCTTGAGGACAAGGTTGTTTTTATGGGGTAGGGCATGTTAGGGTCCAACCCTATCCCCCTTATTTATGTAATAGGGTCGAGTCATAGTTATAGTTATTTAAAGATTCAATAAAGCCCATATTAAAAATTGTAAGTGGTTGACCCACATTTAAAGAAGGGAACACAGTTAGTTGCAAATGGGCCATGGTATTAGATAGATGGTATTAATAAGAACCATGGAACTGACCCATGGTATTGCATGTATGAATCCTATATAAAGGATAGAGACTCCTCATTAAGGAGCATCATGTCTTATTTTATAATCGAGCCCTGCTCTATTGGAGGTTGCCCCCTCAAAGAGGCAAGTGAACATTGCTTTCATTTCTGAATAATAAAATACATGCTATTATTTCTCATTGTTCTATGTTTTGGGTTATATTTCTTCCGCATATTTGGTATTCTAGTATCTTCTCGCAGGTCAAGAGCATAATAGGTTCAGTATAGTGTGGTCCTTCTACAGGGGCCAGGGGCACCACTACATGAAGTGATTTCTCCTCAAATATCATATTCCACTTCTTCAAATTGATTACCCCATTCATGTCAGTAGCCCAATCAATCCCAAGGAGTGCAGGGTAGGGATTGATGTCATCCACAATCTCTATTACTTCAAAATCAGCTAATGCACTCATGCCCTCAATGTCAACCGTTACTCCTTGCAATCTGTCCATGGGGATGATATTCTATTGATTTGGCATTATTAACTGAATCAGAGACCATTGTAGTGTAGGTCTCCCTATCCTCTCCCATGTCTGCTTTGGAAAAACATTCGTGTCCAACCCCAAACGTAGAATAACTTGATCCATCTCATATTCTCCTATCTGTGCTGTGAGCCTCATTTCACACCCCGTTCTCACCTTATGCCTACCAATATTCTTGACCATGCGCGGCCCATCAGTAGTGTTTTCCTTCCTAACACACCTATTAATCAGCTCCTGTAGTCCCTTCACAACCTTTCTATCATGCAACAGCTTCATATAGGTTTCTAAGAAAGTAGTAATCATGGAGGGGTCCATTTCTTGAGCCCGCGTCTCCTGAATTCTTGAGATAGAGGCCTCAATGAAGATTTTTTTTGCTTCCATAAACGTTTCTCTTGCACATTTTGGATCAAACCTGGTCTCTTTTTTTGGTGCTTTGCGGACCCACTCACCTTCTTCAGGCTACTTCCCCTTATCTTCCCCAGTCATCGCTCCACTCAACATCATAATATTTACCTTAGGATCTTCCTTGCAAGGCTCAACCATCATCATCTGTAGGTTCTGAGTCGGTTGTTGAGGCTACGACCCCTTTTCGCATATCTTGGCTAATAATATAGGGTAATCCTCCATCGCATGGTCAAACTTATTACAATAGCAACATGATAGACACGTCGGATTCAGGCAGTCTCGTGCGTAGTGTCCTGGTCCTCCACATTTGTAACAAATGACCTGCCCTCGACCTCTACCAAGTCCTCCTCCACCTCGGCCTTGTCTACACCCCTGAGACTTGCCTCGCGCTCCCCCAATGCCTTGGTTTGGAGGTCAGGTTTCTGCCTACACCCTATATGTAGGCATTCTATCCATCATTAATTCGTAACTATGGAAATTGTGCTTATCATGACCCACAGATTGAAGAAGTTGCAGAAGAGTTGTTGCAGTGTCTATACGAATTTCTGCAACAAATGGCAATCGTCTGTCGCATGTTTTCCAGCTACCTGACAGATAGCACACCATAGTGTGGGCCCTGTACTTGGCCCAGCTGGAGCTTCCCACTTCAGAGGCATTGGCCCCCTACTGCAACATAATTTGTGAAAATTGGATAGTGGTCTTCATCATGCCCCTAGCTTTTGCACTTCAGGCACCAAAATTCTTCACGCACCTCGGGCCGATTTGTTTTATCTTTCTTCAGAATCTGCATTTCTAAGCAAAGGTTCTACAACTATGCATGAATTTTCTGAATTCCAGATTAGGATCTTGCATCGGTGTCTCATGCAATCTCATCACAATTTCGAGTACTTTCACCTGGGTCCCAATCTTTTGCTGTGATAGCACAACCCTTAGATGAGGCAGGAGTGACGCCATAAACCATTTGTGGTGCTACCCATCAGTTAGATTCAAATTAGCTTTACAGATTGTACACTTCATTCTCTAATCCAGATCCCAAGGTGTCTCACCAGGCTTCATCATGATCTCTTGGAATCCCACAATTGATAGTGCTTCAGACTTAGGTCTACTGAATTCCTTCTTCATCGCAGTCTATATATCTTTCAACACGGATGTTGGGTTATCAATGTAGTACTTAATGTTCCACGTTAGAACACAATCCTGGAAAGCACTAACCAACTTTGCTTTTTTCATTTGATCATCCGTGATACCCTGAGCTTCCCATATAGCCTTCATGACAAACCAAAACTGGTCCAAATCTTCATTTCCCATGCCCTTCAATGCAGGTAGCTTTACTGAGTTTGCCATATTGAATGGTTTTCGAGGTGGCGGTGGTGTAGGCGAAGGTGTATGCAGCGGAGGTGAAGATGGAGGCTGTGTGGGTGGATGGGGTATTCGCAAGAACCCTTGCTTTATCAATTGAACAATGCTCTGTGGAGATGCCTCGTCACTTAGAGGAGGTTCAATTAGAGGGCTATATTTAGGGCATGTTTTCCCTTTGTTCCTAAATATCCTTCCACTTCACATAACCCCAAACATTAAGGTAGCCGCATAACCCACCTTTCACACAAGAGCATCTTAATCCAGGTATTTAATGATTTTAAATACTTACCTCGCGGTCCCTTGAAGAAGTGGCGCTCTGCTTTGCTGTAATTGACCGAGTTATCTGTCTAGTCAATTTAATGTCTTAAATTGCTCTACATAAATTATCAATCCGGGTATCGTAAACTGATGAAGTGTGGTGCACCATATGTGCTTAGTTAGCCTTTTTTCTTACTTCGTTGTTTTATAGTTTTTATCTTGTTTTGGGGTTTTGTTCTTGTTGATCTCCTAAAGTGTCTAATGCAAATGGAAATCCTATTCTAAGGTCTTAAGAATACTTTTAAAGGTCAAGTATGGATGTAGATTTCAAGACAAGGTTTATGTCCCTTATGGTAACTTCCAAAACTTAGCACTTCAAAAGATCTCAAAACATGCTATTAATACTTGAACAGGAATGTAAATATGCAGCTACTTAAATCAAACAAAATATGAAATACTGATCATGAAATCATTATCTCTATTGCCCATCTAATTACAGAAATAAAATCTAAACTATTGCACTCAAACAAACCAAAAATTGCAGACTAACGAAAGCAAGATCAATTTACTTCACTTTTAATCCGATAGCTCGCCAAGTAGCTTTTCCGAGTTAAGCCATGGCTCTGGAGATAACATCAATAACATGAAGAATTGATATCTAAATTACCTATAATCCGATAGCTCGCCAAGTAGCTTTTCGGGGTTAAGCCATGGCCCTGGAGATAACTTCAATAACATGAAGAACTTGATATCTAAATTACCTACTTGAAAATGAAAGTAAAATCAAGTCACTTCACTTATAATCTGATAGCTCGCCAAGTAGCTTTTCGGGGTTAAGCCATGGCTCTGGAGATAACATTAATAGCATGAAGAACCTGATATCTAAATTACCTACTTGCAAATTAAAGTAAAATCAAGTCACTTCACTTATAATCCGATAGCTCGCCAAGTAGCTTTTCAGGGTTAAGCCATGGCACTGGAGATAACATCAACAACATGAAGAACCTGATATCTAATTGCAGATATGAAAGTAAAATCAAATCACTTCACTCATAATCCAATAGCTCACCAAGTAGCTTTTCGGGTTAAGCCATGGCTCTAGAGATAACGTCAAATGACATGAATAATTTGATATCTAAACTAAATAACAATAGCAAATAAATAAAACTGAAATCAAAGCATAACTGAAATTGAAAAGCTTAAGAAAAATTTCAGCAGAGAGGCAAATCTCATGTCACTATTTGATGCAAAAACATATAAAGAAAAACTAATCTACAATCAACTAGTTGAACACATTTGCATGAATTAAAATTGCATGAATGGAAAATCTAATCTATCAAACTTGAAAGCAATCAAATGACATACATAAATGAAATCAAAGCAAAATTACAAAATAAAATCTACTCTACTTTACATTCTAATATGCTCCATGACATCTACTTCACATCTCCTTCCATGTTGAGAACATCAAAGCTTTATTCAAATTCTTCAAAATTACAAAGTACAAAAAAGCTCTCCAAAGCTTTCCAAATCCATCAAGGAAGAACTACAAAGCCAAGCTAAGCTAAGACTAACAAGCTCTAAACTAACAAGCTAACAAATGAAGGAGAGAGATCTCCTATTTAAACAAAAAGATGAGAAGCCATCTTATTAATGAGAGCCCATGAATCTCTCCTTCTACCTCTAGAGTCCTAATCAAAATAGGAACTGATAAGGCACATGTCTTCTTAGAGTTACAATACAATTAGGAGATGTGACACATATCCTCATGATCTCATGATTCTCTCCACTCAAATTCGAATTTGGCCTTAGAGTGCCACATAAGGGTCTTCTAGAAGCCTCCTTTTGATTTACACATGTCAACAATCTCAACCCACTTGTTAGGTATAAGCATATGCACATTATTTTCTAATTTGTAACCACAAATTCACTTAAAAAGGCTAAGAAGTAATAAAGTTTGGAAAAGCATAAATGTGGCCCAATGATAATAAAAGTGGGATGAATGTAGTGACATAGTAGTGAAATGGAGGTGATATAATGGACATAATAGTGAAATTGTAATGGAAATGAATGACATTTTCAAGACTCAATAGTATCGACTGTGAAGTTTGTCACGAACCCTCCTATGATACGATTGAGCCAATGATTGACATTGTGCATGATCTTATCTTCAAAGGCTTCTAGTCTCCGCACTAACTCTAGGGTCCAGACTATTTGACCGTCAAGCCTCCATCTTCCTTGGTTGTCTGCCAATTTCATGATCCACTTGTACAACTCGACCAAGAAGGAATAGAAGAAGATCTTGTGTATCTTTGTGTACAGGTATTTGTCCACCCACTATTCTTTCGTCAATTGCGGATTCTTGTTCTCTTGTGCCGTGAATTCATGGATTTTTCTATCCAACCAGTCTTTGATCTCCTTCTTAGTTGGATTCTAGTGATGTGACATCACACATCTCATTATGCAGATCCCGGTCCTAGAAACATAACCATTTGTTGGCTTGATGGGCCCTAACCCAGGTTCAACATTAATTAACCAAGAAAATCCCTACACTACTTGCCCTTTGGGCATAAATTCACAGAGCGCAGACTAAAATCTTGCCCAAAGCAGTATAGGGGGATGCAGGAACCAAGTTTCTGCACCCTAATATAGTTGTGATGTCTTTTTATACCCTAACCATTCCTTCGTGCAAAATGATAAGCCCTTTAGGGATTATTGATATACTTCTCTTATTCGGTTTCAAGACCTTTACAAAGGTCTACAATCTTCCTTCACGTATCCTAAATAGGAAATCCAGACACTTACACGCCTCTGTAACTACCCCTACCTCTGTGTCTATCCATATTAGCTTAAGTATTGGATAACTTCAACATGCATTATGATTATCTTCGTGTAAACAGATATTCTTACTTGCGTTCATATGACAAAGTAAAACACATAGATTCGCGCATCAATATAGCATTAAATCATAAACCCAGTATTCAACATAACATAACTGCATAAATTCATAACAGAAGTAAAATAGATCATACACATGTATTTCCAGAATAATTCTCTTTATTGATGTTTCAGATCTTCAGTACTGCACACACAGTTGTAGGGTCCGTGCACTCAGCTGCAGACTTCTACTCTAAGCCTCTGTGCACACAGCTGCAGAGCCTCTTTCCTATGCCAATACTCTTCTCTCTTAGCTCTCACAGACCCATTACATCAATCAAGTGCCCAAAAACGTACTAAGAACTGCTTAAACTCTTCTAAGACTCTCCCTTTTTATACATTCCCATGGTCCACAGACCAAGGGTGGATCTCATCAAGCCAACACAAGTTACCTAAACTAAGAGCAGAAACCCTTTTTGACTCTTTACATCTTCGTGCTCTGCAAACACAAAATGCAGAGACTTTTCATTCTTTATACAATACTTGGGCCTTTAGCCCCAAAACTTGGGCTTTTAACCCCAAAATTGACCCTAGGGGACCCATTCCCAACATAAGGTAATAACCCTAGTCATCAATTTACTAGCATATAACAACAACAAGTTAAGCCATAACATACTCATTAACAACATATAACATAATCATCAATTTATCTAATCTAAAACAAAAATAACAATGCATACAACCACATGTTACTATCGTTCATGACTATCTGACACATGTGCATATGACTATACTAATCAACTAGCATCTATCATGTATGTAACCATAACATCAATAAAATGAAATGCATACACATAACCATGATGCATATAATAATCCTTAACCCACATACCTGCATGCCCACCATACAAACTTGTATGGTGATCTTCTCTTACCCCAAAGTCCATTGTTGCAACTTCACTTTAATGATCTGCATCTCCTACTCTATCTCAGCCAACGCAATAGCATCATAACATACCAATGTTATCATGATGACCTAATTGCATACAATGAACTCACAATGCATCTCTGATCTATTTTACACACAAAACCATTACCATGAAAATGCATGCATAACAACATATAGACACCAACATGCATAACAAATGCATCTACAACCATACACTCATGACGACACATCCCACAACAACATTGTCAACCTTCACATGGCAACATCACTACAAACATGATCAACACCATGCAAATACAACAAGCACATAGAATACAATCATAAGGAACACATATGCAACCGACATGAATGCATGACCAACACACTGCCCATCCAATTGGAGGGGTGAACCATGCTCTGGTACCACTTTGTGGTACCATATATGACCTAAAGAGAGTTCAACCTGCTCTAATACCACTTTGTAAAACCCTCCTCCCACATATACCCAAGTAATTGGCTAACCGGGGTAAACATGTGACGAGAGGCTACTATGATGGGATTCAACTTCCTATGTGACCTTAAGGAAGTGGAATCAATGGAAACATAACATACATGCCTTCCACATCAGCTATAGGACCCCCAGGAACCATCCCAACCTTTTTGGCAACCAACCCCTAGGTCCCACTCAGTGTTTACACCAATTAACCCCTAGAATCTCCCATGATATGGGCATGCCTGCATTGAGAAGGCTTTGGACACTCCCACAGCATGGTATGCTAGCATCCAAGGACTATTTTTCTCAGTGTTGTGCCAACATTCCCTGGATTTGAGCCACATTTTCAAGCCTAGAGCCCAGGTCACTGCCTATAATTAAATGACACCTTCAGAATAGAAAGATAACAAGGGAATAATGATAAAAATGAAATTACTTGAACAAGCCCTTGATTAGACCCCTACTAGCCATGACAGAAATTTCTTCAAACATATCACAAATATGTAATTTACAAGATTAAACAATAGTTTTGAGCATAGGGGTCTCATACTTATCTGGGAATTGCTAAGAAGCATTATTCTTTTATACCATTAGCTGCATTATCATCTATTAGGTCATAGATACATTGTTCATTCATTTACAAATCAAAACATGAGGAAAGGAATACATCATCACTATCATAATACATGCTTATAACCAGTATATTAACAACATAAATATCAAGGATACATCAGCCATAAAACATTTCTATGTAAGATATCAAGGAGAGAACCTATTACTATTGAATGCAAAATCCAACTCAAGATGGGACTACCTCGTTCCACCTGACCATAGAATGGATGAGCCAAATATCTCTTCATCCATTCACCCTTGTGCCATATTCCAAGCATGAACGTGGGACTCAAACCAAAAGAACGAACCAAGGCATCTTGAGGCTAAACCACCTCACTCTCATCACTAGAAACCAGACTTTACTGTAATTCATCACGAATCACTAGGCCAACACAATAAATATGTAATAACAAGCTTTACCATGATCTCCACCAGATCACTAGGCCAAAACAAGCATGGATGCCACTAGATTTATCCACCTACAGCGTGAGGAATTTTTTTTGTCTCCTCGTCTCTCAGGCTTTACTGTAATCCACATCGAATCACTAGGCCCTAAACTGAGGCCCACTCTCCAGGCTTTACCGTATATCCCTTCCTGAGATTACTAGGCCTGTTGGAGAGCATCCACCTCTAGGTTTTACCATATATCCCGTGATTAACCATTTGAGGATTCCTAGGCCCACCGAGGCACACAATACCTAGCTTTACCACAAGCCATAGTCTAGTTCAGGGGTCACTAGGCTAGTGGATTTACCACAATCCACAGTCTAGTTCAGGGATCACTAGGCTATGTGTTCTTTCTTTCTAATATCCACCTCACTTAGCTTCAAATCCATTTGAAAATACATCTCAACCAAAACATGAGAACCCCATCACACCATGGTTATCCAGAAATGGAAAGGCTAGGTTGAAAACATTGTCACACCTGGTAAAACCCATGCCATAATAGAAAATAACCACATTTATTACCATGAAAACCAAATCTAGCAAGGAAACCACACATGCAAATTGATACCTACTAAGAATCTTGTTGTAGTTGCTTGATCATGCTCTTCCTTGCTTTCTCCTCCTTCCTCTTGCCTTCTCTGCCTTTCTTGATCCAATGCAAAACTTGAGAAAAATCTTGCCAACTAATCCTCAAAAGCCTTTTCTCCTAATTTCCATTATTTTGATACATAAATGTGCCAAAAATGCCTTTTTTTCTTTCCAAAGTCTTTGCCTTTGCCAATTTCCTTAGCCATAATAAACTGAAGTGAACACCTGCTAGATGTTTTTCCCACCATTCAGCTTGGAACACATGTCCCATAACCGTTGTCTTATATATTTTTTTATTTATATGGATTTTTTAACCATGGTTGTTACAGAATTAAATGGGTAGGAAAGTTAGGGATGATTGGAAGCCATTCCACTCAAATATGACTTACGAGGGTTACTTTTAGCAAGAAATATTCTTGATAAGTTTGATTCATGCTTTTTGAATTCTCTTTCATTTCATTCTGTATATGACTTGAAATGGTGGTAAGGAATATCATATGTCACTCTTACTCTTCATGTATGATTATGGAGGATATTGGATGGCACTCTTATTGATATTTCCCATATCAATGCTTCCCTTTGATATATATATATATATATATATATATATATATATATATATATATATATATATATATATATATATCTATCTATATATATATATATATATATATATATATATATACACATATATACACATATATAATGGCCTACTATATGCTATTAAAACACTAACTTCTTATTTTGATTTTCTAGAGAAAACTCATTGGGGTCCTACACTTGTCTAATGGTAAATGAACTTGGAAATTTGTACAAAACTACAAGTTCCAAATAATATTAGACTATAATGGCTTGGGAGTGACAATATCACCTAGGTGAAGGCCAATAGGACAAGTAAAGCTTTTGGTAAAACCCCAAGCTACAAATGCATGTAGGTAATCATGTGTGAAAATTATTAGTATAGGCATGAAATTCTTAGTATAATTATTTTTACATGTAAACATTAATGTGAATGTTTAAAGATCGATAAAAAATATGGTATTAATAATAAATAAGAAATAAATTCATTATTATCAAAGTAATGTTGCTAGCCACATCGTCAGAAAAAATTCCATGGGGTTGAAATCAATAAGGATCCACAACTTCAACCAATAATATCAATAGCGGGACAAGAAAAGAAAAGTATGATAGGCCATGATAGGGAACTTCATCGTAATATTCCATTGGATTCACACAATTATCATGAAATGGTACACACCATTCTTAACACTCTAATTAGCAGATTTTAATGGATCCATATAGAAAAATCAAGCCTCGATCCAAATAGGCTTCCTCAAATGTATCTTGGATTAAAAGAGAATTTCCAGTATTCCTCCTCCCTCTTCTATAGGAATCGAGTGCTACATGATCATTACAAACCAATAGTGGCACAGAAAGCATTGTACAACGTTGAAAGGGAACAAGTTGGTCTCTTATTTTAGACTAAACTTGAATTTCCTATGTCTCTGCCCATCATCTATATTGAATTGGATATGGAATTTCTATCAAAGGAGTTGTATTATATTACTTTCTAGAATTTCTAGAGGGCATATAATCAAAAGGTTATGCCGTAATAAGATAACATTTACATTGTTTTTGTTAGACAAAAGTAATACTGAGAAGGGGTGGCGGGGTGAATTAGTATTACTAAATTATAAAAATTATTTCTGCAATTAAAACTTATTCCGAAATTTACTTCAGAAAGATATAACAAGATCATGCACATGAAAAACACAAACAATCATCACATGTAGACACTTGGATTTTAGGTGGAAAAACCCCCCTCCAAGGAAAAAAAACCATCGAATTGTTTGTTGCTTCTTCTTATTATCTATTGCTTCAAAATATTCTCATTTACATTACATCAACTAGCCACCACTAGCAATGGAGCACCCACCCCTTGACTGAAATGAGAAATGTTGGCTACAACCAACTTGGAGCACCCACTCCTATAATAGACAATCAACATGCACTTAGCTTGAATCCCCCACTCCAAGTACAAACAATTTTGCAATAATATAATGAAATTCAGAATTAAAAAAATTGTTGCATAAACAAGACTAGAAACAAATAAGCACAATCATGCAGCCAAAAATCAACACTCCAAATGAGAGAAAAATACCTCTACATACACTCTCCAAATAGATCTTCAATCTATGCAAACAACTCTAAAGCACTGCTGAAGAATAATATCTGAAGCACACAACAATTTTGAAACTCTGAACTAATTGCAAAACTCACTAGTTGTGCACTACTAACTCATGCACACTCACTTACTCACACTACTAGATAACCAACCAAATGAACTTCCCGCCTTCGCATATTTGTAATATCTGAGATCAATTAATTTCTCAAATGATGGAGCTCACACAAAACCTATTCACATGCTTCAGATCTCATTGAGATGGAATTTTTGACCAAATCAAGCCACTCATTCCATTATCCTTTTGC
The DNA here is from genome assembly GCA_031772625.1 of Pinus tabuliformis. Lineage (NCBI taxonomy): Eukaryota > Viridiplantae > Streptophyta > Pinopsida > Pinales > Pinaceae > Pinus > Pinus tabuliformis. Next base: position 275,648,360 of record CM062809.1, on the reverse strand, counting down.
TAATTTCAAATTTGATCACTTTTTGGAGGCCCCACAACCTTTCCTGACCTTTTTATGGAAAATTATGACAATAATATTCTCCAAAATAAATTTAATTCCAAATAAGCACACAAAATCCAGAGATTTTCTCATGTTTTTCCTTGGTCGCTTGCACAACACTGACCCGATGAAGTTGGTCACTCCCATAACATAGCAAGCTAGAAACTGGACAATTTCAATTAGTCCAATAGACCTTTATCCATGCGAATATGGCATAGCATAAGGTAAAACACGATATATTTCCCTAAAACTTGCAATTTAGATTCAGGGGGTTGATAATACCTATAAACCATCCTTCCAAGCCCAACTTGACATCATGAAACCAACTACATAACTCAACACGACTCTATACACATCATCAACTAGACATCTAGCAAACATGTATCGCAGCTTCAGATGAGCCCTTATTACCTCATGACATCTCTTCTACATACCTTTTAAGACTTATGAAAACATGTTACATCAGCAAGAAAACCCTCAACAAGTGTACAACAGAGTCAAGATGAACTCATGAGTAAATACATCAATAGGTGACATCAATGGCAACACAAATAGGCCAACACTTTTGATTAACCCTGAAATTTCTTTTGATGAAATCATATATTTAGATGATACAACCCTTCAATTATATTAACCTTTTTTTCTTTCATTTCCCATCATGTTTTCAAAAGGAACTATTGATGTCTATATTTAAAATCAATCATTTGAAGAAAACTCTCCATTCTATTCATCTACTGGATAACCTGTCACCACAACCTTCCTATATGAATCGTATATATATTTCTAAAATTAGGAGAAAGGTTTAATCATATGGAGCCTACAATCCATCCTATTTTTTACAATATCCTATAGGTGGTTGATAATTTTGAAAGATTCCATTAGATAGTTACTATTTCAGTAAGTGGAGGGGATATAATGATGAGGTGGTCAAATAATTTTTCATGAACCTATAGAGTATGTCATTGTTGTCATAGACCTATAAATATTTGTGAATGAAGAAATTATCATCAGAGTGTATAGAATACTATTAGAGATGCATTGGGAAAATATGAGAGGCAAGTGGCAACTCTTTCCAATAAAAATTTCTTCCTTGAACATGAGCACTACCTTGGAGATAATAATGGGGTAAAAAGGGATATGTTATCATCCCCCTTGAATGAATTGGTTTACCATATTATAGAGTATATTTCATGTGAGGTTACATTCAGTGTGGTAGATTTCCATCATTTTAGGTTTCTATACAAGCTAAGGGACCAATCCCACTTGGATCTTGCAGAAAATCTTAATGTAGCATATTTTACATGTAACCATTGAATTTGATGAGTACAAAAATAAAGGGAAACTGAAAGAACTATCTTTTCATGGACTCATCTTGTTAATAGTCTACTCCTCACTAGACAATCTACAACATAGATTCCCATGGATTTTTAGGGACATGTATAAGAAGTCCTTCCTAGAAAATCAAGAGGTTATGAGAGGAAAATATCTCATAGAAATAGGAAAGGAAAATCTCAAAATATTAAAACCCTCTAAGTAAAATTAAAAAAAGAAACAAAAATTGAATAGAGCCCTTGAAAAAGTATTTATCTATCACCTTGATCACATTAAGGGCATCTCTAAATACAAAGAGAACTTATGGTTGGGTCCCCAAATATATAAAAGAAAAGGGACTAATTACCAAGGAAACTATTGGCTTAGTGGGTCCTGACCCAGGTTCAGAGTTAGTTGCGCCAAACAAATCCCTACACTACTAGCCCTTTTGGCATCAATCCTCGAAGAGCAGACTGAAGTCTCACTCGAAGCAATATGGGGGGATGTTGGAACCAAGTTTCCACACCCATAGATCAACATGATGTCGTTTTATGCCCTAAATCCACCTTCATGTAGATAAATAAGCCTTTATAGCATATCGATATAACTCCCTTTAATCAGCCTCTAGACCTCTAAGAATGTCTACAACTATCTTTTGCAGACCATGAATAGGCTAATCTACTACTTACACACCTCAAAGATTACTCTTACCCCAGTAATTACTTCGATTGGCTTAAGTGTTTGATAACTTCAACATACAACAAGATAATCTTCGCGTAAATAGTTAACACCAATTGCATTCATATAACAGTATAAATCGTGTAAATTCGCGCATCAATACATCAATATTTCATAAACCCATCATAACATATCTCATTCATATAAAACATAAGTAAAGATATAAACATGGTGTTTTTGTAACAATATTATTTATTAATATTTTTTTCAGCTTACAGACTCAAAACTTCCCTGCCCACTCAGCTGTAGGGGTCTGCGCACTCATATGCCGACTCTATTCTAAGCCTCCGTGTACATAGTTGCAGAGCCTTTCTTCCTACTCTTCTTTGCTAACTCTCTAGACTTCTCCCATAGATAAAGCTTCATTCCTTGCCTTAGACATCCTAAGAGATACCTATTTATATAAACCCATGGTCCAGGAACCATGGGTAGATCCTCAAAAAGCCGACTCAACTTACTTAAAGAAGGGTAAAACCCTTTATGATTCTTTAACTAACTACGCGCTCTACGACAAAATTTTCAGAGACTTTACATCTTTATACAACAAAACTTGGGTTTTTTCCCCAAAATTTACCTTAGGGGACCTCATCCCAACAGGCCCCCAACAAAAATATCGTGACTTGCCCTCGAGTCACTTAGCTGGTGCAGAGATCTTACTGTGAAGATCCCACAGCTCCACTTGTGCAACTGCTACTTCAGCCGCACTCTGCGTGGCTGCCTTCTTGATATGTTCCACTAGCTGCTCTCTGGCTAGTCCTACACTATCCTGCTTTATTTTCTATTGAATGCTCTACAAGTTTGCCAATTTCTCCTGAATATTGGTGGAGACGATGTAGGCCTCATCCAACCAGGGCCCCAATATGGCCTTAAGAATGACCTCTTTCTTCTGCGTTGCTTCCATCTGTGTAAGTAGTTGCTTGGCAAGATGTTGTGTTGTAGGAATGGTGCGCGCAGTCACCCTCACTTCATCATATTACGGCTGGAGCTCACAGACTTATGTATTTAAGACCTGTAGGGTGGGGTATTCCTGTAGGTTCGTGACTACCTCCATAGCTTGCTCAAATAGAACAATATAGTCTACTACCATGGCATCCACCGTCGCGACTCCATCTTTCACAGCGGCTTTGTGCTATTCCCTTATCTCTAGCGGGGTTGAAGGCTACGACTTGAGCTTCAATTATGTTATCTTCAGGTTCATATCAAACTGGACTCTATCCACCTCTGCTTTGGCTTCATGCACGCCCATACAAAGTTTTTTGATCTTTGCCTCCAACACTGCATCCTCCAGGATATGCATTTTTGGCATCGTTTTACAGGTTTCTGCCATTGCAGTTGCGAGCTAGGTGCTCTGTGCTTGAATTTTCTCCTTGGCCTACAACGGTTCCAACTTCTTAGTGAACATATATTCATTGTTCACTCTATATTCACTTATGAGACTGAGTACGCGCTGCTCCCAAGCTCTGAACTCTGTTGTCACACCTGCCTACAACATGTGAAGGTACTCATTAGGGAGCGCAGCCAGGTTGAGGCCGATATTATTCAAAGAACTTACGAGGACCTTATCATTGGCTGCCTCCATGCTCAAGGATCCACTTGGCAACGTGACTGCCCAGAGATCCAGTGATCGAACCATCTTTGCTACCTTAGTGGTCCACGGTGCCAAACTTGTTGATGCATTGCTTATTTGCCCTGCGCTTACCCGGATCCTACTTGTCTAAATTTGCAACTCATGCATATCCTTCTGGATGGTACTTAGCACCTGCTAGTGCTACTACTTGAACTGTTGGAACAGTTTTGCCATGGTATCACATACCTTGTTGCCTATTTTGTCTAGGTCATCGTCTGTCTGAGTAATAAGATCCGACGATGACTTTGTCACTTTTGATTTCTTCTGCAACCCTTGCTTTCCTTTTTCCCTATACCTTTTGATCCAGAAGGGAGTGCTCTGCTCCTCCTGACCACCATTGCCCTACTCTGACTATTCCTCCTCCTCTATTTGGGACGAAGGGGAATTACCACTCCACTTGGAGTCACACTCTTCCTGTTTAGCCTGCTATTTTGTGGTGCATTCCATTTCCACCCGAGCCTTCTCCTCGACCTCTTTTTTACACTTCTCAGCCAACTTTTGGACCTTCTGCTTGGTCGCTTCCTTATTTTTCTTTTCCGTGAACTTTTTGGTGCTTATGGCTAGATCGAATGGAGAGTGCCAATCTGTCATCTAGGGCTTAATCATTTCCTTTATGATGTCCTCTATGGCCAAGTAAGGGAGGTCGAACCACTTCTGTTGCGGGTCCTTCCGCGCTCTGATGTACACATGATGGAAATCTTTTTTGAATTCTACATACTCCGAGAGTTGTTCAAACACAATCGATGACAACCATGGCTTCTAGTTTATGGCCATGCACAGACTAGCCTCCATCAAAACCTAGAACACTTTGGTCTTTGTGACCCGCGTAGCAAAATTGGGCAGCCTCCAACAATCCCTTTTCCACAAGAGGAAATTGATTGTCGTCTGGTAGATCCCCACCTACTAATACGATGGATAGTAACAACCACACGTAGTGGAATGTTTTACTCTCATCCTATGCCTCTCGAAAATTTGCGAGGAACTCGCTACAAAGGTAGCGTGCCCAGTTGAACTGCACGCCCTCCGCGCATTGTGTAGCCAAAGAAATCACTAGCGGTGGAACCTCGTCTGTGCGAAATTTCCTCATGACTTTGTCTGCAAGGATCAGCGTGGAAATCTACACTATGGGGTCAGTGATAGAGGTGATCGAGTACCTGCATGGATTCTTTACTAATTTGAACTTCTCCTTCATCTTTTTAGCGAGGTCGAGCTCGCTCATCTTTCTGCCAAACTCCTTGGTTAGATTCAACCCTGCATGTGGAAATAGCGTGATCTGATGGATGATCATATCAGTGATAGGGATCAGCATGCTCAGCCACAAGAATTCGTGATGCACTAGGGTCAGCAATTGTTTGATCATTATGAGGTTGATGTTGGAGTGGTGGTAGTGGGGCACCCATAACAGGTTTAGCAACCTTGACTGATTCACTCCATGAATCCACTCCACAGGCTTCAGCGCAGTGACACCTGACTCCTTTTAAAATACCCTTTTCATGTAGTTTTTTGTCACCAAGTGGGAAACCTCTCGTGGTCTGCCAAATCCCAGTCCTCGAGTCTTAAATGTGGAATCTGCGCCAAGCGTGGACCTTCGAATGTAATGCTCTTCGACAACAGGGGTGTGTGGATCAAGAAATTCTCTTTGTCTAGATCTTTGGTGATTTTGACCTTTCCCTTGTGTAGAGGGATACAATCTGGAAACTTGGATACAAGATCCACCCCCTTGGTGTTTATGTCCTCTGCGCCCTCTTCGGCATCTAAATCCACCACTTTCCCCTTATCCTTTGTGGATGATTTGTCTTTATTATGGGCTTGCGTAGTAGCATGCTTCCTCGATGACTTGCACACCAGCATGGGCTTCTTCTACTTGTCCTTCATAGGTTTGGTAACTTCTCTCACTAGTGTAGGGTTTGGCCTAGGTGACCTCAGTGCTGTAGGCACAACAGTTGGGGCTCCCTACTCATTACCTCTGGAGCATCTCCCTTAGAGGCGACAATTCCTCCACAGTCTCTCCTAGTCCAGACATCGTGCTGAGAATAAATCGCTGGGTATCCTCGGGTAACTTATCAAATATAGAACTAATGACTAAATCAGTGAAAACCTAAGGATTCATAAATAATAAACAATTCAACACAAAAATTATGAGGATGCCAAGTGTTTTTCACTGGACGACCATGTGTAATTTATAGGTGAATTCAAATTCAAATTCGACCCTTCCCCCCAAAATTTGTCCATAAATGTTGAATTGACTGCAGATTTCCAAAGATTTCATTGTTAAATTCAACCTTAAATGCTGCCTCCCCCCCCACACTCCTCTTAATCATTTCCTCACTTTCAAATCATGAAGAATGACTGTAATGGTCACTTTCTAGCTGTGTTGCGTGGTCTCTCCCCCTATAGCATAGTTCCCTTCACACTTCTTCTACTAGTGTGACATCATCCTATTTCACGCAGCCACCCTGTTGTGTAGCTCTACAACCCAGGAAATGTAGTTTATAGTCCCATGCCCCTTTGTAGCTGCCTAGAGTGCTAAGACTGTGCTACCATCATGTAGTCATTGGTCTAGATCCTCGATGTATGGCTTGAATTGGCTTCCATTTACCCTTCCCGGAAATGGGTCTCAATTCAACTTCGCGAGATGAACTACTCCATCATCTATAATATCTTTGATAACATATGGTCCCAGCCAATGCATCTAAAACTTCACTGGAAAATTATCAAACTTACTGTCACATAATAAAACCAAATCATTTACCTTGAATATGCGCAGTTTGATGTGTCGATTATACCAAGATTTTTTACGTTCCTTCTGAACTTGTTGATGGAATCCAACCAAAAATATATCTTCCTCGAGCTCCATTAGTTACGCGAGCCTTTCTTCTAAGGCTCCATAGTCCACCATTCCTGTGAAAGCTACGATTCATAAACTAGGCATGATATACTCCATAGGTATGACAGCTTCCACGCCATATACCAACCTAAAAGGTGTCTGACGAGTAATCTTTTTGCAAGTAGTTCTATAAGCCCATAACATTGCTGGTACATGCATGTCCCAATCATTCTGCTATACATTGAAAACCTTCGTCAGCACATTCTTCAATATCTTATTAAAAGCCTCAACTTTTCCATTGGCCTGAGGATGATATGGCATGCTCTTCTAATGGTAAACCTGGAACTCATCTGTTAGCGTGCCGATCCTTTCATTGAGAAAATGCATACCACGATCACTTATCAAAACCTTGGGAAACCAAACTTTTTCAACACATATTCAAACAAGAACTTTATTTTTGTTGCCCCTGTACAATCTTTCATAGGTTGTGCCTCTGTCCATCTGGTCAAATATTTGGTCGCAGTGATGATATACCATGCACTAATTTTCTTGCGTGGAGGCTGAATCGGTCCCAGAAAATCAGTTGTCCATTTCTCAAATGGCTGTAATGACACCTACATATTCAAAGGAAGCTCATCCCTCCACGATGTCCTACCCATTCTCTGACATGCATTTCATGCCCTACAATAGGCTTTATAATCCTTATGCAGTTCCAACGGCCACAATCCAGAGCACAAAATCTTCTACGTTGTTTCTTTTCCTGCATAATGCCCTCCTACATCTCCTCCATGAGCTTCAGTGAGGATGTTGTTCCGTTCAAAATTAGGAACATAACATCGAAGTATCTCATCCGATCCCATCTTGTACAAATTCCCTACAATGACAAAGAAATTTGTCGTGCGCACCACAAATTCTTTCTTTTGTTGGCTGGTATATCCTTCTAGATCCATTTCTGTGGTTAAGAAATGGATAATATCCATGAAGTGATTATCCGCTATGCGCACCACAAAGAGATGTGCATCAGGCAACCCTTCCTCTAAATTGGTAGGCTTTTCTCTTGTTTCAATGAATGACAAATGGTATGGTCCTGCGTTCAATTTTCCTGGCTTCAAAATTACTTCAAAATCATATTCTTGAAACAACAACAACCATCTACATATTCCCCCCCGCCAACACAGGCTTGTTAACTAGATATTTTAATGTAGAATGGGCTGTGTACATCTTGAAATGTCCACCTAGCAAGTAATGTTTGAACTTTTGGAGCGTGTACACTAGCCTTCACGCTCTATCGTCGAATAATCCTTTTCAGCCTTAGACAACTTCCTGCTCGCAAATGCTATAGGATGATCCAGTTCTCCTTCGCCAGCCTGTGTCAGCACTTTCCCCAATGCAATATACGAAGCATCCACACGCACATGGAGTTCCTTCTTTCAATCCAAGAAGACTAGGATTGGCATGGTGACCATTTTCTCTTCAGTACATCCAGAATGTGCTGACATTCTTCATCCCAATAGAATGTAGCATCCTCCTTCAGTAGCTTTTCCATAGGTGCGGTAATCTGAGCATAAGTTTCGATGAACTTCCGATAGTCCTAGGTGTGGCCCAGTGTTGTGCACAACTATTTAACACTTCTTGGTGCCTCCAAATTAATTATTACCATGACCCTTGCCTGTATACCACATGACCCAGCAAGATTCTGAAAGGGATGCATAACAAGAATTTCTTTAGGTTTAGTGCAATCTGATACCTTTGGCATGTATCCAACATCAAGCGCAAACTAGCTACATGGAACTTTACTAGCCCAAACACTATCCAATCATCAAACTATACCTCCAAGAACTTGTGAATGAATTTGTTGAATGCCACAATGACTACGCACGAGAAGATCGCCGGTGCATTTCTTAAGTCCAAAGGGCATCACTATATACTGGAAACATCCCCACTCTCTCGCAAAGGTGGTCGTACTCCTATCTTCTAGCCCGATATTTATCTGATGGTATCCAAAGAACCCATCAGTGAATGAATAGGCCTCCTGCCCTCCAACATTATCCAGTACCTCATCTGTGAAAGGCCTTAGAAAAGGATCATGAATGCAAGCATCATTAATCTTCCTGAGATCTACACAAATCATTATTTCATCCTTCTGCTTCTTTTCTTGAATGACCATTGGACTCACCTAATCAGATTCCTCCACTAGTTCAATAATACCCGGTGCAAGCATCTTGTCCAACTCCAAGCAGACCTTTTCCTTGTATCTTGGATAAAGGCAATATGACCTTTACTTAATGGGCTTCGTGTTTGGTTTCAAAGTTATTTTCATCACTCCCAAATTGCCTATGATGCCTTTTAAGTCAAACACTTTGGTATGAAATAAGTCCTGATATTCATAGAGCAACTCGGTGAATTTATCTAATGTAGCATCATCCTAGTAATCTCCAATGTTTGCAAACTTTGGTTCCGCCTTTGTGCCAATGTTTACTTGTCTAGTCTTCAATGGTGTAGTAATGTCTAAATTTCTATCTGTGGTCCCTCAACTTCACGGTGGCATTCGGCCTCTAGGATGTTAATATTCCTTGGATCCTCATCATCTTCTTCAGAGGTCACATTATAGCACTCTAGTGCATGGCGCAACTGGGTGCTCCAATCCAGTTGAATGAATTCTAAAGGATCCTGCAATATTTTGAAGATTGTTGCCTTAACCTCCTGCAGCGCTTTGCCAATGCTTTCAAATCAATCCTCAAAGATGAAGGTCATAAAAAATCCTTCTCTCAAAATATCCCAATCCACAGTATCATCGCGAAGCTCTGTTTCCAGGTACCACTTCATAGGAATGATGTCCAAAGTGTGACAAAAAATATGCACCCACTCTGGCTGCGGCTCCGTTCCATAGACCTTAGTCCATTTTTCTAAATGATTGTGGGGATCATTTCTCCCATCATATTTTTTAGTTAGTTGAACTTTCAGGTGACCAAACTGCAATCTCATCATTCTTCTGTACTCTCTCCATTCATCAAAACTATCTTTATGCGAACCCCACCACCATGCAAGCATAGCGCGCAACGCCAAATCCAGCGCTTGGAAGTGATGCTTCTACAATAGTTCCCTTTCAAATGTGTCTAAAAATTTATCTACATCAGTAAAACCGTCATAATAAGGTAAATTTATTACCTCCGATGACACACAACACAGTGATTTAGCCATCATATTACAGTGCAACATAGATACTTCGTGCAACCTATTCTGTTAGTGCTCCAATTCTTTGTATGAATCTGATGTATAGGAGCTTTCGCGGTCTCATGCGATTCATCCATCGACAATTGGATTAACCCAATCTTGGTTCCAGGCTGTTATTTTATAGATCTAGTCCAAATCATCATCGCCCTCCTCATAGTCGCGAACTGGTTCAGTATAGCGCGGTCCTTCTGCAGGGTCCAATGGTACTACTACGCAGAGTGATTTCCTTTCAAATGACATTGCCCGCTTCTTCAAATTGATAACCATGTTCATTTCGATAGCCCAATAAATTCCCAAGAGCACGGGGTATGTATTGTTGTCATCAACAATCTCTATCACTTCAAAATTAGCCAACGTACTCACACCTTCTATATCTATGGTCACTCCGTGAAATCTCCCCATAGGGATAATATTCTGTTGATTTTCCATTATCAATTGAATCGAAGACCACTGCAATGGAGGTCTCCCCATTCTTTCCCATGTATGTTTAGGAAAAACATTCACATTTGACCCTAGATCCAAAATAACTTGATCCATCTCATAGTCTCCTATTTGTGTCATAAGCCTCATCTCGCTCCTGTTCTCATCTTGTGCTTGCCTATCTTTCTGGTTGCGCCATGTCCTTCAGGAGAACCTTCCTTACTGACACACTTATTTATCATTTCTTGTAGCCCTTTCATGGCCTTGCTATCACGCAGTAGCTTCATACAAGTCTCCAAGAAAGTGGTAAGCATGGAGGGGTCAACTTATTCAGATAGCTTGACCTGACTTCCTGAGGTAGAGGCCTCAATGAAGCTTTTCGTTTCTTCCATGAAATTTTCCTTCGCATGCTCTAGACCGAACCCAACCTCCTTTTCTGAAGCCTTGTGAACCCACTCAGTTTCTTCAAGTTTCTTTCCTTTATCATCATCAGTCATCATTCCGCTTCATAGTACAAAATTCACATTTGGATCCTCCTCACGGGGCTCGGCCCTCATGACCTATTCATTCTGGGTAGGCTGTTGAGGTTGCACCTTCTTCTCCTACATCTTAGCTATCAGTATAGGTCATTCTTCTATCGCGTGGTCAAACTGAGTGCAGTACCAACACAATGGTAGTGTATGTCTTGTACACTCCCATGCATAGTGTCCTGGCACTCTGCAATTGTAGAAGATAACTTGTCCTCGACCTCTACCAGGTCCTCCTCCTCCTCGACCTCGTCCACACCCTTGATATCCTCTGCGCACTCCCCCAACACCTTGATCTGGAGGCCGAGAATTTGTTTGCAATCAATCCATGGTAATTCTTTCCATCATCAATTCATATCTATGACAGTTATGCTCATCGTGGCCCATTGATTTACAAAAATTGCAGAATAATTGTTGCAACATCTGTACAAATTTTCACAGCAAATGACAATTTTCCATTACATGTTTTCTAGCTACGTGATAGATAGTGCACCACAGCACGAGTCCTGCACTTGGTCCCATGGAAGCCTCCTATCTCAGGGGCATTGGTCCTCCCCCTATAATATAATTCGCAAAAACAGGGTAGTGATCTTTATCATGCCCTTGCCTTTTACATTTTAGACACCAAACTTCTTCGCGTAACTCCAGCTGAGTGGCTTTTTCCTTCTTCAAGCTCTACAAATCCAAGCAGATTTTCTGCAACTCGGAATGAATCTATTGAACTCCCAAAGTAGCATCTTGGATAGGTGTCTCATTTAATCTCATCGTGATCTCCAGTGATTCCACCTGAGTCACTGTCTTTTGCTACGATAAAGAAACCCTTAGGTGGGGTAGGAGTGCAACTACAAACCATTCACGGCACTGAATATCCATGAGATTCATGTTACCCTCGTGGATATGGAACTTCAGTCTCTAATCCAACTCCCAGTGTGTCTTTCCAAGCCTCATCATGATTTCCTTTAATCCAACGACTAATTGTGATTCAAACTTGGGCCTACTAAATTCCTTATTCAGAGCAGTTTGAGTGTCCACTAACGATGCCAATGGGTTATCAGTGCAATACTTAATGTACCATGTCAACGCGTGATCTTTTAGAGCAATAACCAACTGCGCCTTCTTTATATGGTCAATTGTAATATTCTGTGTCGTCCATACAACCTTCACAATGAACCAAAACTGATCCAGGTCCTCACTTCCCAAGCCCTTGAAAATGGGCAACTTCATGGTATTCGACATATTAAATGGTGGCGAAGGTGGTGGTGGTGTGGGTGAAGGTGTATGTTGTGGAGGTGAAGGTGGAGGTGGTGTGGGCGGATGAGGTATTTGCAGAAAGCCCTTCTTTATCAATTGTATAGCACTTCGTGGTGAGGCCTGTACCGTTCCCTCATCGTCACTCAAAGGAGGTTCTATCAATGGGATGTCTTCAGGAATTTCTCCGGATTTCTAAATAATCATCCACTTTGCGTAGATCAAAACATCAAGGCAGTGGCATAACCTGCTTTTCACACATGAAAATTTTAATCCAAGTATTCAAAGATTTCAAATACTTACCTTGCAGTCCTTTGAAAAAGTGCCTCTCTTCTTCAATGTAGTTGACTGAGGTATCAATCGTGAATTCTGTCACAAATCCTCCTATGACTCGATCAAGCTAGTGATAAACAACGCGCGTAATCTTATCTTTAGAAGCTTCCAACCTTCACACTAGCTCTGGGGTCCACATTATTAGACCGTCAAGCCTCCACCTTCCTTGGCCCTCTGCCAATTTAGCGATCCACTTGTACAATTCGATCGAGAAGGTGTAGAATAATATTTCATGTATTTTTGTGTATAGATACCTGTCCAACCATTATTCTTTTGTTAGGCGCGGACTTTTTTTCTCTTGCATCATGAATTTGTGGATCTTTCTATCCAACCACTTCTCAATTTCTTTCTTTATCGGATTCCAGTGATGCGACATCACACATCTCTTTATGCAGATCCCAGTCCCAGTAATAGAACCATTTGTTGGCTTAGTGGGTCCTGAACCAGGTTTAGAGTTAGTTGTGCCAAACAAATCCCTACACTATGGGCCCTTTCGACATCAATCTGCAAAGCGCAGAATGAAGTCTCACCTGAAGCAGTATGGGGGGGTGCTGGAACCAAGTTTCTGCACCCAGAGATCAGGGTGATGTCGTTTTATGCCCTAAATACACCTTCGCACAGATTGATAAGCCTTTATGGCTTATTGATATAACTACCTTTAATCAACCTTTAGACCTCCGCGAAGGTCTATGACTGTCTTTCATGGACCTTGAACAGGCTAATATGCTACTTACATGCCTCAAAGATTACTCTTACCCCAATAATTACTCAGATCGGCTTAAGTGTTTGATAACTTCAACATACAACAAGATAATCTTCTCATAAATAGTTAACACCAATTGTGTTCATATAAAAATATAAATCATTTAAAGTCATGCATTAATACATCATTATTTCATAAACCTATCATATCATAGCGTTGTTGGGTTTTGTTATATTCTTTCCACGACTAGCCCACGTAGTTAACCGAGGGGTTAGAAGGGGGGCAGAGCCCCCCCTTCATTGCGTAGTGGGGGCAGTCATAGGGGGTTTGAGGGGTGCAGGTAACCTCACTCTATGGGGTTCGGGGTAGCACCCTGGAAAATTTTGTTTTTGGACCTTGTATTAGGTTGGGCAGACCTACCTATGGTTTTGGGCATGATTTTTCAAACATGGTTTTGGACGCGATGGTTTTCGGTCCATGGTATTAATGCTTCGGCATGTATAAATATGTATTGTAACATTGAAAGGAACATAATGAAAAATCAAGCTGGTAGTCCCAGTTTTGGGATCCAGGGGAAAATCTCTGTGTATATGTGTTTTATGTGTTCTTCTCTTGCATTGTTTATTTTCTGTGTTTTAGAATTCGTATGCAAGTAATTTCTGTATGGGGTTAAAACCTACATTTGGTATCAGAGCTATTTTTGGCTTCAAGGGGACGCCTTTGTTGCTAAGGGATTTCGCTCGGGCCTATGGTAGACCCTATTCAATGGGAGATCTACAAGATCGATTCTGGTGGTGAAAGAAGATGGTGAGCAGTGGAAAGATAGAGATCGAGAAATTTAATGGTCAGAGTTTTGAGTTGTGGAAACTCAATATGGAGGATCCATTGGTGGATAAAGATCAATGGATCGCAGTAGATCCGGGTACTAAACCAACGGGAGTGTCCGATGAAGAATGGAAGAAGTTGGACCGAAAGGAAAAGAGCACAATACGATTGTGTGTCTGAGATTCAGTATTGTTGAATGTATTAGTGGAAGCTACAACGAAGGCTTTATGGGACAAGTTAGGGACTTTGTACCAATCTAAGTCTCTGGTGAATAAACTTTACCTATGAAAAAATTTGTATAACCTGAGGATGAAAGATGGAGACTCGGTGACAGAGCAACTGAACGCATTTAATACTGTGGTATGTCAGTTATTATCTATTGATATTAAAATTTCAAATGAAGATAAGTGCATCAATTTGTTGTGTTCTCTACCAGATTCATGGGATAGTTTGGTTATTGCAATAGATAGCAATGCAACTTCCTTGCAATTTGATGAAATAGTCTCATCCTTGCTAACGGAGGAAATGAGACTGAAAAATATGGAGAGCTAGAATGGTGATGCCTTGTTTGTACGAGGATGGTCCCATAACAAAAACAAAAATAAGTCATCAAGTGGGAGATCTAAATCTAGAGGGAGATCTAAATCTCCAGGAAAACTTGTAAATGTGGTTTGCTGGAAATGTGGAAAGGATGGGCACTACAAAAGGGACTATAAATCTAAAGCTCTTGATAAAGGAAATGGATCTAATGATGCTCCTTCTGTAGAGGCGAAAACCACCTCAGATGAAGGTGGGGCTGTGTACCTGGCTTCTTCAAGTGCACATGTAGATCATGAGGCATGGTTGATTGACTCAAGCACATCCTTTCACTTCACTCCCCATAGAGAGTGGTTCTGCAAGTATGAGAAATATGATGGTGGTGATGTCTTCTTGGGGGATGACAGGAAGGCTAGAATCATTGGTCGCGGAAAAGTAAAGTTGAAGTTGCAAGGTGTAAGGGCTAGAACACTTCCGGGTGTTCTGCATATCCTTGCATTAGCCAGAAATTTGATTTTTGTAAGCAAGTTGGATGATGCAAGTGTAAAAATAGTGTTCGAGAAGGATACTTGCAAGATGGTTCGGGAGCACTGGTATTGATGTGGGGAGTTCGGATTGGAACTCTGTACAAGCTGCAAGGTAGCACTGTTTTTGATGGGTGCAACAGTTCTGTGGTTCCTGAAAGAGGAAAAGAAAATATAGTGGTCTCTAGATAGAGGACCGTGTTGTGGCATCAAAGGCTTGGACATATTGGAGAGAAGGGCCTTCAAATACTTCATGGTAAATGTATGGTAGAAGGTATGAGTAATTGCTCTCTAGATTTTGATTTCTGTGAAAATTGTTTATATGGGAAGAAGAATCGGGTGAGTTTCCCATTTGGTGGTAAGAGGGCGAAACAGATATTAGAGCTTGTGCACAGTGATGTGTTTGGACCTGTGAAGGTTCCATCACTTGGTAAGTCTGTGTACTATGTATCATTTATAGATGACTTCTCAGGGAATACGTGGATATATTTCCTTAATAAGAAATCTGAAGTCTTTGACAAGTTTAAAGAATTTAAGGCTCTGGTGGAAAATTAGATAGAGAAGAAGATAAAGGTGTTGAGGATAGATAACAGTGGAGAGTTTTGCAATAAGGAATTTGAAGAATTCTGTAAGAAGTGTGGTATAGCACAGCAGAAGAATACTCCATATACACCTCAGAAAAATGGAGTTACATAAAGAATGAATAAGACATTGATGGAAAGGGCAAGAAGCATGCTTAGTGGTGTTAGGTTAGGACAAGAATTTTGGGCAAAGGTAGTGGAGACAACATGTTACTTGGTCAACATATCACCTTCATCAGTGTTGGAGGATAAGACTCCACAAGAGGTATGGACTGGTAAGAAACCCTCTCTTTCACATTTGAGGGTATTTGGATGTGATGCATATGTACATGTTCCAAAGGAGAAATGAACCAAGTTGGATAGTAAATCTGAAAAGTGCATCTTTATTGGGTATAAAGATGTTTAAAGGGTTATAAGCTTTGGAACCCAGTAACAAGGAAGGTTGTGTACAACCAAGATGTGGTGTTCAGAGAGGTGAAAGATGTTATTAAGCATGAAGTCCAACCAAAGGAACCTAAGAAGATAGAGTTTGAGCTAAAGGAGGAAGAATCAGACTCTACAGCAGAGGAGGAACCAGAAGATGAAGAGCCACAAACTCTGGGTGTGACAAGATCAATTCGAGAAAGAAGGTAGCCAGAAAGGTATAGTCCATCTGCTTTCTATTCAAATTTTTCTTTATCTATTACTAATGATGATCCCATAACTGTGAAGGAAGCAGTAGATTCAGAGGATGGATAACTCTGGAAAGAGGCCATGGTTGATGAAATGGAATCTTTGCACGAAAATGAGGCTTGGGATCTGGTGGAGTTTCCGACTGGAAGGAAACCCATTGGTAGCAAATCGGTGTTTAAGAAGAAGACAAATGCAGAAGGAAAGGTGGATAAATACGAAGCTCGGTTGATAGCAAAAGGTTATTAATATGTGCCAGGAATTGATTTTGGTGATATTTTTTCCCCTGTTGCCAAGGTAGCTTCTATTAGGTTACTTTTATCTGTTGTTGTTGCTTTTAATTTTGAGGTAGAACAGATGGATGCGAAGACAACATTTCTTCATGAAGATCTGGAAGAGGAAATCTACAAGAAGCAACCTGAAGGCTTTGCAATGAAGGGTAAGAAAGAAATGGTATGCAAGTTAAAGAAGTCTCTATATGGGTTAAAACAGTCACCAAGGATGTGGTATCAGAAATTTGATACATTTATATGGGGACTTGCCTTCACCAGAAGCAAAGCAGATCACTATGTGTATTTTAAATTAATTGGTGACCGTGTTATTTATCTGGTCTTGTATGTGGATGATATGTTGCTAGTTGGAAATGACAAAGAAATTATCTAGGATTTGAAGACCCAATTGTCCTCCAAATTCGACATGAAAGATCTTGGTGCTGCAAACTATATTTTGGGCATCGAAATTAAAAGAGACTAGGAAAAGAGGAAGCTCTGGTTAAACTATAGGAAGTATGTTGAGACAATACTACAGAGGTTTAATATGCAGGATAGTAAACCGGTGAAGGTTCCTATTCCTGTAGGTGTAAGGTTATCTACTGAACAGTGTCCCAAGACATAAGAAGAGGAAGAGGACATGTCCCATGTTCCATATGCAAGTGTAGTTGGTAGCCTGATGTATGCAATGGTCTGTACTAGACCAGACATTGCACATGTAGTGGGAGTATTGAGAAGGTTTATGTCAAAACCAGGGAAGGAGCATTAGACAACAATGAAGCGGGTTTTGAGGTATTTGCGTGGCACTAGTGATTATGGTTTGTGCTACCAAGGAAGAACAGGATTGGACATTCATGGCTTTGTTGATGTAGACAGGTCTGGAGATCTGGATCAGAGAATATCTACAAGTGGATATGTGTTTCACCTATTTGGAGGTGCAGTCAGTCGGATGAGTAAGAAACAATTTGTAGTGGCACTATCAGCTACAGAGGCAGAATACATGGCAGCCACTCATGCAAGCAAGGAAGCAGTTTGGTTGTAGATATTGTGTTCAAGTATTGGGCTAGTACATGGAGCTATAAGGATAGACTGTGACAATCAAAGTGCAATTTTATTGGCAAAGAACCCTGCATATCATTCAAAGACAAAGCACATTGATGTTCAGTATCACTTTGTGAGGGATATGATAGAAGACAAAAAGGTGTTGTTGGTAAATGTGGAGACTTTGAAGAATGTTGCAGATGCATTGACAAAATCTTTGAGCTCTGAGAAGTTCTCTTGGTGTAGAGAAACAATGGGCGTTGCAGGGTTGGATAAATGACTAAGCTCTCTTGTGGCCCCCTATGGAAAGAAAACAACAAGTTGGAGAATGTTGGGTTGTGTTATATTCTTTCCATGACTAGCGCACGTAGTTAACAGGGGGGTTAGAAGGGAGGCAGAGCCCCCCCTTCATTGTGCCAATTGCGTAGTAGGGGGAGTCAAAGGGGGTTTGAGGGGTGCAGGTAACCCCACTCTATGGGGTCCAAGGTAGCACCCCAAAAAATTTTGTTTTTGGACGCTATATTAGGTTGGGCGGACCTACCTATGGTTTTGTGTGTGATTTTTCGAGCATGGTTTTGGACGCAATGGTTTTCGGTCCATGGTTTTTGGTCCATGGTATTGGATGCTTCGACATGTATAAATATGTACTGTAACATTGAAAGGAACATAATGAAAAATCAAGCTGGTAGTCCCATTTTTGGGATCGAAGGGAAAATCTCTATGTATATGTGTTTTATGTGTTCTTTTCTCACATTGTTTATTTTCAGTGTTTTAGAATTCGTATGCAGGTAATTTTTGTATGAGGTTAAAACCTACAAGTGCATTCATATAAAACAAAATTAAAGAGATAAACGTTGTTTTTCTATAACAATCTTCTTTATTACTTTTTTTTTCAACTTACAGACTCAAAACTTCCTTGCGCAATAAGTTGCAGGGGCTGCACACTAAGATGCGGACTCTACTCTAGGCTTCTGTGAACACAACTGTAGAGCCTTTCTTCCTATTCTTCTTCGCTAATTCTCTAGACTTATTCCATAGAAAAAACTCCATTCCTTGCCTTAGACATCCTAAGACACATGTATTTATACAATCCCATGGTTTGCAAACCATGGGTAGATCCTCAAAAAGCTAACTCAACTTACATAAAGAAGGGTAAAACCCTTTATTATTCTTTAACTAACTATATGCTCTGTGACCACAATTTGCAGAGACTTTACATTTTTATACAACAAAACTTGGGATTTTTCCCCAAAATTGACCCTAGGGGACCTCATCCCAACAAAAACTGTAAGAAATAGAGACAATCTCCACTACAATGGTACAAATTGAGGATTCATACACATTATAGAAGAACCTACAATAAAGGCAGAAGTACCTTAACCAAAACAAATTCCCTAGGTAGGCCAAGATCGGATGGTAACAACAAGTATTCCAAGCCCATGTGAAATTGATCTAGAATTTCTTCTACTTGACACCTTGCTGGAACTTAACAAAGCTATAATTAAATAATATAAGTGGATAATTTTATCCATATATCAAGGGATGGGTGATTGTATGAAGTTATAAGAACAACTAAAACAATTAAGAGAAGGTATGATGGTTTTGACATTGGAAGGAAAAGGTAAGAAAACAACTCCTTAATGACAATCAAGCACTTAGGGAGGAATTAAAGGAGGATACAAGGGATGTAGTTATTAGAGATAATATAATTGAATCAGTGGAAACATCCCAAGGGACAATGGATATCTATGGAAATGATAGAATATAAGTCACCTACCAAGACCTATGCCTTATTCTTCAAAGAATAATGGTGCGAGAACCAAATTTTCATCTTGGCATAATAGGGCAGAGTTATTATTTAAACACCATAAGCATTAATATAGACCTACCATGATAGTAATGTGGAGGAAAAATAAAGGCTATGAGTTCTACCTTCATAACCTTGCCCTCATGGCTACGATTTTAAGAATAAAGGACCGAGGAAATGAAAATTGTTGGCCCTGACCACATATATAATGCATGAAGAATTAAGGATTGAGGAAATAAATAAGTATAGGGAAGAAGAAATATCTAGATCCCTATGGGTAAGATCTGAAACCCCCCCCCCCCCCCCCCCCCCCCCCAAATTTATGTAGATACTATGTGGAAAGTAATCTCTTACCTAAATATTTTAAATGATAAATGTGTATTAGTTGATAAGATTATGTGGATCCAATATGTTAACTAATGTCTCATTATTGAAATGTCAACAAATGGGTATATATCCTTTCAAGGTCTTTATGAGGTCCCAACTAGCCCTAAGTCAACAAACTTGGGGTAGACCCACTTTTCACAAATTTTGATGTTAATGTTTTCTTTGGAAAGGATTTTCTCGGCTCATCGTACTTTGATAAATGTCTTTGAGTTTCATATGAAGAGGATTTAACATATTTATTGAATTTTATACTTGCGCTTGTATCATGCATTTTAACCTTAATTGGTTACATTTTGAAAATATCCCACTTATATATTGATGATAATTTCACTTGCATCATCTTATGCATGATTTGATTTTTATTTTGAATCCTACTTGTATGACTTTACTTGTGCATGAAAATGTGTTGGCTCGTTAACATATTTGATCATTTTGTGTCTTTTTGGGTTTCAAACTTTAATTTTCTTTCATATGTATGTGCATAGGTGCTTAAATATTAGTTTTGCAAGTGATAATGAAAGAAAAAAATAGAGTACATCCATAAAATGAAAGATGAAATATTTTCTTAGAAACAAGTTTGAAGTAGTGCTTCCAACCATTCATTAGAAAATATCGGTGCCTCCTTTTCTAAGAAAAAAGTAGTTTCATGATTAGATGTTGAGTGGATTTCTTTTACATATAGATGTTTTATTCATCATGTTTGTATGCATTGTATGTCCCTCAATTAAATGTTTATGTCGATACCTATTCTTTAACATTTTTAAAAATATCTAACTACTCTAATTATATTACTATGTGGCGGGTTGATCCATATTGAAAAACATTTGCGCCATCAGAAGTAAACAAAATACAATTTTTCTTTACATTTAATGTGAAATTTTGATTATTTGTTTATATAATTGAAATAATAAATTCTCTTTTGTTGATATATATAGCCTAAGCACCATGATGACAATCTTCTTAATGAGGAAGAATTGTCATCCCAAACCTTGTGGTCACAATAAGAAAGTATGTAGTCAAAACAAACAGACATATTATGTAGTTGATTCGCAATAGGGATGGAAATATTGTAACCGAGGCTAGGATCAATCAATTGAAAAGAAATCTTCAGTCATACTAGGTAATAACCATATTTTAAAGTGATTTTTTTTCTTTTTTATGTCATAAGTTTAATTCTAAAAGTTTATTTTTTTAACTTTTACATTATTTAATTGAAAAAATAATTTATTTCTTATGTAGAGTTATTTGGAGGAACTTTTCCTCCGCAGTAGTCAGTTGATCCTCAGCTTGATGTTGGTACTAGTGGAATTAATGAGACACAATGTGAGCATCTCGCCAACACTAGCACCAAAAATATATTTGTGAGGTATCTATTCACTACTCCACCTTTGAGTGGTCATGCTCCTAGTACGGACATTGGGTCCACACCACTGGTTGTGACCAATGAGCACATGACCACTGAGCCAAACACGCAGCCATAAACTAGATCAGGCAATGACACATGTGACCCTAGTATTGATGATGTTATGAGTTCATTTCCTAGAGCATCATGTGTTAAGAGCACGAGAAATATTGACTACACATTTTTGGTGAATGAGAAAGGAATTCCAATAAGAACACCAAAAGTTCATGGTATTTTTTTATGTTTTAATTATTTCATGTTTTCGATCTAAAATATAAGTCGTCCATATTATTATTTTCAAACTAATGATCATATATTTTTGGGCCCACCATAAGAAAAAGGTGTAACTACCAAAATTCCAACCTTAGAAAAGAGCTTATGGACTACCTTAAAGATCTATTCAAGGTTAATACCTTCAATAAAGCCAAGATCATCGTCATAGCGGGAAAACAATTAAAAACATCTAAGAGAGAACTAGACGAGAAAATTTCTATAAAACCCTAGGTATAAGTTCCCTATCATGATTTCTGATATGGCATGGAAGGGCCTCATCAAGGATGCAGAGAAGGCATTGAGAAAAGAAGGGAAAACACCAGCTGGTCAACTAAGGTACATATTACATTTTGAATTCATTACATTTAATTTTCTTTAGTTTTGAGTAAAATTGTACTACATATCATACTTAAAACTTTTCATAGGACCCTCGGCACTTTGAAGGAAACCTTGGAAAGGATTGAGAAGCATGGGTAGCACAAACTAGGCCAGGTTGGCTATTTGATGCTACAAGCATGAATTGCAAGTACCCAAAACTTCTTAACAATATTATTTTGTATATCGCCTTCCAACATTTTTTTAATTGTGCTAGAAAATAACAAAACAAAAAAAATACTCTTATGCAATCTAGGGTGAAATATTTAGAACTAAAACCATGAAGGAATACTTTCAAATTGGTTTCAATTTCATATTTGAAGGTGTATTTGAACACTTAAAAACCATGGGTAAAACCCCAAGATCCAATTTGAAGGATGTAACGCCCTCCTCCCACATTTACCCAAGCTAACCAGTCCATTGGAGTAAACATGTGACAAGAGGATATTATGATGTGATTCAACTCCCCATGTATAGTTAATGAAGTGGAACCGACAAAACAAAACCATTTTGATCTTCCACACATGTTACAAAACCTTCAGGAGCCAAACAACAATTCCAAGTGAACAACCCCTGAGACAACTTGACATTTGATTGATATGAACCCTTGGCCACTCCCATGACAAGCCATGCATGTGACTGAGGCCTTCCAGTAGCTCCCACAACAAGGCATGCCATCAACTATGGGTTTTTTCAGGTAGTTCTATGCTAGCAACCCCATATTCTGAGCCACTTTATTTAGGGTTAGGTCTTAGGGCACTACACATAACTTCATGAAACTTTCAGAAATGATAAATAAAAAAGGAATAAGGATACTAATGCAATCACTATTACAAGTACTTTATCTAACCCCTACTAGCCATGATAGACATTTCATCAAACGTGCCACAAATATGTAATCTACAGGTCATAACAAAATATTTGAGCATAGGGGTCTCATACTTATCTGAGATTTATAAAGAAGCAATGTTTTCTTATCATAATAGTTGCATTATCATATATTAGGTCATATATTCATTGTACATTCATTTGATAATCAGAGCCATAGATCAAGTTTGTCATAAAATATACTCATAACTAGCATATAACCAACAGAAATAACAAGGACACAACAACCATAAAAATCACATATGAACTAGTACATATACACATGAAATACCAAGAAGAAAGAGATATTATTAATCAATGCATAAGTCAACTAAGTCAGGGACTTCCATGAACCACCTAAACATATATTGGGTTGAACCAAAGCTTTCTTTCAGCCAATGACCCTTGTGCCATATTTCAAGCATGAATGTGGGGCTCACAACAAAACCAATCCAGGTTTCCTTCGGCTTTACCAAAATCCCCACTAGATCACTAGGACCTAAACAAGCATGGATGCCTTCGGATCTATCCACCTACACCATGAGGAATTTTCATGTCTCCTAATCTGTTGGCTTTACCATATATCATGTCATTCATCAGTCAAGGATTGCCAGGCCTAATCAAGACTCCACCCTCTAGTATTTACCATATATCATGTCATTCACTAGTCGAGGATTCCTAGGCTTGATTGATGGCATGCACCTCTAGGATTTACCTTATATCCTTCCACTCATTAGTCGAGGATTTCTAGGCCCACTAAGGTACACAAAATCTAGCTTTGCCGCAATCCCACCTTCTCCAGTCCAGGGATTTATATTCCTTGTGTTCTTCTTTAGAGACCACCTCACTCAGTTTTGAAACTATCTGGAAATCCATCTTAACCAAATAAAATAGAACCCATCACACCATGGTTATCCAAAAATGGAAAGGTAAGGCTGAAAAACACTGTCACACCTGGTAGAACCCATGTCAATTACATCTGTAGAAACTTTTTCTACAATTATCTAGCTCTGATACCATGTAGAAATTTTGAATAATTTAACACATATTCAATGGAGATTATCCTAATCATGTACTAATGCGGAAAACATACACAATACATAAGCTCCTCTACGTTGATCAAGAA
Organism: Pinus tabuliformis; assembly: GCA_031772625.1. NCBI lineage: Eukaryota > Viridiplantae > Streptophyta > Pinopsida > Pinales > Pinaceae > Pinus > Pinus tabuliformis. Next base: position 275,624,670 of record CM062809.1, on the reverse strand, counting down.
TATAGCAGCATCAATAACAATAAAACATCAAGAGCATTCACACATTAACACAGTATGTATCACGGGGAAAGCATCGCGCTAAAAACCCCACACTATCTGTATATTAATGATTGAGTCATGTAACATTACACAGCATAATACTTCTCACAAGTATCTCCACCTCTTTTACACACAATACAGCTCAGATCTGATCTCCAAATCTCTTCCACTGCTTGCCTGCCTCCACTGCTCAATACCTGCTCAAGAACTGATGAGAATAGCTTCCAAAACTCGATTTTCACCTGCAAAATAGTCACTCACTCTTTGTGGACGTGAGAAAAGGCTAAAATGTGGGCCAAATACGTGAGCAAACTCATTGGCATACTCAATCCTTTGATTGTGCAAGATCTGGTGCACAACTATAGTCACAACTGATAGCAATCTGATTCTCTACCACCTGTCCCTGTTGAACTGAACATGCACTGACATGCAACTGAGTTAACTGATGTATTCTTTAGTTGTATTATGAGTTAATAATTAGTTTAACAACTCATCATTAGTCTATCTGCAGTTAGACTAACTACAACTAGTTTAACTAAGTTAAACTGAACACAACTCCATCAACTGTACCTCCAGTCCACTAAACTCAACTCACTTGAGTTCTAACTGAAGTCATGCATGCAACAACTCAACTGACTCATAAGAAAAACGAATTTCCTTCTGACAGCTGCATGTGCCACTTCCGTAGCTCAAACTGAAGTGCTCCAAGAGAATAAGATTAAGTTTATAGTCCAAATATTATTGTGAGATAATAATATTTGACTTTTCTAATTTTGACAGCCAGTCTAAAAATAGACTTGATCACTCACACTGTGATCACTCACACTTTCATCAAAAATAGAAGTCCATCTATTTTTCCCAACTTGATCAATCATCCATAAACATAGACATGATCCATATGTCTAAAAATAGACATAGTCTAAAAATAGACTTGCGCCAAAAATAGCCTGCGGGCCCACTTAGTGAAGGCGACTCTTTTCACTAAGCTCCATCATCTTGTTGCAATCTCAACACTCCCTCTCGACAAGATATGGATTATCAGCAACCCCTATCCTGCCTCGGTGGTACTCGAATTTGCTCCTGGTGAGAGCCTTCGTCAGAATATCAGCATCCTGATCCTCCGTTGGAATGTACGAAAGTAACATGATCCTCCGCTGCACACAATCTCTGATATGATGGTACCTGATGTCAATATGTTTAGATCTATCATGAAATACAGGATTAGCCGAGAGTTTAATGCAACTCTGGTTATCACAGTAAATCACAGTAGGATCCAAATGAGAACCGAACAAACCAACCAGGATCTTCCTCATCCATATAGCCTCGCATGCAGCCAAACTTGCTGCCATATACTCGGCCTCCGCTGAACTGAGTGCCACGGATCTCTGCTTCCTGCTGTACCAAGAAACTGTTGTCGATCCGATACTGAAGACCCCTCCTGATGTGCTCTTTCTGTCTGTTGGGCTCCCTGCCCAATCTGCATCCGTGAAGCCACATAGCTTCACCTCATCCTCCTGTCTGTACCACAAACCATATCCCGATGTGCCTCTCAAGTAGCGCAATACATGCTTGCCCGCCTTCCAGAAGAGCTTGGTAGGCTTAACCATAGCTTGTGAAAGCTGGTTAACTGCATAGCATATATCAGGTCGTGTATTGACCAAATACATCAGCGACCCCACCAACTGTCGATAAACAGTGGCATCCACTTCTTCTCCCGAAGTGGCATCCTCCTTCCTCCAACCTCCAGGAAGAGGAGTATCAACAGGCTTGCAGCCATGCATGTTGAACTTCTCCAGTATCTCCCGAGCATACTTGCCCTAAGAAACAAACAGTCCACCACTGCGCTTCCATATTTCCAATCCTAGGAAATAGTGAAGGAGGCCCAAGTCCTTCATCTCAAACTCTGTAGCAAGATCCTTCTTGCATGACAATATCAACAGCTCATCACCCGTTAGAATCAAATCATCAACATACAGTACAATGATAAGCAACTTACCCTCCACCACAATCTGGTATAGGTTCGGATCCGCCTCGCTCTTGGAGAATCCAAGTCCTGTGAAATAGCTGTCTATCCGTGTGTACCAAGCACGTGGTGCTTGCTTCAACCCATACAGCGCTCTCTTGAGCCTGCACACATGCGACTCGCTGTTGAAGACTTCAAAGCCTTCGGGTTGCTCAATGTACACCTCCTCCTCAATGACTCCATTGAGGAACGCAGTCTTCACATCCATCTGATGAATGTGCCATCCCATCTGCGCTGAGAGAGCAAGAATCGTTCGTATGGAAGAATACCTTGCGACAGGTGCAAAGGTCTCCTCATAATCGATCCCCTCAATCTGTGAAAAGCCTCGGGCAACAAATCTTGCCTTGTACTTCTCCACACTCCTGTCAGCTGCCTGCTTAACTTTGTAGATCCATCTCGAACCCACCACTGATTTCCCTTCCGGTCTAGGAACAATCTCCCATGCACTGTTTCTGACAATAGAATCATACTCTTCCACCATGGCGTCTACCCATGCGGAATCCTCCACAGCTTCCTCGAAAGAGGATGGCTCAGTCACAACACACTTGCTCATAAGAGCCATGTATCCAGTGTACCGATCAGGTGACTGTCTCTGCCTGCGTTGGGTTGTAGGTGGTCCTACAACTTTCTCTGCATCTTGAGCCAGTCGCTCAGCTTCTGTCAAGCGCTTTCGCCCTCTGATGGTTGGCGCTGCATGAGTGGTCTCTTCCACTCCATGAACCTCGTCCTGTGGCTGATACACATCCTGAAGCTCATCCTTAGGAACTAATAGCTCCTCATCTGCATGCAAGTGTAGCTCCCTCTCAAGCGAACACTTCATGGCTTTCTCCTCCTGAAATTTTATATCCCGTCGCACAACAGTTTTACCATTGTCTGGCAAATACACACGATAGTTGTGGGGCGTATCAGTGTACCCCACAAATATCCAACCTCTGGAGTCGGCTCCAACTTCTTTCTGGCATCCTTCGTCACATGCATATAAACGTTAGCACCAAAAATCCTCAAATGAGAAAGATCAGGCTTCTTACCAGAATAAGCCTCCTCGGGTGTACTCATGCCAAGTATCCTATGAGGACAACAGTTCTGCACATAAACTGCTGTATTGCATGCTTCCGCCCACAAGTGAAGGGGTAGGCCCTAATCATGCAACATTGCCCGTGCAGCACCCACAATCGTTCTGTTCTTCCGCTCAGCTACCCCGTTCTGCTGTGGGTTATGGGGAGCTATGAGCTCTCTACGAATCCCTTTTGCCTTGCAGAAATCCTTGAACTCGTCCGAGATGTATTCACCACCATTATCGCTCCTAAGAGCCTTCACCTTCTTCCCCGACTCCTTCTCGACCAGTGCTTTGAATTCACAGAACTTTGAATATGTCTCACTCTTCTTCTGCATGAAGAAGATCCAGCACTTACGAGAGAAATCATCAAAAAAAATCACATAATACCTGTGTTTTGCTGTCGAAGCAACTGAGAAAGGTCCACACACGTCTATGTGAATTCTCTCAAGGATCGTCGTGGCGCGACTATCCTTCTCGTGAAAGGTGGCTTTCACAAACTTCCCCAAAGTACACCCCTTGCACTGATCTGACTGCGCAAGTGTGCCTTTAGGAAGCCCTGTAGTGATCTGCTGCAGTATCTTCAAGGCTCCATGGTGAAGGTGACCCAATCTCCTGTGCCACAACTCGCCATCATCCCGGCTCACCAATCCTTCTGCCTTGCCTGCCATTGCTGCGCATCCATCTACATGCAACTGATAAAGGTTCCTCACTTGAACCCCTATCTTCCGGGTCTCACCAGTTGTCTTGCTGCGCAGGAAGGCCTTTCCCTCGCTGAAAACAACATCATACCCCTTGTCTTCTAACATCGCCACTGAGATGAGATTCTTCTTCAATCCTGGAACATGCATGACTTCCTTCAATACAAAGGGTTTACCAGACTCCCTCTCAAAGGAAATGGTACCGATACGGTCGCACTGTATCTACCATCATCGCCCATCTCGATGTGCACTCCAAGATCTTTGTCCTCCAGATCAGAGAACAAATCTCTATCTCCCGTCATGTGAAAAGGCGCACCACTGTCCAAGAACCACACTGATCCCATCACACTTGAAACCAAGCATGAGATCAATGAAAAATCAAGCTCAAACTGAGAAGCTAAAGCCTCTCCCCCTGCAGATCCAGCAGCTTGCTTGTTCTTCTTCTTCTGCGGACAATTTGTGGCATAGTGTCCATGCTGGTGACAGTGAAAACACTTCACTTTGGACATATCCTGCTTCTTGCCTTTCGCACCAGAATGAGAAGCTTTCTCGTTCTTCCCCTTCTTTGCTTTGGCAGCCAAAGCACAATTCTCTTCATCAGATACCTTTGATGAAGATCCATTCTCACCTTTATTGTTATTGAGTTTATCCTTGAGCGCCAGGTCGCTCTTGCTTTGGAATAACATTCGCAATCTGTTGAAAGACATTTCAACAACACTGTTGCAAATTCGAATTCCACCAGCAACCAACTCAACTGCTTCCGATCAACCCTCGCTTGATATCCTATAAAAATCTCTTCTACAAATCAAGCTGCTCCGATACCATGTAGAAACTTTTTCTACAATTATCTAGCTCTGATACCATGTAGAAATTTTGAATAATTTAACACATATTCAATGGAGATTATCCTAATCATGTACTAATGCAGAAAACATACACAATACATAAGCTCCTCTACGTTGATCAAGAATATAGCAGCATCAATAACAATAAAACATCAAGAGCATTCACACATTAACACAGTATGTATCACGGGGAAAGCATCGCGCTAAAAACCCCACACTATCTGTATATTAATGATTGAGTCATGTAACATTACACAGCATAATACTTCTCACAAGTATCTCCACCTCTTTTACACACAATACAGCTCAGATCTGATCTCCAAATCTCTTCCACTGCTTGCCTGCCTCCACTGCTCAATACCTGCTCAAGAACTGATGAGAATAGCTTCCCAAACTCGATTTTCACCTGCAAAATAGTCACTCACTCTTTGTGGACGTGAGCAAAGGCTAAAATGTGGGCCAAATACGTGAGCAAACTCATTGGCATACTCAATCCTTTGATTGTGCAAGATCTGGTGCACAACTATAGTCACAACTGATAGCAATCTGATTCTCTACCACCTGTCCCTGTTGAACTGAACATGCACTGACATACAACTGAGTTAACTGATGTATTCTTTAGTTGTATTATGAGTTAATAATTAGTTTAACAACTCATCATTAGTCTATCTGCAGTTAGACTAACTACAACCAGTTTAACTAAGTTAAACTGAACACAACTCCATCAACTGTACCTCCAGTCCACTAAACTCAACTCACTTGAGTTCTAACTGAAGTCATGCATGCAACAACTCAACTGACTCATAAGAAAAATGAATTTCCTTCTGACAGCTGCATGTGCCACTTCCGTAGCTCAAACTGAAGTGCTCCAAGAGAATAAGATTAAGTTTATAGTCCAAATATTATTGTGAGATAATAATATTTGACTTTTCTATTTTTGACAGCCAGTCTAAAAATAGACTTGATCACTCACACTGTGATCACTCACACTTTCATCAAAAATAGAAGTCCATCTATTTTTCCCAACTTGATCAATCATCCATAAACATAGACATGATCCATATGTCTAAAAATAGACATAGTCTAAAAATAGACTTGCGCCAAAAATAGCCTGCGGGCCCACTTAGTGAAGGCGACTCTTTTCACTAAGCTCCATCATCTTGTTGCAATCTCAACAACATCAAGAGAGCCAAATACGTACATGAATGTACCATGCATGCCAAATATAACAAGGAAATCACACATGTAAATTGATACCTACAATTAATCATGTTATAGTCACTTGATCCTTCTCTCCTTGCTTGATCTTTGCTTCCCTTTTCCTTATGTGTCCTCCCTTCGATTTCCTTGATCTAACGCTAGAGTGAAGGAAGAATGCTCTAAGTGTCCAAGAGTGAGAAAGACAGAGATAAAAGAGAGTGAGATCTCTAAAACTAGGCTGAAAAACGATACCAACTTATCCTAAAAAGCCTTTTTATTAATTTCCTCTATTTTCTTCAATTTCCATTATTTTCCTTCATTTTTCTCCTCACATGCAACCTGTGACCTTTCACCTTATTTTTCTCCTAATTTCCATTATTTTCATAAATAAAATGCCAATTAATGCCCCATGCCTTTCCAAATTCTTTACCTTTTCCAATTTACTTAGCCATAATAAATCAAATAAACACCCACACTAGGATGTTTTGCCCAACATTCAACTTGGAATACATGTCGCATGACCTTGGTTATTATTTTTCCTTTATTAACTTTATTACATGGAATTTTGACTAGGGTTGTTATAGAACCTCCCTCTTGGGGGAACACTATCCTTAGCGTTCAATGACATCTACAACCAACAAGTCTGCTGAAAGAAAACATACTTCCCATGGACCTTTATAACTCAGCTCGATGCAGTATTTATAATGATCAACTTGCTGAGAAGCAAACTAACATGACAACCATAGCAACTTGACACCCATACTTCTTATTGGAGATTTATAACATAGCTCATGGTGATATTTACAGCCATATACATATATACATATACAAAAACATCACACCAAAACATATACCAAAAACATTCTCTCACCCAGTGAATAAAGAAGGATACATATCCTGAATCTGATCTGACATTGCCAATGTAGCGTCAATGGGACCAAAGTGCTTCTACTACACTTTAACCTACTCAATTGCTTAGTTCTAGAGCATGAGCATCTTTTTCTACAATATACACTAACATTCCAATTGGAATTCTCCATCCGGCTCCACCTGCAATACAAACTAGTCAACCACATGATCAACATCTTTAACATACGCATTAAGCAATGAGACATGGAAAACATCATAGAATTTCACAATCAGAGGAAGTGAAAGTCGATAGGATTCTGGTCCAATCCTTTCAATAGTCTTGAAAGGTCCAAAAAATTGAGGTGCTAGCTTGGAAGATGGTCCAATCCTCAAGGAGCTCTTCTTCAGTCTTATATGCAAGTACACTTGTTCCCCAACCTGAAACTCCTTAAGGAACCTGTTCGGATATCCATAAATTTTCTTCCTTTCCTATGCTACCTTTAAATTCTTCTTGATGACCTTCATTTCCTATTCCATCTCTACCAACATGTCTGGTCCTATCAACAACTTGCTCACTAGAGCACTCCAACTAATGGGATTATTACAACTCTTCCCATATAGTGCCTCAAACAAACTCATCCTCAATGACTCATAATACCCATTGTTATAAGAAAAATCAACCAACAAAAGGTACTCCTCCCATCTCCTTTGTTGACGCATCAAATACATCCTCAACATGTCGTCTAATATCTTGTTGACCCTCTCTTATCACCCATCTGTTTGCGGGTGATAAGCTATGTTGAAGGCCAACTTTGTCCCCAAACCTACAAACATCTCCTTCCAAAACTTGGAAGTGAACTTATCATCGCTATCTGACATAACCTTCCTTGGAATGCCATGCAACCTCACCACATCTCTTATGAATACCTATGCTACATCATTAGTTGGATAAGTAAACTTCACTAGAATGAAATGTGCTACCTTTGTCAACCTGTCAACCAAAACCATGATGGAATCATTTTGTCTAGATGTCCTCGACAAACCTGTGATGAAATCCATGGAAATGACCTCCTATTTCCACTCTAGAATCAAAATCATATGAAGCAACCCACTTGGATTCTTACACTCTACTTTCACCTGCTAACAATCTAAGAATCTAGCCACAAAATCTACCACTTCCTTCTTCATATTCAGCCAATGAAAAAACTTCTTCACCATTGTCAATGTCTTCTTGTATCCTGGGTGACCTGAATACGATTTTGCATGAAATTATTGCAAGATAGTCTTCTTGAGCTCAATTTCATTCAGCACATAGATCATGTCCCTAAATATGACTAAACCATATGTTGTAAGCCAACATCCCACAACCTGGTAACCTATACCCTATTGTAACATGTGCATAAGATCCATATACCTAACATTGGGTTGTCCTCCATGTAAGATCTGATGATGTAAGTATGTCCTACAAGAACTCATATTTTCTCTGTGATTCACCTATACTACTAAGATCATCTCCAACCTTGTTCTCCTTACCTTTGATTTACTTGATCTCAAAGTCAAACTCACTAATCGTGGCCAACCATCTAGCTTGCCCAACATTCAGATTTGGTTGGTCAAACAAGTATCTCAATCCACTATGATCGCTCATCAATACAAACCTCCTACCAAGAAGATAGTGCCTCCACATCTTTAATACATGGATGATCTCTGCCAACTCAAGATCATGAGTCAGATAATTCTTCTTGTGCTCATTCAGTTTCTGTGACTCATAGAAAACCACTTGTAATTCATGCATTAAGACTCCACCAATTCCTCTCTTGCAGGCATCTATACACATGACAAACTCTTTGTCTGGATTTTTAATCTTTAAAAATAGAGTATTTTTCAACAACTGATTCAATTTCTTAAAATTGGTTGCACATTCCTCAGTCCATTCAAATTTCATACCTTGCTTTTGTAGTGATGTAATAGGATTTGTAATGTGAGAGAAGTTCCTGATGAACCTCCTATAATAACCTGCTAACCCCATAAATGATCTTACCTCATCCACGTTTCTAGGAGTTTCCTGCTCCATGATAGCCCTTATCTTCTCTAGATCCACTGTTATGCCTTCCTTGGAAGCAACATGTCCTAAGTAATGTACCTCTATTTGAAAGAAACTGCATTTTCTAAGCTTAGCATGCAACTGATGCTCTCTCAGTAATCTCAATATTAATGCTAAGTGCTCGACATGCTCTTCCTCATTTTTATAATATATCAAGATGTCATCAATGAATACAATAACAAACTTGTCCAGATAAGGACACAATACACTATTCATCAAGCACTTAAAGTAGCTGGAGCATTAGTCAAACAAAATGGAGCTACAACAAACTCATAATGCCCATACCAACTCCTAAAAGCAGTCTTGTAGATGTCCTCTTCTTTAATGCATACTCGATGGTATCCTAATCTCAGATCAATCTTTGAGAACATTAATGCTCCCTCCAACTAATCAAACAAGTCATCAACCCTTGACAACATATACATGTTCTTGATGTTTACCTTGTTCAACTTCATATAATTAATACATAACCTGAGAGTACCATCTTTCTTCTTCCCAAACAGCATCGGTGCACCCCAAGGTGATACACTTGGCCTAATGTATCCCTTGTCAAGAATTTCCTTCAACTACAACTTCAACTCTACTAATTTTAGAGTGCTCATCCTATCTGGTGCCTTCGATGCTAGTGTTGCCCCTGGTACCAACTCAATGGAAAAGTCCACTTCTCTACGAGGCGAAAACTATGAAATATTTGCTAGAAACACATCCTGAAACTATTGTAAGATCACGTACCTACTTAATACCTCTGCATCCTCAACATCCTTACCTTTATCACTGGAAATATATATTGCAAATAACACACACCCTTTTTTGTGATTGTGCTTTGCCTACATAGTTGTCACAATTCTAACTGATGTTGCTTCTTCTTACCTTGCAAGATCCTTTGTTCTCCATTGTCATCCAAAAACTCAATAGCTTTGTCATAATATTCAAACTTAGTCCTATGAAGATACATCCAGTCCATACCCAAAGGCCTACTATATGATCCCAATAGTAATACATTCAAATGGGTCGATGTAGGCATACCATTATGCTTAAATGCACAAGTTCTTACCCAATGATGAACTCTTTTCTTTTTACCTATAGCCAACTACACCAACCAAGATTCTGCATGCACTTCCTTTTTCAAACCACACTTATCCAAAAGGTTAGGACTAACATAACATAATTAGATCCAGGGTCAATATAAATAAAAATAACTTAATCACAAATCGTACCATCCATCTTGATAATAGATGCTTGGTGATCTACCTTCATGTTGTCCAATGCTGCATAGATCCGTGGAATACTCTTTACAACATATCCCACTATCTGTGCCTCCTGTGCTCTGTATATTTGAGGCCTGCCACCTTGATTTTGTGAACAATCCCACTTAATATTCTCCTTACCACATGTCCAACACTGCAATCATCTTCTACCATCACCTTTATTATGCTTACCTCCATGTTGTGACCCATCAAAATTCTCGTAAGGTCAAACATTTTCTTTCTCACCTGCATCCTGAGGCCTTGTTCTTTTTAGATGCCATTTACGTTCAGCTTTGTCTTTCCCTTTCCAAATGTTGACTTAGTGGGTCCTGAACCAGGTTCAGAGTTAAGTTTTCCAAACAAATCCCTACACTACTGGCCCTTTCGGCAACAACCCGCGGAGCACGGACTGAAGTCTCACTCGAAGTAGTATGGGGGGATGTTGGAACCAAGTTTCCGCACCTAGAGATGATCGTGATGTTGTTTTATTCCCTAAAACTACGTTCGTGTAGATCAATAATCCCTTAAGGCTTATCGATATAAATTCCTTTTATCAACCTCCAGACCTTCATGAAGGTCTATGACTATCTTTTGTGGACCCTAAGCAGGTGAATCAACTACTTACGCGCCTATTTGATCACTCGTACTTTTGTATTTACCCAGATTAGCTTAAGTGTCTGATAAATTTAACGTGCCTTAATATATTCTTCACGTAAACAGATATTATTACTTGCATTCATTAACAATGTAAACCATGCATAATTGCGCATCAATATAGTATTAAATCATAGCCCCATTATTCATCATAACATAAACGCATTCATTCATAATAGAATTAAATGGAGAAAACACAGATATTTCTAGAATAATCTCTTTATTGATACACCAGTTCTACTTATAGACTCAAGACTACCCTTTGCACTTAGTTGCAAGTCTACACACTTAGCTACAGACTTCTACTCTAGGCCTTTGTGCATACAGTTGTAGAGCCTCTCTTCTACTCTAAGACTCTTTTCTCTTCACTTCTTAATGACCCATTACATTCATCAATGAACTTAACTGAACTACATTAGACTCTCTAAGACTCTCCTTTTTATATAATCCCATAGTCCACGGACCATGGGTAGATCTACTAAAGTCAACACAGCTTACATAAAATAAAGGAAAATCCCTTTATGACACTTTACTATCTATGCACTCCGTGACCACAACTTGAGGGGACTTTACACTTTACATAACAAAAACTTTGGCTTTCTTCCACAAAACTTGGGATTTTTCCCCAAAATTGATTGTAGGGGACCTTGTCCCAACAGGCCCCCAACACAAATATCTGACTCACCCTCAAGTCACTCTGTTGGTGCAGATATCTTACTGCGAAGACTGCCTAGCTTGACTTGTGCCACTGCTACCTCAGCCACACTCTGTGTGGTTGCCTACTTGATCTACTCCACTAGCTGCTGGGTTGTTGGTCTTGCACTATCCTCCTTTACCTTTTGTTGGGTCCTCTATAGGCTCACCAAGTTCTTCCCAATGGTGGCAGAGATAACATAGGCCTCATCCATCCAAGGCCCCAATATGTACTTGAGGATTGCCTTTTTCCATTGTGCTGCCTCCACCTGCTCGAGCAACTTCTTTGCTTCATGTAGCTTAGCCAATCGTTGTGATGTAGTGACGATGTGTGTTGTCTCTCTTGCTTCATCATACTGCTGTTGCAATTCATGGGCTTCTGTGTTCAACCTCTACATGTTAGGATCCTCCTGCAGAGTTGTAACAACCTCCATAGATTGCTCAAAGAGCGTAGTGCAATCTTCCACCGCGACATCTACTATTGCAATTGCATCCTTTACAGCTGTCTCGCATTTTTCTCTGATCTCTGGTGGAGTTGAATGCTGTGAATTCAACTCAAGCTCTATGATTTTAAGGTTCAGTTCAAATCGAACCTTGGCTACCTTTGTCTTTGTATCACGCACACCTGCAACCAAATTCTAATCTTGGCCTCCAACGATGCTTCTTCTGGTATGTGCAGTTCTAGAACGGTTCTACATGCTTTGGCTACTACTGTTGTAGTGCACTCATTATTCTCCTGAAACTTCTTCCATGCTTCTAGTGTTCTCATCTTCTCAACAAACATTTGTTCATTGTTGACTTTCTGCTTGCTGATCAAGCTCAGCGCGCGCTGCTCTCGGGCCCTAATTTCTGCAATCACACCTGCTTGTAGTGTGTGAAGGAAGTCACTGGGGAGCATGGCCATGTTGATGCCAACATTCTTCAACGCACTGACAGTGGCCTTGTCAGCATCTGCTTCCACACTTAGAGTTCCATCAGGCAATTCGATTGCCCTGAGATCCAAGGATCGAACCAACTCCGCTATTTGAGTGGTCCCTAGCGCCAATATGGTTGATGCCGCATTACTCTGCCCTGCACCGACCTGGAGTCTAGTTGTTTGGATCTACATCTCATGCAGACCCATTTGTATAGAAACCAGTGCTTGTTTCTACTGCTGCTCAAACTGCTACAGTAATTCTCCTCTCGTATCCCTTACCTTATCTCCAATATCATGCAAGTCACCCTTCGTCAAGGTGATTGGAACTAGCGATGACTTGGAGGCTTTGGCCTTCTTTCGCTACCCCTCCTTTTCCTATTTCCTATGTCTCTTTACGTGGAAAGGAGGCTCTCCTGATCTCCGCCACCCTATTCTGACTATTCTTCTTCCTCCTTTTGGGGCGAAGGATATTTCTAAATTTTTTCAGAGTCGCTCTCTTCCTGCTCTGCCTGCTACTTTGCGGCACGCTCTGCTTCTGCGCAAGCCTTCTCCTCGGTCTCCTTCTTCCTCTTTTCTAGCAACTCTGAACATTCAATCAGGTTGCTTCTTTTTTCTTCCTTTTCGTGGAATTTCTAGTCCCAGTGGTCAAATCTGATGTTGTGTGCCAATCTATTGGTTAGCGCTTGAGGACTTCTGCAATGGCATCATTTGTAGCCAAGTAGGGGAGATCATACCACTTCTGATCTGGATCCTTCAGTGCTCGGATGTAAACACGGTGGAAGTTTTCTTTAAACTCCACACACCCAGATAGCTACTTAAAGACGATTGGTGACAATTGTGGCTTTCGTTAGATGGTTGCAAGGATGCTTGCCTCCATCAACACACAAAATGTTTTTCTTTCGCAAACCCACGCGATGTCCTTTGTAGCCCAGAGAGAAGAAAAATTGGTTGCTTCTGGTAAATCTGTCTCGATTGGAGGAAACTGGTTATCCTCTGATAACTTCCACGTGACTAGCACAATTGATAATAATAGCCATGAATAATGGAAAGTCTTACTTTGGTTCTATGCCTCTCTACAGCTTGCAAGGAACTTGTTGCACAGGCAGCACGCCTAGTTAAATTGTACACCCTCCATGCATTAATCCGCTAACAAGACCACTGGTACTGGAACCTCATCTGCATGGCACTTTCTCATCACTTTCCAGTCAAAATTTGGGTGGCCACCTTCACCACAGGGTCAGTAATACTGGAAATAGAATACCAACACAATTTCTTGACAAGTTTGAACTTGTCCTTCATCTTCTCGGTGAGGTCATGCTCGCCCATCTTTCCGCCAAATGCCTTGGCTCGATTTAGTCTTAAATGAGTGAGTAATGTGATCCTATGGATCAGCATATCAATGATTAATATCGGCTCACTCAATCACAAGCACCCGTCATGCACAAGGCACAACAACTACTTAATGACTATCAAATTTATAGGGGCGCAGTGGCAGTGAGGCACCCAGAGTAGGTTCACAACCCTGTCTTGTTTACCTCGCGAACCTATTCCATCAGCTCCAGCGTGGTGACATTAGACTCCTTGTAGAACACTCACTTCATGAAGGTATCAGTAGCCAGGTGGGGGAACCTCTCAATGTCCCCCAAATCCTAATCTTCAAGCTTCAGATGTGGGATGCGTGCCAAGCACGTACCTTCAAAAGTTATATTTTCTAGCAGTAGGGGTGTGTTAAGGAGGAACTGTCCCTCATCTGGGTCCTTTAGGACTGTCACCTTGCCCTAGCGTGGAGTGATGTACTCTGGCAGCTTTGAAATAGGGTCTACCCCCTCAATATCAATGTCTTCCGCACTTTCTTCAGCTTTCAGGTGTACCACTTTTACTTTCTCCTGTACGGTTGGAATTTATTTTCTCTAAGCCTGTGTAGCTGGATGCTTCCTTGGTGACTCGCACACTGGCAATGTCTTCTTTTGTTTATCCCTTTTAGGCTTGGGATCCTCTCTCGTCGGTGTAGGCTTGGCCTAGGCGACCTCGGTGCCTTAGGCACTGTTGTGGGAACCTCCATACTCACGACCTTATGGGCAGCTCACTCAGAGGCGACAATGCCCCCAGTACTAGAGGTCTCAGCTGGTGCAGACATGAAGCTATTAATGAGGTTCTAATCAAACTCAAACATAGGGCTTGCAAGAAAATGCTTAAAGAGCTCATGCAACAGACAACACAACTCAGAAATTCTGAGAATGCAAAGTGTTTTTCGCTAGACGAACATCTATAATTCATAGGCAAATTTGAATTCAAATTTGACCATTCGCCCAAAAATTCGCTCATAAATGCAAGATTGGTGGCATATTTCCAAATGTTTCACACTTGATTTCAGCCTTAAATGCCTTAAATTTTGACCACCTACTCCTCTTAACTGCCTTCTAGAAATCTGTTGGGAACGTGTTCCCCCAAGAGCTGTTTTGGGGCTAAAAGCCCATGTTTTGGGGAAATTTTGTAATAAAATTGTAAAGTCTCCACATTTTGTGGTCACGGAGTGTGAAGGTGTCAAGAGTCATAAAGGGTTGTCCACCCTTATTTTGTAAAGTGTCAAGTCAGCTGTAAAGATCCACCCATGGTCCGCGGACCATAGGATTGTATAAAAAGGAGTTAAGTAAGTAAGCTCTAAGTAGTAAAAGAGTTAAGCATTAGAATTTTGGTAGAGAATTCTAAGTGTTTTATGTCTTAGCATAGGTAGAGGCTTTGCAGCTAAGTGTGTAGAGGCCTAGGGTGGAAGTCTGCAGCTGAGTGCACAAACCCCTACAGTTGTGTGCGCGGGGCAGTTAGAGTCTGTATTAAACTAAAAGATATCAATAAAGAGAAGTACTCTGCAATTACTCTGTATTTAGTTCATGTTAATACATATGATTATATTGCATTTTGGGTTTAATTTACAATGTTTATGTGATGCGCGAATATATGTGATTGTATTGGTTAATTGAATGCAAGTAAGGATATTAGTTTACACGACGCTAACTGTGAGTGATTAGTATGATAAGTAAACACTCAAGATAACTTGGGAACCCATACAATACATTTTCATAGCTGCATGAAAGTACCTGGACCACGGGTTGAGGCTGCGTGAAGGTCAATCGTACACATTCACAGAGGTACTGAAGGACGAAATAAAGGGTAGACTGACAGAGCCCTAAGGCTTAGTGACCTGCGCAAAAGTAGGGGCAGAGGTATAAACCAACATCACGACCATCTCAAGGTGTGGAAACTTGGTTCCAGCATCCCCCCATACTGCTTTGGGTGAGACTTTGGTCATGCTCCATGGGCTAACTCTAAAAGGGCCAGTAGTGTAGGGATTTTATTAGCTAACTAACACTGAACATGGGTCAGGCCCCACAAAGCCAACAAATGGTTCCGTTGTTGGGACCAGAATTTGCATGAGAGATGTGTGATGTTGTATCATTATAATCCAGCTAAGAAATAGGTCAAAGATTGGTTGGATAGGAAGATCCATGAATTTGTGGTGCAGGAAAACAGAAATCCATGGCTGACAAAGGAACAGTGGCTAGATAGGTACCTATATACAGAAATCCACGAGATCTTTTTTTGTTCCTTTCTAGTTGAGTTATACGAGTGGATCATGAAGTTAGGATAACCAAGGAAGGTGGATGCTTGATGCTCCTATTGTCTAGACCCCGAAGTTACTACAAATACTAGAAGCCTCTGAGGATAAGATCTCCCGTGTTTTCGATCATTGGCTCGATCATATCATAGGGGGTTTGTGACAAAATTCGTGGTCGATACCTCAGTCAGTTACAGCAAGGCGAAGCAGTGCTTTTTCAAAGGTCCATGAGGTAAGCACTTGAAGTCTTTAAATACTTGGATTAAGATGTTATTGTGCCAAAAAACGGGTTATGCAGCTACCTTGATGTTCAGAGCTACGTGAAGTGGAAATACTTACAGGAATGAAGGAAGAAAGGGTCCTGAATATAGCCCACTGATTTCACCATCATTAAGTAACAAAGAGGGAGTAGCACAGGCTTCTCTGCAAAGTGTAGTTTAGTTAATAAAACAGGGATTCCCACAACTTCCACCTCCACCTACACCACCTCCAACTTCACCACCATCACCTACGACTTCGTCCACACCACCACCACCTCCAACTTCACCACCATCACTTGCAAATTAGCCCACACCACCACCACCTCCACCATAGTTCAACATGGTGAATTCAGTGAAGATGCCTTTGTTTAAGGGCTTGGGAAATGAGGACCCAGACTAGTTTTGGTTCATCGTAAAAGCTATATGGGAAGCTCAGGGCGTCACAAACGATCACATGAAGAAGGCAACGTTGGTTAGTGCTTTGCAAGATCGCACGCTAACTTGGTACATCAAGTACTCTAATGATAACCCAAACGTTGGGTTAGGAGAGATCCAGACCGCACTGAATAAAGAGTTCAGTAGGCCTAAATCTGAGGCATAGTCAATTGTGGGGTTCAAGGAAAATGCGATGAAACCATGTGAGATGCCTTGGGAATTGGATCAGAGATTGAAGTGTAAAATTCGCAAAGCTAATATGAACTTAACAGGTGGACATCACTGTGAATGGTTCATGGCTTCACTCCTTCCTCACCTAAGGGTTGCACTATCACAGCAAAAGATTACGAATCAAGCAGAGGCCTTGGAGATTGAAATAAGACTGCATGAAACACTGATGCAAGATCCAAATCTGGGGGTTTAGCAGATCCATGCACAGTTGCAAAATCTTTTCCTCGAAATGAAAATATTGAAGAAGGATAGAACAGTTCGACCGAAGGTGCACGAAGAGATATGGTGCCTAAAGTGTAAAGGTTAGGAGCATGACAAATACCACTGCCCAGTCTTTGTGAACTATATTGCAAGAGGAGGACCGATGCCTTTGAGGCCGAAAGTCCAAGCAGGACCAAGCACAGGACCTACATTGTGGTGCACTATATGTCAGGTAGTAGGGAAACATATGACTGATAACTATCATTTGTTGCAGAAGTTTGTACAAACACCGCAACAATTGTTCTACAACTTCTGCAAGTCAGTAGGGCATGATGAGCGCAACTTCCAAAGTTATGAATTGATGATGGACAAAACACCTGCCTATAGATTTCAGGCAGAAATGCGGCCTCTTGACCAGAGTGTTGGGATGGAACAAATAGGCTTTTAGGGGTGCAGATGAGGACGAGGCAGAGGAGGACCTGATAGAAGTTGGGGACAGCTGATCTGTTACAATTGTGGAGGACCAGGACACTATGCCCATGAATGCACTAACCCAACGCATTTGTCGTGAAAATATTGTACTCAGTTTGATCATGAGACGAAGGGATATCCTACACTGATAGTGAGGATACACAACAAAGGGGTGCTACCACTGCAGCCGACTCAGAACCTGCAGATGATGAGGGTTGAACCTCGCGAAGAGGATCTGAATGTGAATATAGCGCTCCAAAGTGGAATTGCAACGGGTGACAATAAGGGGAAACATCCCAAAGATAGTGCATGGGTTCACAAAGATCCGGTGAAGGAGGCTAAATTTGATTTGGATCACACACGCGAAACGTTCATGGAAGTAAAGAAGAGCTTCATTGAGTCCTCTACCTCAGGGAGCCGGGATAAGCTTGTTCAGGAAATGGACCCTTCTATGCTTATGACCTTTCTATAGACCTGCATGAAGTTGTTGCGCGATAGCAAGGCTGTGAAGGGGTTATAGGTACTTATAAATAGATGCGCTAGAAACACTCTGGGTGAACCACGCGTGGTAGAAAGATCGGTAAGCATAAAGCAAGGACAGGGTGTGAGATGAGACTCACCGCGCAGATAGGAGAATATGAAATGGATCAAGTTATTCTGGATCTAGGGTCAGACGTGAACATTTTTCCAGACTTGGGAGTGGATGGGGAGAGTCTACAGTGGTCTCTGATTTAGTTAAGGATGGAAAATCAGCAGAAGATCATCCCCATGGGATGGTTGCAAGGAGTAACTATCGATATTGAAGTCGCAAGTGCATTGGCTATTTTTGAAGTAATAGAAATTGTGGATGACAACAACCCCTACCCTATGCTCCTTGGCATTGATTGGGCTACTGAAATGAATGGGGTAATCAACCTAAAGAAGTGAAAGATGATATTTAAAAATAAATCGTTTCGCATAATAGTACCCCTAGATCCCGCTGAAGGATCGCGTTACTGAACTAGTCCATGATTACGAAAGCAATGACGATTTGGACTGCATATATAAGATAACAGTATGAGACCAATATTGGGTGAATTTACAAGGGATTGATGAATTACATGGGATTACGAGAGTTCTTGCAACTCAGACTCGGATGAAGAATTAGAGCGCTGGTAGGATTGACTACATGAAGTAACCACGCTGAGCTGTAACATGATGACCTGGTCATTTCACTGTGTGTCATAAAAGGTAAGAAATATACCCACTTATGATGGGTTGAATGATGTCGATGTGTTTTTGGATGCATTTTAGAGGGAAGTAATAGAGAAGTAATGTTTCCAAGCTTTGGACTGGGTACTACGCGCTACACCCGCGAGATGGTGGGGTACACACAAGGGTAGTTTTAATGATTGGCGTGAGTGTAGGTGGATGATGAGAACACACTTTGGGAAGCCAAAGGTACGAATTACAAACAAGTATGATGGGAAGGATGATCCATGCACACACTTGGCCAAATGGGCTAAGGCCTATGGAGTAAAGCCCTAACCTGAATGGGTGCATTTGTTCTGTCACACCTTGGATGTCATCCCGATCAACAGGTACTTGGAGACAAAGCTCCACCATGGCACAGGTGAATGGGATATTTTGTGTGAAGGGTTCATAATGACATTCATCTTCGAAGATGGGTTTAACTGTATTAAAGAAGCACTACAAGAAGTTAAAGCAACAATCTTTAGGATACTGGAGGATCCTTTGGATCTGGTTCAACCCAATTGGACTACTCAGTTGAAACACGCACTAGAATGCTATAACTTGACTACTGAAGAAGAATATGAGGATCCATGAAAGATTAATATCCCTGAAACTGAGGGTCACTGCGAGGTTGAAGGACCGCAGATTGAGAATCCTGATATAACCATGCCATTGAAAACAAAAGAGGTAAATATTGGTATGGAGGTAGAGCCCAAATTCATGAAGATTGGAGATTAAGGGATGACGTGATGGTAGATAAGGTCACTGAATTACTTCACGAATACCAGGATTTGTTCCCTACCAAGTTTATGGAGTTAAAGGGGATAATAGGAGACCTGGGCATTATGAAGATCATGTTAAAAGTCGACGCGAAGCCGGTTAAGAAAATACCTTACTGTGAAGTATAAGGAGAAGGTCTGCTTATAGTTAGATAAGATGCTCATGGCAGGCATCATTGAGCCCGTAGAAGAATCTGATTGGGTAAGCCCAATGGTGGTACAGGAAAAGAAGTAGAAGGATGAAATAAGGATATGCATGGATCTGAGGAAGTTGAATGATGCTTGCGTACATGATCATTTCCTGACTCCGTTCACTGATGATGTATTCGATAATGTAGGTGGCTAGGAAGCGTACTCCACTGATGGGTTCTCTGGGTGCCATTAGATCAAAAACGCGCCTCAATATAGAAGCAAGATGACTTTCACGACTGAATGGGGATGTTTTTAGTACACTGTAATGCCTTTTAGATTAAAGAATGCGCTTGCGATTTTTTTGCGCATAGTCATTGTTGCATTCAAAGACTTCATTCATAAGTTTCTTGAGGTGTACTTTGATGACTGGATTATGTTTGGGTTGGTAAAACACCATGTGACCAGTTTGCGCTTAATGCTAGATATTTGTTGAAGGTACCAGATTGTGCTCAATCTAAATAAATGTTTGTTTTGTGTTCCTTTTGGGACTCTATTGGGTCATGTGGTTTGTAGACAGGGAATGATGGTAGATCTCGCGAAGATCACATTGATACTTAACTTGGAGGCACCAAGGAGTTTGAAATAGCTGCGCACAACCTTGGGACATACTAGGTACTATAGGAAGTTTATCAAGGGCTATGCCCAGCTCACCGCACCTATGGAGAAGTTGTTGAAAAAATATGTGACGTTTTGTTGGAATGAGGACTGTCAGAAAAGCTTGGATGTTCTAAAAGGAAAAATGGTCACCACACCAATTTTAGTCTTCCTGGATTGGAAGAAGGAGTTCCATGTACATGTAGACGCGTCATGTATAGCACTGGGAGTAGTACTAACACAGGACGGTGGAGGAGAATTAGACTATGCTATAGCATTCACAAGCAGGAGGTTATCCTAGGCTGAGAAGAACTATTCCACCACTGAGCATGAAGGATTAGCCATGGTATACATGCTCCAAAAGTTTAGGCACTATTTGCTGGGTGGAAATTTTAAGATGTATATAGATCATTCTGCATTGAAATACCTGGTCAATAAGCCTCTGTTGGTGGGGAGAATCTGTAGGTGGTTGTTATTTTTGTAGGAGTATGATTTTGAAGTTACTGGGAAGCCTGGATGACTGAATGCGGGACCATACCATTTTCCGCGCATTTAAATGAGGGAAGAGCCCACTAATTTGGAGGAGGGATTTCCTAACGTGCAACTCTTTACAATGCATGTCGCAGATGGTCACTTTGAGGACATCATACACTTCCTAATGACAGGAACTACCCTAGAAGGCTACATTGTCCAACAAAAAAAGGAGTTAGCGGTGTGCACGACAGACTTTTCTATCATTGTCGAACATTTGTACAAAATGGGGTCTAATGAGGTATTAGGATGATATGTGCTGGAGTTCGAAAGGAGTAGTATCCTTACAGACACTCATGGGGGTGCCACAGGAGGGCATTACACAGGAAGGGCGACTGCACAAAAGATTCTATGCATAGGGTTGTGGTGGCCAACCCTCCATCAGGATTCAAAATCTTATTGCAAGGCGTGTGATGTGTGTCAAAGGACTGGAAGGCCATCGCAGAGAGATGATCTACCTTTGAACCCACAGATGATGTTACAACCTTTTGAGAAATGGGCTATAGATTTTATTGGACCCATTCAGCCCCAAGGGAATAAAATGGGAGCACGATGCATTATCACTGTGACTGAGTATTTGACTCAATGGGCAGAGGCACAACCTGTGAAGGGTTGCATAGGCATGACCACTGTAAAGTTTCTCTTTGAGTATGTACTAATGCGATCTGGGTGCCCAAGGATTTTGATGAGTGATTGTGGTATACAATTTTTGAACGAGATGATCAGCGCGCTAACGGAGGAATTTCAGGTATATCACCAGAAAAGCACACCTTATCACCCACAGGCCAATGTGATGGTGGAAGCATTCAATAAGGTGTTGGAGAACGCACTGGCCAAGGTTTGCAATGCTCAACGAAGTGTTTAGGACCTACGCATACCTGCCGTACTATGGGCCTATTGAGCTACATGCAAAAAGTTGACTGGACAGATGCCCTTTAGGCTCGTATATGGAGTTGAAGCAGTGATGCCCATGGAATACATTGTGCCTAGTCTGTACATAGCAGCACTAATGGGTATGATGAATCATGGAGCCCTAGAAGAGAGGCTCGCGTAGCTTGTTGAGCTTGAGGAAGAAATATTTATGGCTGGATTTCACCAACAGGTCCAAAAGTAGTGTGGAAAAGCATGGCATGATCGGCACATTAAGATGTGCACCTTTAAGGTAAATGATTGTTTTTTTATATGACAACAAGTTTGATAAATTTCCAGGGAAATTCAGAATGCACTGGCTAGGGCCCTATGTCATTAAGCATATTACTGATAGTGGAGCAGTTTAGTTGGTTAAATTGAATGGAGATCCCTTCCCAGGAAAGGTGAATGGCAGCTGATTGAAGCCATACACCGGAGATCTAGCCAGGTGACTATATTATGGTAGCATAGTCTTAGTGCTAAAGGTAGCTGAAAGGAGGTGCAGGAATATAAACTATACTGCCTAGGTTGGGGAACTGCGTGATTGGAGGATTGTGCAGAATGAGGAAATGTCAAAGGGTTCACAACAACGCGAAGACAGCTGCACTACCCAGGGAAAAATCGCGTAGGTCAGCCGGAAAGTAACCGTTAAAGTCATTGTTCATGATTTGACGATAAGAATGTGACCAAATGGAGTGGGCAGCCGACACTTAAGACAAAACTTATGGGTAAGATCCTTGGAAATCTGTCGAGAATCTGACATTAATGAACTGAATGTGGGGGGAACGATCGGATTTGAATTCAAAATGGCCTATAAATTATAGGTGGAGGCCCAACAAAAAGCACTTGGCATTTGGAACATTGAGTTGGTGAGCTCTCAGATGTGCATGATCCATGCATTCCTCGAAGCATTGCTTGACTACCCAGTGTTTGATCAGTTTCTAGAGTCCAACTACAATTTCATACGTGATTTTATCTCAAGATTTGAAGCTATGGATGTCAAAGCAGTGACAGCCAAGGGGGCTATGCTGGAGGTTATTATGGAGGCAGAAGGAGTTGCTCCAGAGGTTGCAGAGGTACTTGTTGAAGTCCCCAATTCACCATGGATGCCTAGACGAAGCCTACCCTGACCAAGGAGAGTGCGAAGGGTAATAAGGGCAACCAAGTTGTGATACCGATGCGACCGTCGCCTAGAAGAAACCCACAAAAGGACAAACCCACAGCACAGGAGAAGGGAAAAACCATTAACTTGGAGCTGGAGGAGGAAGAAATTGAGGACATCCCGATGGATGATGAGGATTTGTGGGTGGAAGTGGAGGAAGTTGAAGTCGAGGGTTCTGACCCTATCACTAAGTTGCCCGAATACGTCCCTCCGCGCAAGGGTAAGACCAAGGTGCCAAAGGACATTGACGAAAGCAAGGTCACCTTGCACATACCTCTAGTTCTAAACAAGATTGTCTTTGAAGGACCGTGCTTGGGGCAGGTTTCCCTGTTGAAACTAGAAGATTGGGACTTAGTTGACCATGAAAAGTTCCCGTACTTGGTGACCAAACAACTAATGCACCGTGTTTCACACAACCACTAGGATGACTGCATTAGAACCACGGAAGTGGCTCAGGGGAGTAGACAAGGCAGGTCTGCTCAACCTGTTATGGGTGCCTCACTATAATCACACACCCATTATAGTATTGGTTATCAATGAGTTTCTATGCCTGCTGCACGATGGGTGTTTGTGGCTAGAGGAGCCGATACCCATCACCGACAGGTTGATACATAGGATAATGTGATTTCCCTATACAGGGGAGAATCTGGCCATGACTTTTGGTAGAAAAGGTTACAAGCATGCCCTTGCGGAGGCCATGAAGTAGAAATTCAAGCTCGTGAAGAAGCCACGAGGCTATGCCATCTCGAGTATCTATGACCCTATGGATAAGGTGGCCACGCAGATTTTGGCAGGAAAAGTTATGAGGAAGTGTCGCGCAAATGAAGTGTTGGCACCAATCGTCGCTATAGTAGCCTAATGCACCGAAGGAGTCAAGTTTAATTGGGCATGCTATCTTTGTAGTGAGTTCCTTGCAAACTACCTCGAGGTGCAAGATCTCAGCAAGACTTTCCATTATGCGTGGCTCTTGTTGTCCATTGTGCTGGTAGCCTGGGAGCTACCAGAAGACACTCAATTCCCCTCAGTTGTGCTGGACCTGCTAGAAGCAGTGAAGTATGCTTTGCTATGGGTGACCAAGAATTCTCAATGCATCAAGGATATCAAGATCTTCTAGATCTTAATGGAAATGAACATACGCATGGCTATCAATCACAAACCGTGATTGTCGCCTACTGTGTTTACCAAACTGTAGGGGTACGTGGAATTCAAGGTAGACTTTCAACGCGTAGAGATCAGGGCATAGAAGGAACTTGAGTAGACATGGCATGAATTTCCTTATGTGGCAATAGACGACACGATTGATGAAGTTCTTGATCGCTAGCTAGTAGAGTGGTACACTACATCAGACTTGGCGGTGGGGTCGAGAAAGTCTTCCGTGCAGCGCAAAAAGGAGGAGGCCAAGCTCAAGATGGCACAGATGGCCGAGAAATGGAAGAAGGAAGCCTCTAACAAGGCCTAGGTAGAGCGTGATTCCGTCCAGCAGGTAGAAAAGCAAACAGGCGAAACAAAGCATGGCTCTCACAAAGATGCGAGTTCACCTTCGCCCGAAACAAAGGAAGAAATGGAAAAGAAAACAGAGAAGCAAGGAGTGGACCCACAAACGACATCATACTACATCAAACATCCAAGAGAACAAGAAAAAGTGGGGCCACGGAAGAAATCCAAGGCCAACAAGACATTGTTGGACCCAATCACCCTAACAGAGGGGGATTTGAATGACATTGGAGACAGTGCGGGATGTCACCACAAAGGTACTGCAGCAGTTTGATTAGAAGCAGTAGAAACTATTGGGGGCTATCTAGACAGGTTTGCATGAGCTATAGATCCACGCATAACAGGCTGCCACGGTGTCCACTAACCTTACTATCGGTACTTTAGAAGCTTCCAAGATGTTGCATGTGAAGGATTCCCGAGCAATAGTGCTGCCAAATGGAGCACTGACCATAGAAAATGAAGCTGACAAGCCCGCTGTCAGCGCCCTCACAGGAGTGGGGTTGAACTTGGTAGTTATCCCTGGTGAGGTGCTCCACCAACTACAGGATGGAGTGATCGTGGAGCTGAGGGCCCGCAAACAGCGTGGTGTGCAGGTGATCAGTGAACAACAGATCAATAATGTGCAGATGGCCCTACAGCAAGACTTTTCCATCGCTGTCGTGACTAAGGTAATTGATTAAAACAAGTGCATAGTTCAGGTCGTGGAGGAGGCATGCCGAATGGTCTTGGAGTTGGCCATTCCTGAGGGAGAAGTGGTTGAGGTGCGCGTTTGTAAGCTTGCTACGGGGGTATGTGACACTCGCACATAGTTGGATAAAGGTTCAACTGGAGCTAAACCTACATATTGTATATTTGCAGTTGAATGCCCAACCTTCAACTCCACCGGAAGTAAAGGAGCAGCACGCAACCACTATCACCAAGGCGATAGCGGCAGTAGATAGCGTAGTAGCAGAATGCACACAACTTTTTCAATAGTCGTTTGAGGTCCTAACGAGTTTGCAGGAGGATCCTAATGTATAGCAGCTGGAGACAAAGGCGCTAGAACTACAGTAGTGTTATGACAATGTAAAAGCTATAGCACGCACCATCTCTCTCACACAGAGACTAGCGAAGCTGCAGGATGCCAAAACATTGAAGGAACAGGTCGATGCAGTGCAGCACAAAGAGGTAATGCTGAAGGCGAGCTTGAAGCCCTGGTTGGACGAAGCTTATTCGATCACGGATTCCATTTAAGGCAAGCTTGCTAATCTGAAAGAAACGCAGTAGAAGCTTCAAGCTGATAGTTCGGGACCAACGACATAGCAGTTGGTTGAAGAAGTGAAGCAGGGAGCTACGCAGTGCACCACCAAAGTGGTAGTCACATAGGTCATACTGGGAGGTCTTCGCACCAAGATCTTTGTGCCCACAGAGTGACTTGAGGGTGAGTTACCATGTTTTTGTTGGGGGTCTGTTGGGAACGGGTTCCCCAAGAGTAGTTTTGGGTCTAAAAGCCCATGTTTTGGGGCAAAATAAATTTGTAAAGTCTCCTAATTTTGTGGTCGAAGAGCGCGAATGTGTCAAAATTCATAAAGGGTTGTCTACCCTTATTTTATAAAGTGTCAAGTCAGCTGTGAAGTTCTACCCATGGTCCGCGAACCATGGGCTTGTATAAAAAGGAGCTAAGTAAGTAAGCTCTAAGTAGTAAAAGAGTTAAGCATTGGAGTTTTGGTAGAGAGGTCTAAGTGTTTTGGGTCTTAGCGTAAGTAGAGGCTTTGCAGCTGAGTGCGCAGAGGCCTAGGGTGGAAGTCCACAGCAAAGTGCGCGGACCCTTGCAACTGTGTGCACAGGGTGGATAGAGTATGTATTAAACTGAAAGATATCAATAAAGAGAAGTATTCTGCAATTACTGTGTACTTAGTTCTTGTTAATACATCTGATTATATTACATTTTGGGTTTAATTTATAGTTTTTATGTGATGCGTGAATATATGTCATTGTATTGGTTAATTGAATGCAAGTAATGATATTAGTTTACGCAACACTAACTGTGAGTGATTAGTGGGATAAATAAACACTTAAGATAACTTGGGAACCCATACAATACATTATCATAGCTGTGTGAAAGTACCTAGACCACGGGTTAAGGCTACGTGAAGGTCAATTGTATACCTTCACAGAGGTACTGAAGGGCAGAATAAAGGGTAAACTGATAGATACCTAAGGCTTAGCGACCTATGCGAAAGTAGGGGTAGAAGGTATAAACCGACATCACGACCATCTCAAGGTGCCAAAACTTGGTTCCAGCATTGCCCCATACTGCTTCAGGTCAGACTTCAGTTCGCACTCCACGTGCTGATGCCAAAAGGGCCAGTAGTGTAGGGATTTGTTTGGCTAACTAACGTTGAACCTCGGTCATGCCCCACAAATCCAACACAATTAAAGCATGAATAATGATGGTAATGGTCACTTTGTGGCTGCGTTGCACGGTCTCCACCCCTATAGTGCAACTCCCTTTGCATGTTTCCTGGTACCGTGACACCCTTCTATTCCGTGCAGACTTTGTGTCACGCAACTCTACAACCCAAGTAGTGTAGTTTATAGTCCTATGCCTCTTTGCAACTGCCTAGATCTCTAAGATTGTGCTACCATCATATAGTCATTTGGTTAAATCCCCAGTGTATGGCTTCAATCGCCTTCCATTTACCTTTCTCGGAAATGGATCTCCATTCAGTTTCATAAGCTGAACTGCTCCACCATCGGTAATCTCCTTGATCACATATGGCCCTAGCCAACGCATCTAAAATTTTCCTGGAAATTTATCAAACTTGTTGTCATATAATAAAACTAAATCATTTACCTTGAAGGTGCACAGTTTTATGTACCAATCGTGCCATGCCTTTTCACACTCCTTCTGAACTTGTTAATGTAATCCAACCAAGAATCTATCTTCCTCTAGCTTTATCAGTTGCGAGAGCCCTCTTATAAGGCTTTGCGGTCCACCATTCTTGTGAATTTTGCTATGCATAGACTAGGCACAATGTATTCCATTGGCATCATAACTTCTATGCCATAGACCAGTCTGAAAGGTGTCTATCCAATCAGCTTCTTGCAGGTAGTTTTATAATCCCATAACATAGTGGGTACGCGCACATCCATTCCTCTGTGCATTGAAAACCTTTGTCAATGCATTCTCCAAAATATTATTAAACACTTCAATCATCCCATTGGCTTGAGGATGATGTTGAGCCTCAAAATTACTCTTTCCCTAGCAACTCTTCTCATTCCTTTTCTTTGTTTTTTTCCATGAAGAAGATGCATTCTTATCATCAATGACTGGTATATACTGTCTTGAGGAGGACATTTAGTGATTTACATGTTATGCTTTTATGTTTTGTTGTTTGAATAATTTTTTTTATGTTAACTATGGAACACAGCCTATTTTGTAGCTAATCGGCTGTTCCGCAGCTACCTTCATGCTTTAACAGGTTCCAGGTGTCAAAAGGAGAAACTAGCTATATGGGCAGCTTGGAAATCATCGTGACATGGACCCTGTCCTATTCACCTAGCCCATATCGACAAAGAAGATGGAATAAGACTATGGTCAATGAAGAATTCAAACACAGAGATCGAAGGCAACAGGACTCTATTTCGTGATTAATTACACATTTCACAGTGATGGGAAGCATTATCTGGAACAAGTTACCTGTACCTACGGACTCCAACAGCCAACTGTACAATCAAATCCAACAACCACCATGTCTTGGATTTATGTCTCCAGTATCCAAGGAAGAAATTTTGCACATTTGCCTTCTACGTGTTTAGCTATAGCATGTTTTTCTCCACAAATAGTTGTATGGTTTTTCTTATAAATACCTGTGTAAAGGACTGAAGAATTTAGTAGTAATGGTGATAGTTTTATTGTGAAGTTGAAGTTTTAAACTCTGTAACTCCTGGGCATTTTGTGTCCCTATTTTTAATATGAATACCGCATGTCTTATGGAAATCTGAAGGAGTTTTCTTAGAGTTGATTAAGCAAGCATAGCCTAATCATTTGCAGAGGGCCCTTGCACTGAAGAAGGTTTCATTTCATTTTGTTTTTCCTTTTCTAGTTAAACTGTAAATTCATCATTTCCTTTCACAGTGTTCATAATCATTTTCATACTAACAATGTTTATAATGCAATTTTCATCATTTTCTTACTAATAGCATTCATAATGCAGAGTAGCTTCTTTTTACTTGATCTCTTTCTAGTTTTTGTCAGTAGTTAGAAGTTGAAATTCAGTAATGTAATTTAGTTTACTTCATTCACTATTTTACTAGTCTTTAAATTCTCAATTAGATTGATCAGTGCCATTTACTGTCCTTGCCATTTTATTTCTAGTTTATTGACTCATGGTGTTAATGAATGTTTTTGAAGAACCCTTCAAGTTGATAATTCATCCTAAACTAAGCGGTTGAACATTTCATTTATGCAATGAGTCTTTGTTGCATCTCTGTTTTCTTTTCTCTTAGAACAATGAAGTACAAAATTCATCAAATGTCATCACAAGGAGATTTTCTCCCAAAATTGAGAGGCAGAGTAACTAAGTATTTCATTTAGTTTTGTTTCTGTAATTAATTAGACATCAGTTGCAAATTTCACTTTCAGTTTTTAGTTCATGATTTGGAAATAATAGTAAAACAGGAATAGAAACTCTATTTTCATTTCTTTCTTAAACTTTGCTTCTAAGTCTTCCTTAAGCTCTTTTTTTCTCATTTTTAGATTTTGTGCAGCCTTTACGAAAGTTAGACTTAATATTTTTATAATTACATTGTAAATCGTTAGGGATTAAAGGACCAAAAACCCCCCAAAACAACATAAAACACAAAAACAACGAAGTAAGAATGGTTATCTAGCACAAACAGTGCACTACACTTCATCAGTTTACGATACCCAGATTGATAATTTATGTAGAGTAATTTAGGACACTAAATTGACCAAAAATTTTGGCGCCATTTCCAAGGAAGTGTAACTAGGTAGCCTTATCTCTTACATTCAAAAAAAAACAACAACAATGACATGCATAGAGAAAGAGACTCTAGGGGTAGATTTATAGCTCGTGGCAGAAGTTCAATTCCTAGAACACCACCTGCTCCACCAAGAACAAGAAAAGACACACCTCCATCCAAAACTCATACTCTCAGCCATAGGACTCCTAGAATTCCAAGGGCAAAAATCCAATCAGAAGAATCCCCTACTTCATCTACCAAGACAGTCCTAGGGGAGAAAAATTTTGAATCTCCAACATCAGGATTAGCCTTTTTCACCTCCACAGGAGAGCACATTGTAGTTGAAGAATTAGGAATACCTAGTGAGGAAGAAGAAGTAGAACCTCTCTCCCATATTCCATTAATAGAAAAACCAGAGGAGGAGGAAGTAACCTTGCAAGTTGAACCCTATACTGACTCTGAAGAAACTATAATGGCAGAAGAAGAACAAGATGGAGAATTCTCACTGTTTGGAGGAGGGGGTAGAGGGAGAGGTAGAGGAAATAATGGAGGAGGTAGAGGAAATAATGGAGGAGGTAGAGGAAATAGGGAAATAGATAATTATTTTGGATTCCCTATAGTGTGTGAGGAAACAAGTGCCACAATGAAAAATATCTCACCTTTTTTCCTCCCAAACTTCTATGGGTTGAAAAGTGAGGACCCTGAAACATTTTTGTTTGAGTTTGAAGTCTTGTGCAGAACTTATGACTATCTAGAAGACTCTCAAAAACTTAAATTGTTTCCTTCAACACTGAAAGGAGCTGCTTTGAAATGGTTCATGGGGTTAGCCACTCAATCCATTAGAACATGGAATGATATGAGAAAGGCATTTTTGGATAGGTACTTGGATTATTGCATGCTTACCAATCACAAAGATGAAAAATGATGCAAAGAGAGGATGAAAACTTAGAAGATTTGATTGAGAGATTCAACTATAATTTGAAAATGTGCAAAGATGAACAATTTAGATGAAGAAACCTTGAAAGCACTTTTATTAAAAACCATTAGAGATGAGTCGATAGATATCCTTAACATGGTGGGAAAGGGAGATATCTCTCAACTTCCATTAAATGATATAGGAGAATTGTGTGTTCATCTCTCAAGAGGGAAATCTAAAATAGGGAAAGGGTTGAGAGATCCTTCTCTTGTTAGAGTAAATAAATCTGCAACTGGATCTGTAAGTAGGGCAGAAATTGGCAATATGCTTGATGAATTTAAAACTGGCATTCTAGGGAGCCTTAGTGAGCAATTAGACACCCTTAAAATACAAAACAAGCAAAAAACCGAAGCTGATGCTTTAGCCATCTTTTGGCAAAAATGTAGAAAAAAACATGCTCTAAGGGAATGCCTTTTAGATGAAAAATTTGTAGAAACTTGTATGATTTGCTCAGAAAGCCATGAGACCAAGGGTTGTCCTTCAATCCCAAGTCTTAAGGCTATATTTCAACAGGAAATAGTCCCAAATTCTGCAGAACCTCTTTGTTTTATTGCTAGAAGACCTTGGTTGGGGCCACAAAATCAGGGATTTAACAATCAAATGTATCTTCAGCCCCCACCAAACTAGAATTCTTGGCAGAAACCTTGGCCTCAACCTCAACCTCAGTCTCAATCTCGACCGTGGGCACAAGGAGTACAAAGTCCTTATGGGAGATTTTCTCAATATTACCAATATCATCCATGATATCAAAATTATCCTCCCCCACATATTCAGCAACAAAATCAGCAGCCACAACTTCAAAATCAGGACCCTCAACTTTCATTTCCATTTCCACAACAAAACCAAAATCCCCAACTCTTACTACCATTTCAACAGAAACCAAATCAATTACCTGCCCAACCATTACCAAACCCCAACAATAAAAACCCTCAGAATGCTTACATGGTAGAAGGACAACAATTTCCAACTTACATGATTACTCCTCTAGATCTTAATGATGTTCAACTAAGATCTGGAAGGATATTAGAAAATGAAAGACCTTCTGTAGTTATTCAGGAACAAGACATTTCTGAGGAAGATTCTCTAAAAGTCAATAAACGTTTTGAAGGAAAATCTCTCCAAAACCAAAACATTGAAAAAGGAAAACAAAAATAATCATTGAACACAACTCCTATCATTGAGCAACCATCATCTACTTCTACACCTCCTTTTCTTGAAAGACTATAAATTGATAGAGGGGTAGAAAAATAGATCATGTTTCCCAACTATGATTTTCTAGATGAACTGAAGAATGTATGTATCAAAATTCCTTTGCTACAAGCCGTTAGATAAATTCCAATTCTAGCCAAAACAATAAAGGAGTTGAGCATAAAAAACCAGGAAGAAAATCAAAAGAAACAAAAAGAATTCACCTGGTAGTAAAAATAGCAGACATAATGATGGGAAAATTGCCTTACAAAAATATGTGGATATAGGAAGTCCAATTGTCAAAAAATATATTAATGGAATTGAAATTGCAAATGCATTGATTGACTTAGGGGCAGCAATAAACATCATGAGTAAACAAACTATGGAGCAACTTAAACTTCCTAATCTTCTCTACACACCTACCTTACTGCAACTAGCAGATAGATCAGTAATCAAACCAGATGGTGTGCTAGAATATATTTCAGTATCCTTAGATTCTTGGGAATATCCTGTTGATTTCATGATCTTAACTCCCAAGAACAATCTAGGAGGACATCCACTCATATTAGAATACCTTGGTTGGCCACAACTGATGCTTTTATTAGCTGTAGATATGGTGACATGTATATTTTTGATGGTAATTCAACAAAGAAATTTACTCTGTATCCTCCAGCAAAAGCAATCACAGAAATAGATGACAAAGAATGGATTGATGATGAAGATGATATTCAGCCTCTCTTTACTATTTCAGAAATTAGTGAAGATAGTCAAATTTTGAATACATTGGAAAATTTTGAATCATATTCAGAATATGATCATGAGAAATTTCAAGAAAAATCTAATGTTGAATATTTTTCATCTAGGCATGTCTCTCTATTCTATGGAAGAGTTTGGTAGCTCTACAATTGAAATTTTTCCAGGTAGGACATTGAACATAAACAAAAACTTGGAGAAACTACAACAAGAAGAGCTAATCAAAACATTACAAAAACATTCTGCTGCATTTGCATGGGAATACATCGACATGAAAGGCATTGAACCTAAGACTTGTATCCATCACATCTATATTGAGGAAAACAGTAGACCTATCAAACAACCTCAAAGAAGGATGAATCCAAATCTTAGGGAGATTGTAAAAGAAGAGCTCCAAAAATTACTAAATGTAAACTTCATTTACCCAATTTCAGATAGCCAATGGGTTTCTCCTTTGGTAATTGTACTTAAAAAGAATGGTAAATGGAGGGTGTGCATTGATTACCGAGAATTGAATAAAGCAAACCTTAAAGATCATTTTCCTTTGCCTTTTATAGATCAAGTGTTAGATACATTAGCAGGTAAAAAGTATTTCTCATTCTTAGATGGTTTTAGTGGTTATAATCAAATTCAGGTAGCACCTGAAGATCGGGATAAGACCACATTTACTTGTCCATGGGGAACTTATGCTTACCAAGTACTTCCTTTTGGGTTATGTAATGCACCTGCAACATTCCAAAGAGCAGTACTAGATATTTTTTTTGATCTGATACATGATTGTGTAGAGGTATATATCGATGATTTTACAGTATATGGAAATACATTTGAAGAAGCCTTGGAAAATTTGGAAAAAGTTCTTAAAAGATGTAAGGAAACAAACCTTTCACTAAGCCATGAAAAATGTTTTATGATGTTTATAGAAGGTGTTGTTTTAGGACATCACATTTTGGGAGATGGGATTAAAGTTGACAAATCTAAAGTTGAAGTCATCTCTAAGTTATCAATTCCAAATTTCCAAAAGGATGTTAGAATCTTTCTAGGATTTACAGGATACTATAGGAGGTTTATAGAAAATTTCACTAAAATAGCATCCCCACTCTTCAAATTGCTTACCAAAGATTGTGAATTCAATTGGAATCTTGATTTCCAATTGGCATTTGAAACCTTGAAAGCAAAAATTTCTGAAGCACCCATTTTCAGAGGTCCAAATTGGAAACTCCCTTTCCATATTTCCACAAATGCTTCAGATACAGCTCTAGGAGCTATATTGGGACAGAAAGATTTGATTCCTTATGCCATTTAATATATAAGTAAGAATTTGACTCCCATTGAGTTGAATTATACTGTGACTAAAAATGAATTTTCAGCTATTGTTCATGCAATTAACAAGTTCAGACACTATAAAACAGGCTATGAAACCTTTGTTCATACAGATCACTCTGCAATTAGATATTTGATGAATAAACCTATTACTAATGGCAGAGTTACAAGATGTCTTTTATTTTGCAAGAATTCAACATTACTATGCTAGATAGACCTGGAAAACAAAACGTAGTTGCTGATTTCTTGTCCAGGATTCAGAATATCAAAGAAGATTCTCCGGTTGAAGATAAGTGTCCTAATGAATATCTTTTTCAGTAACTACTCAAACTCCTTGGTTTGCAGATGTTCCTAATTACTTAGTCACAGGAAAGTTACCTTCACATTTGTTTCCTAGACAGAAAAGAAAAATTATTCAGAAAAGTGCAAGATACTCATGGATCAGTAATGAATTGTATAAAACAGGGCCAGATCTTATGATTAGAAGGTGTGTGAAGGAAGATGAAATGCTTGAGATTCTTAAGGCATGTCATGATGAGTCGTGTGGTGGAAAATTTTCTGACAAGAGGACAGCCTATAAAATCCTTCTTTAGGATATTATTGGCCATCCATCTTCAAGGATGCTAAAGAATATGTTAGGAGATGTGATAGCTGCAAAAGGGTAGGGAAACCTGCTCCCTCAAATGAAATGCCATTACAAACTCAGGTACTTATCGGACCTTTTGAAAATTGGGCCTTATACTTTATTGGACCAATTAATCCTCCATCTAAGTAGAAAAAGTATATATTGGTATGCACTGATTATGTCACTAAATGTGTAGAAGCAAAAGCATTACCTTTTTCTAATGAAAAATCTGTAGTTAATTTTCTTTTTGAGGACATCTTCACTCGTTTTGGTGTTCCAAGAGAAATTGGGATAGATCAAGGATATCAATTCACATCTAACATGGTGGAAGGGCTTGTGGAAGAATACAAGATCAAGCATAGGAAATCTACTCCCTATCATCCACAAGCAAATGGTCAAGTTGAATCTACAAATAAAGTGACTGAAGGAATCCTCACCAAGACTGTGCATCTACATAGAAGAGATTGGGCAGAAAGGCTTCTTGAAGCCTTATGGGCCTATAGAACTACATGGAGGAATACAATAGGACATACACCCTATGAACTTGTTTATGGGAAACAAGTCTTGTTCCCTATAGAGTTCCAAATCAGAACTTTCAAGATGGCAGTCCAACTGGGGCTAGATTTATTAGAGGCTCAAAAGCATAGGCCAGAGCAATTAAATTAACTTGATGAAATTAGGCAAGAGGTAGTTCAAAGGACTGGTATAGTCCAACAATAGAGGGCTAAATGGCATGACAAATATATCAAGGAAAAGAGGTTTCAAGTGGGAGATTGGGCATTGTTATTTGATTCAAAGTTTAAAGATTTTCAAGGGAAGTTTCAAACTCATTGGCTTGGGCCATATGATATTGAAAAAGTCTTTAGTAATGGAGCAGTGAGGATCAGAACAATAGATGAAAGTAAAACTCCTCTTCTTGTGAATGGTCATAGATTAAAAATATATCAGAAACCAATTTCAAAAGAGGAGTTCATCAAGATCTTCCAGGACAATTTTGAAATGAAGTTAGTGAAGAAGAATCCTTCTTCTCCACTAACTTAGTCTTTATTTTTCCTATATATATATATATATATATATATATATATATATATATATATATATATATATATATATATATAATAAATTGTATAAGGTTGAAAACCAATCATTGATTGGCATGCTTATATAGAAAATACAGGGTGAAAATTAGAGGTTTCTAACACCCTATATTTTCCATTTTCTTTCTGTAATAAGTAGTGACAAAAATCCACAGTCACTCTGTAGTTTAGATTCTGCAAAATTCATTATCTCATCTCACCTCACTCCATTTTATTTTTACAGTTTCACTTCATCCCATTGTCATATTTCATCAATAAATTTTTCCCTTTTTAGTATTCATTCCATCTCCATTTCATTTATCATCTTGTCTTACATCTCATTTTATTTTCACTTACATAGCCATTTCCATTTCATTCATGATCCATAAGACATATTTCACTTTCTCTTTCACATTCTGCAGCTGATTCCATTCCGCAGCTAATCTGATTCTGCAACGACAATTTGTTTATCAATTCAAGCACAAGTGTACAGTTCATAATAAAACCATGTATGTAGAGAAATGAAGAAAAATCAATTTTTGAAGACCAATCATGGTCAAGGTACCTGTGGATCAACATCAAAAAAATTAGCAAGCGGAAGGTAAAGGTTCCAAAGGTAAATGAAAAAATTTATTTCAAAAAGCGATTTGAAAACATAAC
The DNA here is from genome assembly GCA_031772625.1 of Pinus tabuliformis. Lineage (NCBI taxonomy): Eukaryota > Viridiplantae > Streptophyta > Pinopsida > Pinales > Pinaceae > Pinus > Pinus tabuliformis. The sequence goes on along the minus strand of CM062809.1, from coordinate 275,588,674 downwards.
TTTGTATAGTATGTATAATCACATGTCTCCTTAATCAACCATCATTTGATTTGACTGCCACGATGTCTCCGCCATATCTTCCCTCTTTAATGACAAATAGTCTCAATGATTCTTTCATAACAAATCTTCGCTTCAAACTCCATAACATGTACTCAAACGGTCCTCCACAACTATACCTGTTAACGGTCAAGACAACGATGTGACCTACCTATATACGACTCTCTAAACCCTTACTGTCTATTTATTACATGCAAACTCTTAAATTTTCCTCTCATACTCACGCAGTCATTCCATATACACAGTCTTTCCATTTCTATATACACAGTCTTTCCATTTCTATATACATAGTCATTCCATTTTCCATATACGCAGTCATTCCATTTCTTAAATAGCACTTTTTTTATAGACAGTGAGAGTAATTTTGAAGGTTAACCAAAAACAGGGGATATGGGGCTTATTGTCATAATAGAGCCCGTAGGGGTAAAGTATATGGAGGGGTATCCACAGCTTAAAGGGATGCCACAGAAGGCTGGATGGTTAAATTTTATTGAAAATTTTGATGGCTACCACAAGGAAATTACCAAGTGTTGTAGGGAAAAGTATCCGATTCGGATGACCCTATCCCACTCTAAGGGTGATAGTACCTCAGCAACAACTGTAAAGAAAACTACTTAAGGTTTACTTCTTTATGAAAGCAAGAGAGAATGAGGAAATGCACTAACCGTTGCCTTGCGCTTAATGTCGAATCCAAACTCTTCTCTTCGCTGCTTGCTCCCAGCTCCTTGCTCTTTTGCCGGCCCAGCTACAATGAGATCTTGCAAAATGACAAGGAAGGAAACTACAAGAAGCATGCAATCATAACTGATTCACGGATTAGCATAAATCAAATATACAATTATCACAAAACATCATTGAAACAAATGCATATAGAAGAACCTCAATAGCTTTTATTAATGAAGAAGTAAAGGTTCTGAGAGTGTTACAACCATTGAAGGCCCCAATCCAGCAACACCTCCCAGCAGAAAGAATTTCTCCTCTTCACCTCCCTCAAGCAATCACCCAATAGCTCTATAGTGAAACCAACAGCATATCATTACTTTGCACAAAATTCCAGCCTCTTGAGCTCATAGGAGAGAGCTCAATATATAGATGAATTGAGAAAGGATGAGTCAGCTTGCAACTGATGTGTAGCTGCCTTGTGTCCTCTCTCTCTTCAGTTGATCTTCAGTTCTTGAGTCCACTTGGAGAACCTTGCTTCCACTTGGAGAAACAGAGCCTCTGACTCATCACAAGGCGAAATCCCTGATCCAAGTGTCATTTTTGGAGCAATGACTCAGTGTGCCACTTGTCCCATCTCGCTCAGCGCAGGTGGCCTTTGTTCTACCTGCTTTGCAACACAGGTACACCATGGAGGAGTTGAGTTTCAGCGCAGAAGCCTAGTGGAGCACCTGCTTTGATTTCAGGATTGCTTGTTTTTGAGTGTTTTCAGGTGGAGAACTGATCTAGGAGCTGTTGGTTTGCTGACCTTGCTCCTCTAGGGGTAGGAACATCATGTTTAGGGACTTTGGATCCCTTGGATTATTGACAATTCATGCCTGATGCTGCAAGGCACAAAATTGTCTATAACAGATGCCCCCTAAAGTATGAGGTCGTTTATCGGGTGAAATGCTTTATTAGGAGGATCCGAAGTTCATTCAATCTGCTGAGAAGTGTCCTGTAATAAGATACAACACAATACATTATTTTTCATACTTTTTCATGATCTAGCTGAGGCGGGCATTCCCATGCTCAGCTTTATAAATACATTTTGGTACATAGAACAGACGATCGTCTGATGGTAGACTGATAATTCTCTGCTGAAATTATCATCCTTTGAGAAGGATGATCATCTGCTACAATGATGTACATATCAAATGTCTTTATGTCCTGAATATATATCGCAGCCCGGATGGATGAAACTAGATCCGGGGTCTTCAATCTCTTCCGATCTTCACTCGATGTACAAGTCGATCCATGTGAGAATTTCTTGAAGTCGAACATGGAAAGACATCGCTTGATTACCGGTCAATGATGTAAACCGTTAACAAGCGCGAGAGGAATCACCGATAAGGATGATGACCCTCAAGGTACGGCAGTACAATTCACATGGTGGGAATAAAGGACTCGGCGTCGACCACCATGCAAAATCTTCTGGTCGAAGGTCATTGATGTATACCTGTCGCCGGAAGCGAGAAACTTGCCATTGAGGCATGCAAGCTTCAAAGTACTGAAGGGGGTGTTCCTAGATGAACTCCTTGGATAATGAGCTGATGTCGACAAGGAGCGATCCGTCAAAGGAGGGCCTTAATGAATCCCACATCAGTGACACGGAATGGAGCTAGTGATTGTGATGAGGTGAAAACAAACTGTGATGTATGATTCAGGGTGGCGGTCATGAAATGGATGAAAGACAATGTATGGCAGTGGATGGGACACGGTTGACTCTTTGCAGAACAACATCTCTTGAACATATAACGACACTGATGTGATGGATTGGTAGCATTACCCCAAATGTGGATGGTGTGGCGAGGACCATGGTGATGAGACCGGTGAATGAAACAACCCAACCCGATGTGATACGGAGGACAAAGTGTCATGTTCAAGAGCGACTTGCTACCATTAAAGCTGTGAGGTTCTCCCAATTTTTCCCCAGTCATTGCTGACCAGTACCTCTTTATTTTTTTCAAGCTTGAGGAGGATAACATATGCTTGTTCTATAACCTGCCCTTCGGGCAAGCCCATCGCTATGTTTTAACGAGCCTAGCGATAGGGAAACTCGTTCTCGTCTAAAGACAAGTTTGTCACTATTTAATAATTTTAACGAGTCTAACGACAAAGATAACTTGGTCCTTTTCATTTTTAGAGAGTCTGAAAAGGTACATAAAGTCAACTCCAGAATTCCTTTTTCGTCATCTAATCCCTTAAGTCCGAAAAAGTATAAAACAATACAGAAGGGATGAATTTTCGATTTCTTTAACGAGCCGAACAAAACAAGCGCTCGATCTTTTTGTGCAATAATCCCTCAGGTCCAAAAAGATTAAAATCTAGAGGAGGGATAGCTCTTCCGGTCCTTTTAACGAGCTGGAAGGCCAAAACTCGGCAAACTTTTCATATTTTACGAGTCAGTGAAAAGAGCTCAAAGAAGACTCGTCTTTTGAGGAACGAGTGATAAACAGGGATAGCAGCAGATTCCAGGTACAGGTTGGAATTTTCCAATCACGGCAGTGTCACAAGGATGGCTAAGTGAAATCACTCTTCGCAGCTGTTCCTCAAAATGGGTAAACACACATATGGAGATGAACGATTGGCCAAATGAACGGATGGAGGTGAGACTGCAAGAACATGACCAAGGGCTTTAATATGGCAGTCAAAGGTTACATTTCTCAAGGTTATTTACTGGTTCATTTTTTCTAGGTGAGCTTGAACTCTAGGGGAAGATTGCTCACAACTTATGTTTATTTTTTAACGAGCATGAACTATGTGCAAAAAACTGCTCGATTCTGGATGCCCCCAGCATAATAATGCAGACGAGGCATATGCCCCCTAAACCTTAAGGGGACATTTCATTTTTTAATGAGGTTGACATCGTAAAGAACTATCCTCTTTACTCTTTAGTTCATTTTTTAAACGAGGTTGACTTGAGATAGGAACTATCCTCGAAACTTTTAGATCCATTAAAAATAGAAGGCTTCATATTCCGTTGCACCCATCTCCGTAAGATTACTTGGTGGTGGTGGGGCAAAAGTTCCCATTAAAGAAGGGCCTTTTAGGAAAATTACTCTGATATATTGGAGAGGATGATTGCTTCCATGGATCGTTGGAATGCTTCTTGTATTGGATGGCGGCACAACTTCTGTCGAAGTTGTTGTCGAACTTCCTGATCGACCTTTTCTCTCGCCATTCAACAACTGTGAATTCCCATGGCTTTTGTTTAATGTTGAAATTAAAACGTCACCTTGGTGCTTAAAACTTGACAACATCATAACTTGTGATGGGGAAGCATTTCCACTATCAACCAGATTCTGACTTGGGTCGGGAAATGGATCAGTCAACACAGCTGGAGTATGCGAATTCTTTACGAATCTTTTAAACTCAGCTTTGTACGGGCAATCTGCTGTCCAATGATGCTCGTCACATATGTGACATCTCCCAGGTGGTTTCTCCTCTCTATGAGGAGTTTTTCGAGGAGATGACTTTCTTTGATCTTTCTTCCCTTTGTTTTGATTCTTCCTGCTTCCTGGTTGATTGGTTTCTTTGCCTTTATCTGTCGATACGGCATTTACTTCCGAAGCAAGAATTTCCTCATGCGCATTTTGATTCGAATCCTTACGGGCCTTCTTTTGATTGGTCCTTTTTGGATTCGTGTTTGCCGTGCCAATCACGCCATCGCCGGCATGAGAGTCACTATTTGATTTAGGAGGAGGAGGGATTGAAAACTCTGGTCTAGGGGCGTCTGGTATTTTGTCATAGAGCGTGCCGGACTGAGTATATACTAAGTCCAAATATTGCGCACGAGCAATAACCTGCTCTTCTGTTACGACTCCCCCCTTTGCCACATCTTCCGTTATGGCCGGAAGTAACGACTTTATAAACCACTCAGCTAAAAGCTGATCAGGAACGTATGTTTTAACCATTCTTCGTCGACGTCGCCACTCGTGTATATGATCTGATATATGAGTGGCGGTTGTCTGCTTGAAGTTGGTCAATATCTCTGTTCCCGTTTCATACCTTATTGGTAATTGAAAGTGGGTTAAGAATGTCGTGGCAAGGGAGCTAAAATTGTCGAACGAAGCTCTTGGCAATTCTATATACCATTTCGCCGCCGGACCTGTCAATGTCCTCTAAAAGAGGCGAAGCCTTATCGAATCATCATTTAAAGTGTTCGACGAACACCACAGATGAAATGTCATCACATGATTCGACGGGTCTTCACCTGGATTTCCATTGAATTTAGGAATGTCGGATGGAAGTTTGTGAGGGATCAATGGCCACCATGGGGCGTAAGCAATTGGATCATTGGTTAACTGATGTAAATCAGGCAACTCTAAAGTCGCCACGAATGGTAACTGTTGATTCAAGTTAGGGGGAGCGTAACCAGGGTACGATGGAATTGCCTGAACAGTTGGTCTTTGCATACCAGCATAATGGAGTTGATGTTGGTATGATTGATACGGTTGCTGGACTTGACCACTATAAAGTGGTTGATTTTTGCCATTTTGGATATATGGTTGTCCAGTATTCGCAAAGATTTGCTGTTCAGAACCTTGGTACACTTGTTGGAATTGTGGCTGTTGGTATTGCACTATCCACGGTTGCGATACCATGGGTTGTTGTGCTATACTAACCATTGGACCAAGATGTGGGGTGATTGTACCCGATTGTACTTGTGTCGTCCCACCAGTAGGCGATTGTGGTTGGGTCGCAGGGTCAAGGGGCTGTTGCATGAGAACCTGAGAAATCTGAGGTTGACATACAACAGGCATCGTTTGAACTTGCGACACGGTTGCAATAGCCGGTGTAGTTGGGATGTTCGTCACAGGTACACACTGTTGCATAGAATATACAACTCTTGGTGGCTGGGATAGCATAGGTACCCAACTACTCGTTGCAATTCCACCATAACTTGAATAAGGTTGAGAACTCCCGTATGGGTACCCTCCCGGAGGGGGTAATGAAAAGGCGTACTGCCCCCCATACGGTGGTACTCCAAAACTCAAGGCAATTGATTGTCCTGGAGGACTGGATGGCCTAAATTTATTCCCAAAAGGGTCAATTTGTTGAGTCTCACCATAAGAGTTACCAGACATTACTTCGGAACAAACAGGAACAGACCATACTGTCGAGATAGTCCCTTGGTGGACTCCTTCTAGCGATTGAGAGCTAGTTGGGACAGATGGTATGCCGGCGAACATTGTTGGATTTGTAGCAGGTAATTCTGTCGTCGCCGTGTCATTTGACACAGTCTTAGATGTCGACGGTTGTTCAGACATTTTGAGTCTATCCAATTGATTGCCTAGTGATTCTACAGGAACTTCCACTGGTGATGGACAAACTTCTGTTGTAGCGGGAAATAGAGTGACCCCTACTCCAAAATGAGTTGGAGTGGATACTTGCGGTTCCTCTATAATTTCCTCTATCGCAATCAGACCAGGTGGAAGAGGAAGACCGTCAGGTCCGTAAAAGATTTCTGGTGCCGAAGAAGGGGTTTTATCGACAGCGACAGATGTTTGAGAAACAAAACTCTCTGGACCGGTTACAGATGGAACTGGTTCAGTTATACAAGTATTTGCCCCCAGACTAGGATCAGTATTACTGTCCTTCTGTGGCAGTTGAACTTCTTCTATAGAGGCAGGGTTTCCAGAAATGTTTGGAGTAACCAGAATCTCAGATGTTGTTGGAACACTTGTTCTAACTTTTAAAGGAGATTTTGAACTGGTTCGACGAGCTCGCTTTGTCCGGACTGTTTTCAATTCCGGAGACAAAGACGGTTGACTCGCAAGCCTCCGAGAACGACGGATATTCAATTGACTTTCTTCCACGATTGCGGATTACTCGATCAACTAAAATATAAAGGGGAAAATTTGTGTTTCCGATTTGAATGAATTTTATTAGACACTTTTAAAAATAACTTTGCTTTTTCATGTTTTAAGAGTCGAGAAAAAGCTAAAGATGACTCTAGTCTCCTTCGATGTATTAACGAGCCCGAAGTGACAAATGCTCGGTTGGACCTTTTCAGTTATAGAGTTTGAAAAGGGCCAAAAGAAACTGCTCTGGAGATCTAGGCAGAGGGTGTGCCAAACCTTTCGCGAAACCACAGAATACGTTTTACGGTACGGGTGGTCGATCTTCGTGAATGTTGTGTTCACTGCATCGCGATCAGTAGGGCGGCCGACACGGCTTCCTAAGGATAAAGGATAATTTCCTATAGGGGTCTCCCAATATATACGCGACGGTACGTGGGAGCACAAGTCCGTATTAGTGCCACCGACTCTCAGGAGGAATCAGCCACCTTCGTAGAGATCGACAGTCACTATGTTTAACGACGCTGGAACACGTCTCTACCTAGACCTCTATATGTTTGCGTTATGTTACAATGCGTTGTTAGGTTCATTCAGTATATTTTAAGTTGATCTTTTTAAAGTTTGCCTTTCAAGGTTCACCACGAGATGTATATGACAAATTCCTAAATGCAGCCTAAGATGAGAAGCAAGCTTTTTCAAATCTTTTTGACTGATGAAAATCTTAACTACTGAGGGAAAAGAAAGGAAAATCTTTTCACACAGTTCATACAGCACAAACTAATGCACTTTCTCCTAAATCATCATGCAAACTTTTTCAAATGCAAAATGCACAATGCATGTATTTTCTTTTCCCTTTCTTAATGTTGATGGGTTACAAAAAGAAAGTTGTTATATAACTCTGATTTCGATTTAAAGCGAAAGTAAACAAGCTAGTCCAAAATCAAAAGACACCTTAAGATTTACTTGTTTAATCACTGGAAATACATGAAATCAAACCATAATGATGAAAGTAAAAAGACTAATCGGCTATGGACAGCAAACAAGCTGACTCTTTAGACCAGCAAAATGCCTAACACAGGTTCAGATCTAAGAGGCCAAAGCAAGACTAGTTTACTCTTCGTTATGGGAAATTGTAAATGATGTAAGAAATACAAAAGAACAAGTACAATTTCGTTATATAACAGAGGCGGAATGATGGCAAGTAAGGTTGGTTTCAGAACAGGCACAAGACTGGTAACTGGCAGCCAAATCTATAGTGAAAACAGGCAAGAGAAAGGGAGGAAACCCCAAATGCACTAGGCAAAATTGGGCCAACGCAGGTGCTGCACAGCCAGTCTGGCTCTCAGCGCAGGTAGTCCCTTCGGGACCTGCGTTGCAAAGCAGGTAGCCTGTGTACTACCTGCTTTGGAAAACGAAAGTTGCGTTTTCTCAGTTTTCGGGTCACAATTTTCTCAAAAATGCACAGTTTTTGCTCAAATCAGAAGCAATCAGTCAAGCACACTCAAAGGGATGACAAGGAAGGTGAAAAGCTATCACTAAGAGCTTACAAGGATCCTTTTAGATCAGCTCTTCAAATCATGAACATGCTTAGAAATGAGCTAGAGTAGCTGCCCTCTACTTCGCTTTTGATATAGTCAAAAGCTTTTCGATTTGGTACTCTTTTGTTCAGGAAATGAATAGCAAGATACTACAAACAATCAAACAGATACGATCCCCAGCGGAGTCGCCAGTTTGTTGTAGGGAAAAGTATCCGATTCGGATGACCCTATCCCACTCTAAGGGTGATAGTACCTCAGCAACAACTGTAAAGAAAACTACTTAAGGTTTACTTCTTTATGAAAGCAAGAGAGAATGAGGAAATGCACTAACCGTTGCCTTGCGCTTAATGTCGAATCCAAACTCTTCTCTTCGCTGCTTGCTCCCAGCTCCTTGCTCTTTTGCCGGCCCAGCTACAATGAGATCCTGCAAAATGACAAAGAAGGAAACTACAAGAAGCATGCAATCATAACTGATTCACGGATTAGCATAAATCAAATATACAATTATCACAAAACATCATTGAAACAAATGCATATAGAAGAACCTCAATAGCTTTTATTAATGAAGAAGTAAAGGTTCTGAGAGTGTTACAACCATTGAAGGCCCCAATCCAGCAACACCTCCCAGCAGAAAGAATTTCTCCTCTTCACCTCCCTCAAGCAATCACCCAATAGCTCTATAGTGAAACCAACAGCATATCATTACTTTGCACAAAATTCCAGCCTCCTGAGCTCATAGGAGAGAGCTCAATATATAGATGAATTGAGAAAGGATGAGTCAGCTTGCAACTGATGTGTAGCTGCCTTGTGTCCTCTCTCTCTTCAGTTGATCTTCAGTTCTTGAGTCCACTTGGAGAACCTTGCTTCCACTTGGAGAAACAGAGCCTCTGACTCATCACAAGGCGAAATCCCTGATCCAAGTGTCATTTTTGGAGCAATGACTCAGTGTGCCACTTGTCCCATCTCGCTCAGCGCAGGTGGCCTTTGTTCTACCTGCTTTGCAATGCAGGTACACCATGGAGGAGTTGAGTTTCAGCGCAGAAGCCTAGTGGAGCACCTGCTTTGATTTCAGGATTGCTTGTTTTTGAGTGTTTTCAGGTGGAGAACTAATCTGGGAGCTGTTGGTTTGCTGACCTTGCTCCTCTAGGGGTAGGAACATCATGTTTAGGGACTTTGGATCCCTTGGATTATTGACAATTCATGCCTGATGCTGCAAGGCACAAAATTGTCTATAACACCAAGTCTTTCGCAAGGTCCTTTGATGGCACAGAAGTGGAGATAGGAGATATCAAATTTGCAGTCACAGAATCCTTCAAAGTAGAAGCAAAAAAGCTACCAAGATAAGGAGAAAGATGGTTTAAAAACAAGGAATTTCATGATGAATCTTGGAAAGTGATCCTTAAGAACCCAAGTATGGATGTTACAATATTTAGAAAGGGGATTCCTATTTCAGCACTCAAGAACAGATGGAGTAATATGTTGTTAATATTGCAAAAATTCATTACATGTGAAGGAACATTTGGGTATATGTATGTTTACCATATACGCTTATTAATGATTTTTTTAGAAAATGGAACCATCAATCTTCCCTTCTTCATTCTAAACAGTCTGAGAAGCATGGCAACAAATGTCCAAAAGAAAATTGAATCCATATAAACAACTATGTATCATCATGGATTAGTGAAAATAATAGTTGAATTCCATTTGAGAAGTATAGGGGATACATGGGAAGATTTCTTGGTAAGAACCTTTTTCCAAGATGCTCCAGAGTCACCTGAGGAAAGTCATGTTGAGAAAAGTAGGAGGAGAAAGATCAGCATTAATATTCAAAACTCCTCACAAAAGAATGATGCAGAGATAGCTTCTAAACCAGAGGGTAGGAAGCAGACTAAACAGAAAGGAAAAATGAAAGAGAGGGCTGAAGAAATCAATGAAGACATTACTAAACCTTCATCACCATAAGAATATGAACAATTACTCTCCGAAATACTGACCAAGATTAAGGATAAAATCAAGAAAAATAAGGAGATATGAAAGAGGAAGAAGGACACAAGAGAAGAAACCATAAGCTTCCAAAACCTGAGAAGGAGCTCTAGACTCCGAGGTAAGGTGAAGAAGATAACATCAAAAGAATCCCAGTTCATAAACTTAGAGGAAGAAACCCCAATTCAATCTCTTGATAGTATTCCATCTGAACACAGTCCACAAAACTTTCTTCCACAGAATTTTGAAGGTAGCCCAAGTAGAGCTTCTCCTGGCATAGATCCAGTACAGCAGCAAATCTATGACTACATAGAGTCATTAGAGAAAAAGAATACCTCGATAGATCCATCATCCTCAACCAATCCAGATCAGCCTATCACCCCACAAGAATCTCTAACCAGCTCTCTCAAACAGGAAATCTTTGAGTTAGAGATTTTGAACAGGCACATTCAAAAAGAAAATGAAACCTTGTGGGAATAGAACAAGCTGGATAGAGCCATTCATGACAACAAAATGCTACACTTGGGATTATGGTACAAGAAAAACAGGAAGCTGAAGAGGGAAAATAAGAAGCTGAGCAAAACACTTATTAACCTCAAATACAGACTTCTTTTGAAGAAGCCCAAGATGGCAGTCAGTGCAAAGAGAAGTAAGAAAAGGAAGTTGGATGTGCTGGCAGAAGTGTCAGAACAGATGCAATAGGAGAAAGAATTTCAAATTTTTGAAAATTGCATGGGGACATGCAATGATTTTGCAGTGGGGGTATGTTGAGCCTCATAATTACTCTTTCTCTAGCAACTCTTCTCATTTCTTTTCTTTGTTTTTTTCCATGAAGAAGATGAATTCTTATCGCCAATTACTGGTATATACTGTCTTAAGGAGGACATTTAGTGATTTACATGTTATGCTTTTATGTTTTGTTGTCTGAATAAATTTTTGTATATTAGCTACGAAACGAAGCCTATTCTACTGCAAATCGGTTGTTCCGTAGCTACCTTCATGCTTTAACAGGTTCCAAGTGTCAGAAGGAGAAACTAGCTACATGGGCAGCTTGGAAATTATTATGACATGGACCCTATCCTATTCTCCTAGCCTAGATCGACAAATAAGATGGCATAAGACTACGATCAATGAAGAAGTCAAATGCAGAGACCGAAGGCAATAGGACTCTATTTCGTGATTAATTACGCATTTCACAATGATGGGAAGTGTTATCTGGAACAAGTTACATGTACCTATGGACTCCAACAGCCACCTGTACAACCAAATCCAACAGCCACCATGTCTTGGATATATGTCTCCAACAACCGAGGAAGAAATTCCGCACATTTGCCTTCTACCTTTTTAGCTATAGAATGTTTTTCTCCACAAGTAGTTGTATGGTTTTTCTTATAAATACACGTGTAAAGGACTGAAGAAGTTAGTAGTAATGGTGATAGTTTTATTGTGAAGTTGAAGTTTTAAACTCTGTAACTCTTGGGCATTTTGTGTCCCTGTTTTTAATATGAAGACTGCATGTTTTATGGAAATCTGAAGGATTTTTCTTGGATTTGATTAAGCAAGCATATCCTAATCATTTGCAGAGGGCCCCTGCACTGAAGAAGGTTTCATTTCATTTTGTTTTTCCTTTACTAGTTAAATTGTAAATTCATCATTTCCTTTCATAGTTTTCTTAATCATTTTCGTACTAACAATGTTTATAATGCAATTTTCATCATTTTCTTACTAATAGCATTCATAATGCAGAGTAGCTTCTTTTTACTTGATCTCTTTCTAGTTCTTGTCAGTAGTTAGAAGTTGAAATTCAGTAATGTAATTTAGTTTACTTCATTCACTATTTTACTTGTCTTTAAATTCTCAATTAGACTGATCATTGCCATTTACTGTCCTTGCCATTTTATTTCTAATTTATTGACTCATGGTGTTAATGAATGTTTTTTAAGAACCCTTCAAGTTGATAATTCATCCTAAACTAAGCGGTTGAACATTTCATTTATGCAATGAGTCTTTGTTGCATCTCTGTGTTTATTTTCTCTTAGAACAATGAAGTACAAAATTCCTCAAATGTCATCACAAGGAGATTTTCTCCCAAAATTGAGAGGCGGAGTAACTAAGTATTTCATTTAGTTTTGTTTCTGTAATTAATTAGACATCAGTTGAAAATTTCACTTTCAGTTTTTAGTTCATGATTTGGAAATAATAGTAAAACATGAATATAAACTCTATTTTCATTTCTTTCTTAAACTTTTCTTCTGAGTCTTCCTTAAGCTCTTTTTTTCTCATTTTTAGATTTTGTGCAGCCTTTACGAAAGTTAGACTTAAGATTTTGATAATTACATTGTAAATCATTAGGGATTAAAGGACCAAAAACCCCCCAAAACAACATAAAACACAAAAACAACGAAGTAAGAATGGTTATCTAGCACAAACAGTGCACTACACTTCATCAGTTTACGATACCCGGATTGATAATTTATGTAGAGTAATTTAGGACACTAAATTGACCAAACAGATGATATGGCCTACTCTTCTGATGATAAACTTGGAACTCCTCTGTCAGCGAACTGATCATTTTATCAAGGAAGTGCGTACCATGATCACTCATCAAAATCTTCAGGCAACCAAACCTGGTCATCTCATACTAAAACAAAAATTTTGCTATGGTTTCCCCTGTAAATTCCTTTACAGGTTGCACCTCCATCCATCTAGTCAAATACTCGGTCGCAGTGATGATGTACCACACACCCGTCTTCTTTCCTGGAGGCTAAATCGATCCTACAAAATGAATCGCCCATTTCTCAAATGGCTACAATGACATCTGCAGATTCAAAGGCAACTCATCCCTACGCGATGGCCTCCCAGTTCTCTAAAAGGAATCTCATGCCCTACAATATGCTTTCGAATCCCTCTGTAATGTTGGCCACCACAACCCAGCGCATAAAATCTTCTCCGTTGTTGCCTTTCCTGCATAATGGCCTCCCGCAGCTCCTCCATGAGCTTCAGTTAGGATGCCTCTTCATTCAAAATTAGGCACATAGTGTTGTAATATCTCGTCTGATCCCATCTTATACAAGTGACCTGCAATAGCAGAGAAGTCTACCGCACGCACCACTAATTTCTTCTTTTGTTTACTAGTGTACCCCTTTGGAGCCATTCTCGTTGATCTGGATTTAAGCAAGAACGCAATAGATTACAGAGATAACCATAAATACAGAAATGCGATAACCATAAAAACAAAGATGCAGCGGAAATAATACTTCATTTCATTAATGGAGAATACTGAAATATGCTTACAAATAGAAATAACCCAGCTAGGACGATGGTAGCTTATCTCTGAGAAGAGATGTGTCGACTACATGCCTCTGAACTGTTTCGAAGTGTATTACAATGAGGCTCGAGGGCCTATTTATTGTTGAGAAACAATGGAAAACCCTTCACATTCCAAAACCTAACCCTCGAAGATGAAACGCCAAATTGTGGGCCCCGTTTTTGGGTAAGTTGGTACATCAACTTCCCGGGGTCGTAACTTTGGCATACGATCTCCGTTTTATGCGCATGATAGCCTGTTGGAAAGATCTCTATGAGGAATACAACGGAAAAGACGATTTTTTACCAAAAAAATTGCGGAGCAAGATTTCCCAAAAAATGTCGTTTAGGGCCTCAAAACGGCTCCGGAAATTTAGGACCCGAAATACTGCTAAAAATAGTAAACTGCACTATAATTAAGGAAACTGAAAATGTTGAGAGGAACAATGGTGGGGGTCCAGGTGGACTTGGCAGGTGGCCACCAATATCCACCTGGATCATTCCTCCCCCCTTAGGAAGCAATGGTCCCCATTGCGTTGAGTTCCTCCCTGAGATGAGGAAGCTTCTGCTGAGCTGGGTCTCTGGTGAGCTGTTCTGCAATCTCTGATGTGTCCAGAAATGGTGGGGAGCATGGTCGGAGATGGTCCACATTGAACACTCGGTGCAAGCGAAGGAATGGCGGAATGTTGTGCTTCAAAGCATTGTTTCCCGTAGCCTTGTTACTCATGTAAGGACCATGTCAAAGTGGTCTGAGTTTCTGATGGGTTCTGGTAAGGCGCTCCCTCTGCAAATGTAACCAAACTTTTTTTCCCACCTGAAACTTGTGTGGTACCCCTCCGGGTAAGGAGAAGTTGTTCCTGTGTTCTGTCACAACTGTATCCCTCTGTTGTTGCTGCTGTGTGGAGGAACCCTTCGCGGGGATTATGGATGTAGCAACGATCTTCCCCTTACTTTGGGAGCGAACCAGACAGAAAATAAAATTCCTAGTCTGTGAGATGAGCTTGCTGCCTTTCTTAGCAGTGATCAAAGAGGTGGCAGTAGGTGGGGCTACCTCCGGTATCCTGTATAATGAATTATCCAAAGAAATGATGACGGCGCGAGGCCTTGACTCATACACAGCGTGTCTCCTCCACAAGTATGGCTGGCCTAATAGTACATCACAAACATCCAGAGGTGTAACATCACACAATACCTCGTCTGTGAAGGGCTTGATGCTGTAGGGAAGGCGGCACTGCTGGCGAACTTTGAGATCTCGTCCTTCGTGAAGCCAACCAATACTGTACGGTTGTGGGTGTGGTGTAGTTGGTAGGCCCAACCGCTTCACGACCTCTACTGAAATGAGGTTCTTTTGGCTGCCACTGTCGACAATGAATTGCAGCGGCGAACCCTTCACCCACATCTGTGAGTGGAAAAGACGTTCCCCCTCCTCTGGATCTTCGGGCTCATTTTTCTGGATCTTGGCAGTAGCAACAGTGGCGCTGGGATCCGCATCAATGATCTGCTTCCCTTTGTTATTCCCCTTGTCAGGTTCTGACTCAGAGTCGGAACATGCATCTGATTCGGAAGCCTTCAACTCGGCCACCAGCGACTGCTTGGTCCGACACTCACTTGTGTTATGAGTGGGACTCTTGTGGAACTCACACCACGTTCCTGTGTCCTTCTTCGGCTTCATGGTGTTGTTCTTTTCTTGTAGCTTAGAGGGGTTGTCTTGGGTCACCCCACCTTGGCTTTGTCCTTTGGGCTTTGGATTTGCAGATCCAAAGTATCGCTTCTTCTGTTTGAACTTTTGCTCGATTTTGACAGCGTATCGGTATGCTGTGCCGAGTGAGGAGATGTTCAAGAAATCCATCTCTTCCTGGATGTATCTGTGTAGGCAGCTGCGGTATTTGAGTACTAGATGCAGCTCAGAATCTTTGATACCCAACTGTGTGCGAAGGGTATGAAAAATATTTGTGAACTCTGGTACATCTTGGTCTCGTCCCTGCCGCAGTGTGGTCCATTTGATGTATTTGTCCTCATAGCTTTTTACGGGGTAGTACTGCTCCTTGATGGCATCTCGGAAGTCATTCCAAGTGGGGCTGGCTGAAATCAATGAGCCTGTACTTTCATCCTTCTGCTCGCAGTATGTTTCCCACCAGTCCTTGACGTGGGGGGCTGCTTTGAGAAGAGCGAAAACAATCTTTTCCCGACTTGAAAATTCATGAACAGAAAAATACCCATCTAGCAGATTTAACCATTTATCTACGGCATCTGCGTCTATTTGACCCTCGAAGATGGGGATTTCAAAATTAACTTGTACCTTAAACGGTGTGGCGTTTCCAGAGTAGCTGTTGGAAGCCGATGCGTCGCCTCTGGGTAGCCGCTGAAGGATCTGCGTAAAGCTATCCATCATCGCGTTCCTTTGCTAGTCGAGGGCTTCTTCGAGCAAGATTCTGATAGGATCTCCTGCCCCCTCGTCTTTCTTCTCATCCGCCATGGGAGGTCGTTGAGATTTGCGAGGCTGGTCTTGCAAAGGTTCGACCAATTCAAGCCCTAACTCCTTATATCCCGACCTCGTTGGGACATGCAAAGAAAAACAGAGAAAAAAGCAGACCACTCTGATACCACTGATCCGGATTTAAGCAGGAACGCAATAGATTACAGAGATAACCATAAATACAGAGATGCGATAACCATAAAAACAAAGATGCAGCGGAAATAATACTTCATTTCATTAATGGAGAACACTGAAATATGCTTACAAATAGAAATAACCCAGCTAGGGCGATGGTAGCTTATCTCTGAGAAGAGATGTGTCGACTACATGCCTCTGAACTGTTTCAAAGTGTATTACAATGAGGCTCAAGGGCCTATTTATTGTTGAGAAACAATGGAAAACCCTTCACATTCCAAAACCTAACCCTCGAAGATGAAACACCAAATTGTGGGCCCCGTTTTTGGGTAAGTTGGTACATCAACTTCCCGGGGTCGTAACTTTGGCATACGATCTCCGTTTTACGCGCATGATAGCCTGTTGGAAAGATCTCTATGAGGACTACAACGTAAAAGATGATTTTTTGTTTAAAAAATTGCGGAGCAAGATTTCCCAAAAAATGTCGTTTAGGGCCTCAAAACGGCTCCGGAAGTTTAGGACCCGAAATACTGCTAAAAATAGTAAACTGCGCTATAATTAAGGAAACTGAAAATGTTGAGAGGAACAATGGTGGGGGTCCAGGTGGACTTGGAAGGTGGCCACCAATATCCACCTAGATCACTCGTAGTCAAGAAGTGGATGATGTCTGCAAAATAATTGTCTGTCGCGTGCACCAAAAAGCACTGCACATCTAGAAGTCCTTCCTCCAAATTAGTAGGCTCCTGTCCAATTTCAATGCACGACAGATGATCTAGTTCTACATTTAATCTCCCTGGCTTCACAATTACTTCAAAATTGTACTCTTGAAACAACAACATCCATCTATATATTCCCCCCCAACACAGGCTTATTGACCAGGCACTTTAATGTTGAATGGTCTATATACATCTTAAAGTGTCCGCCTAGCAAGTAATGCCTGAACTTCTAGGGTGCGTACACCATACCCAACCCTTCGCACTCCATCGTCGAATAGTTATTTTCAACCTCAGATAGCTTCCTACCCGCGAATGCTATCAGGTTATCCAATTCTCCTTCATCGGCCTGCACCAGTCCTACTCCTAACGCGATACATGACGCATCCACATGCATATGAAATTCCTTCTTCCAATCCGGGAAGACTAGGATCGGTGCGATGACCATGTTTTCTTTTAACACATCCAGGCTCCACTGACATTCCTCATTCCAATAGAATGTAGGTCCTTCTTCAACATATTTTCCATTGACGCGATAAACTGAGCATAACTCTTGATAAACTTTTGGTAATAACCCGTATGACCCAGTGTTGTGAGAAGTTGTTTAACACTTCTTAGTGCCTCCAAATTGATTATAACCATGATCTTAGCTAGGTCCACCATTAATTCTTGTTTGCATACTACATGACCCAACAAGATTCCAAAAGGAACACAACATAAGCACTTCTTCAAGTTTAGCATGACTTAATACCTCTGGCATGTATCTAACATCAATTGAAAACTAGCTACATGGTGCTTTACCAGTCCAAAGACTGTCCAATTATCAAAGTATACCTCCAAAAACTTGTGAATGAATGCTTTGAACACCGCAATGACTACGCGCAAAAAGATCGTTGGTGCATTCTTAATTCCAAAAGGCATGACAGTATACTGAAAACATCCCCACTGAGTCGTGAAGGTTGTCTTACTACTATATTCTGGCGCGATATTTATCTAATGGTATCTATAGAATCCATTAGTGAATGAATAGGCCTCCTACCCATAAACATTATCTAACACTTCATCTTTAAACAGATTTGGGAAAGGATCATGAACGAAAGCATCATTCAACTTCCTGAGATCTACGCAAATCCTTATCTCATCCTTCTGCTTCTTATCCTGAACTACCATAGGACTTACCCAATCGGACTCCTCCACTGCTTCAATAATATCCATTGTCAACATCTTGTCCAACTCCAAGCGGACCTTTTCCTTGTACTTAGGATTAAGGCGATATGGCCTCTGCTTCAAAAGCTTTGTGCCTGGTTTCAACGTTATCCTCATCACTCCTAAATCGCCTATTATCCCCTTCAAGTCTGAAAACTTTCTAGGGAACAAATCCTACTACTCATGGAGTAACTCAGCGACCTTATCCATCATAGCATCATCCCAGTAGTCCCCTATCTTTGCAAACTTCGGTTCCACCTCTGTTCTAATGTTCACTTGTCTTGTTTTCAGTGGCATAGTGATATCTAGGTTCTCTATTTACGGCCCCTCAACTTCGCGTTGACCTTCTACCTCTGGGATATTAATGTTCCTTGGATCCTCCTCTTCTTCTTCAGTAGTCACATTGTAACACTCCAAAGCATGGCATAACTGGGTGGTCCAATCCAGTTGAATCAAATCCAAGGGATCCTACGGG
This sequence comes from Pinus tabuliformis, assembly GCA_031772625.1. Lineage (NCBI taxonomy): Eukaryota > Viridiplantae > Streptophyta > Pinopsida > Pinales > Pinaceae > Pinus > Pinus tabuliformis. The sequence goes on along the minus strand of CM062809.1, from coordinate 275,570,282 downwards.
ATTCTAAAGATCGTTGCCTTGATCTCCTGCAATGCTTCATTGATGCACTCAAATCCATCCTCAAATCTGAATTTCATAAATAATCCTTGTCTCAAAATATCCCATTCATCTGTGCAATGGCAGAGCTCTATTTCTAGGTACCAATTCATTGGTATTACATCCAAAGTGTGATAGAACAGGTGTACCCACTCCGGATGCAGTTTTGCACCATAAGCATCAGTCCATTTTTCTAAGTGATCGCACAAATCAGTCCTCCCATCATATTTCTCTGTCAATCGCACTTTTGGGTGACCAAATCACACCCTCATCATCCTTTTTTATTCGCGCCATCCATAAAAATTGTCTTTATGCATACCCCACCATCTTGTAGGCGTAGCACACAATGCCAAATCCAAGGCTTGGAAGTGATGCTTCTCTGGTACTCCCCTTTGAAATGCATCCAAAAATTTATCTACGTTAGTTAAACCATCCTAATAACGTAAACTCCTTACCTTCAACGATACACAGTGCAGGGATTTAGTCATCATGTTACAGCGCAGTGTAGATACTTCGTGCAATCGATTATGCCAGTGTTCCCATTCCTAATTTGAATCTGATGTGCAGGAGATTTCACAGTCCCATGCAATATGTCCATCCGCCATCGGATTCACCCAATCTTGATTTCACGCCATTATCTTATAAATCTGGTCTAAATCATCGTCACTTTCATAATTATCGTCTAGAGGTACTACTACGCGGAGCGATTTCCTCTCAAATGACATTGTTCACTTCTTCAAATTGATCACCCCATTCATGTCAATAGCCCAATCGATCCCAAGGAGCACGAGGTAGGGATTATTGTCATCGACAATCTCTATCACTTTGAAATCAGCCAACACACTCGTGCCTTCAATATCTATTTTCACTCCCTGCAATCTTCCCATGGGGATTATATTTTTTTGATTTGCCATCCTCAACTGAATCGGAGACCACTGCAGTGCATGTCTCCCCATTCTCTCCCATATTTTCTTAGGCAAAACATTCGCATCTGACCCAATATCTAGAATAACTTGGTCCATTTTGTATTCACCTATTTGCATGGTGAGCCTCATCTCATGCCCTATTCTTGCCTTATGCTTACCAATTTTCCTAACCATGTGCAGTCCCTCGGAAGTATTTTCTTTAACAGCACATTTATTTATCAACTCCTGTAATCCTTTCATGGCCTTACTATCATGCAACAGCTTCATACAGGTCTCCAAAAAGGTAGTAAACATAGATGGGTCCATTTCTTTAGGCTCCTTATCCTAACTTCCTGAGGTAGAAGCCTCAATAAAGGTTTTCTTCGTTTCCATGAAGGTTTCTTTCATGCGCTCTAGATCAAATCCAACCTCCTTCTCTGGAGATTTTCAGACCCATTCACTTTCTTCAGGTTGCTTTCCCTTATCTTTTCTAGTCATCATTCTACTTTGCAGCACGATATTCACATTAGGTTACTCTTTGCTAGGTTCATCCTTCATCATCTGCAAGTTATGGGTAGGTTGCTAAGGTTGCATCCCCTTTTTGCGCATCTTAGCTATTAATATAGGGAAGTCTTATGTCACATGGTCAAATTGAGTACAGTATTGACATGATAGGCATGTCGGGTTCGTACATTCTCATGTGTAGTGTCTTGGCCTTCCAAAATTGTAGAAAATAACTTGTCCCCGACCTCTCATAGGTCCTCCTCCATCTCGACCTCATCTGCAACCCTAATATCCTCCTTGTGCTCCCCCAGCACCTTGATCCAGAGGTTGAGCTTATATCTGCATCCAATACATGGGTGTTCTCTCCATCATTAACTCATAGCTACAACAATTGCGCTCATCGTGACCTACTGATTTGCTGAAGGTTTGTTGTGGTGTCTTTACAAATTTCTGTAGCAAGTGACAGTTGTTTGTCACATGTTTTCCAGCTACCTAACAAATATCACACCATAGTGTGGGCCTTGTACTTGGCCCTGCTTGATCTTTTGGTCTTAGAGGCATCGACACTCCTCCTGCAACATAATTCACGAAAACAGGGCAATGATATTTATCATGCCCCTAACTCTTACATTTCAAACACCAAACTTCTTCGTGCACCTCAGGCCAAGTCACTCTCTCTTTCTTCAAACTTTGGAACTCTAGGCAAAGATTATGCAACTCCGCATGAATCTATTGAACTCTTAAAGCAACATCTTGAATTGGTGTCTCATGCAATATCATCGCAATCTCCAGGGCTTCCTCTTGGGTCCCAATATTTTTTTGTGATAAAGCAACCCATGAATGAGACAAGAGCAAAGCCACAAAGCATTTGCGGTGTTGCCCATCTATAAGATTCATGTTAGCTTCGCGATCTTGCATTTCAATCTCTAATCCAGTTGCCAGGGTGTTTCCTAGCTTCATCATGATTTCCTTGAATCCCACGATTGATTGCGCTTTAGACTTGGGTCTATTGAATTCCTTATTCAACACAGTCTGAATGTCTACCAACTCAGCTATCGGTTATTGGTGCAGTACTTAATGTACCACATTAGCACGTGATCCTGTAAAGTAGTAACCAACATTTCTTTCTTCATCTAATCATCTGTAATGTTATGGGCTTAGCACACAACCTTCGCAACAAACCAAAACTAGTTCGGGTCCTCATTTCCCAAGCCCTTGAAAACAAGAAACTTCACTATATTCACCATATTGAATAATGGAGGAGGTGGTGGTGGTGTGGGCGAAGGCGTATGTTGTGGAGGTGAAGATGGAGGTGGTGTGGGTGGATGGGTTATTCGCGAGAACCCTTGCCTTATTAACTGGACAACGCTCTACGACGAAGCCTGTGCTGCTCTTTCATCATCACTTAGAGGAGGCTCAATCAACAAACTATATTCAGGACCTATTCTCCTTCTATCCCCGAATAAATTTCCACTTCGTGTAGCTTCAAACATCAAGGTAATTGCATAACCCAATTTTCACATAAGAGCATTTTAATCCAAGTATTCAAAGATCTCAAATAGTTACCTCGCAGTCCATTGAAGAAGCATCGCTCTGCTTCAATGTAGCTGACCAAGGTATCGACCACGAACTCTGTCACAAACCCTCTGATGACACGGTCAAGCCAGTGATCAACAGTGTGCGTGATCTTATCTTCAGAGACTTCCAATCTCTGCACTAACTCTAGGGTCCACACTATTGGACCGTCAAGTCTCCACCTTCTCTGTTTTTCCGCTAATTTAGAAATCCACTCGTATAGCTCAATCGGCAAGGAACAAATTTTTTTTTGTGTATCTCTATGTATAGATATTTGTACAACCACTATTCTTTTGTCAATCATGTATTTTTGTTTTCCTGCACCGTGAATTCGTGGATCTTTTTATCCAACCACTCATTGATTTCTTTCTTTGTTGGATTCCAGTGATGTGACATCACACATATCTTTATGTAGATCCCAGTCCTAGCAACGAAACCATTTGTTGGCTTAGTGGGTCCTGACCTAGGTTCAGAGTTATGTTTTCCAAACAAATTCCTACACTATTGGCCCTTTCAGCAACAACCTACAGAGAGCAGACTGAAGTCTCACCAGAAGCAGTATGGGGGGATGTTGGAACCAAGTTTTTGCAGCCAAAGATGATCATGATGTTGTTTTATGACCTTATCTATATAACTTCCTTTTATCAACCTCTAGACCTTCGCGAAGGTCTACGACTGTCTTTCACAGTACACGCCTCTATGATCACTCCTACTTCTATATTTACCCAGATCGGCTTAAGTTTCTAATAACTTTAATGTGCATTAAGATATTATTTTCATAAACAAATATTAGTACATGCGTTCATATAACAATGTAAACCATGCATAATTGCACATCAATACAATATTAAATCATAGCCCCATTATTCATCATAACATAAATGCATTCATTCATAATAGAAATAAATAGACAAAACACAGATATTTCCAGAATAATCTCTTTATTGATACTTCAGTTCTTCTTACAAACTTGAGACTACCCTACACACTTAGCTGTAGGGGTCCGTGCACTCAGTTGCAGACTTCTACTCTAGGCCTCTATGCACATAGTTGCAAAGCCTCTCTTCTACTCTAAGACTCTTCGCTCTCCACTTCTTAATGGCCCATTACATTCATCAATGAACCTGACTGAACTACCTTAGACTCTCTAAGACTCTCCCTTTTAGATAATCCCATGGTCCGCAAACCATGGGTAGATCTACTAAAGCTGACACAACTTACATAAAAGAAGGGAAAATCCCTTTATGACACTTTACTATCTACATGCTTCACGACCACAACTTGCAAAGACTTTACACTTTACATAACAAAAACTTGGGATTTTTGCCCCAAAACTTGGGCTTTTGCCCCAAAATTGACCTCAGGGGGCCCTGTCCCAACACCAACCTTGTTGAGATTATGTCATGTTCTTTGATTTCTCATAACAATGCTTCAATTTCCTAATGACTTCTTCAAGTGATCGAGGCTCATCATACTCAATCCAATCTCTAAATGCTAATAACAATCCACTGACAAATATTTGAAATTTTTCCTTCTCATCCTTAAGATATGGTACATACATCAATAACTCTAGCAACTTAGTTGTGGACTCATGATTTGTCATTGATCCCATCTTGAGCTCATATAATTCCTTGGATTTGTTGTCGTAGTACCTCTCTGACAAGTACTTCTTCTTGAAAAGTCTCTTGAATTCATGCCAACTCAACTCTTTTGTCCTAATGTCTCTAACCTGCTTCACATCTTCCCACTAGATGTCTTTTTTCCCTTTGAGGCTGAAGATAGCTATTTTGGCCTTCATATTCTCTATGTATTCATGCAACTCAAATAATTTCTTCATCCCAAGTAACCATGCCTCTACATCCTCTGACTTCTTCAAATATCCATCAAAGGTAGGTGGCTTCACTTTCTTGAACTCATCTGGAAAATATCCCCTATCACTCCTCCTATAAGGATGATAATGATGACGATCATAGTGCATGTCAGAACCAGAATTAGAATAGAACATGTGTCCATCACCTCTCCTATCAATAGTATCCAAGATACTACCATCTCAGATCGTGTCATCCCTATCTAACCTATGTCCACCATGAGATCTACTTCCATATGCCCCGTTAGTCCTATCCTCTTACCCATGGATGATCCAAAGCAGTCTCTATCTCTGTAATTCTAACAAGCTCTAAAGGATTACTGTGTTGACTTCTGCTTGTTTCTCCTTTACCTACATGATTTTGTCATTACCTACCTTGCAACTTCCTATTTCTACCTTCAAGTTTCTCAATGTGTCTGCTATATCAAAAGAGTTCCCAACACCATGCTACTCATCTGATCCATAGGGAGAGTCTTGTGAACTGTAGTCTACCATCTTGCTAGTCATATTTGATCTTCTTCCTACAAGTATACCATGTTAGCTAAAACCAAAACATAACATAATCAACATACCTCAGTATAGTTCAGGGGAGGATATTTCGTTTGCAAGATCAACCAGATTAGTGCTATACATGTATAAATATAATCATATCAATATATCAACATCATTTGAACCAACATCCAGATACCATGCATGACTGTACCATAACCATGACAATGCATGCATAACGACATGTCGACAACGACGACATGTCGAAAATGACATGCATATCAATGCATAACTGACATGCACTCATGACAAATACATCCAACAACAACACCATCAACTTTCACATAGCGAAACAACTGCAACCATGCCTAAAAAACAAGTCCATAGACCAAAAGCATAAGAACACATATGCCACTGGCATGTATGCATGACCAACACATTCTGCCCATCCAGTCCAAGGGGTGAACCATGCTCTGATACCACTCTAAAACACCCTCCTCCCACATTTACCCAAGCTAACTAATCCACTGGGTTAAACATGTGACGAGAGGCTACCATGATGTGATTCAATTTTCCATGTATAGTTAAGGAAGCGGGACCGATAAAACAAAACCATTCTAACCTTCCACACATGCAACAAACCTTCAAGAGCTAACCAACACCTCCAAATAACCAACCCCTAAGACAACTTGACATTTGACTGGTCTAGACGCTCAGCTGCTCCCATGAAAATCCATGCATGTGAATGAGGCCTTACAATCACTCCCATAGTAAGGCATGCCAGTGAATATGGACTTTTTTAGGTAGTTATGTTCCAATGACCTTGGATTTTAAACCACTTTCCTAGGTCTAGGTCATGGGCCATTGCCCAAAACTTTGATAAATAAAAATGGAATAAAGCTACTAATGCAATCATTGGTACAAGTAATTGATCTAACCCCTACTATCCATGATAGGAATTTCATAAAACATGTTACAAATATGTAATATATATATGTCATAACAACATATCTGAGCATAAGGATCTCATACTTATTTGAGATTCATAAAGAACCATTGTTTCCCTATCAAAATAGTTTCATTATCATCTATTAGGTTTATATTCATTATACACTCATTTTTTAATCAAAACATGATGAGATCCATAAATCAATTTTGTCCTAAAACATACTCATAACCAACATATAACCAATATAAATAACAAGAATATAACAACCATAAAAATCACATATGAACCAATACATTTACACATGAAATACCAAGGAGAAAGAGATCTTATTAGTGAATGCATAAGCCAATCAGGTCGTGGACTTCCATGACTCACCCGACCATAGATTGGATTGAACCAAATATTTATTTCAGCCAATCAACCCCATTCCATATTCCAAACATGAATGTGGGACTCACAACAAAATTAATCTAGGTTTCCTTATGCTTTACCGCAATCCTCACCGGATCACTAGACCCTAAACAAGCATGGATGCCACCAGATCTCTCCACCTACATTGTGAGGAGTTTTCTTGTCTCCTAGTCTCTAGGCTTTACTATATATCCTGTCATTCATTGGTCAAGGATTCCTAGACCTATTCAAGGGTGCACGCCTCTAGGCCTTACCATATATCCCACCATTCACCAGTCGAGGATTCCTAGGCCCACTAAGGTACACAAAATCTGACTTTACCATGATCCCCCTTCTCTGGTCTATTAGTGTCAGTCTTGTTAGCCCATCACATGGATCAAATATGCTTTTGCCATGCTTGTCTAGACTGTCAAAATCAAATTGTTTATGTTACTAGGTTTACATAGCTAAATTTGGTCATTATTTAATAAGTCTAAAGATGAAGTCGATCATTTGGAAATTCACTCATGCTGGTCATCTATCACACTTATGGATGTGTCACAATAAAAATGGGTCAGTTGTCATCATCATTCCATTTGGTCTCAGTTCATTCATTAGGTCGCTAAGATTTCCAAGGTCCATCATTTTCATGAATAAAGCCAACAGTGAATAAAACCTGACAAAGAACTCTTGGGAATTGATTTTTGAATTTTCACACATTCCTCGTACTCTCATGTTCAAAAAGTTCCAAAAGAAGGAGCTCCAGCACTCAGGAAAGTAAAAAGCAGCTCAGATTTTCAGTGGTAAAGGTAACTCTATTTTCATAAAGTGAAAATTTTGTCTTTAAAGGAGGGTGGGTCCCATTTTTTTTTTTTTTTAAGTGAATTCACTTTCCATATATAAACTTAGAAGCCCCCAAACTCCTTCATTTACCTCCTATTCACTCTTTATTATTGAGCTATCCCATCCAAGTGAGAAAAAACTCAGTTTCCTAGGTAAATTTGGCAAAATATTTCAGGCGTTGTGCTTAGAAACATTGCGCTATGCTCAAGAGGCCAACGCTGTGCTCAGAAGAACTTTGTTGCACTTTGGCATTGCGCTCAGGAACATTTCACTACGCACAAGACAGAGTGCCCAAAAATCCTTCAAAACTCTCCCAAATCTCAATTTTTCACTTGCAAGCTTGATTTTATTGACTTCTAAGCCAAGGGACAAGTAAGTATACCATCATTATCCCTCTTTTTCTTTTCCAAATTCATCTCATGTCAATGATTCTTCAAGTTAGGGTTTGTATTGAAATTTGCATGGGAAATGATAGGGTGAAAATGGCCATCTTTATTTTTTGTTTCTAAAACATGTAAAATTATATCCTACACCTGCATACATGTTTAATAAGCCATTTTAACCATTTTACCCACCTCAGAAAAAAAATTTAACACTCAAAAAGAAAAACCCTAGCTCATTCCTAGAGGTTGTTTCATTATAAACCCTCTTGTTTCCACTTGCAAGAAAATCATTCTTCCATTGTTTCTCCACTCACTTTCATCAGCTTCCAAACTCCATTTCACCTTTCCCAAGACCCCTCCATCATTTTGTCAAAAACCACCTTCAGATCACTTCATTTCCATTAACACCTCACATTTTATTTTCCGATGCCTGCTGCTAGGACTTTGTGTCATCATGGAGGCAGAATCTTCCCCAGAGAGAAAAAGAAAACATAAATGAGGGAAGATCCTTAGATATGAACCATCATACTATAATGCAATCAACTCATATCCTTTCATCAAACAATTCTTTGAGTATGTCCATTGCCTGGAATTTTGCAAAATGGTGAGCGAGGTGGGATTTCATGAACAATTAGCAGATTGGGTGGAAACTTAGTTGAAAGGAGAAACTACTGTCATTGTTGGTGTTGAGTTCAGTTTTTTAGTGACCTCCATCTCACTTGCAACAGGGTTACTAGACAATGGTGAATATTGGTTCAAAGGAATGAGCCTAGATCTTGAATACTACAAGCCTTTCTTAAAGACACCATATAGAGAAACACATACTCACCTTATGCCTTTCAATATTTATTGGATAAATATGCCCCTTTGATGAAGATTTTTATGAGGTTCCTCACTTGTGAAGGTAGATTCTCCAGGTTGTATGCTTATCATATTTTCCTCCTGATGATTTTCACCTCTCAAAATCCACTCAACATGTGTAACTATCTATTCAGGAGAATTTCCAAAATGTATGAAAAAGAACAATTGAAGGACAAAGAGCAGTCCCCAAGCTTGTTTCATCACAGTCTAATAAAAACCATTGTCCTTTACCAGCTGGCAGAGAAAGGTATGGCTTGGGAATACTTTTTGGAAACAACCCTGAAATGGCATGAAGCAAATGCAACATCTCAATCTCCTAGTGTGCCAAAACAACAAACAGAGGTGGAGTTTTCTAGCAAAATAGTGGAGAAGACTCAGCTACCCAAATCTGAGCTAACTAAAGTGTATCAGAAAGGACAGAGGCTTGTGTTTTCTTCTCATATAGAGAAAGGGGCCAAGCCTTGTTCATCGACAAAGCAAGAGCCAACAGCAAAAGAGAAAGACACAGTTGAGCATGAGTTTGAACTGATTGATTCAGAGGCTAAGGATCAGACTTCAAACATGTGACAAACAATCAGGGATAAGGACTATCAAATCAAGGAGCTAGAAATCAATCTAGAAAAATAAAAATATGTCATATCATTCCTTATGAACAAGAAAATAGTCAGTGCAAAGCAAACGAGTTGATCCTAGAAAAGGAAAAAGCCAAGTTATTGCAGCAAGATGGAAAAGGTAAGGAGATCATGGAATTAAGCAAGCCTGAAGCATCAAAGGGGAAAGGAAAGAGGAAAATACCAAGAACAAGAGGCCTCAAGAAATATTTGCAAGAAGAGCAAGAACAAATTATGTTGAATGAGGACCTTGACATAGAGGATAGGATTGCCCTTGAGGTTCATCAAGATAAGGAATATTGGCTAAATAGGGTAAATTAACACTTGGAGAAGATCCTTGAGAAAGAAAATAGGGATAATCAGTTTCTCATACACATGGCGCACCACTACCAAGCTCAAAACATGATCGCCACTGTCAAAGTAAAGCAACTTGAAAATAAGCTCAAAGAGGCCAAAAAAGACCAAAAGGATGAGGGAAACTTGGAGATGCTTGTTGAAGCATATATGAAGCTTTAAAAAAAATATTTTTACACCTTCCATCCAATTTTGAGAAAATTTTGAGCACATTAATGTTTTTGAGAAATTTTGGTCTAAATTCAGAAATTTAGTCGCTCCAAAAGCACAGCGCGTTGGCGCTGCGCTTTTTCCTCAGGCCTCCATTTGAGGAAAGGTCTACATTTTTGGAAATCTCTTTCCATCCTCTAAAAACCCATTTTCTCATATTTTTTAGAGGTGGCTCAGTTTTGGAGAAAAAGGCAAAAAACTAGCATTCTGGACCATTTTTTGACAGGTGTTGCGCTTCTGGAGCGACCTTGGGAGAATGGATTTTTGAAGGCCTTCCCATGGTCCAAATGCAAAACTTCAAGCTGTTTTGGAAACTAGACGTGAAGGAATAGTTGACCATTCTCTCATTTGTTCATTTTGACCCTAGGAAGGCACATTGACATTAGCTCAAAGTCGGTGTTGTGCTTCTGCACTTTTCTGTGTTTTATTTGGAAAATTTCATTGTGTAAAATTTCTAGTTTCTAGTCTGACTCAGTCAAAGTCAATATTCTCTATGTAATGGCACTATTTTCAAGGCTAAGTGATGTAGGCATGAATAAATTTACATCATGGGTTGTTTTTTATGTTTATTAGACCTCATAAAAGAAGAAAACTCTTAAATAAACTCTCCATGAAATGTTTGAGTTTCACCTACTCACTCTCACCTGTTGGTTGAGAGAATCTTGGAGTCAGTTCATCCACCAAGGAATTCAACTCCTAAAGGTGGGAAAGTGGTATATGATATTCTATATGTATCATTCTCTTTCAGAGAGAAGGGTTGAACATTTTGTGAAGGAAGCTTGCATGTAATCATCTTTTCAGCTAATACAGAGACAGGTTGCAGCTATTTTCAAGGAACTCTAGCCTAGTGAGTTCATGGTGCTTCTAATTCATTCTATTTTTTTTCTAATGGTCTAAACATCTTTATCTACACTATATCTCTTCTTTCTATGGATGCCTTACAGTGAAATATACAGAATTCTTGTTTTTCAAGGTTTGTTATTTGGTTTTCATAGTTATGTTTATGTCTTCCTAAGCTAATGAAATGATGTTTACTTATGATCAATAGTTTCTTCTACACTTTCCCCTCTATACTACACTGACAATATTCAAAATACACCATGGCTTCTAATATCTATCTCCTTCTCATATTTTCTCCTGCACTCCTACAGCCTAAACCTATTTGTGGCTCCAAACCCTAAGTTCAGCAAACCCTAAAACTCAAATTTTCACAAACAAATAAAAGAATAAAGATATCTAGCCTAAAATTCATTTTCTTTAAAGTCATATCACTGATAAGGGACTTAGAGAGATCCCTCGCATGCTCATTTGGGCTAGCTACTGAGCTGAAGTGGTTTGCAGTTACCCTTCTCGATTTACTCTTCAGACTAGGAGATTGTAAGGACTAACATTTTTGGCGCCTTTGCTGGGGAATGAATGTTAAATCATTCTTGGGAAATATCTAAAGAGCTTTCAAAGAATTGGTTATGTACTTTACAGTTTCCAGAATTCAAAGATAGGCTGAATTCATAAATTTCATGAGTTTAGGGTGTATACATTCTGGCTTCCAAAAGGCATGCCAGGTCAAACCCTGACCCAAATCCACCCTTTATTGTTGAAGATCCAGAAAGACTGCTCAGAAAACTTAGATTACCCATCACTAAAAGTGCAGTTCGAAAAATTAAAAGAACAACCTCTCTGCCTAAAAATATGTTTGCCTTTGAGAAAATTCCTTTTGATGAGTAGATAGAATTATCTCTTTCAAGGTCGAAGTCTGAGTCCTATATTTCTGAAGTAACATTAGAACCTTTAAAGGTTGAAACTCACTCTATTTCCTCAGAATCTTTGTTTGCTAAAACTAATCATGAACTGTGGTTGAATTTTTGTAAGCTTCAAAGCCTTGTTGACCAACTCCAGATCACTACTAAAAAAGGATTTTGTTCAATATCAACTTGAATACCTGGCCACAACTTCATCTTTTATTTCGCCTCCAAGAACATCTGCTACATCTCCCAAAGTTTAAGTTTCATCATCTTTCATACCTCCCCCATTTGTCCCATCTTTGCCTTTACAACCAATTGTAGTAGTTCCATCATTCCCATCAATATCATCACCCTTCCTTACACAATCCATTGTAGCACCTCCACTATCTCCAACAGTCATGGCGAGATTTGCACCTCTTTTACTACCTGCTCATCTTGTTACTTTGCCTCAGAATTATGGTCAAATACTCCCTTTGTTTGATGGAAGTGCAGAGATTACAGCTCAGCAGCATGTTGACAAGTTAATAGATTTCATTTATTTAGAAGAAATTGATGAAGAGAATGCCAAGATGAGGATTATAGCTCAAAGTTTCTCAGGAGATGTTAAGTAATGGTTTTGAAGTATGGTTGCTAATTATATTAACAGTTCTCAAATATTGATTGAATTATTATTAGCTGGTTGGAAAGAGAAGTAAATTCCATTACAAATATTGGCTGAGTATAACTCAATTAAAAGGAACACAAATGAAACAGTTCAGGAATTTACAGCAACATTCAATACAGTGTACAATTCCATACCTAATGATATGAAGCCTCCTCCTGGTTTGGCTCTTCTTCATTATCCTAATGCTTTCGATCCAGACATGGCCTACCAGCTCAGAGAAAGAGATCCTACTACTCTTGAAGAGATGCAGTGGAATGCAGTCAGTGTTGAAGCCAATTTGTTCATTAAGAAGTCGAAATCAAAGCCAGAGAGGGGAGAGAAGAAAGTTGCCTTGAAAGAAGAGCCTACATCATCTTCTGATGCAAAGCTTGACAATCTAATAAAAACTATGGAGAGGATGATGGATAGAATATCCATAACTGATCGACAAGCTGAACCTTCAATGAGGAATCCTAACTTTTGCAAACAACAACAACAATAGTTCAAAAATAGACAGAAAGAGCAGTGAAACCAAGATCCTCAAGGTCAATTAAGAGCTCCATTTCAGCAAAATTACACTAAAGGTCAGGAAGAAGATGAAGAGGAAATTGTAGAAGCAAATCACTTTTGTCAAGAAGATGAACTACCTACTTTCCTAACAGAAGAATATCAACTTCGAAGACTCTCTCATACCAAGTGATCAAAAATTTGTGTTCGCAAGTGAAGGTTTGTGGGATGTTCAGACTGAAGAGTACCAAAGAGGATATCAGAATGCCCTCAGTCATCTCCAAAAGCAGTAAAATTTGAGGAATAGAAATGTACTTGTCACTCTAACTCAGAAAAGACAAAATCTACAAAAGGACACACCAAGAGAAGAAACTGCTCCTGTAGACTAGAATAAAAACAACGACATTGTCATACTGAATCTGGATAGAAAAAATGAAGCCTCCACCAGCAATGTGAGGAAGGACAAATAATTTCAAACTGAAAGTCACAAGAAGGAATCTCAAGCTAAAGACCAAATAGAAAGGAAGGACATCGCTACAAAAGAGGTAGAAAAGCAATCTAATGTTTTTAGTTTGGAGAATGAAATTTCTAAATTGAAAATTTCCATTCCCCTCACCGAATTGGTAAGGAATGAAAAATATAAATTTCAGATTGCAAAGATGCTTAAGGTTGACTAGATGTTTGATACAGTTAATGTGGTTGATGATGAGCCAGCAATCCTTTTTGGTCCAGCCTTACAAGTGTTGGGTTGTCTTATATTCTTTCCATGACTAGCCCACGTAGTTAACTGGGGGGTTAGAGGGGGGGCATAGCCCCCCTTCATTGCGCCGATTGTGTAGTAGGAGGGGGTCATAGGGGGTTTGAGGTGTACTCGTAACCCCACTTTATGGAGTCCGGGGCAGCGCCCCTAAAAATATTGGTTTTGGACCCTATGTTAGGTTGGCCAGACCCACCTATGGTTTTGTGCATGATTTTCACACATGTTTTTTGGACGTGATGGTTTTTGGTCCATCGTATTGGACGCAATGGTTTTTGGTCCATGGTATTGGATGCTTCAGCATGTATAAATATGCATTATAACATTGAAAGGAATATAATGAAAAATCAAGCTGGTAGTCCCGATTTTGGGATCCAGGGGAAATCTCTGTGTATATGTGTTTTATGTGTTATGCTCTCGCATTTTTTATTTTTTGTGTTTTAGAATTTGTATGCAGGTAATTTCTGTATGGGGTTAAAACCTACATTTGGTATTGGAGCAATTTTGGCTTCAAGGGACACCTTTTTTGCTGAGGGGTTTCGCTCGGGCCTGTAGTAGACCCTATTCAGTGGGAGATCTGTGAGATCGATTCTGGTGGTGAAAGAAGATGGTGAGTAGTGGAAAGATAGAGATCGAGAAATTAAATGGTCAGAGTTTTGAGCTGTGGAAACTCAAGATGGAGGATCTGTTGGTGGCTAAATATCAGTGGATCGCGGTAGATCCAGGTACTAAACCAACAGGAGTGTCCAATGAAGAATGGAAGAAGTTAGATAGGAAGGCAACGAGCACAATACGATTGTGTGTCTCAGATTCAATATTGCTAAATGTATCAGGGGAAGCTAGGACCAAGGCTTTGTGGGACAAGTTAGGGACTTTGTACCAATCTAAGTCTCTGGTGAATAAACTATTCCTGCGGAAAAAGTTATATAACTTGAGGATGAAATATGGAGACTCGGTGACAGAGCATTTGAATGCATTTAATATTGTGGTAAGTCAGTTAGCATCTATTGATATTAAAATTTCAGATGAAGATAAGTACATCAGTTTGTTGTGTTCTCTACTAGATTCGTGGGATAGTCTAGTTATTGCAATAGGTAGCAATGCAACTGCCTTGCAGTTTGATGAAATAGCCTCATCCTTGCTGACGGAGGAGTGAGACAAAAACATATGGAGAGCCAGAATGGTGATGCCTTGTCTATACGAGGATGGTCCCAGAACAGAAACAAAAATAACTCATTGAGTGGGAGATCTAAATCTAGAGGGAGATCTAAATCTCCAGGAAAACCTGTAAAGGTGATGTGCTGGAAATGCAGAAAGGAAGGGCACTACAAAAGGGACTGTAAATCTAAAGCTCCTGATAAAGGAAAGGGATCTGATGATGCTCCTTCTACAGAGGCAAAAACCACCTCAGATGAAGGTGGGGATGTATACTTGGCTTCTTCAAGTACACATGTAGATCATGAGGCATTGTTGATTGACTCAGGTGCTTCCTTTCACTTCACTCCCCATAGAGAGTGGTTTTGCAAGTATGAGAAATACGATGGTGGTGATGTCTTCTTAGGGGATGATAGGAAGGCTAGAATCATTGGTCGTGGAAAAGTAAAGTTGAAGTTGCAAGGTGGAAGTGTTAGAACACTTCCGGGTGTTCTGTATATTCCTACATTGGCAAGAAATCTGATTTCTGTAAGCAAGCTGGATGATGCAAGTGTAAAAATAGTGTTTGAGAAGGATACCAGCAAAATGGTTCAAGGAGAACTAGTATTGATGCGGGGAGTTCGAATTGGAACTTTGTACAAGCTGCAAGGTAGCACTATTATTGATGGGTGCAACAGTTCTATGGTTCCTAAAAGTGGAGCAGAAAATCTAGTGGTCTCTAGAGAGAAGACCATGTTGTGGCATCAAAGGCTTGGACATATTGGAGAGAAGGGCCTTCGAATACTTCATGGTAAAGCTATGGCAGAAGGTATGAGTAATAGCTCTTTGGATTTTGATTTCTGTGAAAATTGTGTATATGGGAAGCAGAATTGGGTGAGTTTCCCCTCTAGTAGTAAGAGGGAGAAATAGATATTAGAACTTGTGCACAGTAATGTGTTTGGACCTGTGAAGGTTCCATCACTGGGTAAGCCTGTGTGCTATGTATCATTTATAGATGACTTCTCAAGGAATACATGGATATATTTCCTTAAGAATAAATCTGAAGCATTTGACAGGTTTAAAGAATTTAAGGCTCTCGTGGAAAATCATACAGAGAAGAAGATAAAGGTGCTGAGGACAGATAATGGTGGAGAGTTTTGCAGCAAGGAATTTGAAGAATTTTGTAAGAAGTGTGGTATAGCATGACAGAAGACTACTCCATATACACCTCAGAAAAATGGAGTTGCAGAAAGAATGAATAAGACATTGATGGAAAGGGAAAGAAGCATGCTCAGTGGTGCCAGGTTAGGACAGGAATTCTGGGCAGATGCGGTGGATACTACATGTTACCTGGTTAACAGGTCACCTTCATCAGCGTTGGAGGATAAGACTCCACAAGAGGTATGGACTAGTAAGAAACCCTCTCTTTCACATCTGAGGGTATTTGGATGTGATGCATATGTACATGTTCCAAAGGAGAAATGAACCAGGTTGGATAGTAAATCTGAAAAGTGCATCTTTATTGGGTATAAGGATGGTTTAAAGGGTTATAAGATTTGGAACCCAGTCACAAGGAAGGTTGTGTACAGCCGAGATGTGGTGTTCATAGAGGTAAAATATGTTATTAAACATGAAGTCCAACCAAAGGAACCTGAGAAGATAGAGTTTGAGCTTAAGGAGGAAGAATCAGACTCTACAATAGAGGAGGAATCAAAAGATGAAGAGCCACAAACTCCGGGTGTGAGAAGATAAGTTCAAGAAAGAAGGTAGCCAGAAAGGTATAGTCCATCTGCTTTCTATTCAAATTTTTCTTTATCTATTACTGGCAATGATCTTAGAACTGTGAAGGAAGCAGTAGATTCAGAGGATGGCAAACTTTGGAAAGAGGCCATGGTTGATAAAATGGCATCTTTGCATCAAAATGAGGCTTGGGATCTGGTGGAGTTTCCAGCTGGAAGGAAACCCATTGGCAGCAAATGGGTGTTCAAGAAGAAGACAAATGCAGAAGGAAAGGTGGAGAAATAAAAAGCTCGGTTGGTAGCAAAAGGTTATTACCAGGTGCTGGGAATTGATTTTGGTGATATTGTTTCTCCTGTTGCCAAGGTAACTTCTATTAGATTGCTTTTATATGTTGCTACTGCTTTTGATTTTGAGGTAGAACAGATGGATGTGAAGACAAAATTTCTTCACGGGGATCTGGAAGAGGAAATATACATAAAGCAACCTGAAGGCTTTGCGGTGAAGGGTAAGAAAGAACTAGTATGCAAGTTAAAGAAGTCTCTGTATGGGTTAAAACAGTCACCAAGGATGTGGTATCAGAAATTTGATACATTTATACGGGGACTTGGCTTCACCAGAAGCAAAGCAGATCACTGTGTGTATTTTAAATTAATTTTTGATTGTATTATTTATCTGGTCCTGTATGTGGATGATATGTTGCTAATCAGAAATGACAAAGAAATTATCCAGGATTTGAAGACCCAATTGTCCTCCAAATTCGACATGAAAGATCTTGGTGTTTTAAACTATATTTTGGGCATGGAAATTAAAACAAATCAGGTAAATATGAAGCTCTGGTTAAACCAGAGGAAGTATGTCGAGACAATACCGCAGAGGTTTAATATGCAGGATAGTAAACTGGTGAAGGTTCCTATTCCTGTAGCTGTGAGGTTATCTGCTGAACAATGTCCCAAGACACAAGAAGAGGAAGAGGACATGTCCCGTGTTCCATATGCAAGTGTAGTCAGTAGCTTGATGTATGCAATGGTCTATACTAGACTAGACATTGCACTTGCAGTGGGAGTATTGAGTAGGTTTATGTCAAAACCAGGGAAGGAGCACTGGACAGCATTGAAGCGGGTTTTCAGGTATTTGTGTGGCACTAGTGATTATGGTTTGTGCTATCAAGGAAGATCAGGATTGGAAAAAATGTTGGATATTCATGGCTTTGTTGATGCAGACTGGGCTGGAGATCTAGATCAGAGAAGATCTACAAGTGGTTATGTGTTTAACCTATTTGGAGGTGCAGTCAATTGGATGAGTAAGAAACAATCTGTAGTGCCACTATCAACTACAGAGATTGTGCTCAAGTATGGGGTTGGTACAAGGAGCTATAAGGATAGACTATGACAGCCAAAGTGCAATTTTCTTGGCAAAGAACCCCGCATATCATTCAAAGACAAAGCACATTGATGTTTAGTATCACTTTGTGAAGGATATGATAGAAGACAAAAAGGTGTTGCTGGTAAAGGTGGACACTTTGAAGAATACTGCAGATGCATTGACAAAATATGTGAGCTCTGAGAATTTCTCTTGGTGTAGAGAGACAATGGGCATTTCAAGGCTAGAAAAATGACTAAGCTCTCTTGTGGCCCCCTGTTGAAAGAAAACAACAAGTGGGAGAATGTTGGGTTGTGTTATATTCTTTCCATGACTAGCCCATGTAGTTAACCGGGGGGTTAGAGGGGGGGCAGAGCCCCCCTTTGTTGCGCTGATTGTGTAGCGGGGGTCACAAAGGGTTTGAGGTGTACCCGTAACCCCACTTTATGGAGTCTGGGGTAGCGCCCCAGAAAATTTTGGTTTTGTACCCTATGTTAGGTTGGGTGGACCCACCTATGGTTTTGTGCATGATTTTCGCACATGTTTTTTGGACACGATGGTTTTCGGTCCATGGTATTGAATGCTTCGGCATGTATAAATATGTATTATTACATTGAAAGGAATATAATGAAAAATCAAGATGGTAGTCCCAGTTTTGGGATCCATGGGAAATCTCTTTGTATATGTGTTTTATGTGTTATGCTCTCACATTGTTTATTTTCCGTGTTTTAGAATTTGTATGCAGGTAACCTACAAGAAGGAACTCCTGAAGATAGTGAAATCCCTCCTTTTTATCAAAGTCTTAAACTTCATGATTTTATCCTTCATAATGCTATGCTAGTTTCTGGTGCCTCCCATAATCTGATGCCTAAAGCCATCATGGATAAACTAGGACTGAGAATCACCTAATCTTACCATGATCTTTATTCCTTTGATTCCAAAAGAGAGAAAAAGCTTGGCCTCATTAAAGACTTAGTAGTCTCCTTGGAACAAATCCTGGCCAAAAATGTACTCATGGATGTCGTAGTTGTTGATATTCTTCTTAGGTTGGCATGTTGCTTTCAAGGTCTTGGGGAGAAAAATTAAATGGAGCTCTGCAACTTGACTTCTGATACGCCACTATCCATGTTTTTGGACAGCTCGGAAAACTTTGTAAGGAAAAGAAGATGAAATTTATGATCAACAATAAGGAGAAGGCAGTTAATCATCCTATACATGTTGTCCATACTGATATTGATTCTTTCATTCTGTTTAGTGATATAAATTTTGTTGATGTTGAAAGTCAGCTAGTGGAAATTTCAGAAGTTCCCAAGGTTATGAGTAGCATACATGAAGTTATTACAACAGAAGGTAAATAGGTTGGTGAAGAATGTTTGCAACCTGTAAATCCTATTGAGGAAATTCAAAGAATAGTGAAAAAAACAGAAATTTTTGAGATAGATGGTCAAAATCCTAAAAATAAAAAAGTTTAGTCTTCAGAAATCCTTTTTTCGAATGAAGAAAATGGTCTTCGGACCATGGAGTTCAATGGTGCATTTGGAAGAGAAGGAGAAGGGATTGGTGTCTAGATACATGGTCCATTACATCAATCAAATAAAATCCCTCGAAATGTGAGAATGAGCTCTTACAAGTTGGCTTTTGAATGTTCAAACAATGAGGCAGAGTCTGAGGGATTTATTGCTGGCCTCAAAATTCTGGAAAAGTTGGGAGAAAAAAATATTTATGTTTATGGTGACTCCGAATTAGTAATCAAGAAAGTCAAAGGGGAATACTAGACCAAGCATCCACGAATAAGAGCTTATCACAATGTTGTACTTGATATCCTCAAGAATTTTTTAGAATATACTTTATCTCTTATTCCTAGAACTCAAAATGTCATAGTTGACTCACTTGCCACTGCAGCAAGTATATTGAAGATCCCTATTCATCTGAATCAGAAGTACTCCATCCATTTCAAACATCGCCCAAATGTCCTAGATAACATGAGATTTTGGCAAGTGTTTGGAGATGATAAACAAATAGACGGTCTTCTGCAAAGGAGAATTTCAGAATTCTCATATTGATGATACATACAACTTTGATGATCCGAACATCCACTCAGCTGAGATTGAAGTATTACAGCTCAAGGAAAACAACATTCCAAGAGGCTTGGTGCCTTTGGAAGAGTTATTGACCATGATGATGTCACCAAGAAGCCCACCATGTTTCCTACAGAAAGAGTTGAAGATGTAAACATTGGCACAACTCAAAATCCTAAAATGGTCAAGTTATCAAAGTCTTCATCTCCTAAAACAAAAGGTAAGTACATGTCTTTAATGAATGAATTTGCTGACGTATTTGCTTGGGACTATTTATATCTGAAATTTTATGACAAAAGTATCATTCAACACACCATTCCTATTAAGCCCAATTAGAAGCCATTTCGCCAGAAATTGAGGAGGATCAATCCCAAGTTGTTGCCATCGATTGAGAAAGAGGTAAATAGACTTTATAAGTCTAGAATCACAGTCCCAATTCGATTTTTTGAATGGATGTCTAATCTAGTACCTGTAAGAAAGAAGACTGGGGAAATTCGTTTATGTATTGATTTTAGAAATATGAACAAGATTTCCTTGAAAGATAACTATCCCTTGCCCAAGATGGATCACATACTACAAAGGGTGGTTGGATCCTCTAGGATGTCATTGTTAGATGGATACTCTAGATACAATCAAATTCTGGTACACAAGGACAATCAGCTCAAGACAACCTTCACAATGTCATGGGGTACATTCACGTATGCCAAGATGCCTTTTGGATTGAATAATGAAGGAGCTACGTTTCAGTGGGCTATGGACATAGCTTTTGCAAATGAAAAAGATGTATTTATGGTTATCTATCTAGATGATCTTACAGTGTTTTCAAAATCTAATGAAGATCATTTGCATCATTTAAGAATTGTTTTTCAGAAATGCAGAAAATTTGGCATCTCACTTAACCCAAAGAAGAGTTTGTTCGACATGGAAGAAGGTAAGCTACTGGGACACATCATCTCTAAAGATGGAATCCGCATTGATCCTGCAAGAGTGGAGGTCATTCAACAACTAGAATTCCCCAAGAACAAGAAAGAGATTCAGTCTTTCAATGGGAAAATAAATTTTCTCAGAATATTTATTCCTAATCTAGCTGAGCACTTGAAAGAAATGACAAACATGTTGAAGAAGGACAATGAGGTGAAGTGGTCTTTGGAGGCTAAGAAATAATTTCATGCTATAAAGTTTGCATTATATACTACTCCTATTTTGATTAGCCCAGATTATACTTCAGATTTCATCATCTTTTCTTTTGCCTTTGAGCATACGTTAGCAACAGTCCTAATGCAGAAGAAAGATCAGAAAAATGAGCAGCCTATAACATTTTTCAGTCGCACTATAAGAGATGCAGCACTGAGATACAATATCATTGAAAAGCAGGCATTGGTGTTGGTAAAAGCCCTCAAGGATTTCCAAGTTTATATTCTACATTCTCATACCATTGCTTATGTTCCTACTGCAGCAATAAAAGAAATTCTTGTGTAGACAGATCCTAAAGGTAGAAGAGGAAAATGGATTGTAGCCATGTTGGAGTATGACTTGGATATAAAGCCTACAAAGCTCATCAAAGGACAAGGTTTAGCCAAACTCATGGCTGAATCAAATCTACATGCACTAGACATCAATTTAATTGCTACACTATCTGAGGAACAAGAAAAAGATGATCCTTTCCTACAGGTGTAAAATATGTTCATGTCCTCACCTTGGTATTCCGACATTGGCTATGTCTTACAACACTTGAATCCCCCTCTGGAAGTCCCCAAAGGTAAAGCTATATCACTGAAACTAAAAGCTTAAAAAAATTGTATTCTAGATGGTGTTTTATTTTGGAATGATCCTGGGGATGTGTTGTTGAAATGATTGGTAGAAAATGAAGCAAAAGATGTAATGAAGGATTTTCATAAAGGAGATTGTGGTAGTCATCACTTTTGGAAAACTACATCAAATAATATCTTAAGAGCTGGCTTTTATTGGCCCACCCTCTATTCTGATGCATACAAAATAGTCATGAGCTACCATGAATGTCAAATTTTTCAAGGAAAGAGGAAACGTTTTCCATTACCACCACAACCCATTTTAATTTCAGCTCCTTTCCAATACTGGGGTCTTGACTTCATTGGCGAAATCCATCCTTCATCTTCAGCACAACATAAATGGATATTGACAGCCACCGACTACTTCACAAAGTGGATTGAAGCAATCCCAACCAGGCAAGCTACTAATTCTATCATCATTCAATTCCCGGATTCTAATATTTTGTCTATATTTGGCTGCCCACAGAAAATAATTACTAACAATGCCACTGCTTTCAATTCAAAAAGGATGGTGGACTTCTGTGCCAAATATCATATTGTGCTAGGAAATTCTACTTCTTATCATCCGCAAGGAAATGGTCTTGTTGAATCTTCGAATAAATCCTTGGTTAATATCATTAAGAAGGTCCTAGAGGTAAACAAGAAGAACTGGCATAAAAAACTCATCAATGCCTTGTGGGCAGATAGGGTCAGCACTAAAAAATCAATATGTCTGTCTCCTTTTCAGCTAGTATATGGAGTTGATACAATATTTCCTTCATCTCTTGTTGTCCAAGTAATGAGAATTATACAGGAGGATTGGTAGTGAAACTAATGACATACAAAGGAGGATAAATCAGATGATTCATTTACAACAGACAAGGGAAGAGGTTTTTTAGAACACATCCAAACTCCATGAGAAGATTAAAAATATTTATGACCGCAAGACCAAGGAAGACAATTTCAATCTGGGAGATGTTGTTCTTTAGTGGGATGATAGAAATGAATAAAATTGAAAACATGGTAAGATTGAAAACTTATGGAAGGGGCTCTATAGAATTTTTTCCTTTAGAGGAAAGAATGCTTTCTTGTTGGAAGAAATGGATGGAAGACATTATTCAGGAGGGGCGACCAATGGTAGGCTTCTCAAGCACTACTATGTCTAAAAAGGTCTTGAAAATTCATCATCATTGTATATACTGGTGTGTATTTTATTTCCATCATTTTAGATGGTTGTCATAGGAGTTAGAAGCCTAAAGTGAAGGCCCTAAGTCTCCTTACGTCAACTCTATTTTTATTTTTATTTTTATTTTTTAGTTTTTCTGTCATATCAAAATGTCAGTCAGTTTTAATTCAAAAGTCTGTTTTCATGCATGTTGACTCCATTTCTCAATGGATAAGGCTACTTGGTCTACGGTATTATTGACACGTCCAAGGAGCTACCATCCCTATTTGGATCCAATTTTAGTGTCAGTCTTGTTAGCCTGTCACCTGGATCAAATATGCTTTTACTATGCTTGTCTAGACTATCAAAATCAAATTTTTTATGTTACTAGGTTTACAAAACAAAATTTGTTCATTGTTTGGTCAGTCTAAAGATGAAGTCTATCTTTTGGAAATTCACTCACGCTGGTCCCCTATCACACTTATGGAGGTGTCACAATAAAAATGGGTCAGTCATCATCATCATTCCATTTGGTCTCAAGTCATTCATTAGGTCGCTATGGTTTCCAAGGTTCATCATTTTCATGAATAAAGCCAGCAGTGAATAAAACATGACAAAGAACTCTTGGGAATTGATTTTTGAATTTTCACACATTCCTCATTCTCTCATGTTCAAAAAGTTCCAGAAGAAGGAGCTCCAACAATCAGGAAAGTAAAAACTAGCTCAAGTTTTTAGTGGTAATGGTAATTTTATTTTCATAAAGTGAAAAATCGGTCTTTAAAGGAGGATGGGCCCCATTTATTTTAAAAAAAAAAGTGAAGTAACTTTCCCTATATAAACTCAAAAGCCCCCAAACTCATTCATTTACCTCCTATTCACTCTTTATTATCAAGCTATCCTGTCCAAGTGAGCAAAAAGTCAGTTTCCTAGGTAAATTAGGCAAAAAAAATTCAGGCACTGTACTTAGAAACACTGTTTTGTGCTCAAGAGGCTGACTCTATGCTCAGAAGAACTGCGTTGCATTTTGGCGTTGTGCTCAAGAACACTACATTGTGCGCGTGACAGAGTGCCCACAAATCCTTCAAAACTCTCCCAAACCTCAATTTGTCACTTGCAAGCTTGATTTTATTGACTTCTATGCCAAGGGACAAGTAAGTACACCATCATTATCACTCTTTTTCTTTTCCAAATTCATCTCATGTCAATGATTCTTCAAGTTAAGGTTTGTAGTGAAATTTGCATGGGAAATGATAGGGTGAAAATGCCCATCTTTATATTTTGTTTCTAAAACATGTAAAATGATATCCTACACCTACATACATGTTTAATAACCCATTGAAACCATTTTACCCACCTCGAAAAAAAGTTTTAACACTCAAAAATCAAACCCCTAGCTCATTCCTAGAGGTTTTTGAGCAAATTTCATTATAAACCCTGTTGTTTCCACTTGCAAGCAAATCATTCTTCCACTATTTCTCCACTCACTTTCATCATATTCCAAAGCCCATTTCACCTTTCCCAAGACCCCTCCATCATTTTTTCAAAAACCACCTTCATATCACTTCATTTCCATTCACACCTCACATTTTATTTTTCGCTGCCTGCTGCTAGGACTCTGTGTCATCATGGAGGCAGAATCTTCGCCAGAGAGAAAAAGAAAACATAAAGGAGGGAAGATCCTTAGATATGAACCATCAGACTGCAATGCAATCAACTCCTATCCTTTCATCAAATAATTCTTTGAGGATGTCCATTGCCTGGAATTTTGCAAAAGGGTGAGCGAGGTGGGATTTCATGAGAAATTAACAGATTGGGTGGCAACTCAGCTGAAAGGAGAAATTTTTGTCATTGTTGGTGTTGAGTTCAATTTTTTAGTGACCTCCATCTCACTTGCAATAGGGTTACTAGACAATGGTTAATATTGGTTCAAAGGAATGAGCCTAGATCTTGAATACTACAAGCCTTGCTTAAAGACGCCATATAGAGAAACACATACTAACCTTATCCCTTTCATATATTTATTGGATAAATATGCCCCTTTGATGAAGACTGTCATGAGGTTCTTCACTTGTGAAGGTAGATTCTTCAGGTTGTATGCTTATCATATTCGCCTCCTAATGCATTTCACCTCTCAAAAGCCATTCAACATGTGTAACTATCTATTCAGGAGCATCTCCAAAATGTCTGAAAAATACAATTGAAGGAAAAAGAGCACTCCCATGCTTGTTTCATCATAGTCTAATCAAAACCATTGTCCTTTATTAGCTGGCAGAGAAAGGTATGGCTTGGGAAGCCCTTTTGGAAACAACCCTAAAATGGCATGAAGCAAATATAACATCTTAGTCTCCTAGTGTGCCAAAACAACAAACAGAGGTGGGGTCCTCTAGAAAAATAGTGGATAAGACTCAAATTCCCAAACCTGAGGTGACTAAAGTGTATAATAAAGGAAAGAGGCTTGTGTTTTCTTCAAGAGAGAAAGGTGCCAAGCCTTCTTCGTCGACAAAGCAGGAACCAATAGCAAAAGAGAAAGACACAGTTGAGCATGAATTTGAACTGATTGATTCAGAGGTTGAGGATCAGACTTCAAACATGCGACAAACAATCAGGGATAAGGTCTATCAAAACAAGGAGCTAGCAATCAATATGGAAAGAGAAAAATATGTCATATCATTCCTTGAATAGGAAAATAGTCAGCTCAAAGCAAAGGAGTTGATCCTAGAAAAGGAAAAGGCCAAGTTATTGCTGCAAGTTGACAAATGTAAGGATATCATGGAATCAAGTGAGATTGAAGCATTAGAGGGGAAAGGAAAGAGGAAAAGACCAAGAACAAGAGGCCTCAAGAAAGATTTGCTAGAAGAGTAATAATAAATTATGTTGAATGAGGACCTTGACCTAGAGGATAGGATTGCCCTTGAGGTTCAACAAGATAAGGAATATTGGCTAAATAGGGTAAATGAACACTTGGAGAAGCTCCTTTGGAAGGAAAATAGGAATAATCAATTGCTCAGACACATGGTACACCACTACCAAGCTCAAACCATGATCGCCAATCTCAAAGTAGAGAAACTTGAAAATAAGTTCAAGGAGGCAAAAAAAAAACAAAAGGATGAGGGAAACTTGGAGATGCTTGCTGAAGCATCTATGAAGCTTTAACAAACATTTTTTTACACCTTCCATCCAATTTTGAGCAAATTTTGAGAACAATAATTTTTTTGAGAAATTTTGGTCTAAATTCATAATTAGCTACTCCAGAAGCGCAACGCCTTGGCACTGTGCTTTTTCCTCAGGCCTCCATTTGAGTAAAGGTGTACATTTTTGGAAATATATTTCCATCCTATAAAAACCCATTTTCTCATATTTTGTAGAGGTGGATCAGTTTTGGAGAAAAAGGAAAAAAAAAGTGGCAAAAAACTAGCATTTTGGACCATATTTTGACAAGTGTTGCCCTTCTGGAGTGACCTTGGGAGAATGGATTGTTGAAGGCCTTTCCATGGTCCAAATGCAAAAATACAAGTTGTTCTAGAAACTAGACTTGAAGGGATAGTTGATTGTTCTCTCATTTTTTCATTTTGACCCTACGAAGGCACCTTAACATCAGCTCAAAGTTGTCGTTTCCCTTCTACACTTTTCCGTGTTTTATTTGGAAAATTTCACTCTGAAAAATTTCTAGTTTCTAGTCTAACTCTATTAAAGTCAAGATTCTCTATGTAATGGCACTAGTTTCGAGGCTAGGTGATGTAGGCATGAATAAATGTACATCATAGATTGTTTTTTATGTTTATTAGGCCTCGTAAAAGAGGCAAACGCCTAAACAAACTCTCCATGAAGTGTTTGAGTTTCACCTTCTCACTCTCACTTGTTGGTTAAGAGAATCTTGGAGTTGGTTCCTCCACCAAGGAATTCAACTCCTGAAGGTGGAAAAGTGGTCTAGGAGATTCTATATGTATCATTTCTCTTTCAGAGAGAAGGGTTGAACTTTTTTTTAAGGAAGCTTGCATGTAATCATCTTTTCAGCTAATACAGAGATAGGTTGCAGCTATTTTCAAGGAACTCTAGCCTAGTGAGTTCATGGTGCTTGTACTTCATTCTGTTTGTTTTCTAATGGTCTAAACATCTTTATCTACATTATATCTCTTCTTTCTATGGATGCTTTACAGTGAGATATATAGAATCTTTTTTTTCAAGCTCTGTTATCTAGTTTTCATAGTTATGTTTATGTCTTCCTAAGCTAATGAAATCATGTTTACTTATGCTCATTAGTTTCTTCTACACTTTCCCTTCTATACTACACTGACAATATTCAAAATACACCATGCCTTCTGATATCTAGCTCCTTCTCATATTTTCTTCTGCACTCCTATAGCCTATACCTATTTGTGGCTCCAAACCCTAAGTTCAGCAAACCCTAAAACTCAAATTTTCACAAAAAAACAAACAAATACAGATATCTAGCCTAAAATTCATTTGCTTTAAAGTCATATCACTAATAAGAGACTTAGAGAGATCCCTCTTATGCTCGGTAGGGATAGCTACTGAGCTAAAGTGGTTTGAGGTTACCCTTCTCGATTTCCTTTTCAGCCTAAGAGATTGTAAGGACTAACATTTTTGGCATCGTTACCAGGGAATGACTATTAAATCATTCTTGGGAAATATCTAAAGAGCTTTCAAAGAACTGGTTCTGTACTTCACAGTTTCCAGTATTCAAAGATAGGTTGAATTCATAAATTTCATTAGTTTAGGGTGTATACATTCTGGCTTCCAAAAGGCATACCAGGTCAAACCCTGACCCAAATCCACCCTTTATTGTTGAAGATCCAGAAAGACTACTTAGAAAACTTAGATTACCCATCACTAAAAGTGCAATTCGAAAAATTGAAAGAATAACCTCTATGCCTAAAATTTTGTTTGCCTTTGAGCAAATTCCTTTTGATGAACAGATAGAATTATCTCTTTCAAGGTCGAAGTCTGAGTCCTATATTTCTGAAGTAATATTAGAACCTTCAAAGGTTGAAACGCACTCTCTTTCTTCAAAATCTTTGTCTACTAAAATTGATCATGAACTGTGGTTGAATTTTGATAAGCTTCAAAGCCTTACTGACCAACTCTAGATCACTACTGAAAAGGATTTTGCTCAATATCAACTTGAATACCTGGCCACAACTTCACCTTTTATTTCGCCTCCAAGCACATCTACTACATCTCCCAAAGTTTCAGTTTCATCATCTTTCATACCTCCCCCATTCATCCCATCTTTTCCTTTACAACCAATTGTAGTAATTCAATCATCCCCATCAGTATCATCAACCTTCATTACACAATCCATTGTAGCACCTCCACTATCTCCAGCAGTCATGGCAAGATTTGCACCTCTTTTACTGCCTGCTCAACTTGCTGCTCTGCCTATTATGGTCAAAGACTCCCTTTGTTTTATGGAAGTGTAGAAATTATAGCTCATCAGCATGTTGACAAGTTAATAGATTTCATTGACTTAAAAGAAATTGATGAAGAGAATGCCAAGAGGAGTATTATAGCTCAAAGTTTCTCAAGAGATGTTAAGAAATGGTTTCGAAGTATGGCTGCTAATTCTATTAACAGTTCTCAAAGATTGATCGAATTATTCTTATCTCGTTGGCAAGAGGAGAAAAATCCATTACAGATATTGGTTGAGTATAATTAAATGAAAAGGAACCCAAATGAAATAGTTCAAGAATTTACAACAAGATTCAATATAGTGTACAATTCCATACCTGATGATATGAAGCCTCCTCCTGGTTTGGCTCTTCTTCATTATCCTGATGCTTTCGATCTGGACATGGCCTACCAGCTCAGAGAAAGAGATCCTACTACTCTTGAAGAGATGCAGTGGAATGCGGTTAGTGTCGAAGCCAATTTTCTCATTAAGAAGTCAAAATCAAAGCCAAAGAGGGTGGAGAAGAAAGTTGTCTTCAAAGAAGAGCCTGCATCATCTTCTAATGCAAAGCTTGACAATCTAATAAAAACTATGGAGAAGATGATGGATATAATATCCATAACTAATCGACAAGATGAACCTTCAGTGAGGAATCCTAACTTTCGCAGACAGCAAAAACAACAGTTCAGAAATCGAGAGAAAGAGCAGCGAAACCAAGATCCCCAAGGTCAAGTAAGAGCTCCATTTCAACAAAATTACACTCAAGGTCAGGAAGAATATGAAGAACAAAATGTAGAAGCAAATCACTTATTTCAATAAAATGAATTGCCTACTTTCCTAATAGAAGAAGATCAATTTTTCAAAGACTCTCTCATACCAAGTGATCAACAATTTGTGTTCGCAAGTGAAGATCTATGGGTTGTTCGGACTAAAGAATACCAAAGAGGATATCAGAATGCCCTCAATCATCTCCAAAAGTAGTACAATTTGAGGAATAGAAATGTACCTATTACTCTAACTCAGAAAAGAAAAAATCTACAGAAGTACATGATAAGCAAAGAAATTGCTCCTGCAGGACAGAATAAAGACAAGGACATTATCATAGTGAATTGGGATAGAACAAATGAAGCCTCCACCAGCAATGTGAGGAAAGACAAAGAATTGCAATCTGAAAGTCACAAGAAGGAATCTCAAGCTAAAGATCAAACAGAAAGGAAGGACATTGCTGCAAAAGAGGTAGAAAAGAAATCTAATCTTTTTAGTTTGGAGAATGAAATTTCTAAATTGAAAATTGCTATTCCCCTCACCAAATTGGTAAGGAATTACAAATATAAATTTCAGATTGCAAATATGCTTAAGGTTGACCAGATGTCTGACACAGTTAATGTGGCTGATGATGAGCCAGCAATCCTTTTTGGTCCAACCTTTAGAAGGAGTCCTAAAGATAGTGAAATCCCTCCTTTTTATCTAAGTCTTAAACTTCATGATTTTCTCCTTCATAATGCTATGCTAGATTCTGGCGCCTCCCATAATATGATGCCTAAAGCCATCATGGATAAACTAGAACTGAGCATCACCCCACCTTACCATGATCTTTGTTCCTTTGATTCCAGAAGAGTGAAATGGCTTGGCCTCATTAAACACTTGGTAGTGTCCTTGGACCAAATCCTGGCCAAAAATTTACTCATGAAGTCGTAGTTGTTGATATTCCTCCTAGGTTTGGCATGTTGCTTTCAACATCTTGGGGAGAAAAATTAAAGGACACTCTGCAACTTGACTTCTCATACTCCATTATCCCTATTTTTGGACAGCTCCAAAAACTTTATAGGGAAAAGAAGATGAAATTTATGATCAGCAGTAAGGAGAAGCCAGTTAATCATCCTATACATGTTGTCCATACTGATCTTGATTCTTTCATTCTGTTTAGTGATATAAATTATGTTGATGATGAAAGTCAGCTAGTGGAAATTTCAAAAGTTCCCAAGGTTATGAGCAACATACATGAAGTTATTACAATAAAAGGTAAAGAGGTTGGTGAAGAATGTTTTCAGCCTACAAATCCTATTAAGGAAATTCAAAGAATAGTGCAGAAAATAGAAAGTTTTGAGATAGCTGGTTAAAATCCTAAAAAGCAAAATGTTTAGTCTTCAAAAATTCTTTTTCCAGATGAAGAAAATGGTCTTTGGACCATGGAGTTCAATGGTGCATCGGGAAGATAAGGAGTAGGGATTGGTGTCTGGATACATGATCCATTACATCAGTCAAATAAAATCCCTTGAAATGTGAGAATGAGCTCTTACAAGTTGGATTTTGAATGCTCAAACAATGAGGCAAAGTATGAGGCATTGATTGTTGGCCTCAAAATTCTAAAAATGTTGGGAGCAAAAAAGATTTTTGTTTATGGCAACTCCGAATTAGTAATTAAGAAATTCAAAGGGGAATACTAGGCCAAGCACCCAAGAATGAGAGATATCGCAATGTTGTACTTGATATCCTCAAGACTTTTTCAGAATATACTCTATCTCTTATTCCTAGAACTCAGAATGTCATAGCTAACTCACTCACCACTGCAGCAAGTATGGTGAAGATACCTATTCATCCGAATCAAAAGTACTCCATCCATGTCAAACATCCCCCATCTGTCTGAGATAACATGAGATTCTGGCAAGTGTTTGGAGATGATAAACAAATAGACAGTTTTCTGCAATTGGAGGGAGAATTTTAGAATTATCATATTGATGATGCATACAACTTTGATGATCTGAACATCCACTCAGCTAAGAGTGAAGTATTATAGCTCAAGGAAAACAACATTCCAAGAGGCTTGGTGCCTTTGGAAGAGCTATTTGACCGTGATAATGTCGCCAAGAATCCCACCATGGTTCTTACAAAAAATGAGTTGAAGATGTAAACATTGGCACAACTCAAAATCCTAAAATGGTCAGGTTATCAAAGTCCTTATCTCTTGAAACAAAAGGTAAGTACATGTCTTTAATGAAGGAATTTTCTAATGTATTTTCTTGGGACTATTCAAATCTGAAAGTTTATGACAAAATTATCATTTAGCACACCATTACTATTAAGCCCGATCAGAAGCCATTTTGCCAGAAATTGAGGAGGATCAATCCCAAGTTGCTGCCATCAATTGAGAAAGAGGTAAATAGAATTTATAAGTCTGGAATCATAGTCCCAATTCAATTTTATGAATGGATGTCTAATCTAGTACTTGTAAGAAAGAAGATCAAGGAAATTCATCTATGTATTGATTTTAGAAATCTGAACAAGGTGTCCTTGAAAGACAATTATCCCTTGTCCAAGATGGATCACATACTATAGAGGGTGGTTGGATCCTCTAGGATGTCATTGTTAGATGGATACTCTAGATACAATCAAATTCTAATGCACAATGACAATCAGCTTCACAATGTCATGGGGTACATTCATGTAAGCCAAGATGCCTTTTGGATTGAAGAATGCAGGAGCTAATTTTCAGCAGGCTATGGGCATAGATTTTGAAAATGGAAAAGATGTATTTCTGGTTATCTATCTAGATGATATTACATTGTTTACAAAATCTTATGAAGATCATTTGCATCATTTAAGAATTGTTTTTCAGAAATGTAGAAAAATTTTCATCTCACTTAACCCAAAGAAGAGTTTGTTCGTCATGGAAGAAGGTAAGCTACTAGGACACATCATCTCTAAAAATGGCATCCACATTGATCCTGCAAGAGTGGAGGCCATTCAGCAACTAGACTTCCCTAGGAACAAGAAAGAGATTCAGTCTTTCAATGGGAAAATTAATTTTCTTAGAAGATTTATTCCTAATCTAGCTGAGCACTTGAAAGAAATGACAGACATGTTGAAGAAGGATAGTGAGGTAAAGTTGTCTTTGGGGGCTACGAAATCATTTCATGCTGTAAAGTTTGCATTATCTACTACTCCTATTTTTGTTAGCCCAGATTATACTTCATATTTCATCATCTTTTCTTTTGCCTCTGAGCATACGTTAGTAGCAATCCTAATGCAGAAGAAAGATCAGAAAAATGAGCAACCTATAGCATTTCTCAGTCACACTATAAGATATGCAGCACTGAGATACAATAGCATTCAAAAGTAGGCATTGGCGTTGGTAAAAGCCCTCAAGGATTTCCGAGTTTATATTTTGCATTCTCATACCATTGCTTATGTTCCTACTATAGCAGTAAAATAAATTCTTGTGCAGAAAGATCCTAAAGGCAGAAGAGGAAAGTGGATTGCAGCCATGCTAGAGTATGACTTGGAGATAAAGCCTACAAAGCTCATCAAAGAACAAGGTTTAGCCAAACTCATGGCCGAATCAAATCTACATGCACTAGACATCAATTTGATTGCTACACTATCTGAGGAACAAGAAGAAGACGATCCTTTCCTATAAGTGTCAGATATGCTCACGTCCTCACCTTGGTATTCCGACATTTTCTATGTCTTTCAACACTTGAGTCCCCCTCCAGAAGTTCCCAAAGGTAAAGCTAGATCACTGAAACTGAAAGCTTCAAAATATTGTATTCTAGATGGTGTTTATTTTGGAAAGATCTTGGGGGTGTGCTGCTGAATTGTTTGGTAGAAAATGAAGCTAAAGACGTAATGAAGTATTTTCATAAAGGAGATTGTGGCAGTCATCACTTTTGGAAAACTACAGCAAATAAGATCTTAAGAGTTGGCTTCTATTGGCCCACCCTCTTTTCTAATGCATACAAAACAATCATGAGTTGCCATGAATGTCAATTTTTTCAAGGAAATAGGAAACTTTTGCCATTACCATTACATCCCATTTTAATTTCAACTCCTTTCTAGCAATGGGGTCTTGATTTCATTGGAAAAATCCATCCTTCATCTTCAGCACAACATAAATGGATTTTAGAAAATCTGTGATAAGTTAACCCGATAATGTAATATAAATCAAATTAGAATACTATAACCTACTTCTACTATCAATTTTCAGAGGATTAAAGATCGAGCTGAACAATATAACTAGAAGAAGAAGAATCAATGGCAAAATACACATGAAAATACTTTTGGGATAGTCTCAGATAAAACCCCACACTATTGTATTATCATACATGGTGGAAATACGTAGGGGTTATACAAAGCCTTAGCTCTCACAGCTAGCCAACTATCAGTACAATCCTCACGGATGCTCACTGGAAATCTTGGCTTCTCTCCAACCTTCCTCTCTGCCCTCCAAGCTCCTATTTACTTGCGATGTTCCTTTTGGATGATTAGCCCATCACCAAGTGAAAAAACAAACCTTCAAAACTATGCAATCCTCAGCATAAATCCTTGACTGCATGCATGAGTTTTCTCCATGAGAAAACACATGCAAATGATAGTACACTGTCTTTGAATATTAATCTCAATTGGGTCTTTCTCAAAATAGACATGCATGAGTTTCTGATGAGGGAATATTCAGTTAACTAGAGTAGCACTAGTTGAGTGCATTAATGCATCAACTGATTGTTAACTCACTATTAGTTTCTCAAAAAGTTTGGAACTAATTTAACTGGACTTAACTCAGTAAACTGAGTTAACTAATTACAACTCAAATATAACTCAATCTTACCTCCTTAATTTAAGGGATAACTCTTGCATGACTTCAGAAAGACTTCTAACTTGAATTTCTCCAACTAATTAATTTAAAATAAATTAATTAATTATTTCAAGGTAGCTGCTCAAACTAAATTTGATTTTAATTCACATTTTAATTCAAGGACAAATTAAATTGGAATATTCTTGTTGCCATATTTCAACACTCCCTCTCAACAAGAAAGGGATTATTTGCCACCCTGATCCTATCTCTATGGAACTTGAATTTACACTTTGATAATGCCTTTGTCAAAATGTCAGCATCTTGCTCCTCCGTCGAAATATACTATAGCAACATGATCCTCCTCACTACACAGTCTCTGAGATGATGATACCAAACATCGATGTGCTTAGACCTATCATGAAATAATGGATTCTAAGAGAGTTTGATACAACTCTGATTATCACAATAGATCACAATTGGATCCATCCTCTGATCAAACAAATCAACTAGGATTTTCTGCATCTAGATGGCCTCACATGTTGCCTGTCTTGCAGCCATGTATTCTGCCTCTGCTGAGCTCTGTGCAATCAACCTCTGTTTCATGTTGTACCAAGAAACTTCCACTGACCCAAGGTTGAGAATCCCTCCTGATGTGCTCTTCCGATCTGATGGACTCCCTACCCAATCTGCATCAGTGAAGCCATATAGCTTCACTCCCTCTATCTGTCTGTACCATAATCCATACTGAGATGTTCCTCTGAGGTATCTCAATACATCCTTTGTTGACTTCCAAAACATCCTGGTAGGCTGAACCATCGCCTGACTCAGCCGGTTCACTGCATAGCACAAATCTGGTCATGTGTTCATTAAGTACATTAGTGAACCCACAAGCTACCTATACACAATGGCCTCTACCACTTCTCTTGAAGTAGCAACCTCCTTCCTCTAGTTACCTACTAGAGGAGTCTACATGGGCTTGCACTTCTCCATGTGGAATCTCCTAAGTATCTCGTTGGCATACTTGCCCTGAGACACAAACAACTCCCCATCCTTCTGCCACACTTCCATGCCAAGGAAGTAATGCATGAGACCCATGTCCTTCATCTCTAATTCTCTTGCAAGGTCCTCCTTGCAGAACACAATCAACTGATCATCACCAGTCAATATGATATCATCAACATAAATTACAATGATCAACAGCTTACCTTTCACCACGATGTGGTACAGGTTCACATCTGCTTCAGTCTTTGTGAAGCCCAACCCGGTGAAGTAGTTGTCAATCATGGCGTATCAAGCATGAGGTGCTTGCTTCAACCCATACAACGCTCTCTCGATTTGGCACACATGCGACTCACAATCGAAGGTCTCAAAACCTTCCAACTGCTCTATGTACACCTCTTCCTCAATCTAGCCATTGAGGAATGTAGTCTTCACATCCATTTGATGGATCTTCCAACCCATCTATGTTGATAGTGCTAACATAGATCTGATAGATGAATACCTTGTGATAGGAGCAAAAGTCTCATCATATTCAGTCCCCTCAACCTGTGAAAAACCAAGGGCAACAAATCTTGCCTTATGCTTCTCCACACTACCATCAGTAGCTTGCTTTACCTTGTAAAGCCAACGGGAACTCACAACAGACTTGTTCTCTAGTCTCGGAACCACGTCCCAAACATTGTTATGAACTATGGATTCATACTCCTCCACCATAGCATCAACCCAAATCCATTGTTGCACTGCTTCCTCAAAGGAAGATGGGTCGGTCTCAACACATTCCCCAACAAGGGCCATGTATCCAGTGTCCCTCTCAGGTGACCTCCTCTGTCTGCACTGAGAAGATGGTGCTCCCACATTCTCTCTCGCATCGTCCAACAATCTGTCAGCTTCTCTTGTGTGCTTCCATCCATCTCTAGAAGACTCTACTTGAGTGGATGTCTCCACTCCTGGAACCTCTACATGCAGCTGCTCCACATCAGTCTGAGGCTCCTCCTCCTTACGAACCAACAGTTCCTCCACAGCCTGTAGTTGGAGCTCCCTCTCAAGGGAAACTCGCATGGCTTTCTTCTAATCAAACTTGAGATCTCTGCAGAACCACTGTCCTCCAATTGGTAGGCAAGTACACCTGACAGTTGTGAGGTGTATCAGTGTACCCCACAAATATCCCCAACTCTGCTATCAGATCAAGCTTCTTCCCTACATCCTTTGTCACATGGCAATATACCGATGAGCCAAAGATCCTGAAGTTACCCACATCTGATCTCTTCTCAAAGAAAGCTTCCTCTGGTGTCTTCATCCCAAGTATGTGATGTGAGCTTCTATTCTTCAAATAGACCACTGTGTTGCATGCCTCAGCCCACAAGTGAAGTGGTAGGCCTTGGTCATGCAGCATTTTCCATGTTTCCCCTACAATAGTTCTATTCTTCCTCTCAGCCACCCCATTCAGTTTTGGGTTATGAGGAGTCGTAAACTCTCGTTTAATTCCTTTCACTACACAGAAGTCCTTAAACTCTTGAGAGACATATTCTCCACCGTTTTCGCTTCTCAAGGCCTTGATCTTCTTCCCTGACTCTTTCTCGACCAAAGATTTGAACTCACAAAATTTTTTGAAAGTTTGGTCCTTCTTCTGCGTGAAATAAATCCAGCATTTACAAGAATAGTCATCAATGAAAATCACATAATACCTTTGCTTCATTGTGGATGCCGTCGAGAATGATCCACACAAATCAGTATGAACTCGCTCTAAGATAGCCTCTACTCGACTGTCTCAATCATGAAAGGAAGACTTGGTGTACTTTCCCAAGGTACAACCTTTGCATGTGTCAACTTGCTCAAGTTTAACTTTGGGAATTCATGTAGCTATCTGTTGCATTATCTTCAAAGCCCCATGATGCAAATGGCCCAACCGCTAGTGCCACAACTCACCAATGTCTTGGCTTTGCACCAATTCTTCTTTCATACTCAATGCTACACAATCATCTACCTCTATTTTATAGAGATTCTTCACCCGAATCCCTATCCTCTTGGTCTGACCCATGGATATGTGTCTTAGGAATGCCTTTCCTTTACTGAAGACAACATTGTAGCCTTTGTCCTCCAACATCGTGACTGATACTAAGTTCTTCTTTAGTCCAGGCACATACATCACATATGTCAAGGTGAGAGGAGCTCCATGCTCCCTCTGAAAAGCAATCGTGCCCACTCCTCAAACACTACACCTTCTATCGTCACCCATCTCTATGCACATCTTGAGGTATTTCTCCTCCAAGGCAATGAATAAATTTTTATCACCGGTCATGTGGAATGAGGCTCCACTTTCAAGATACCAGGCACAACCCATCATCAATGACACCATGCATGTGATGAGGGTAAAGTCGATTTCAAACTTAGAGGCTAATGCCTCACCTTCCGATCCTTTCGAGGATCCCTTCTTGGACTTCTTCAATGGGTAATTAGTCACATATTGTCCCATATTGTGACAATTAAAGCATCTTACTCTAGACATGTCACCCTTCTTCCCTCCATGAGAAGAATTTGATTTGAAATGGGAAGCCTTCCCCTTCCCTTTCCTTGCCTTACTTTCTAAGGCCATATTTTCTTCATCATCATTCTTGGATGAAGAACCATCTCATGTGCTCCTCCTGATCTCCTCCTACATAAGATCTAACCACAGTCATTCCCAATCCAGGAGTTTCTCCCTTCCATTCACAAAGTCCTAGTAGCTATTCCAACTCTTTGGAAGGCCAAGGAGAGCGAGGCTCACCATATCATCATCGGCAGTAGTTATTCCCACACTGTCAA
This sequence comes from Pinus tabuliformis, assembly GCA_031772625.1. NCBI lineage: Eukaryota > Viridiplantae > Streptophyta > Pinopsida > Pinales > Pinaceae > Pinus > Pinus tabuliformis. Next base: position 275,532,613 of record CM062809.1, on the reverse strand, counting down.
GCTCATCTCTGTAGGTGTTGAGCTTGTTCAGATATGTGGAAATAGTATCGCCCTTCTCCATCTTGATTCTTCGAAGCTTATCCTTGAGCCCCAATTTCCTCTGGTCGCTACTGTTCTGGTAGAGGTCCTTCAATGTCTTCCACATTTAAAACGGAGTATCCTTCCCATGGAAACTCGAGACAATATGGTCTCGAACTCCATCAAGGATCATCTGTCTCGCCTTTGCCACACACTTCTTCCACTCAGCCAACTCTTGCGCATTAGTTGAAGCTAGCTTTGGGATTTCTTAATCAATGAATTCCTTCAAGCCATTGTGTTCTAATATAGCCTCCATTCTATCTTTCCATGCTATGTAATTCAAGCTACCTTCCAAGGCATACTTGAGTCTCAAGCCATAGAATGCCATTGGCCAACCTTGAAGTATGATATGATTTCGATTTGCACCTGCAACCCCGAACTTCAAACTTTGAATTCTCTTCTCAGTATATTGTTCACAGTTCTTATACCATGTAGAAAATCTGTGATATGTTAACCCGATAATGCAATATAAATCAAAGAAGAATACTATAACCTACTTCTACTATCAATTTGTGGAAACTTAAATATCGAGCTGAAAAATATAACCAGAAGAAGAAGAATCAATGGAACAATACACATGAAAATACTTTGGGGAAAGTCTCGGATAAAACCCCACACTATTGTATTATCATACATGGCAGAAATACATAGGAATTATACAAAGCCTTAGCTCTCACAGCTAGCCATCTCTTAGTACAATCCTCACAGATTCTCACAGGAAATCTTGGCTTCTCTCCAGCCTTCCTCTCTGCCCTCCAAGCTCATATTTCCTTGCGCTATTCCTTGTGAATGTTTAGCCCGTTACCAAGTGGAAAAACAAACCTTCAAAACTGCACAATCCTCAAGGATGAATCCTTGACTACATGCATGAGTTTTCTCCATGAAAAAACACATGCAACTAATAGTACATTGTCCTTGAAACTTAGTCTCAACTGGGTCTTTCTCAAAATAGACATGCATGAGTTTCTGATGAGGGAATCTTCAATTAATTGGAGTAGCACTAGTTGAGTGCATTAATGCATCAACTAACTGTCAACTCACTATTAGTTCCTCAAACAGTTTGGAACTAATTTAACTGGACTTAACTCAGTAAACTGAGTTAACTAATTACAACTCAAATATAACTCAATCTTATCTCCTTAATTTAAGGGATAACTCTTGAATGAATTCAGAAAGAATTCTAAATTGAATTTATCCAACTAATTAATTTAAAATTAATTAATTAATTATTTCCAAGTAGCTATTCAGACTAAATTCGATTTTAATTCACAATTTAATTCAAGGACAAATTAAATTGGAATATTCTTGTTGCCATATTTCAACATGGATATTGACATCCACCAACTACTTCATAAAGTGGATTAAAGCAATCCCAACCAAGAAAGCTACTGATTTTGTCATCATTCAATTCCTGGAGTCTAATATTTTGTCTAGATTTGGTTGCCCACAGAAAATAATTTCTAACAATGCTGCTTCTTTCAAGTCAAAAATAATAGTGGACTTCTGTGCCAAATATCATATTGTGCTAGGACATTCTACTTCTTTCCATCCGCAAGGGAATGGTCTTGTCGAATCTTCCAATAAATCCTTGGTTAATATCATCAAGAAGGTCCTAGAGGTAAACAAGAAGAACTCGCATAAAAAACTCATCAATGCCTTGTGGGCAGACAGGGTCAGCACTAAAATATCAATAGGTATGTCCCCTTTTCAGCTGGTATATGGAGTTGATACATTATTTTCTTCATATCTTGTTGTCCCAGTAATGAGAATTCTAAAGGAATTGGATAGTGAAACTAATGACATACAAAGGAGGATAAATCAGATGATTCATTTACAGCAGACAAGGGAAGAGGTTTTTCAAGACATATCCAAACTCCAGGAGAAGATTAAAAATATTTATGACCGCAAGACCAAGGAAGACAATTTCAATCTAGGAGATCTTTTTTGGGTTGCTAGAAATGAAGAAATGGGAAAACATGGTAAGTTCGAAAACTTATGGAAGGGGCCCTACATAATTTCTACCTTCAAAAGAAAGAATGCTTTCTTGTTGGAAGAAATGGATGGAAGAGATTATTCAAGAGGGGCAACCAATGGTAGGCTTCCCAAGCACTAATATGTCTAAAAAGGTCCTGAAAATTCATCATCATTGTATGTACCGGTGTGTATTTTATTTCCAGCATTTTAGATGGTTGTCATAGGAGTTAGAAGCCTAAAGTGAAGGCCCTCAGGCTCCTTAGGTCAGCACTATTTTGATTTTTATTTTTCAATTTTTCTGTCATATCAAAAGGTCAGTCAGTTTTAAGTCAAAATTCTATTTTCATGCATGTTGAATCCATTTCCCAATTGATAAGGCTACTTGGTCTACAGTGTTCTTGACACCTCCAAGGAGCTACCATCCCCAGTTGGAGCCAATGTTAGTGTCAGTCTTGTTATCCTTTCAGCCAGATGAAATATGATTTTACTATGCTTGTCCAAAATTTTTATGTTACTAGGTTTACACAACAAAATTTGGTCATTGTTTGGTCAATCTAAAGATGAATTCGATCTTTTTAGAAATTCACTCATGCTGGTCGCCTATCACACTTATGGAGGTGTCACAATAAAAATGGGTCAGTGATCATCATCATTCCATTTGGTCTCAGGTCATTCATTAGGTCCCTAGGGTTTCCAAGGTCCATCATTTTCATGAATAAATCCAACAGTGAATAAAACATGCAAAGAACTCTTGGGAATTGATTTTTGAATTTTCACACATTCCTCATACTCTCATGTTCAAAATGTTCCAGAAGAAGAGGCTCCAACACTCAAGAAAGTAAAAATCAACTCAATTTTTTAGTGGTAAAGGTAATTCTATTTTCATAAAGTGAAAAATCAGTCTTTAAAGGAGTATGGGTCCCATTTTTTTTTTTAAGTGAAGTAACTTTCCCTATATAAACCAAAAATCCCCCAAATTCCTTCATTTACCTCTTATTCACTCTTTATTATTGAGCTATCCTGTCCAAGTGAGAAAAAAGTCAGTTTCCTAGGTAAATTTGGCAAAAATTTTGAGGCGATGCACTTATAAATACTTCACTATGCTCAGGAGGCCAGCACTGCGCTCATAAGAACTGTGTTGTGCTCAAGAAGACTGTGCTACATGCAGGACAGAGTGCCCAGAAATCCTTCGAAACTCTCCCAAATCTCAATTTTTCAATTGCAATATTGATTTTATTGACTTCTAAGCCAAGGAAAAAGTAAGTACACCATCATTATCCCTCTTTTTCTTTTCCAAATTCATCTCATGTCAATGATTCTTCAAGTTAGGGTTTGTAGTGAAATTTGTGTGGGAAATGATAGGGTGAAAATGGCCATCTTTATTTTTGGTTTCTAAAACATGTAAAATGATATCCTGCACCTGCATACATGTTTAATAAGCCATTTTAACCATTTTACCCACCTCAAAACAAAGTTTTAACACTCAAAAACCAAAACCTTAGCTCATTCCTAGAGGTTTTTGAGCAAGTTTCATTATAAACCCTGTTGTTTCCACTTTAAAGCAAACCATTCTTCAAATATTTCTCCACTCACTTTCATCAGCTTCCAAAATCCATTTCATCTTTCCCAAGACCCCTCCATCATTTTGTCAAAAACCACCTTCATATCACTTCATTTCCATTCACACCTCATATTTTATTTTTTGCTACCTGCTGCTATGACTTTGTGTCATCATGGAGGCAGAATCTTGGCCAGATAGAAAAGCACAACATAAAGGAGGGAATATCCTCAGATATGAACCATCAAATTGTAATGCAATCAACTCCTATCCTTTCATCAAACAATTCTTTGAGGATGTCCATTGCCTGGAATTTTGCAAAAGGGTGAGCGAGGTGGTATTTCATGAGCAATTAACAGATTGGTTGGCAACTCAGCTGAAAGGAGAAACTGTTGTCATTGTTGGTGTTGATTTCAATTTTTCAATGACCTCCATCTCACTTGCAACAGGGTTACCGGACAATGGCGAATATTGGTTCAAAGGATTGAGCCTAGATCTTGAATACTACAAGCCTTTCTTAAAGACGCCATATAGAGAAACACATACTCACCTTATGCCTTTCAGATATTTATTGGAGAGATATGCCCCTTTGATGAATACTATCATGAGGTTATTCACTTGTGAAGGTAGATTCTCTAGGTTATATGCTTATCATATTCGCATCCTGATGCATTTCACCTCTCAAAATACACTCAACATGTGTAACTATCTATTCGGGAGCATTTCCAAAATGTTTGAAAAAATTCAATTGGAGGACAAAGAGAACTCCCCAAGCTTGTTTCATCACAGTCTAATCAAAACCATTGTCCTTTACTAGCTGGTAAAGAAAGGTATGGCTTAGGAAGCCTTTCTGGAAACAACCCTGAAATGGCATGAAGCAAATGCAACATCTCAGTCTCTTAGTGTGCCAAAACAATAAACAGAGGTGGGGTCCTCTAGTAAAACAGTGGAGAAGACTCAACTACCCAAACCTGAGGTGACTAAAGTGTATTATAAAGAACAAAGGCTTGTGGTTTCTTCGCATAGAGAGAAAGGGGCCAAGCCTTCTTCATCAACAAATAAAGAACTGACTGCAAATGAGAAAGACAAAATTGAGCATGAGTTTGAACTGGTTGATTCAAAGGCTGAGGATCAGACTTCGAACATGTGACAAACAATCAGGGATAAAGACTATCAAATCAAGGAGCTAGCAATCAATATGGAAAGATCAAAATATGTCATATCATTCCTTGAATAGGAAAATAGTCAGCTCAAAGCAAAGGAGTTGATCCTAGAAAAGGAAAAAGCCAAGTTATTACAGCAAGTTGGAAAAGGTAAGGAGATCATGGAAACAAGTGAGCCTAAAGCATCAAAGGGGAAAGGAAAGAGGAAAATACCAAGAACAAGAGGCCTCAAGAAAGCTTTACAACAAGAGCAAGAAAAAATTCTATTGAATGAGGACCTTGACCTAGAGGATAAGATTGCCCTTGAGGTTCATCAAGATAAGGAATATTGGCTAAACAAGGTAAATGAACACTTGAAGAAGATCCTTGAGAAGGAAAACAGGGATAATCAGTTTCTCAAACACATGGTGCACCACTACCAAGCTCAAAACATGATCGCCAATGTCAAAGTAAAGCAACTTGAAAATAAGCTCAAGGAGGCCAAAAAAGACCAAAAGGATGAGGGAAACTTGGAGATGCTTGTTGAAGGATCTATGAAGCTTTAACAAACATATTTTTACACCTTCCATCCAATTTTGAGCAAATTCTGATCATATTAAATTTTTTGAGAAATTTTGGTCTAAATTCAAAAATTTTGCTACTCCAGAAGCACAACGCCTTGGCACTACAAATTTTCCACAAGCCTCCATTTGAGGAAAGGTCTACATTTTTGGAAAGCTCTTTCCATCCTCTAAAACCAATTTTCTCAGATTTTGTAGAGGTGGCTCAGTTTTGGAGAAAAAGGCAAAAAAGTGGCAACAAACTAGCATTCTAGACCATTTTTTGACAGGTGTTACGCTTCTAGAGTGACCTTGGGAGAATGTATTTTGGAAGGTCTTTCCATGGTACAAATTCGAAAATTCAAGTTGTTTGGGAAACTAGACTTGAATATCTAGTTGACCATTCTCTTAGTTTTTAATTTGGAGCCTAGAAAGGCACCTTAAAATAAGCTCAAAGTCGGTGCTGCACTTCTGCACTTTTCTGTGTTTTATTTGGAAATTTCTCTGTGTAAAATTTCTAGTTTCTACTCTAACTCAGTCAAACTCAAGATTCTCTATGTAATGGCACTAGTTTCGAGGATAGGTGATGTAGGCATGAATAAATGTACATCATAGGTTTCTTTTTATGTTTATTAGGCCTCATAAAAGAATCAAACTCCTAAACAAGCTCTCCATGAAGTGTTTGAGTTTCACCCTCTCACTCTCACTTGTTGGTCGAGAGAATCTTGGAGTCAGTTCCTCCACCAAGGAATTCGACTCCCGAAGGTAGGAAAGTGGTCTAGGAGAGTCTATATGTATCATTTCTCTTTTGGAGAGAAGGCTAGAAATTTTTGTGAAGAAAGCTTGCATGTAATCATCTTTTCAGCTAATACAAATATAGGTTGTAGCTATTTTCAAGGAACTCTATCATGTCACTTTTACTTCATTCTATTTTTTTTATGATGGTCTAAACATCTTTATCTACATTATATCTCTTCTTTGTATGGATTCCTTTCAGTGAAATATACAAAATTCTTGGTTTTCAAGCTCTGTTATTTGGTTTTCATAGTCATTTTTATGTCTTCCTAAGCTAATGAAATAATGTCTACTTATGCTCATTAGTTTCTTCTATGCTTTCCCCTATATAATACAGTGACAATATTAAAAATACACCATGGCTTCTGATATCTAGCTCCTTCTCATATTTTCTCCTGCACTCCTATAGCCTAGACCTATTTTTGGCTCCAAACACTAAGTTCAGCAAACCCTAAAAGTAAAATTTTCACAAACAAACAAACAAATACAGATATCTAGCCTAAAATTTCATTTTCTTTAAATTCATATCACTGATAAGAGACTTAGAGAGATCCCTCTCATGCTCAGTAGGGATAGCTACTGAGCTGAAGTGGTTTGAGGTTACCCTTCTCGATTTCCTTTTCAACCTATAAGATTATAACGACTAACATAGTCTAGGGATTCCTAGGCCTTGTGTTCTTCTTCAGAGACCACCTCACTCATTTTCGAAACAATCTGATAATCCATCTTAACCGAATAAAAGAGAACCTATCACACCATGTATATCTAGAAATGGAAAGGAAAGGCTGAAAATTAGTTCCACACCTAGAAGAACCCATGCCAATGACAACAAGAGAACTAAATACACACATTCATACCTAATCTAGTAAGAAAATCACACACACAAATCAATACCTACAAGTAATCAAGTTCTAGTTGCTTGATCCTACTCTTCCTTGATTGATATTTGCTTCCCTTTTCCTTCTTTTTCTTGCCTTTTCTTTCCTTGATCCAATGCTAAAGTGCTCCAAGAATTCTCGAAGTGTCCAAGAGTGTGAGAGATAGAGAATAGAGAGAGAGAGAGAGCTCCAAACTGAATTGACAAAAAGGTACCAATTGATCCTCAAAATCCTTTTTATTAATGAGGCCTCTACTTTCTTCAATTTTCCATTACTTTCCTCCATTTTCCCCCTCACATGCAACTTGTGACCTTTCACCTTCCTTTTCTCCTAATTTCCATTATTTTCATAAATAAAATGCCAACTAATGCCTCATGCCTTTCCAAAGCCTTTTCCTTTTCGTTTTCCAAATTCCTTAGCCATAATAAACCAAATGAACACCCACACTAGGATGTGTTGCCCAACATTCAACTTGGAATACATGTCCCATGACCTTGGTTATTATTTTTCCTTTATTAACTTTATTACATGGAATTTTGATCAAGGTTGTTACAAAGGAGAAGGTAAATAAAATCAATCCACATTAACCTTTCATTAATTGTAAAATACAATAATTTTTTATATAAATCTAATGTGTTACTCTGGTTGAATTATCAAGGGATAAATACAAATATAAATGATCCCATGACTATTGAGCATTAGTCCTCTGATAGTTCACACCAGCCAAAACATTTTGGTGCTCCCAAGGAACCCCAGATAGTGTCGTGAAACTACATGATGAGGCCCACAATGGTAATAGGGTTGTATATTAATCATATACTTAATAATTTCATTCTTATAAAGTATGTAATTATTTTTTTTCCTTATTAATTTACGATTGGATACTTATAAATTTTGTGGTTTGAATGGCAGAGAATGTGGCACAAGAGGATCAATCATAACGAGACCACAAGGCATTCATTGCAACAATGTCGACTAGTGCATAAGGTAAATAATTGCATTACAAAGGTTTTTTTTAGTATTAAAAAATTATTTCAATGATATTTGATAACTAACCATATAAATTTAATATTTTTTGTAGGTTATGCTCCCCCATAACATCCTCGACTCTGTGATAACATCATGACTAGGGTTGTAATGCATCAAAGGATTCAATTAAAATCGTCATATGAAAAGCCTTGTCCAGAACATGAAAATGAAGAAATGGTTGCATTTTTTTTAATTATATGGCTCGTGATAAGAAGAGGCAAAAAATTAATTTATTGATGTACAATGTTATAATGCATAGTATAAGACTTATTGTTGTAAAATATTTATGATGTAAAAAAATACATATTGATGTATAAATATTTTTGAATGAGTTCTTGCATAATTTTCTGTACTTATGTTAGAAAAATATGAAATATACTAATTACTTAGAAGTTGCTAGAGGATGAATGTTAACACATATGTTTATTTATCAATTTTCTTGTTTTTCTATTGTGTATGTGTGAATCTTAATGTGTTCCTATCAATTTTATTTTTAGTAGATAGATTGGGTATTGGGGAATGGAGAAAGGGAGGGGGGGTGTGGTGGGCATAAGAAATTCCATATTTACATGGTTGGCCCTATTTAGTAGAGAATAATTTAGTATTCAGATAGTCTTGGAGCAAACCTCCCTCATTCCAAAAGATGAACAACCAAGTCAATGTTGACTTAGTTGCTACTCCATCAAATCGATGAATGTTTGCTCCAAGATTAGACTGCTCCAGTAAATTATTCTTGAAACTAAGAGGATCTCATTCAGGTATTCATGCACCAAAGTCTTGTCTAATTTTTATTTAGTCATAAAAATGTTTCTTAATTTATTTTATTATTTTGATTATTCTTTATCTACCTTAAACACATTATATGTGCATTGCAAGTATTCCTATTCCAGAAAGTTTTCATCCACAAATGTAACATGGTTGGAAAGAAAGTGAACAAATTTCTCTTCTTGATTATACATTCCTTGTCAGGTGTGCACCCTACCTTTTGCATTTCAATTATGATCCTCCTTTATAGTTAGTTATTTTCTAGTTAGTTGTCAATTATTTGTCAGTTATTATAGTGCTTGGAGTCCTTAATTCATGGAATACATCCTTCTTTTATAGTCATATTTACCCTTGTAGGTACTCTTCATATGCTTTATGTTACCCTCCTATCGTTTAGACATGTTTTAAACTAGGTAATTCGAGGGACATTTATAAGTAGTATATCTAGGTTACTTAGATTTCACCCCTTGAGGATCTTATCCCCAAGATGGATTTCTATTCTGAACATTTCATGTCATGGTTAGGCTTGCATATACATATGAATGCTAGATTCATGCCCTAAGAATCCCACTTGGATAGTTTTGGTTTGGATATCATCAGCTTTGGATTGATTAATCACCAACTTTATCACTTAGATATAACTTGTGCCCACTTTTCCAACTTTAGGAGACCAATTTAGAGCACCTCATCTTCATATGCCTTATTTACTATAAAATCAAGAGGAGATTTACTACCTTTACCACATTTCAAGTGGCTCTATCTTCAAATTCTTGTTTATCCATACTATATATGTTTAGTTTTTTGTGAAGGGAGATTTTTGAACTTAGAGGGTAGCTTATTTCTTCCCTTAGTTGTCTCGTCTTGCTTGGGGAAACATGTAACATGTAGAGGTCCAAGTTTCTTCAAATATGAGATTGGTGAGACCTTGGATTTTCTCATGGTCTCGCTCGAAAATACTCCATGCGACTTCTAAGTAGCTCCTATCCTAAACCCTGACAAAGATACCATTGGACCAAAAAACAAATCAACAACTCTAGGAGGGCCCATACCTAGATTTACTCTGCATATAATACTACTCTCTATGTTTTATTGAATAGTCAATTCTCCTTTCATTGATTCTCCCCCTTGGAGTCTTATGTGTTTTTATTTAACGGACAAGGGTAATTTTTTCCCTAAATTCTCCTATAGCAATGGGTTCCATTTTTCTTTAAAACAACAAATGATTTTATTTAGAATTAACAGTTCAATAGCTGGACTATTCAATATAATCAGGGTCCTAAAAACTCCCTCTTTCCTTCTAATCTTGCATTCATAATTTGGACAACCTTCATTTTGTGCCTGCAATTCTCACCAACAAGTACAACCAAGAAATATATAGAAAGACAAAAGCATAAAATGTTTGAGAGAATAATTTCAGCAAAATCACATAAAAAATCATTTGTCGACGTGTTTTGAACCAACCCGTGTGGTTCATCATCAGGACACTGGTTGGTTCGAAACACGTCAACAAATTATTTTTTATGTGATTTTTCTGAAATTATTCTCTCAAACATATTATGGATCATAGAAGTCTCAACTCTATAACAAAATCATAATGTCAATCCGGTTAATCTAGGGTTTCTATGATTTCTTAAAATCATATTTCTAGGGTTCTAGCCATAAACCATAAACATTCCTTGATCCATCCCTTATTAGGTATTTTAATTTAGTGGAAACATACATCCCTATGTTTTATCCAATTAAACCCTTGCTAGGGTTTTAACACATACCCTAGAATATTCATTCAAAACTAGGGTTTAAGGATCATTTATCCCTAGAAACCCTAGATGACTTTTCCTAAGAGGTAGGTTTTTTTTAAGAGGGGATGATTAGATATGATTAATCCAATCTAAGGTTCAGAAACCCTAATACTTCCCAATTTTTCAAGGCCTACAAACCGTAGCAACCCTAGAAACTTTTCTTAGAATGATAAAAATGGGAAACTCAATCTGAATGGGTACAAAAATTGAAAATTTTCTTATTCAATCTGCAAAACAATGGGTAAAAAATTTTCACAAATGATTCTTATATGAATAGTGAAATTATATCCAACAATAGATTGTGTCTTCTCACCAATCAAATTCAAACCCTTAACAAAATGCATATAAGTAGTCATTAAGTAAATGAAGCTAGGGAGACTTTTGAAGAGGTGAGATAGGTTTAGTTTTTTTTTTCTTTCATTCTTTTAATTTACTTCTCTTTTCTAAATGGGGATCATGATTGATGTTGACTTGGCTGAGTCTTCACAAACAAAATTGATGCTTCCCATGGAGGTACACTTAGTTGAATGTATCCTTTCTCCAACAGTTCTTGCAATTGCAATTTCAATTCCATCATTTTTGGGGTATTTGTAAGGAGCTTTAGATGCTAGTGTATCACTAGGCATAGGGTCAATTTAGAAATCAATGTCTTCTTGGAGTAGCCTTGGGTTCCTTGTCAAGAACATCTTTGAATTATTGGAATACAGCATGGTCTTCAATTTTTGAACCTTTGTCTTTTATTGGGTCCAAGATATGGGATGTGTACAAATGTATTTATTTGGCTTCCACCTCACATATTGTTCCAACCCCATTGATTAATTGCATGAAACTAGAAAATTTGGATTGGATTCTAGAAATTTTACCTATGGGCTTAGTGAAGGAAATAACGTTGGTTGACAAGCTAAAACCCCAACTAATGTAAAGCATAACTTATATAATGAGAAAGAGAAGTATAGTCTTGATGATTCAGAAGAAATAATTACATGGACACTTCTATAGATATTGTTAGATATTTTTCAACTGGACTAGCATGGAATAGTGTAGTTGAACCTTGTCTTAGAAATAAAGATGACGACCGACCTATCTTTGCAGAAACTAGTAGAGACAATTTTGGAGAGTTTTCACATGCAAATATTGGTGGTAATGTAGAATACTTTGGCCATGGAGATGTTAGTAGGAATAATGATGAAATCCTTCTATACATGAATAAGAATGAAAAAACCTTTCTTGAAAACACATTCCCAGGGAAAATGTCTCATGTCTCTGACGTTATGGAAGGTAGTTGTGTTAAAAATCACCTCAAAGGGAGGAACTCACTATCCCCTAATTCTGAAAGAGGTTGTGAAGGTGCTTGGTCTAACTATAATTCCAAAAGTGCTAATGAGTCATGGAATATGATAAATTCTAGGGATTCTTTCAAGTCTATAGATATAAGGAGCACATTTTATTCGGAATTTAAATTGGGGAGCAATGTTGCTCACAGTGCTGACTATGTAGTGTGCAATTTGAGGAAAAAGTAAATGTATATAGAAATATGTAAACATATTCCTTGCCTCCAGGTTGATGTTGTGCTAGTTAATGTATATTTAATGTCATTCTTTTTGTATAGAAAAGACCTTTTGATGTTATTGATGAATATTTTACGTGATGAAAATTTAAACTCCAAATTATTCCACCACCGGACTAGTGGATTTTTTCTTCAAACACCAACATAACATGTTGCAACTTCTCCTTCTACATATTTCTCTTCCTACTACAAATGGAAACAAAACCATAAAACAACACTGATAAACATGTCAGAACCATTGAAATTGCAAAAAGTTGATCAACCTAACCAAAGAGAAGTCAGCTTAGATATTATTTTCTAAATATTCCACTATTCAACAATGATAGATTTGTCGATACAATTAATATTATTGTTAGAATCAGTGATAAATGGTAAACCTGAGGTATTTATTTCTAATCTAGTGTCTTTTCCAATTTCTTGAAAATATTGGGAGAGTGAACTACTTATATTTCGATTAATGAGGTGCAAGATATGGGAACAAATCTTGTTATGTTGTAAGTCATGCAAATTGGATATTTGGTTTCCTAAAAGTAAGCTACCACCTATGGAAAATTTCTCTTGGTACCCACAACCTTCCAACCTATTTTCCTATAGTCTTATTTTGCATCCCATCTCTAGGTTGAGGAATTTATCTAAAAAGCATTGTGACTTTCCTCAATGTTTGTTTCTTATTTATTGTAACCTTCATTTCCTAAATCTTCCAACTGGCCTTTATGCCTATTAGGTTCTTATACCAATAGGAATCATAATTTTGAATGACTAAGGTTAAGCTTGTAATATTGTACATACCTTTTCTTTCTGAAAATGTTTTCCATATTATAAGCAATTAAAAAATGTAAAGAGGGTATGTCCTAAAAGAATAATCAAAGGAAAAAAAGAATGAAAATAGGTCAAAAAAATGAAATATATGAACCCCAAAAGACAAAAGAGACCATGGAGAGTGTGCTAGTAAAAATGCCACTACTATTTAGTTTTTATGCTTAATAAATGATTGTGTGTAGCTTGTGTGTAGCACTATCTGAGCCCTTGGATGATATAAGGTTAGAATTAGATATTTTATTTTGTAAAGAAAAGAAAAATATTGATAAGGGTTTGCTAGCCTAAATGCACCCAAATAAAGTGAAGAGAAAATGGTAGGATGAGTAAGTGGGTAAGTAGTAGAAAGGTTGCAGAAATGTCTTGTGATTACATGAAAAGAACTAATGATATTTTTCCAAATGCATCTCTAAATAGGCATAAGTGGTACATAAGCAAAGACAATGGCTCACAACATGATTCATTTAACATCCCTATCTTTCATTTTAACCCCTACACCACTCATTAACTTCCCCTTCATAATAAAAGATTAATATCTTGAGCCCCTTAAGTCAAAAAGGCTCAGAGCATTTCTTTGAATTCTGGAGGGACTGAAACCTCAGCTTGATGACTTAAGAAAAAAAGGTGTTAAAAACCCCTTGCAATTCATTCCCCCCCCGCCCCCCACAAAAACCCTTTTCCTAAAGGCTAAGTCTTTTGCCTAGGGAAAAACCATAACAAACATGTTCTATGTTAAAAAACCCACCATGTAACATTTATCCTAAGTCAAGCACCCCCCCTGGATCATTTCACTTCATATTAACTTTTATTAATATATACAAAATCCCCGAAAAACCCAATTTCCCATATATACTTAATTCATGTGTATAAATTAACCCCTCCCCTTAGTTTAATTATAAACTATATTACTACCTATATCCCGCAAACATATATTAATAACCCTGCCTTAGCCCTTAATCCCACATTAGAGCACTTCTATGAGATTAAAGGTTAAGATAATCTCATACCACCATGATTAGACCCATGCCCCCCCCCCGAAAACTTTATGGTTAAATCACCATGCAACTCCCATCTCCCAACCATTGTTGATCATCCCTCCTTTACATCCAATGCTTCTCATCCATATCGGGCAGACCCCATGTCCACCCTTTACTCGCCCGATGAGGCGGTTTACCCCTTGGCCCCCGACGTTATGTGTCAAGTGCTCAATGGAATAGAGCGGCCCTTCCTGAATACCTCCCACACTGCGAAAGCAATGCAATGGACCTCCCAAACTACTTCCCTTTTCCAACCAAAAATCACCACTATTCATCCATTAGTAAAAAACCCACCAAAATTAATCGTTTTCCTATAAAAGCCTGATTACCCCTCTTTTTGCCTTTTTCACGCATTTACCCTGGATAACTCATAGTGTCGTTGCAATTGCTGCAAATTGTCGAAATAGCTCACGAACCTCCACAATTGCTCCACAGAAGTTGCTGACAGTCTGACACAGTCATCCATCCGTACCAGAGCCATACAGACCCCTGCAAAACCTTTGTCAACTATCAGTTACAGTCAAAATCGCCCAATTCCAGGTATTGAACCATGGAAAACCCACTCAGTCATCCAATTCCAGTAAATTTCCCTCATAACACTTTAAATTAAGTGGAAAATAATCAAATTTATTTTGGTTTTTACACTTTAGACCAAAACCATCTGCAAGAATATCGTTGCCCTAAAAAAAAAACTTAAAATTACCCCCCCATACTCAAATCCACAAGAACTGAGTATGGTTGTCCCAATTGCCATGGATGTGAGACCCATATCTACACCCCATTTAGACTTGGACCACCTTCCCCTAGCTGATAAAGATTTCCAAATAAAATATACTACTGTCATAAAGCTCCTGCTCAAAATATATTGCCAAAGTAGGGACAAGTTCTTGAACCATGCTGATGAAATTGGCATTTGGGAGTCAAATTTTCCCAAGTACCAATTTCCCCAAGTACACATTTTTCCTAAAATTGTGCATATGTGCTATGCTTGTTATGTCCCAAGCCACAAAACCATCATGTCTCATGATCAGAAGGTCCTTTCACCATCATTGTTGAGTCTATAAATGAAATGTTGCAACTCCAACCAGGACCAAACCTAACTCCCCTCTCATTGATTTAGAAAAGCAACTTGATGACATCTCTTTTCTGCAGGTACCAAAAGAAACAGAGACTGCTACAAGTACTCCTCCAATTGTGCAGACTCCTTAAAATGACGAGAAGATCCCAAAAAGAAATAGAGAAGGGGATTCCACTTCAGGAAGAGCCACCTCTGATTTGCAGTAGGAATCAAATAAGAGGCAAAGGCTAAATCCAGCCTCTAAGCAAGAGTATACTAAAGACTTAGCTAAGGTCACTAACACAGGAGGAGAAAGAAGTAGGCCTACCACTCCATCTGGAGGCATACAAGAGCCTTCCACTTCACAAACTCAAATGTTGGAAAGGCAGTTCAGTGTGGAAGCTATCAAGGAAAGATATAAAGAAGTCAAGGCTAGAAATGAGAGGCTTAAAGCCCAAACTTATGCTCAATAATTGAAGCTCACCCATACCAACTAAACAAGGTTAATTTCAGCCTTTGCCATTAAGGAGGGAAGAGTTGCAGATGACCTTTATGAAGCCTACAACACAGTAACCAAAGACAACGTCAAATTTCAAAATGGTAGATTTTGAAGTGCTGGCAAGGGACATTCATTCCATAGACCAAATTGAATTGCATAAGAAAGTTGGAGAGATGATATACTCCACCCTGACAGGTAAAGCCATAGCTTTCCATCGGCTACAGAACTTCGTGAACAACATTTCAACACAATTTCAGTTGGAGAAGGCCTCCTCACATTCCAAGGACATAAGGATCAAGTCCTTAGAGGACTTAGTAATTGAATTGGGACACGATCCCAAGGATATAAAAGCCACAGAACAACTTATCAAAAAGAATAATGATGACATATTTGCATTGAAGAAACAACTAAAAATACCTCAACTACAACATCCACAAGCAATGGAAGTCCTAGAAGCCCAGCAAGGGCATGAAGAACTCATGGATTTAGTCTTGAAATTGAATGACCAACTGAAAGAGACTGAAAAGGAATTGGATACTTTGATCCAATTAAAACAAGCAGATGTGGCCACCTCTTCAGCAAATGTTATCCCCATAGTCTCTACAGTAGTGCCATCCACACTAGCAGCATCTTTGGCACCTACAGTTCCACTTGCAACAGCCTTGCTAGTAACAAAAGAATCTACATTAGCAGCAGGCGCATCAGGAGAGAAAGCAACAGAACTTGTGAAATCCATGGAGGAAATGACCATCCAGGCTACAAAGATGAAAAATCTAAAGGAAAAGGTGGCAAAGTTGGAAACTGATTGCAAACTAGCCCAACTCAAGCAAAAAGAAGAAACACAAAAGGCACAGAGAATGGTTGAGAGAATAAAAATCCTAGAAAGGGATTTAACACTGGAAAAACCACTTGGACAGACCAAGGAAATGTTGTGGGCCAATATCATTGACTCTGTCAATGATATTTGGCCATCAATCCAAGTTATTTTTGAGCAAACAGAGCTAGTAAACGTAGCTAGTAAAGGTATCCAGAAAGTAAAGGAGGAGTAGGGAAATAGGCCAGAGGATGCAAATAGACTCATCCACTTCCTCAACAACAAGAATATATATGAGCTCCAAGAGCTAAATATAGAAGAGAGGACTGATGCCATTTTAGAAATAAGGAAGGTCCTTGCCAAAAGGAACCTTATGCTTAATTTGGAAGAAAAGTTCCACAATATGCAGGTAGCCATTGATAGGTTCATGGCTAAATTCCAGATTTTGAGGGAGAAAGGTCTGTCCAATCATGTGGTCATCCGTGATTAACTAATGACACAGTCGGACTATGGGGGTAGACTTAGAAAATTGGCTAAGGAATAAGCTAGTTCTTCATCCACTAAAGCCCTGCTAATAGGCAGAGTATTATATGACACATTTGAGAACTTGTTTTTCCTTGAGCATGAGGTAAAACATTTGTTCCTCACCAAGCCCAATTTTGCAAAGTATACTAAGGCTAATGAAATCTACAGGAGAATGGTAAATGTGAAATTACCATATGCAGAATGGTGGGAGAAAATGACAGATTTACTGTGATAAATAAACAGCTGAAAGTTACTGCACAGTAAAAATGAAGGCAGCAGGGTGAAACAAGTAAAAACAACACAATAGGGTCAAAGAGTATCAAGGTTAAAGAGTATCAGTTGAAAGATGAAAGAAAAGAATATTCCAGTGTGAAACTCCACAATTGTAAGCCAACATAAAGGGCTACAACTCAACCATAAAGGCTAGCACAACCAAAATAAAAGGGATAGCAAGAAACAGTTCATTAGTTATCCCTATCTTCTTGCAAGAAGATATTTGTATTTCCTAAAATAAATCTCAAGTTGTTTTGAGATATTTTGTAATAAGTTTTTGTATAAATACTTCACAATTCGAAGTATGTAGTGTGGATTCCTAGACATTTCTATAGTTTTCTTGATCAAACACTGTAAGCTATTGTACTATTGTTGGACCAACAAGCTAGATTATTGAATAAATCAAAGACATTCCACTGTATTCATGTGTAGTGTGAAATACAGACAAGTATCTTCTTTTGTGTTGTCACTTTTCTTTAAAAGTTTTTTCCACAATCTTAAATGTATCTGAAATCTAAATGCTTAATATGGAATGATATCTCAGAACTTGCTTCACTACACTCTGTTTTGACTATTAGGCAATTTGTATGATTTCTGCTAAAATTATCTAAGTTAAGGAAATTTTGAGTGCTCCTTAGTTTAGATAGTTTCCCTCTGGTCTATAGTAAAGGATTCTTAAATGCCCTTTTCCCATGATCATCCTTTGTTCCTCCTCTTAGTCCCGGTCTGAGGATTCTTAAGTTCCCTCTCACTCTGGTTAAGATCATTTCATCCATTCGACCTAAAAACCTGTGTTTCACTCTACTAACTTGCCCATTGAATACTCCCTTTAATGATTTAATCCCAGTCCTGCTGCCCTTCTTTGACTCCATAGCCCAATAGCCAGAGACACCATTCTATCCATCTATTAAAGGATTCCACCCTCCAACTTCCAATGCAAATCCAAAACCCCCTGAACTCTAAGAATTAGCCTAAAATCTCAGCAAACAAAGCTAAAACATATAGAGAGAGCCCTCTCTGAGTCATAGGTTGGCTAGAGCCTATACTTAAAAGATTGGTTTGTAGTTACCTCTGTCTTTTCCTTCTTCTAGTAACTTCTAGGGAAAATTTCTGAGTGATAACATAGTGGCGACCATACTGGGGAACAATCCTCAGTCCTAATAAATCTTTAAGAAATTTTTAATTATGTATTTAGAACCTCTTAAAGTAATTTATTAGAAGTTATTTCTCACAAAAAGAAAAAAAAATTAAAAAAATTCTGAAATTCTGGCTTTAAGGAAAACTCATTATACTAGGGCTAACCAAGATCCAAACCCTCCTTCGGTATTTGATTATCCCAACCTAATTTCAAGGAAATCCAAGATAGAAGAAAGTTCAGCCAATCATACACCCTTAGTTAAAGCTAATTCATGCCTTGATGAATTGTTGTTTTTAGAAGATCTTCCCTTTGATGAGCAATTTGATTTGTCATTATTTAGATCAAAGTCTGAAAGTGAAATTTGTGACACTGTCATAGATCCATAGTTTTTCGCAGACCTCGAAGTCCAAAAGGCCAACAAATCGATTGATTGGTACCTTATAAATTCACCACAATCATCCCTTAGTACTGCCAAAATCCCTGAGCTTTCTGAACAATTGTCCACTACTCTTAGTTCACTATTATTCCCTTCAACATTTGAAGCCCATTCCCCACCTCCATTCATACCCTCACTCCCTTACCAACCTATCTTGTCCCAGGTACCACCTGCTGGTCCTAGTTCATCCTCCACTACTGCATCACCTTCTAGTGCCTCAACCCCACATTTTAGCCCTTCCCAGCTTATAGCCATGGCAAATAGATATGATCCCCTTGTCTTACATGCTCCACTTGGTGCCATGCCAGCAGAGTACCAAAGTAAAATCGTCCAATTTGATGGCATATGACACTACACTGCACAACACCATGTTAATAAAATGACAGACTACTTTGAACTTCATGAAATTGATATTGTGGATGTCCAAATGAGATTATTCACTTAGACTTTAGCTGGTGATGTTGCCTCATAATAGTATTGATAGTATAGAAGTATTTCAACAATAATTTTTGAATAGATGGGAAAAGAAAATGAATCCTCTACAGATCCTTTCTGAATATGAAAATATTAGGAGAGGACCCAATGAAACTATTCAAGATTACTACACCAGATTTAACACTATATACAATGCAATTCCAATTAATCTTAGACCCCCACCTGACTTAGCATTAATAAAGTTCCTTGATGGTTTTGACATAGACATGGAATTCCAGCTCAAGGAAAGAAACTCCCCAGCCCTAGAAGATATGCAAAGTGTAGCAGTAAGTGTAGAGGCTAATTTATTAGCTAAAAGAGCTAGATTTAGGAATGAAAGAAGAGGATCAACTAAAGATGATCCTTCACCCTCTGACATTAAAATAGATAGCTTAGAAAAAGGAATGGAAAAGTTAATGGATAGAATAGAGAATATAGAGAGGAAACCCCAATGGGATAATCAACAGGAACCTCCAGTTAAAAAATCAAACTTTAGGAAAAACCAAAACCAAAATCAAAACCAAAATATTGGAAAAAATGGACCTAATCAGAATATAAGACCTCCTTTGTAGGAAAACTATACAAAAACATCCCGTATTGAAGACCTATAGAAAGATACATAGATTAACTTGATGGGATTAGATGATGAAGGTGTTGTTTTTCTGACCCAAGATGATCAGGAATTGCATAAGCTACGGCAATTGCAAATCCAGTCTGGAGAGTCATTTGATTAAAATAAGGTTATGACTCTGCCATCTTTGAAGTACATAAGTATAACCTAAGGAGTAAAAATAATTCTGATATCCCTAACCAAACCAAGAAAACAGTGCCAAATCAACCAAAGAAAATCAAAGAAGCCCTAGTTTCTAAAATCCTCCAAATTCTCCCTAGACAAAACCAAAATCCTTCTAGTCCTATCACTGAAGATATAACCCCTAATCAACCTTCTGATGATCAACCCTCTTCTTCAATTCCCCCCAAAAAACCAGTGGACACACCTCAAAATACTAGACTGGAAAATTCACAAAAAGAAGTCCCCAATAAAGGAAAAGAAGACCATCCCACTCAAATCCCTGCTGTAAAAAGTCCAAACCCTCAAACAGAGAAAGCCACTTTGCCTTTTAATTTGGGAGCAGAGGTATCTAAGCTAAAGAATTTATTCCCTTTGACAGAGTTAATCAAGAATGAAACCTACAAAACACAAATAAACCAGACCCTGAACCTTGCTGAAAATGAGGATTTTGTTAACTTGTTTGATGACCAACCTGAACTTATATTTGGTCCAAATGTCAATGGCAAACCACTAGAAGGAGGAATACCACCTTTCTACATTAGCCTTGGCATCCATGACAAAATTCTTCATAATGCAATGTTGGATTCTGGAGCCTCCCACAACTTAATGCCCAAATCAGTAATGGAAAAATTGAACCTAGACATTACAAGACCTTACAAGGACTTATTTTCATTTGACTCAAGTCAAGTAAAGTGTCTGGGGTTAATTAAAGACCTCTGTGTTACCTTAGTTCAATATCCTACCAAGAGCATCCTTATGGATATTGTGGTTGCAGACATCCCACCAAAGTATGGCATGCTATTATCCAGGTCATGGGGAGCCAAACTTCAAGGATCTTTACAACTTGATATGTCATATGCAACAATTTCTATTTTTGGACAAACCAAGAAGTTGTACCGAGAAACTTTAATGAAATACATGGTGAGTAGCTAGGATCGGCCTCAAAACTTTCCTATCTACTCTATACATTCAGACATTGATTCTTTTATTTTGTATAATACTGGTGAAACACAAGGAACTCTTTTAGACAGTGTTGATACAGAACCAAAAGAAATTGCAGTTTCAAAACAAAAGGAAACTGTCCAAACTTTAGAACTTTCCACTAAACAAGGTAGTCAAGTTGAGGAAAAGTTGGTGGAAATAGATGATGCTAATTATGAACATGAGATATTGTGGCATCTTGAGTTTGATGGGTCAGTCAATAAGTTTGGAGCAGGAGCAGGAGTTTGGATATACAATCTAGAGAATGATTACTCAGAAGGCCATCCATACAGACTAAATTTTAAATGTACTAACAATATGGCTAAGTATGAAGCACTAATTTTAGGTCTTAAATTAGTTGGGAAGCTAGGAGCTATAAGATTTTTTGTCATGGGAGACTCTGAATTAGTGATAAAACAAATTAATGTTGTATATATGACCAAAGACCCTAGATTAAGTTTTTACAGAGGAACCATTGTAGAAATACTAAATACTTTCTTAGAAACCAAAGTTGTTGTAATTCCTAGAAAACATAATATGCAAGCTCATAGTTTAGCAATGTCTGCCAGCACCTACAAGTAACCTTTTCAGCCTAACTATCAGTACACTGCTAAAGTAAGGCACAGGCCTGCAATACCAGATAATTTGAAGAAATGGAAAATATTTTCTTATGACAAACAAATAAACAACTTGTTGATTTCAGAACAAGGATTTGTAAATTGCAATATAGATATTGACACGTCAATAGATCCTATCACTAAAGATAAACTAGAAATAAACGAGATAGAAGGTGAAGAGATAGATAGATTCCATCCCACTAAATTTACAAAATCAGATGTAGAAAACCTAGAGAAAGTTGAGATTGATGAAATAATTAGCGAAGACACTAAAGTAATCAATCTCAAAGATAATTTCTTACCTAAGGGATTAACCCCTTTGGAATACCTGTTTGATTCAAATGATGTTCCTAGAAATCCTAAAATGGAACCTTTGAAATCTGATATGGAGGAGTGTAATATTGGCACTAATGAAAATCCAAAATTGATCAAACCTTCTAAATCATTCCCCCCCACAGAAAGAGTAAAATACATTGAGTTATTAAAAGAATTTCAAGATGTCTTTTCTTGGAGTTATGAGGACCTAAAATCCTATGACACCAACATCATTCAACACACAATCCCTATAAAAGAAAATCAAAAACCTTTCATACAAAAACTTAGAAGGATAAATCATGTCCTATTACCTTCAATCGAAAAGGAAATCCAGAGAATGTATGATGCTAAGATAATTGCACCAATCAGATTTTCTGATTGGGTTTCAAACCTGGTTCCAATTAGTATCCCTTAAAGACAATTACCCTCTCCCCAAAATGGACCATATTTTGTAAAGGGTAGTTGGATCAACCAGGATCTCATTATTGGATGGGTTTTCTTATTACAATCAGATCTTAGTTCATCTTGATGATCAAGCCAAGACTACCTTCACTACTCCTTGGGGCACATTCATGTATGTGAAAATGCCTTTTGGAATAATGAATGCAGGAGCTATTTTCTAGAGCGATATGGATATAGCCTTTTCCAAATAAATTCATGATTTCCTAGTAATATATCTAGATGACATTACTGTATTTTCAAAATCTAACAACCAACATTTGGATCATTTAAGGCAGGGTTTTATCAAATGCAGGAAATATGGAATTTATTTAAACCCCAAGAAGTCTTTGTTTGGGTTAGAAGAAGGAAAGTTACTAGGTCATATAATTTCAAAATATGGTATCCGAATAGACCCTAGAAGAATAGAAGCCATCTTACAGATACAACATCGAAGGAACATTAGAGAACTGCAAGCTTTCTTAGGGAAAATTAACTTTCTTAGGAGATTTATTTCTAATCTAGCAGCTTTTATTTGATCACTGAATAATATGTTGAAAAAAGATTCGACCATCAAATGGACTATTGAGGCTAACAAATCCTTTGAAGACATTAAACTAGCCTTAACTAGAACGCCAATTTTGATCGGTCCAAAATTTGACAGAGATTTCATCTTATTTTCCTTTGCTTCTGAGCACAGAATTGCTGCAATTTTACTGCAAAAAAATGACTAGGGCTATGAACAACCTATTGCTTTCTTTAGAAAGGCCCTGAGTGATGCCCCCTTAAAATATAACATAATGGAAAAACAAGCTTTCACTTTGGTCAAAGCTATCGAGTTCTTTAGAGTATACATTTTATATTCTCATATAGTAGCCTATGTTCCCAATTCAGTAGTCAAAGACATCCTAACTCAGGGTGGTCCAGATGGAAAGAGGGGAAAATGGATTGCTACTATTTTAGAATATGACATAGAAATCAAACCAACTAAGTTAATCAAGGGCCAAGGTTTAGCCAAGCTCATGGCTGAGTCAAACTGTCAGGCCCTGGATATAAACTATATTACACAAATAGATAATGAAGAGGAGATGGTGACTCCACTAATTATCCAGGCCTTTATTGAATCACCATGGTACGTTGATATCATTTATGTTTTACAAAATTTACAAGCTCCTCCTAGATTATCTAAGACCAAAAGTAGATTTTTGAAGATGAAGTCCTTAAAATTTTGTATATTAGACAATGCTTTGTTTTGGAGGAATCATGAAGGTATTCTTCTCAACTGTTTATTAAAAGATGAATTTGACAAAGTATTGCAAGAGTTTCATCCAGGTGACCATGGAGGACACCTTTACTAGAAAACCACTGTAGACAAAATTCTTAGAGTTGGTTTCTACTGCCCAAATTTGTTTTCTGATGTCAAGAAACATGTGACCTCCTGTCACAAATGTCAAATTTTTGAGGGAAATAAAAATTCTACTGTTACCCCTCAATCCAATCTCTTCTGAAACACCTTTTCAACAAAGGGGTCTAGAATTCATTGGTGAAATTCACCCACCCTCCTCTGCCCAACACAAATGGATCCTCACTGCCACAGACTATTTCACCAAATGGATAGAGACCATACCTTCAAGGCAAGCCACTAACATTGTTATCATAACCTTCCTTGATAATAACATTCTGTCATGATTTGGATGTCCAACTAATCTCATTACGGATAATGCAACAGCCTTTAAATCCCAAATAATGATAGATTTTTGTAACAAGTACCATATAACCCTGGGCCATTCCATGGCCTATTATCCTCAAGGAAACGGACTGGCAGAATCCTCAAACAAAAGTCTGGTGAACATCATTAAAAAATTGTTAGAGGATAATAAGAGAACATGGAATAAAAAGCTAGTCAATGCCTTATGGGAAAACAGACTAACCACAAAGAAATCAATTGGTACCTCTCCTTACCAACTAGTTTATGGGATGGAAGTTGTCTTTCCATCCTCCTTGGGAACACCAGTGATGAAGTTGCTTCAAGAGTTGCAGGTGGAACCAAATAGTATCCAAAGAAGAATCAACCAAACAATACATCTTCAACAAACTAGGGAAGAAGTATATATAAGATCTCAGGTTGTGCAGGAAAGAATTAAGAAGATTTTTGACAAGAGAACCAAGGCTAAAGATTTCTACCTTGGTGACAAAGTCCTAAAATGGGAATGAAGGAAGGAAGATAAAAGTAAACATGGGAAATTTGATTTCCTATGGAAAGGCCCCTATGTCATTTATGCTTTCAGAGGTAATAATGCTTTCTTCCTCGGAGAAATGGATGGTACATAAGCGAAAGGTGGACCAGTGAATGGTCAAATGCTCAAACACTATTTTGAACCTAACTACTGATTTTTACTTTCCATTGTACATATTCCATTTTTCTTCAAAAAGTTTAGTTTTGATTCGATGGTGGTAATTGAAGTTGAAGCCCGAAGAGAAGGCCCTGAGCTTTAAAGATTCACTATCATAAGTATCAATAATATAGAGGCATAGAGGATAATTTTTCAAGGTAACATCAACAATAATTCAAAGGCTACTGATCTACAAAGTCCTTGACATTTCACCAGGAAATGCCATCCCCAAGTGGAGCCACTGTTAGTTTCTTATACCAATAGGAATCATAATTTTGAATGACTAAGGTTAAGTTTGTAATATTGTGCATACCTTTGCTTTCTGAAAATGTTTTCCATATTATAAAAACTTAAAAAATGTAAAGAGGGTATGTCCTAAAAGAACAATCAAAGGAAAAAAAGAATGAAAATAGGTCAAAAAAATGAAATATATGAACCCCAAAAGACAAAAGAGACCATTGAGAGTGTGCTAGTAAAAATGCCACTACTATTTACTTTTTATGCTTTAATAAATGATTGTGTGCAGCTTGTTACTTATGCCACAATCCATGACTAGTCAAAATATTTAAACTTGGCTATGTCATGTTTTCAATTTTATGTTTATAGCTAGAGAATAAAATATGACTAAACAATGTAATCTTGGAAAATAATCAAATAGGTAGAGTAAATAGAAGAAGCTCAACTATTTAATCTGAGCCCTTGGATGATACAAGGTTAGATATAGATAGTTTATTTTGTAAAGAAAAGAAAAATATTGATAAGGGTTTGCTAGCCTAAATGCACCCAAATAAAATGAAGAGAAAATGGTAGGATGAGTAAGTGGGTAAGTAGTAGAAAGGTTGCAAAAATGTCTTGTGATTACATGAAAATCACTTATGATATTTTTCCAAATGCATCTTCTAAATAGGAATAAGTGGTACATAAGCAAAGACAATGGCTCACAACATGATTCATTTAGCATCCCTATCTTTCATTTCAACCCCTATACCACTCATTAACTTCCCCTTCATAATAAAAGATTTATATCTTGAGCTCCTTAAGTCAAAAAGGCTCAGAGAATATCTCTGACTTCTGCAGTGACCGGACCCTCGGTTTGATGACTTAAGAAACAAAGGTGTTAAAACCCCCTTGCAATTCATTCATGCCCCCACCACAAAAACCCTTTTCCTAAAGGCTAAGTCTTTTGCCCAAGGAAAACCCATAACAAACATGTTCTATGTTAAAAACCCACCATGTAACATTTATCCTAAGTCAAGCACACACCCCCCCCCCTCTGCCGCCCTGCTCATTTCACTTCATATTAACTTTTATTAATATATACAAAATCCCCGAAAAACCCAATTTCCTGTATATATTTAATTCTTGTGTATAAATTAACCCCTCCCCTTAGTTTAATTATAAACTATATTACTACCCATATCTCACAAACATATATTAATAACCCCGCCTTAGCCCTTAATCCCACATTAGAGTGCTCCGATGAGATTAAAGGTTAGGATAATCTCATACTGCTGTGATTAGACCCATGGGGCCCCCCAAAAACTTTATGGTTAAATCACCGTGCAACTCCCATCTCCCAACCATCATTGATCATCCCTCCTTTACATCCAATGCTTCTCATCCATATTGGGCCAACCCGATGTCTGCCCTTTACTCGCCTGATGAGGCGGTTTTCCCCTTGGCCCCTGACACTATGTGTCAAGTGCTGAATGGAATCGGGCAGCCCCTCCCGAATACCAACCACACCGCAAAAGCGATGTGATGGACCTCCTAAACTGCTTCCCCTTTCCAACCAAAAACCACCACTGTTCATCCATTAGTAAAAAACCTGCCAAAATTAACCGTTTTCCTATAAGATCTTGATTACCCCTCTTTTTTCCTTTTTCGCGCATTTGCCCTTGAGAACTCACAGCGTCGTTGCAACTCCTACAAACTGTCGAAATAGCTCAGAAACCTCCGCAATTGCTCCACAGAAGTTGCTGATAGTCCGACACAGTCATCCATCCGTACCAGATCCGTACATACCCCTGCAAAACCTTTGTCAACTACCAGTTACAGTCAAAATCACCCAATTCTAGGTATTTAACCATGGAAAACCCACTCAGTCATCCAATTCCAGTAAATTTCCCTCATAACACTTTAAATTAAGTGGAAAAGAATCAAATTTATTTTGGTTTTTACACTCTAGACCAAAACCATGTGTAAGAACACCGTTGCCCTAAAAAAAACTTAAAATTACCCCCCCATACTCAAATCCACAAGAACTGAGTACAGGTGTCCAAATTGCCATGGATGTGAGACCCATATC
Source organism: Pinus tabuliformis (assembly GCA_031772625.1). Lineage (NCBI taxonomy): Eukaryota > Viridiplantae > Streptophyta > Pinopsida > Pinales > Pinaceae > Pinus > Pinus tabuliformis. The sequence goes on along the minus strand of CM062809.1, from coordinate 275,505,554 downwards.
TACACCCCATTTAGACCTGGATCACCTTCCCCTAGATGATAAATATTTCCAGATAAAAGATACCACTGTCATAAAGCCCCTGCTCAAAATACATTCCCAAAGTAGGGACAAGTTCCTGAACCATGTTGATGAAATTGGCCTTTGGGAGTCAAATTTTCCCAAGTACCAGTTCCCCCAAGTCCACATTTTTCCTAAAATTGTGCCTATGTGCTATGCTTGTTATGTCCCAAGTCACAGAACCATCATGTCTCATGACCAGAAGGTCCTTTTAACCATCATTGTTGAGTCTATAAATGAAAAGCTACAGCTCCAACCAGGGCCAAACCTAACTCCCCTCTCAATTGGAGATCTGTTGCACTTATATCCCAAACTCAGCTCTGCAAAATTGGCCCAATTGCTCCAAACCTTCATCAAAGATGAGAACATCCCTAAATACCCCCCTCCATATGTAGCAACTATATTTTCCCCTTGGGGCTGAAATATTGTAACCATGTTTTGGTTACTCCACAAGTGCATATATTGATGAAATTATCCTGGCTTTCATGTCCATCTATACTTATGGACAACCTCCTGCAACCATTTATGACTTTGCCACATTCATAGCTGACAGAATGCATGAGCAGTTCACAATAATGGGGAATGAAAGAGTCTTCAAATACTCCTCAATTTTATACCATATGTTCTTATCTTATCAATTAGAAACATTCCCATTCACCCTCCAAAAACTGGACATCAAGGGTCAACCCAGGTCAGTCATTTTTGAGTATCAGTCTCCATACTCTTATTCAGACTTCATTGACTTATTTGTACATCCAATTATGACAATGTTTACTGGAAACCCTCCTCCAAGAATTAGTCCAGAAATAAAGAGAGTCCTTCAACTTTCAAAGCAGACCAAAGTGGGTGACTGGTACCTTTACCAGAACCACACAAAAATCAAGATATATGGTTGCATGCATGCACCATATAAGTTGCCAAGATACCTCCCTATGAGGTTTTTTGCATTAGAATACTATAGGAAAATTATCCATGTAGATGAGGTAAACTTCGTTAATGCCAAGAAGAAGGCCAATTTCAAAATAAAATGCCAACTAGGCCCCTTCATTTGCAACTCTAGCGAGGCTGGAAAAGAGGCAGATTTGATACTACAGAATATGAAGGTCCAAAGAAGCTTTGTCTGGAGATACAATCCTTTGGAATGTATCACAAAGAAGAGACAAAAGGTCAATCTAGGACCCTTCTTCCACCATCACATACCTGAAATAGAAGCATATGCAAACCAAATAGAATGGGTGGAAGGTACCCTAGTAGACCAGGACAACACCAAAATAGATGTAGAGAATTCTCTCATTGATTTAGAAAAGAAACTTGATGACAACTCTTTTCTGCAGGTACCAAAAGAACCAGAGACTACTATGAGTACTCCTCCAATCATGTAGACTCCTCAGAATGAGGAGAAGATCCCAAAAAGAAATAGATAAGGGGCTTCCACTTCAGGAAGAGCCACCTCTGAGCAAGAGTATACTGAAGACTCAGCTGAGGTCACTAACACAAGAGTAGAAAGAAGCAGGCATGCCACTCCATCTAGAGGCATAAAAGAGCCTTCCACTTCACAAAATCAAATGTTGGAAAGGCAGCTTAGTGTGGAAGTGTCTTATTTCAGAAGTCCTACTGACAACGACCAAGATATCAAGGAAATATATAAAGAAATCAAGGCTAGAAATGAGAGGCTTAAAGCCCAAACCTATGCTCAATACCCAAATCTCACCCCTACCAACCAAACAAGGCTAATGTCAGCCTTTGACATTACATAGGGGAAGCTGCAGATGACCTTTGTGAAACCTACAGCCCAGCAACCAAAGACAACATCAGATTTCAAAAGGGTAGATTTTGAAGTGCTGGAAAGGGACATTCATCACATAGACCAGATCGAATTGCATAAGCAAGCTGGAGAGACGATATACTCTACCCTGACAGGTAGAGCCATAGCTTCCCATCAGTTGTATAACTCCCTGAACAACATCTCAGCACAATTTCAGTTGGAGAAGGCCTCCTCACGGGCCAAGGACACAAGGATCAAGTCCTTAGAGGACTTAGTAATTTAATTGGGACATGATCCCAAGGATATAAAAGCCACAGAACAACTTATCAAAAAGAAGAATGATGAAATATCGGAATTGAAGAAACAGCTAAAAATACCTCAGCTACAACATCCAAAAACACTGGAAGTCCTAGAAGCCCAGCAAGGGCATGAAGAACTCATGGATTTAGTCTTGAAATTAAATGACCAACTGAAAAAGACCGAAAAGGAATTGGATACTTTGATCCAATTAAAATAAGCAGATGTGGCCACCTCTTCAGAAAATGTTATCCCCACAGTCTCTACAGCAGTGCCATCCACACTAGCAGCATCTTTGGCACCTACAGTTCCACTTGCAACAACCTTGCTAGAAACAACAAAATCTACATCAGCAGCAAATGCATCAGGAGAGAAAGCAGCAGAACTTGTGAAAGACATGGAGGAAATGACCATCCAGGCCACAGAGATGAAAAAGCTAAAGGAAAAGGTGGGAAAGTTGAAACTGGTTGCAAACTAGCCCAACCCAAGCAAAAAGAAGAAACAGAAAAGGCACAGAGAATGGGTAAGAGAATCAAAATCCTAGAAAAGGATTTAACACTGGAAAAACCACTTGGACAGACCAAGGAAATGTTTTGGGTCAATATCATTGACTCTGTCAATGATATTTGGCCATTAGTCAAAGTTATTTTTGAGCAAACAGATCTAGTAAAGGTAGCTACTGAAGCTATCCAGAATGTAAAGGAGGAGTTGGGAAATAGGCCAGAGGATGAAAATAGACTCATCCACTTCCTCAATAGCAAGAATAGATATCAGCTCCAAGAGATAAATATAGAAGACAAGGTTGTTGCCATTTTAGAAATAAGGAAGGTCCTTTCCAAAAGGAACCTTATGTTTAATTTGGAAGAAAAGTGCCACAATATGTAGGTAGCCATTGATAGGTTCATGGCTAAATTATAGATTTTGAGGGAGAAAGGTCTGCCCAGTCCTATGGTCATCCATGATAAACTAATGGCATAGTTAGACTATGGGTATAGGATTAGAAAATTGTATAAGGAATAAGCTAGTTCTTCATCCATTAAAGCCCTGCCAACAGGCAAAGTATTATATGACACATTTGAGAACTTGTTTTTCCTTGAGCATGAGGTAAAACATTTGTTCTCACCAAGCCCAACTTTGCAAAGTATACTAAGGCTAATGAAATCTATAGGAGAATGGTAAATGTGAAATTACTATATGTAGAATGGTGGGAGAAAATCATAGATTTACTGTGATAAATAAACAATTGAAAATTACTGCACAATAAAAATGAAGGCAGCAGGGTGAAACAGGTAAAAACAGCACAACAGGGTCAAAGAGTATCAGGGTTAAAGAGTATCAGTTGAAATATGAAAGAAAAGAAGTTTCCACCATGAAACTCCACAACTATAATCCAGCATAAAGGGCTACACCTCAACTATAAAGGCCAGCGCAACCAAAATAAAAGGGACAACAAGAAACAGTTCATTAGTTGTCTCTATCTTCTTGCAAGAAGATATTTGTATTTCCTAAAATAAATCTCAAGTTGTTTTGAGATATTTTGTAATATGTTTTTGTATAAATACTTCACAATTCGAAGTATGTAGTGTGGATTATTAGACATTTCTATAGTTTTCTTAATCAAAGACTGTAAGCTATTGCACCAATGTTGGACTAGCAAGCTAGATTATTGAATAAAGCAAAGACATTTCACTAGATTCATGTGTGGTGTGAAATACAAACATGTATCTCCTTTTGTGTTGTCACTTTTCTTTAAAAAAAATTTCCATAATCTTAAATGTATCTGAAATCTAAATGATTAATTTGGAATGATATCTTAGAACTTACTTCACTGTACTCTGTTTTGACTATTAGGCAATTTGTATATTTGATGCTAAAATTATCTAAGTTAAGGAATTCTTGAGTGCTCCTTAGTTCAAATAGTTTCCCTCTGGTCTATAGTAAAGGATTCTTAACTTCCCTTTGATCATGACCATCCTATGTTCCTCCTCTTAGTCTCGGTCTGAGGATTCTTAAGTTCCCTCTCACCCTGGTTATGATCATTTCATCCATTCGACCTGAAAACCTTGTTTCACTCTGCTAGCTTGCCCATTGAACACTCCCTTTAATGATTTAATCCCAGTCTTACTTCCTTCTTTGACTCCATAGCCCAAAAGCCAGAGACACCATTCTATCCATCTGTTTAAGGATTCCACCATCCAACTTCCAATACAAATCCAAAACCCCCTGAACTCTAAGAACTAGCCTAAAATCTCAGCGAACAAAGCTAAAAAATATAGAGAGATCCCTCTCTGAGTCATAGGTTGGCTAGAGCCTATACTTAAAATATTGGTTTGTGGTTACCTCGGCCTTTTCCTTCTTCTGATAACTTCTAGAAAAACATTTTGAGTGATAACAATGCCCATGATGTCAAAATTTTCCTTCAACTCTTTTTTTTTTCTAAATCACCTTGATTCCCAAAAACTTCACCAACTAATGAAGATTTGTAGTTTCTCTTATTGAACGCTTATAGGTGGGGTTACTATAATAGCACCTTCCATATCTACCCACTTTCACCGACCTGTCGGGGTAAACATGAGCAGAGGGCTACTATAACATGACTCAACCTCCTAAATATAGTTAATGAAGTGGAATTGTCAACTTGAATCTTTACTAACTTCACTTAGATGATACAATACCCCCGGGAGCTAACCAGCCACTCCAAGTTCCCAACCCTTGAGTTAACTTTCATTTTCAGTGAACTAGAGCCTTAGTCACTCCCATGAAAAGGAAAGTCAATGAATGTAACCCTCCAATCGCTCCCATAATCCTACTTCCCAACCACTGCATTCTAATTTACTCATTTCAATATGAGCGACCATGTGATTTGAGCCACTTTTTTAGGGCTAGGATCCATACCTCTACCCAGAAATTAATGAATCTTTCTAGAATAAAAAATGACACAAGGACAAAGCCTTTAAAAAAAAACTTAGACAAGGGCTTGACCTAACCAGGTCTAACTATGACAGTTATTATGTCAAACACATAATGAACATGGAATCTACAGGTCATGAATGCATATCTGAACATAGAGATATGAAACTTATCTAAGAATCATTAAGAAGGTCTAATTCCATCTCACAATAGCTTCAATAACACCTATTAGGTCATGCATTCAATAATCATTCATTTATCAACCAAAACATGATAAAAGCCATAACTTGAATGTGTCATAAAACCATGCTTATAATAAACATATAAACAACATAATAACAATGATAGAACAACCATTAAAGCTGCATAATAACAAGTGTAAATACTAATGAAATATAAGAGGAACTTAGCTCTTATTAAAATATGGAAAATCCAACCAAGTTAGGGGCTTCCACGTACCACCCAACCATAGATTGGGATGAACCAAATCTTTCTTCAGCCAATCATCAATATTCAAAGCATGAATGTGGGATATCATGGGATAAACCAATCCATAAAAAACCAAGGAAATACATAGGTTAAACCACCTCCACTCTCATTCTACCATGATCTCACCTAAATCGATCCAAAGATCACAAAACCAAATTGAGCTTGGATGTCTCAGTATTCCTTCACCATCCCTTGAGAATTTTTCCTATCTCCACCCACCTGTCGAGGGCTTCCCGAAGAAAACCATCTCCACCCCCAACCCTTTGGATTTTCTTAAGACCACCTCACCCAAATCCAAAACCTTTCGGTAATACAAAGCTCAACCAAGAATGAATCACATCACACCATGACTATATAGAAATGGAAAGGCAAGGCTAAAACCATGCAAAACCCATGCCAATGAAATAAATGAACCAAATACACACATGCATATATCATGCATGCCAAAACCAACTAGGAAATCATACATGCAATCTATTATGTGCCAATATTTCCACTAAAGCCACTTGATCCAAATTTTCCTTTCTTGATCCTTGTTTTCCTTTTCTCTCCTTATCCTTCCTTTTCTTTCCTTGTCCTTCCTTTGCTTTTCCTTGCTTTCCTTTTCTTGATTTCTTATCTCCTCCTCTATGAAAACCAATTCCAAAACTAAACTGAAAAAAAAAAAAAAAAAAAAAAAAAAAAGGCCCCAAATTGATGCTCCAGTGTATTTTTATCGTTGATGCCTCTATTTTCTTCAGTTTTCCTCTATTTTCCTTCAAATTCCTCCTCACATGCAACCTGTGACCTTTGACCTCCCTTTTCTCCTAATTTCATTTATTTTTATAAAATAAATGCCAATAATTCTTTTTTTCCTTTTCAAAGCCTTTTCTAATGCCTTTTCTAATTTCCCTTAGTCATAAATAACAACAAGTGATGCCCCCTAGGATGATTTTACCAAAATTCAACATGGAATATGTGTCCCATGACCTTGGTCTTATTTTCCTTTATTAACTTTATTACATGAAATTTTAACCCGAGGTTGTTACAGTTGCAGATTTTATTTTTAGTTTAATTTTTGGCTTCTTTATGTGGCTGGAAACTAAACCCCTGCCCAAGTCCATAAGCTCCCATCTCAAACTCTAGCAAGACTCCTCCTTTTCCAAGGATTAGTTAATTTGAAATACCTAATATAAACATACAAATAGTTTGAGATAGACGTAACAATTTGTTTGATCTAGGAATACATGAGGCGACATTTCTCATGTAGGGTTCATATTTGATAATGGCTTCCCTAAGTCGTATCAAGGTAAACATGGATGCATTTATCATAGAGCCTCAATTATTCCTATATAATCCTATTTCATAATGGCTTCACTAAGTCGTTTCAAGGTCAACATGGATGCAATTATCATAACACCTCAAGTATTCCTATATAATCCTACTTGATAATGTCTCCCCCGAGACTTGTGAGAGTCAATGTAAATGAAATTATCATAAGAACATGTTTGGGTATACATCCACCAATATTTACGTAATATTTACAAACATTGTTTGTATGGATCCAAACCATATGGTACTTCATAGAACTTTAGTCTTGGAAGTTTTGAAAAATGGAAATTAGTCTTAAAATTTAATAAGTGTATAGAAAATGTTAGGTTGTCTTATGCATCCATGGAAAATGAGAAAGTATATTTCACCCTATAAGGTATATTCAAGTCTTGGTGTCTCCCAAACGGAGGTATGAGGAAGGGAATGAGAGAGTTACTAAGTACTGAAGATGTTTTTTTTATTTTAGTATCTATCTTGATTTTTTATATTTCTTGACAAATTTGGCTAGAATGAGTTTGGAGTATACTTTCTCTCCATTTTTAAGATCAATTTGACTATTTTTCTTGCCATATGACAAGTTTATTGCTCATCAACTACCAAACACAATGGCGACTGGTAACCTTGAGGTACTGGACTAGAACTTTGTGACCAATGACTGTCCTTTAGGTAAACATGCCATGGAAAATGGCTCAACCGATTGAGCTTATCCATGGAACTATTTCAATTATTTTTCCTACAAATTAATCAAAAATGTATGTTTCCTTTGTCAAATGATATATTTCTGAAAATAATTGGTTTTTTTGTCCAATATTGCTTGAAATAATTAAGTTTTTCTTGTTCAAATAGTGCTTGGAACAATTCCTTGCCAATGATAAATTTATGCACAAGGTGTCATATTAAGAGTTATGTGAGGCTCATTTTACAAGGAAAAATTTAGTGGTTGGGTTTTCAAATATTTTAAAACCAAAGTTTTGGGTCAATATCATAGAATATGAATAAATGTTACTACCATCATAGCATGATGTTGTAAAATACATTTCAAAAAGTATATCCTGATTTGATGTAGCTAATAGCTATATACTCAACTTCTCTTTCTCATCACTTTTTTTTCTTTTCTAGTGATTTACAATTATAATAGTTTAGATATATTTTTATCTAAGAGATGCAACTAGTTCTCGTAATTTTCACGTAGCTTATAAGTAGAGTGCATCCATTTCTATTGTTGGGGTGTGCCAAACGATTTTTTTTATTACCTTGTGAAGTTGTTTCTAGTATTTTTGATAGATTGGTAATTAATATCTCTCTCGTTGTCATGGAAAGATACTACAAAGGCTTCCAGCTAGAGTACATCGTGTTTAAGATCCATGCAACTAGAGGAATCATCCATAATAGTAATATTATGACGGGGATTGGAATTCATAATTCATTTTGATTTATTTTATATTTAGTCTCTATTTTATTTCAAACAAAATGTTTGGAATACAGGAATGTAATATCCCCTCTAATAGAGTGGTTGGTAGACTTGTGGATGTTTAATAAATAAAAAAATCTCTCTTTCTTTCTCTCTCTACACACTCTAATTGTAATTGTAAAAACTCGTAGATGTTTAATTTGTTCTAATCCAAAAGTGAAACAAATGTGATTTTTCTTGAGAAGTGAAACAAACACCACATTCAAAAATGAAATATGTGCAACAAAATCCACACTCCAAAATTAAAGAGAGAGCATTCAAAATTGTGCCAAATATTGCTAATGTTTTGATTTCTAGGATTTTAATTGTTGCCATGCATGTCATTTGTCAATGCACTCTAGAGATGTTGATCAATTTGGACATCCATGGGTCATACTCGGTCATTTAGAGAGAAGGCTTCTACTGAAAGAAGATCATGATGTACAACATCACATTTACATGGTTATATTTATTCAGTCTATTGGAAATTTTAGTTATCAGTTAATTGCTTGCAATTTTTTTAAACAAGATCATACACCTTCATGCAGATTCAATTACCATCATAAATTTTCTAATCCTTTTTTGAGATCGGGTTTTTTTTTATTGGAAAGATTTACTAACTTCATCTAGTGGCCATGTCTTCCTTATTAAACACATATTTTAGATTGGGGATATATCATGTACTTCATTTGGCTAAACTACAGGTCATACACTTTTGAATACCATAGGTTTTTAATTATGTTTTTTGTAGCAACATCTTGATTTTAGTATATATGGATTGCTAGTTTGTTGCAAATAAAGTGGCTTATGCTCTTTCTCAAGGTTTGCAGGTAATAGCTTGTGTTGGAGAGATTATTAAACAATGGAAAGATGGAGATACATTAGATGTAGTTTCTAATCAAACCAAAGAAATAGCAGGTTCTTACAGAAAGAGATATTACATATCTTTGTGTATTTTCACAAGGAAATTACATTCTTTTCTTGTTAGTTATTGGATCCAATGGATGAGTTTTGAATTTTGTCTTCATCATATATCCTTCTCAGTAACCATGTTTTCATTATTGTAACTCATTATATGATTTATTATCCTTGTGTTTGAATCCTATGTTTAACCACACTTTAACTGAGCATTATTTTGATTATATTAAAGTTCATTCATCTCCATTTCTTTAAGAAACTTGAATTTCCTAGTTATTTTAGAATTTCTACAGGTCTACATCCATGTTGTCCATCTTAATAATGCATATAAAATATGCTCAACCGGTAAGTCTTAGTATTTCAATTAAGGGAGCATAAATTATGAAATATTATTCTTTATGGTGCATAGATACTACATGTTAATTTTTAGACCATGGTAGGTAGATTTTGCACTCAAAAAAATAAATTGATACTAGGGAGCTAAAACACCAAACCCTAGGAGAGTGATGTTCTGATTTTTAGTTATATGTGCATGATCAACTAAGTGAAACTCTGTTAAGCGTAGTCTTTCAACTTGATGCCTTTCTCTTTCTCTTCTATATGCCTTTTGATTAGTTCTGAATTCTAAAACATCCTAGGAGATGAAATAAAATATACCTCCGACATTAATTAATTCATCCCAGCTACTACACCTAATTGAAACCATTTACCATATCAAATCCCTCAAACCAAAATACAAATCTAGACATAGATCATAGTCATTTGAATCTACATTGTAAGATGGAAACAAGTATCTTTCATTTTGTTCTCCTCTATCCCCATGTTTCTTGCAACATGCCAAAGTTCAAAAGCAATAAATCTACAACATGCTACTATCATGAGAGACATAAAAAAAAAACCAAGTGTGTTTATGATATATTTGTTTAACCTGTCTCCATGTTTATTTCTCTCCTTGTATTTCTTAATCAGGACATGAGCACTGCAAAAATAGTGAGGATTCCCTTTAGCTAGTATCAATTTGATAGTCTCGAGGAAAACATATGTTACAAATCCATACATATGATTTTGTTGGTAGGGATTTCTCACATCTTATAGAAGTTTGCATATCGTGAAAGGGGAAACAATAGATTTTTTTAATAAGATATTTTTATAGCCGAGACCTACAACTTGTATCAATTACTAACAAGCACTAGGATATCATTTCATTGATAGGATGTAGAAGCCTGGTAAAACTATATTAAATACCCCTTCCACCCAACCAAGAAAGCCATATTGGATAATATAATAGAAACCCACAAAAAATACCTGAAATAGTTGGAAATATCCTCCTCGGTGAAGGTGCTCTCAATAGGAAATGTCAGGTAAATTTGACGGGATCCAGAGATGACACCACTCAAGTAGTAGGGATCTCATTCGCTTGGCCTATAAGTTGTGAACCTATTAGCATCCTTTGCTAAAATAATGGTGTGCTGACCATGATGCCTAATGTATTCTTCAAGTGTCCTAATAGATTCATCAAGTTGTACCTGACTTTCCCATGCCTCTATCTCTTAGTCAAGTATCCTTTGGATTGCACGGTTTTACCAAATAGCTCATAGTAGAGTTGAGGTAGCGAAGGAATGGAAATAAGGGTTTGTCTTCCTCTCAATAATTATTGAAGTTCTAATCGTAATCTCTCTAACGATTCTACAGAGAAATATTTTTCGAAGCGGGGATCCATGGGGATTGAACTCGATATGTCGTTAGCCCATTAATAATTGTGAGTAAAACGATAGTTTGATCCATGATTGCAATAACCCCTATCAAAATATAGGCATGGTTTCTAAGAAACTAGTTCACATCTTAAAAAAAGGTTTGTCATGGAATAAGATCGCCTATGATTCAATCCCATCTTACCTCCATTCAATAAATAGATCATCTCAGTATAGACACGACTATCATTTGGTAGGCTATAGGAATCAAGATTCTTAGTGGGATAGAAGAGATGATCTTGGAGCTGACAATTATCCCCGATCTTCAGTAATTGGTCATGATAGTCTGATAATTTGTGATCACTGGGTAAGTTATGTTGGCGACTCAAATTGATAAATTTGTTGTGCTCATCTATTAAAAAATTATTTCGATTCAAGATTTCATGATGCACTAACAATGTTGAGTCTTGTTGCTCATGTGGAATGTGAGCTCCCTGTTGAGTCAAATTATAGACTTATAATTTGGTTAACATAAATCATTAACCCAGGGTAGGTAATCTTATGAGATGTTGCGCAAAATATATGCAAGCTTAATACTGTGAATGCTTATTAATATAACCCGTCAACCATACACAAAACTAATGCCTCTTTTTTGCATCAACATTTAGCAACAAAGGCTATGGAGTGGATTGAAGCATCGCTATATAGCTTTTAGTATTGCTAATGTTGATTGGAAAAGATAAGAAATCAAACTTACAACAATTTAAGGAATTCACTCAACAATGTAAATCAAATCTTCATTAAATCAAATCCACACATTGACATGAAACTTATTCATTCAATCATTTGTTGATGATATATCAAAATGAGCACATTAGTCGTATGAACAGATTGCTATTGCATAACAAAAATAGAATACACACACACTACACTAAGGGAGTTGTGAGCAAAAGGGGCCCTCCCTCACTCACAACCCCTTCAAAGTTAGAATAGATTGCTCAATAAAATAGACAAAACATATAATATTGTATTAGTCTTAAAATGTCACAGTTGAGTACAATATGATATACAGTATCAGCCGAAGCCAACCCAAAAACCCCTTACAACATAAACTAGAGCTGAATTTATACAAGTACAAAATCCCATATGTGGCTTGAAGTAAGGAAAACTACTAATCTGAACCATTGGCTAACAGTCCTATTACAAAGTGTCAAATTTAGCTATACTGAGTCTAATCCATGACTAAAAGCATGGATTAGATGAAATTCATTACATAGTTGTAGTTTCCCTTCATATGACCAACGAGAGGAGGTCTGCAAATCAGGGCGCTTTCGTTCGCGGATTTGAAGCAACCAATAGGACAGCATCCATGTATGATAGATTCCCCACAAAACCCATGTTCTAGTTTGATTTAGAAATAAGTGGAACATAGTTAACCATCGATTTTGCTGCAAGAAATCTGGGCGGTTGCAGGAAATATGCATCTGCAGGAATTCAGGAGCGTATGCAGGAAATAAAATCGCACGAGCTATTTGCAGGAAATACAGGTACGTTTCAAATCAAAAGAAATCTACACGAGAACTCTAGATTAGTTGGCATGATAATTCAATAAGAAAATAGCTAGCTTAAGGAATGCTTAAGATTAAGGTAAAAGATGCTTTTTCATGTTAATTTTCATACCTTCAGCAAATAACACCCTTTTGGCCAAAACCTAGGTATTATAACTTAAATAGGCATAAGAGGGGTCAAGGATAGTTCAAAATGGAAGAGGTAAAGTCTAGAAAAGGTGTAAAAATTGGGAAAAACTGAGCCCCAACATCTCCCCCACACCTAGTTTTTTGCATGTCCCTTATGCAAGCAAAAATGTTGCACCTTCCACAAAAAGAAAAAGAAAAAGGAAATCATTCCTTGTCCTGGGCTTCAATTACTACAGCCAACTGATCTAGTACTTCTTCCAACTGGTCCAATTGGTTACCACTATATTCTGCAAGAATCTAACCATTGTATAATTCATTCTTCTTTTTCAAATGATCAATCTGAGCTTGCTTCATTTTCATGATTCAGGCTAATTTCTAAACCCACTCCTCATGTTCCTTCTGCATGCATAGGTTTTTCTCTTTCAGGGTCTCGTTTTCCTTTCTCAAAGCTCGTTCCGAAATGATGAGCTCAATGATGATTTCCTCCAATTCCTACAGAGACCGCTTTTTCTGGGGAGTTACTTCCCCTTCATGATGTCCTTGGAGGGATTGGGATGAACCAAGGTCCTCCTTTCTTATTGTTCTCATGATGTGTCATTTCTGCTTCCATGCAGCAGGTAATCCTGGAAGGAAATTTCTTCTTCACCAATGAATTCAACTGACTCTATCTTCTCCTTTCCTTTGGGTGGGCCATGATGTTTCTCCTTCTTTTTGTCAAGTGTCTCGGGCAGCACCTCTACTTCTGCAGTATCCTTTATAGCCAGCTAAATAGCCTGGATCCTGGTAAATCTCTTCACAGAGGTGGAAGTGCCATTCTTTGACTTAGGCATTTTACCCACCGTCTCCCCAGTCACCACCACTTCTTCATCTTTTTCTTCCTCTTTCTTCTGTAAACCATGGGTCCGAGGCTTCTTCTTCTTTGGAATTTCTACAAGCTCCTTCTTTGTGGACTCCGAAGAGTCGGGGTCATATTTTTCTTCCTTATTTATTGGTGGCCCACAAGTCCGTGGATTCTTCTTTGATTTTTCTACTAGTTTTTCCTCTGTAGACTCTGAAGGATCAGAGTCTTTATCTTCCTCTTTCTCCTTTATCTGCAGCCCATGGATCCATGGCTTCTTCTTGGGTTTTCCAACTGGTGTTTCCTCCATGGAATCTGAATAATCAGAATCTTCATTCTCCGAAAGTAATTCTTGACAAAAAACTCCTCCCATGTCCTCTTCTTGTCCTTCAAAATTTGTTGGCTTGTATGGGCTCGACCCAGGTTCAGAGGTGATTTAGCCAAGCAAATGCTGGTACTACTACCCTTTTGAGAACAGTCCGCAAAGTGCGGACTGAGGTCTCACCCAAAGTAGTATTGGGGGGGGGGGGGGTGCTAGAACCAGGTTTCCGCACCCTGGGGATGTCTGATGTGCTTCTGGAGGTTCGCGGTCCAACCCGTAACTACACGCACTTACTATGCCTTCGCAGCCTGTGATGTTGCTTCCACGCAGCCCTACCCGGGGCACAGCTGTGTAATACCCAAGTTTCTCACTATTAATCTGTTATTACCCGATTACTTAATTTTTGTGTATAAGATTCATGATCATTACAGCATATTCAACAATCATATCAGAGCGTGTGATAAAATAAACCAATATAATTGTAAATAAGACAATGCACAAAAAATACACCAAAATAGGAATCAACTTCTCTTTATTAATCTTCGATCCAAATTACAGACTCAACACCACCCTATGCACTCAACTGCAGGGGTCCACGCACTTAGTTGCAGACTCTACTAGGCCTCTGCACACTCGGTTTCAGAGCCTCTTCCTACCACTACGACCTAGTACACTTAGACTCTTCTTCTAAGCTTGAACCATTCGTATTCTTCTTCCAAAAGAATCCCTCCTCTTTACACTTAGAGCCTCGCTCTATTTATACAATCCCATGGTCCATGGACCATGGGTAGGTCGACATAACTTCACATTACATTACAATATTTTAGGGCGGAAAACCCTATGACTCATCTATACTTCACGCTCTGCACCCGTAATTGGCGGAGTCTTACAACAACCTTTGACAAAAACTTGGACTTTGAGCCCCAAAACATGTTGTGAGGGGGATTCCATGCCCAACAGGCCCCAAACACAATCAATGTGACTTGTCCCGAGTCACTCTGCTGGTGTAGTGATCTTGGCACAGAGCCCCTCCAACTGGTCTCATACTGCTTGGAGGACCGCGGCGCACTGTTCTATTGTTTGTTGGACCTGCTGCATGTGCTCTTCCATTACTTCTCTGTGAGGCTCTGCTATCTGTCTTAGTGCATATAGTCCCTGCATCTACGCGAGCTTTCCCTCAATCTCAGTCGTAATGGTGAATGTCAATCCAAGGCTGGACGCGTGCTTTGAGAAGTGCGTCTTTCTGTCTTGCAGCATCCACCTGCTCCTTCAATGCCCTTGCTTGCTGCATCTTTTCCAGCTATTGGGTGAGGACGACTGTTTGCGTTTTTCCCCTAACACTGTCATACTTTTGTTGCAATTCGCGCACCTTTGTTTCCAGGCATTGTATGTTGGGGTCCTCCTGCAAGGATGTGAGGACGTGGAATGCTTGGTCCAACATACCAATGCAGTCTTGTACCGCCCTTCCAATTTCTTCCAATCCTGTCTAAATTGCGCTAACATGTTGTTCTTTAACTTCCGAAGGAGTGGAAAGCCGCACCTTCAGCCATAGTCATCAATCTGGAGGTTTAGCTCCAGTTGTACGTGTGTCACTTCCTCACGTGTTCTTTGGACTCCACTTTCCAGGTAGTGGATCCGCATCTCGGTTGGTAGGTCTGCGACGATGGATAATTCTAGAACGCGCTGACACGGTTCTTCCATTGTTTGCGCGATCCGCCGATTCTGTGACACTAGCTCGTCACGCTGCAGGATGAGCTATTCGATGTTGATCTTCTGCTCACTCAATAACTGGATCGCGTAGCCTTACCAAGCACGTAGCTCTGCTGTTATGCCATCCTGCAACTAGTACAATGTGTCCCATAGAAGGGAAACCAAATTTAGGCCAAGTCCCTTGATCTTACCCATCGCGGCTCTGTCTTCCTCACTCTCTGTTGTTAGTGCTCCATCCGGTAGCACTATTGAGTTGGCCATCTTTGCACACAGCAGTTGCTCCACTGCTGATGTACCTCCAACACTGTAGGCGGCTACTGTTCCTTCGTGTGGGGGCCACACCTAAAGTTCCTGCAGCTGCGCCCGTAGGGCCCCCAACACAATCTGTTGCTCTGTCATGGCTTCATGGAGCGATTCCCTGGTGACCTCGCGAACCATGTCACTGATGTCATAGAGGTCGCCTTCAATTAGTGTAATCGGTTCGATGTCCAGTTTGGATGCCTTGACCCTTTTTCGTGGACCTGATCACTCTGTGACGCACGGTTGTTTCAGTTGGGTGGACGTTGTACTTGGGTTCGTACCTTCTGCTATATCTAGTCCCTATCCTAAAGACACGTTCTAGCCCCCTTCCTCCTACGTCGTGATGACCCCTGTTGCTTGTGCTGCTGCTGATTTTTTGGTGGTCTTTGCCTATTATGTGGTTGCCTTCACTGCTTCACAGGCAGCCCTTACCTCCACGGCTACTTGTTCGTTGTGCCTCAACTGGGCCAACTTCGTGACACACAACTTGGTTGCATCCTTATGCTTTTGCTCTATTGTTCTATCCTTCTCTGCCAGATTTGGGGCGCACCACTTGAGAGGCCATGATTCCATCACAGAGAAGATCACATCATCAATAGCGATGAAGGGGAGCTTGGTCCAGTTCTGTGCCAAATCTTTACGTGCCTTGATATGCACATTATGCATATCCACCTTCAAGTCTACAAAGCTCCACAAACTGTTGTACACAGTGGGGGACAGGCACGACCTCATGTTGATCCACATCTGGATGCTTGCCTCCATGGGCACCCAGAAGATATTTGTTTCATGGATCTGGGTGGTGTCCTTTGTAGCCCAGAGCAACACGTACTTTGCGGCCTCTGGTAAGTCCTATTCAATATTAGGGAACTGATTGTCCTCAGGCAGTTCCCCTATTACTAGCAAAATCGAAAAGAGCAACCATGCGTAGTGGAAGGTCTTGCCCTGCTCTTGAGCTTCCTTGCAGTTAGTGAGGAACTCTTCACAGAGTAACTCAGCCCAGTTGAATTGGAACCCCTCTATGCATTGTTCTGCCAGTGCAACTACTAGCGCTGGTACCTCATCTCGGTGGAATTTTCTCATCACCTTCCCGGCCAGGAGTTGGGTGGCTACAGACACCCCTTTATCTTTAATGCTACTGATTGTGTAACCCCTCTTCTTCTTTTCTAGTTTGTACTTCTTATTCATGGCCTCTACGAGCACCAAATCTTCGCTTTTTCCGACTCTCTCTGCGGGGTCCTTTCCCTTACAAGGGAGCTAGGAAATCCTGTAGATAAGATCTGTTGTGATGGGAATAGGCTCCTCTAGCCATAAGTACCCATCGTGCACTAGGCAAAGCAGCTACCTAATGACGAAAATTTTGATAGGTGCATGGTGAAAGTGTGGAATCCATAGTAGATGAAGCAGTCTGGCCTTCTCTACTCTGCCCAACCATTTCCGCGGTTCTAGTGTTGTAACTGACCCCTCTGTGCTCTGCTTCATGAGGTTGTCAGTCTCTAAATGTGGGAACTTCTCACTGTCCGCGAGGTCCCAATCTTCAAACTTCATTGTGGGCAAGCAGCCGAGGGGCGAGCCCTCAAAAAATATTCCATCGGGGAGGAGTAGGGTTTGGAGTGCACTCTTAGCAGCATCCAAATCCTTGGGTACCTTAGCTTTCCCTTTCCACGGAGGGATGTACTCAGGCAATTTTGCTGCGGCGCGCACCAGCTGGATGTCTTCTTCTGTTTCTTCATCTACAAGAGCCTATAGGTCCCCCTCATCATCATCTATCTCGATGGTGACAACCTTGCCCTTTTCTTCCATGGAAAGTTTACCAAACCACGAATTTCGCGGGCACATGTGGATTGGTCCCACTACCTGTTTATCCTTCTTGGGCCTCGACATCCAAGGTAATTTTGGAATTTCTAGCACATCCCCAACATCTCTGGGGACATCCTACACCATAGGGTTCTGCATAGCTTCTTCGAAGGTACTCTCTACAAAACCCACACCTCTCCTGGTAGCTGTCATCCTGTTTGAACTGTCTATGGTTGTTTGCGAACTTGGGGGCTCAAACACCACTTGGCACTTAACACTCTGTGCTCTACATATTAGCTCAAATCTCAGATGAAAAAGTGTTGTCTTGTGGCTAGCCCTTGGATTTTTATAGTGCCTTTTGAATTTGAATTCGACCATTCCTCCCACTTCTGAGTCATTAATGCTTTCTTGGTAGCAGATCGTCCCAAATCTTGTCCTTAATTTGTGTCTTAAATGCCACTACCCGCTCCTTTTTGCCTTAAATCAGACATCCTGTCATGAACAGTGACACCAACAGTCACTTCCCAGTCTACCCACATGGTAGCGCAACCCCCCATGTGTGGTCATAATCCTTGTGGCATGCTGATTCTGCACACGTCTCCCTTATCATGCAACTCCCCTATAGAATCTTTTATAGTCCCATGCTCTCTTTCAACTGCCTGGAGCGCTGAGAATTTTCTCCCTACAGCTAGTCAGGTGGTTGCACCATCTATGAAAAACTTTAATTTGCCTTCCAGTATTGTCTGTGGACACTCCTCAATTTCCCTTGCAATAGCCGGCACCGCACGTTCTATCTTATGTGGTGTGCTACCCTAGTTACAGCGTTTGGTAAAATGTGGTCGCAACCATGGTAGCATAGTCATAAATTCTTGGCAGCAATATTCTAACATAATGGTATGACCATCCGTATCCTGCCTCGCCATCCTTGGTTTATCGATGAGACATGCTTGCGTGATCGCGTTTTCTAGTCTTTTGATCTCAGCATCCATCAACATGCTTTTCTTCCTCAATCGTACTCGATCTTCTTCGAGTTCGTGAAGTCTAAGGTTCCCTCGCCAAATGGCTTCCTGAATCCTTATATGTTAATCCTCGCATAGCTGTGTGATTCCTTCATCGTGGTCTTTGCGCACTGTCACAACTGAGGGAACTATTACGTGTGGATTCATTTTTGTATTCTCTTCAGAAATTGCAGTTTCTACATTGTTCCACACCTTTGGAATCATCTCCGCACTCAGGATTTTGCACATGGTCCTATAGGCCCATCGAACCGCTGGCATGCGCAGGTCCCAATTAGTTCGTCTCGCCTGGTGGATCTTGTTCAGTACTTCGCACACCCTATCGAATTCTTCCCTGTGGATAATTGGTAGTGCACATCACCTTTCCTGCTGCTACGATTTGTTCTGATTCTTTATTATGTGTTGAAAAGTGTGCAACAAGAAATGCTAAATTTAGAATGTGCTAAAAATAGACCTGCTAAAAATAGCATGTCTAAAATAGCAGTTTGGCCAGTGAGGTCATTGGCCACATTGGGTGAAAGGTGAAACTACTAAAAAAAGTTCTAAAAATAGCATTTCTGGGTCCTTTCCTATTTATAGCAGTCCCTAGTCTATCTATAGGAAGTAAAATTAATTTTGGTCTTAACAAGAGTTGGAAATATTAATTAATTAATTCAGTTGAGTTAATTAGTTAAGGAAAATCAAACTTGAAGTCTTTGTGAGAACATGTAACAGTTGTCCCACTGATTGAGGAATTTATCCTTAATTTCCTCCACTGACTAAGGGAATAAGTATGAGTTCTATAATGAGAGAATCAGTTGACTTAGTTCTAAGTAGTCAAGTCCAGTTAGATTATTTTAACAAATTGTTAAAATAATAAAATATATTTTCTTAATGCTTGCATGCATGTGACAACTATTATTTTAGATAACTGAGAATTCACTCATGGATAACTGTTGCATGTCAGTTCTGTCAGAGACCCAATTGAGATCAGATGTGGGACAATGTACTATCAGATGCTTGGATATTTCTAGTAAGTATTCCTTGCATGGAGAAGGATTTATTATAGGAGATTGGAGGACTTGTGGCCTATATATTGAGGCCTAGGTAGTCCATGATTTTCATCTTCTGATTGAAGATCATCAGAGTACATAGAGAGTAGGATAGCTATTGAGCTTATTCTTTTTGTATTGTGAAGAGGATTTCCACTTGATTGATAATACAGTGTTGGGGTTTTATGTTGGTGCTTTCCCCAGTGATATATTCTGTGTTATGTGTGATTGATTTCTCGTGATCAATTATGCATGTTTCTACTTGATGTTGCTCATGAATTTGATTATGCTTCTGCTTAATGTTTTGTAGAAGTAGAACAAGTATTATGCTTTAGGACATGCATATATCAGTTTGTTCTACAGGTGAAATTTCTACATGGTATCAGAGCTATCTGATTTGTAGAAAAATTCTATATGGTATCAGAGCACAGGTGATCAAGCAAGAACAATATACTGAGAGGACATTTCAAAGTTTTAAGTTTTGGGCCGAGAGTTTGCAGAGAATATCTGAAAATTTATGTACAAAATTTTCAGAAATAAATAGAATATTTGGATTCCTTGCGGAAAAACACCCAAAATCAAAAAAAAATCGGCTGAATCGGAGTTTGGATGAGGGAGATATCGCTGATTTAAAATCAGCTCATTTTCTAGAAAATTTCGTGACGGCGGGAAAGTGGAAATAGATTGGTGTGCTAGCAAAGAACCTGTATGCACTTGGGGTACAAGATGCATGCAAAGCCTTGAGGAGCAGAACAAAGGTTAGATACTTGGTGGTTGATAGGGAGAGTAAATTACCTCTCGACATGCAGAGCTAGAAGAAGTCTCAGACGATTATGGAGAAGCCACGATTGGTGCAGCAACTTCAGAAGGTTGTGGAGCAGCCACAATAGGGGAAGCTGAGTGGAATCGAGTAGAGACATCTACTCATGCAGAGACCTCCAATAGGGGGAAACTTCATGCCAGGTGGGCAAAGGGATCACATGCAGCCATACCTCCAGGTACGTGGTGGGGCGATGTGGAGTGATCGTCCCAAGGAGGAGGGGCAGGATCCTTGAGGTACCCAACCTCTTGGATGAGACCTTGCTATGGGAGCCCCGATGTGGAGTAGAAGGAATTGACTGATTGGGTAGAGATATATGCGGATGGAGTGGCAGAGAGAGCGACAATGCAGGGAATCCCAGGACAGTGCATAGCTAGTAGGCTGCAACAATGTGAGACGCACAAGTATTTTGCACAGTGCTAGGTGGCATAGAGAGGTGTGAAATGGTGCGAGATGCATGGAGCTGTTGCAGTAGCACAGGTGCCAGAGAGGGAGCACTTGTAATCAGCAGGTAGAGCTTCAGCATCAGAGTATGTTCCTAGCCCAACCGAGTGGTCAATTGGGAGTGTTTTTGTTCCAAGTGTTGTTGGAACAAGTGGACCAGGTAGATGTGTTACATGCAGAACATTTCAAAGTTACAGGATTGGGTTCAAAAGAAAGCCTTTCTTGTTGAGAGGGAGTGTTGAAAAGTGTGCAACAAGAAATGTTAAATTTAGAATGTGCTAAAAATAGACCTGCTAAAAATAGCATGTCTAAAATAGCAGTTTGGCTAGTGAGGTCATTGGCCACATTGGGTGAAAGGTGAAACTGTTAAAAATAGAAAGTTCTAAAAATAGCATTTCTGGGTCCCTTCCTATTTATAGCAATACCTAATCTATCTATAGGAAGTAAAATTAATTTTGGTCTTAACAGCAGTTGGAAATATTAATTAATTAATTCAGTTGAGTTAATTAGTTAAGGAAAATCAAACTTGAAGTCTTTGTGAGAACATGTAATAGTTGTCCCACTGATTGAGGAATTTATCCTTAATTTCCTCCACTGATTGAGGGAATAAGTATGAGTTCTACAATGAGAGAATCAGTTGACTTAGTTCTAACTAGTCAAGTCTAGTTAGATTATTTTAACAAATTGTTAAAATAATAAAATATATTTGTTTAATGTTTGCATGCATGTGACAACTATTATTTTAGATAACTGAGAATTCACTCATGGACAACTGTTGCATGTTAGTTCTATCAGAGACCCAGTTGAGATCAGATGTGGGACAGTGTACTATCAAATGCTTAGATATTTCTAGTAAGTATTCCTTGCATGTAGAAGGATCTATTATAGGAGATTGGAGGACTTGTGGCCTATATCTTGAGGCCTATGTAGTCCATGATTTTCATCTTCTGATTGAAGATCATCCGAGTACAGAGAGAGCAAGATAGCTATTGAGCTGATTCTTTTTGTATTGTGAAGAGGATTTCCACTTGATTGATAATATAATGTTTGGGTTTTATGTTGGTGCTTTCCCCAGTGATATATTCTGTGTTATGTGTGATTGATTTCTCTTGATCAGTTATGCATGTTTCTACTTGATTTTGCTCATGAATTCGATTATGCTTCTGCTTAATGTTTTGTAGAAGTAGAACAAGTATTATGCTTTAGGACATTGCATATATCAGTTTGTTCTACAGGTGAAATTTCTACATGGTATCAAAGCTATCTGATTTGTAGAAAAATTCTACATTATGGGGGTGGTGTGCACTTGTGCGTGTTGTACAACATATGTATGTACCCATCGAGAAAGGTGGGCGCGCAAGTTGTTCCTCCCCTACTGACTAACTTTTATTCGAGGCTGGGGTTTTCCAAAATGTAGGCGCATCATCCTTCTACATTTGTGCCAGTCCTCAAAACTTCCTTGATGCATACCCCACGATTTTGCAGAGGTTGCGCGTAGTGCCCATTTTAGCGCATTGAACCGCTGCTGCTCTAGGACTGCGCTTTCAAATTGGCTCAGAAATTCATCCACCACTGACAATCCATCATATGTCAGCAACTCCCTTACCTCTGTTGTCACGCAATGCAATGACCTGATCATCATGTTGCAGTTCTGTGTTGTTACTTCGTGCAACCAGTTCTTCCATAACTCTATCTCTTCGTTTGAATCGGAAATGCGGGAGCTTTTGTGCTCCCATGAATGGATTCACCCAATCCTCTCCTTGCACAGTTATCTAGTAAATACAGTCGAGATCGTCATTGTGCACCGGTTCAGTGTATCGCACTCCTACGGCTGGATCTAATGGTACTACCACGCATAGTGACTTTTTCTCAAAGATCATTTTGTGCTTTTTCATATTTATGAATCCATTTGTATCGGTGTTCCAGTCTATTCCTAGTAGCATGGGATAGGGATTGCTGTCATCGACAATCTCTATCACTTCAAAATTCGTGTGCACTCGCACCTTCAATATCAACTGTCACCCCTTGTAATCTTCCCATGTGAAAAATATTCTATTGGTTCGCAATTCGTAACTGAATAGGGGACCATTGTAGCATGGGTCTACCCATGCATTCTCATGTTTACTTTGGTAGTACATTCACGTCTGAACCCAGATCCAGGATTACCTGATCGATTTCATACTCACCTATTTGTGTAGTCAACTTCATCTTCCTTCCTGTGCGCAATGTATGCTTTCCAAGTTTCTGGACCACGCGCAGTTATCCTGAACCCACACGGCTAGTGATAAGTTCCTGTAGCCCTTTGACTACCTTGCTGTCACACAGCAGTTTCATGCATGTCTCTAGAAAGGTAGTGAGCATTGAAGGATCCATTCCTGGTTCTAATTGATCCTTACTACCTGAAGTGGAGGCCTCCGTGAAGCTCTTCTTAGCTTCCATGAATGTCTCCTTTGTGCATTCCAAATTGAACTTGGATTCCTTTGCAGGAGCCTTGTGAATCCACGCACTTTCTTCTGGCTACTTCCCTTATCATCTCCCATGGTCATACTACTTATGAGCATCATGTTTACATTTGGGTCTTCTTCGCGTGGCTCAGACCTCATCATCTGTACATTCTGGGTCGGAGGGGGCTAGAGTACCCTCTTTTCACGCATCCTCGCTATCAACAAAGGGAAATCTTCTACCTCATGATCAAACTGATTACAATACCAACATGATATCCTAGTTGGGTTTGTACAATAGCAGGCATAATTCCCTGGCCCTCCGCAATTGTAACAAATTATTTGGCTGCGACCCCTTCTTGGTCCCATTCTGCCTCGACCCTAGCTGCACCCCTAAAACCCAGTGTGCGTCATCCCTACATTTGGGTCGAGGGATCGCATTTTGGCCTACACCCTATAGGCAGGAGTCTGATCCATCATTAGTTCATAGCTTTGGCAGGTGCGTTCATCATGGCCTACTGACTTGTAGAAATTACAGAACAATTACTGGGATGTCTGCATATACTTCTGCAACTGATGATAATTATCTGTGGTGTGTTTTCCTCCTATCTGGCAGATCATGCACCATAATGTAGACGCCATGCTTGGCCCTACATGTGCCTCCGGTCTTAATGGCATTGGCCCTCCTCCTACCAAGTAGTTCGCGAACACTGGACAGTCATCCTTGTCGTGCCTTTGGCCTTTGCATTTTATGCACCATACTTCCTCGCACACCTCCGGCCAAGGTGTCTTATCCTGTTTCAAACTTTGCATCTCCAGACACAGATTCTATAGTTGCACGTGGATTTGTTAGACTCCCAACCCAGGGTCTTGTATAGGGGTCTCATGCAATCTCATTGCCATCTCCAACGCTTCAGCCTGGGTGGAAAGTTTTTGTTGTGGCAGTGCCATCTGTAAATGTGGCGTAAGTAAGGGCACAAACATGCACGATGTTGTGCATCTGTTAACTTCATATTGGCTTCATGGATGGTACACTTCAGCCTTTGGTCCAAATCCTAGGGGGTCTCACCTGGGAGAATCACGATCTCCTTAAACCTGATGATTGATTGTGTTTCTGATTTTGGCCTGCTAAATTCCCTGTTCAGCGCGGCCTGGATTTCTGCAATTCCTACGTTTGGGTGGTCATTAGAATGCTTGATATACCACGTTAATGTGAGATCATGCAATGTGCTCACCAGTGTAGGCTTTTTAATATTATCATCGGCAATGCCCTATTCTTCCCATATTTCTCTTACCACGAACCAGAATTGGTTCGAATCTTCATTTCCTACTCCTCTGAACACCGACAGTTTGATCGCACTCACCATACTGAACTGCAGTGGTGGCAGTGGTGGAGTGAGTGGAGATGGAGGTGAGGAGGGTGAAACGGGTGGTGGTGTGGGTGGATCTAGTAAACGCGGAATTCTCTATCTTATCAAACTGACCGCGCTTCTCGGAGAAACTTTTGCAATCTCTTCCTTGCTTTCCCATGAGGGTGAAATTAAGGGACTATTTTCCAGCTCTTCACTACTTCCGCTTCTATAGATCTTCCCACTTCGTGTAGTCCCAAACATTAATTTATTCGCATAACCCGCTTTTCACACAATAGCATCTTAATCCAAGTTTTCAAAGATTTAATAGACTTACCTTGCAGTCCCTTAAGAAAACGTCGCTCTGCCTCACTATAGCTGACGGTCGTGTCTACCGCGAACTCAATGATAAATCCTCCTATTATTCGGTCGAGCCAATGGTCCACAGCTCGCGCTATCTTATCTTCTGATGCTTCTAGTCTGTGCACTAATTCTGGAGCCCACACTATTGGTTTGTCGAGCCTACACCTTCCCTAGCTGTCTGCTAACTTTGCGAACCACTCATACAGCTCAAAAGGAAAGGATGCAAGGAAAAATTCATGGATTTCCGTATACAAGTAGTGCTCCAACCACTATTCCTTAGATACTCGTGAAGTTCTGTTTTCCTATGTCACGAACTCGTGAATCTTCTTGTCCAACCACTCTTCAATTTATTTCTTTGTTAGGTTCCAGTGGCACAACATTGGACATCCCTTATGCAGATCCCAGTCCCAACAATAGAACCATTTGTTGGCTTGTATGGGCCTGACCCAGGTTTAGAGGTGATTTAGCTAAGCAAATCCTAGTACTACTGGCCCTTTCGGCAATAGTCCATGGAGCACAGACTGAGATCTCACCTAAAGGAGTATGGGGGGGTGCTAGAACCAGGTTTTCGCACCCTGGGGATGTCTAATGGGCTTCTGGAGGTTCGCAGTCCGATCCGTCGCTACACACACTTGCTATGCCTTCGCAACCTGTGATGCTGCTTTCATGCAGCCCTACCTGGGGCGCAACCCATATAATACCCAAGTTTCTCACTATTAATCTGTTATTACTCGATTACTTAATTTGTGTGTATAAGATTCATGACTATTACAGCATATTCAACAATCATATCAGATCACGCGATAAAATAAACCAATATAAATGTAAATAAGACAATGCAAAACATATACACCAAAATAGGAATCAACTTCTCTTTATTAATCTTCTATCCATATTACAGACTCAACACCGCCCTACGCACTCAACTGCAGGGGTCTGCGCACTCAGCTGCGGACTCTACTAGGCCTCTACGCACTCAGTTGCAGAGCCTCTTCCTACCACTATGACCCAGTACACTTAGACTCCTCTTCTAAGCTTGAACCACTCTTATTTTTCTTCCAAAATCATCCCTCCTCTTTACACTTAGAGCCTCACTCTATTTATACAATCCCATGGTCCGCAGACCATGGGTAGGCCAACATAACTTCACATTACATTACAATATTTTAGGGAGGACAACCCTATGACTCATCTATACTTCGCACTCTACGCCCATAATTCACAGAGTCCTACAACAACCTTTGACCAAAACTTGGGCTTTGAGCCGCAAAACATTCTATAGGGGGGATTCCATGCCCAACAATTTTCACCTGCCCATGGTGATAGAGGGTTTCCTCCAGATTGGCCCCCCTTTCCTTGGTGGTTTTCAACATATTCATAAGAGACATTCTCAAATAATATGACAAATTTAACTGCTTGTCATGAAAATGGGCGAGCCGAATGTGAAACAAGAATGCAAGCCTAAAGCAACATTGACACGTTATATATTTCTACAAAAAAAATAATAGATGTTGATACTTACTTTTCAGGAACAACTGTGAAATCCCTTTTCTCCAGTCAGGGTCTGAATGCTTCTTCCGGAGAAAGGACGGGCACAAACCCTTGTTGAAACACTAAGTTTTAAACCATCACTCCCCCTGTTGTGGAATTCTGCATTCCCGAGCCACCAAACCCTTGGTTAACCTAAATTGGACATCCCCAACTTGAGCCTTGTCACCATTCAAAATCAAGGTGAAATACTTTGTTACCTCTTAATTGTCGCTGCTAAATTTTTGAAACAATGGCATCCACCCTGCTTTCTCTAATCTCGCCTTACTATGAGGGTTGACTTCCAGTAGCTCAAGGCCTTGCAAATCGAAGCGAATGGGGGAACGCAGCTTTGACATGGTGAAAAACAAGGAAGACAGGACGCATGCACTCTTCAAAAATGTCATGCTAAACTTTTGCAAAGGGTTGCGCGACAAGAGATTTCGAGAAACAAGTTGTGATCATGATTATCATAATGACCCAACCTATGGAAGGACATGGAGATTACGTCTACTATTCATGTCAAAATCATGGTAATTGGGGATGGAGATAGAGTTATGATGTAATGGTTTACGGATGTGTTTTTCCGTAAGGGTATTCATAGCTAGAAATCATACAAATGTTTTAAAATTAAAGCGTCAATTACCTCTTACCTCATGTGTCCTGTCACTGGTCGTACCTTACCGAGCTTACCTTCTAAAGGTCTATTCCTTGGATGACATGTGCTTGTCCTTGAAATGATAACCCACTTAATAATTAAATCAAATGTATGATCTCATAATTCATGACCTAGACTAGTAATTAAAATTTGTTAGTACTTTAAATAATTTTAACTAATGTTCTGTCTATGGCTTTTGTTTTTCAAAAAACTAGGGTGTTGCTGCAGGAAATGGAACTATGACTGTTGAACCTTTTGCAGGAAATGGAACTGTGACATGTGGAACTTCTACATGAAATAAAACCATGACTTGCGGAACCTCTGCAAGAAATCTTACCATGACTTGTGGAACTTCTGCAGGAAATCCTTCCACCAGAAAAGAATGTTTCTCCCTCGTTTGTGTATAGTTCATTGCACATGAGTAAGGTGTTGATGTCGAATGTGAAATGACCTCATTGGATTACCAAACATTAAGGTCAATTGTTAACCAATGTGAGGCCCATCACCATTAATGAGAGTGAGGACCAAGGTACCCTGATGCATCCTATTGGGTGTGAATTGATGAGTTGTTGTCAAACCCCCCTGTAGGATCCAGCAGTGAAGGAGCCATAGTGATTCTCCATTTCTGCTAATGAGATAGCCTTTCATTAGGGCATACAAGCTTCAAGGCATCATAAGACTCTGATCTTGCACCTAGATATTTTTCTGATGTCGATGGGCCAAGATTATTGGAAGGAGGGACTTAAGAAATCCCACATCAGTCCAACACAAGCAATCCAAGATTAACTAAAAGAAAAGTTTATTGAGAGGATCCAAAGGATCTACTGACTTGTAGCTTTAATGAGCCCGAGGCATTCCATGCTCGCCAAATTTCAATTTTAGAGAGTTTTAAATACTTGGAAAAGAAGACTCCAAGGGGGCTTCTTTCCCGTAACTAGTCCATTTAGTCCAGAAAAAGGAATAAACTTGTACGCAATATACATTGCTCTCATGTTTTACTGAGCAAGAGGAGGAACAAAGTGATCTTATTGTGTCAGCAGGAAATCAGGAAGAGATAGTGGAAGGAATGAATCCTTCTCTCACCATCTCCAGCTCTCTTTTCTTCACAATTTCTTCCACAAATTCCTCCTTAGATTGGGGTTTTTGATATAGCTTGAGCTTGTGCCCATTCACTAAGAAGGTAACATCCCCATCATCAATGGTTTTAACCCAAATAGATCCATTCTCAAAAACTTTCTCAATTTCATAGGGGGGCAAACCAATGTGTGTTAAATCTCCCTTTAAAGTTCTTAAATTTTGAATCATACAACAATGCCCAGTCTCCCTCTTTGAAATGCTTCTTTTTAATGTATATTCCGTGCCATTTATACCGTTGTTGTTGAATCAAGTCGGTATGCTAAAAATCATCTTGCCTAATCTCATCCAACTCATTGAGCTGCAAGATTCTCTGCTGTTGAGCTTCATCAAAGTCTATACCCAAATTTGTTGCCATCTTGAAAATTTTGATATGAAATTCAATGGGCAATAAAACTTGCTTTCCATACACCAATTCATACAGAGAAAAGCCAATGGTATTTATCCATGTGATCCTGTAAGCCCACAATGCTTCAGGAAGTTGGTCAGACCAATCCTTCTTATGTAATTGCACTATCTTGGTAAGGATTGTCTCCAACACCTTATTTGTTGATTCCACCTACCCATTGGCCTGTGGATGATAAGGGGTGGACTTCTGATGAGTAATCTGATATTTTTGGACAATTCCTTGCATAATATTTGACACAAAATGAGTACCTTTATCAGTGACTATCTCCCTAGGTACCCCAAATCTTACAAAAATATCCGAAAAGAAAAAAAAATCTACCATTGCTTTCTCTGTTGCTCTAGGTAGTGTTGTTGCCTCCACCCACTTCATAACATAATAAGTAAAAACTAAAATATACTTCTTACCTTTGGACATAAGGTTGATGGGACCTACAAAATAAAGAGCCCACCTCTCAAAAGGTTTTATGAGAACCAGTGGTTGCAAAGGCATCTCGTCTGATTATACAGGCCGCCCCATTCTCTGGTAGCTATCACACTTCGAGACATACTCTTTTGCATCTTTGAAAAGACTTAGCCAATAGTAACCTGAGCGAAGGATCTTATAAGTTGTCCTTTTTTCTACAAAGTGTCCTCCACATGATTCATCGTGACAAGCTCTCAAGATGTCATATATATCATCTTCCCTGACACACCTATGGATAATCAAATTAGGTCCAGTGAAAAAGAGATCTCCCCTAATCCAAGAGTAATCAGCACTTTTCCTAATAATTCTCTTTTTCTAATTAGATGAAAAGTAAGGGGGCAACTTTCCTGTAGCAAGGTAATTGGCCATGTCTGCAAACCAAGGTGTTTTGATAGAAATAGCAAACAAATTTTCATCAGGAAAGCTATCATTAACAGGAACATCCTCACCTTCATGGTTGAGTCTAGATAAGAAATCAGCTACCTGATTTTCGTTTCCTGGCCTATCTAATACTGTGATATCAAATTCCTGCAGCAACAAAAGCCACCTAGTAATCCTGCCATTAATAACTGGTTTGTTCATGATATATCAAATGGCAGAGTGACCGGGGTGTACAAAAACTTCATAGCCCATGATGTAATGTCTAAACATATTAATAGCATAAATTATAGCAAGGAATTCATTTTCAGTTACCGTGTAATTCAGTTCTGTAGGAGTTAAATTTTTACTAACATAATAAATAGCATGGGTTACAGGATCCTCCTTTTGACCCAATACTGCTCCTATGGTTGAATCAGAGGCATCAGTGGAGATATGAAAAGGCAATTTCCAATCTGGGCCTCTCAAGACAAGTGTTGAAGAAATCTTTTCCTTGAGTGTATCAAATGCAGCTTGACACTCATCATTCCAATGAAATTCAGATTCTTTAGTTAATAATTTAAATAATGGAGAGGCTACCTTTGTAAAATTTTCAACAAACCTTCTATAGTAGCCTGCATGTCCAAGGAAACTTCAGACTCCCTTTTGATTGGTTGGTGGGGGAAGCTTTGCAATAACTTCAATCTTTGCCGTATCAAATTTAATTCTTGCAGCAGAAACATGATGACCCAAAACAATACCTTCATTCGTAATCATAAAAAAAAAATTACTTAATGAAAGATTAGTTTCTATTGGGTCCCTATAATACTAGTGATTACCCCACTACTATTGTAGTTATACCCCTTATTTATATTGTTGTACCCCTATTACCCCCATATTGTTATTTATGTGCCCATAGAATCCCTCTATTGTTATTTTTGTGGCTTTATATTATTATTGTTAGGTAGGCTGGATTATATTGTGACTCCTTAGACTCCTATATATAGAAAGGAGGTTTTGTCATTTGTATCATAAAATAATTGTTCATTTATGTAATGTAAAGGAGGTTGCCCCCTCGAAGAGGCTGAATTCTAAGGCATTGATCTATCTTTTCTATCTTTTCTTGAGCTGGTTTCATAACATTTGGTATCAGAGCTTTGGATTCTAGGGTTTCGCTGCTCCAAACATGTCATCGTGGCATTTTCGCTATAACTTCTTTTCTGTGACGTTTAAGAAGTCACAAAACAAACCCATTTGAGAAGAATTGGCACTGAACCTTGGGTCCGAATTTCAGAGCTTTTCGCGCGATATGTTAGGGGATATGATCTGAGGAAGTTGGTCTTTTTGCAGACTCCGGAATTACATTCAAAACAGGTGACCTGGGGAAAATCGTCATAACTCTCTCTCTGAGAATCGGATTGAAATTTCGTAAAAAGGTACAGAACGAGGACGGAATGTAGTTTCTTGTATGTGTGTTTCAGATTCAAAGGTTGAAACAGTGACTCGTGGCGCGTCGTACAAGTTGTCTCTACTGAACCAGTCTAAAAGCAAGTCACTGTGGGAGATTTCACATAAATCTTACTTGGAGAATCCAATTTGGCTCAGACTTGTGGCATTGGAAAGAGGACACAGAAGGCTATTACAGATATCAATTTCAAAACTGGATGATCCGAAATTACAGAGATACAACAGATTCAATATCAGGCTTCTATAAAGTGAAAAAAGGTGTGTAGTTTTTTTTTAATTTTTATCTAAGCTTGGTTTAACGGAATTCAAAAGGCATAGTAAAGAATTATTATTGGTAACTGATGCCCCGAGGAAAGAAAATGCAAACACCTAGTAAGGAACCTGAAAGCTCTAGCATGACTCATGAAGAAGAGGAAGAAATGCTACATGATATATCAAAATTACAAGAACAAGTGCAACAAATGTCACGCTCACAAAAGCTAACAGAAGCTAAGATAAGTGGCATGGAATCTAAGATAAATGGCGTGGAATCTAAGATAAATGGCGTGGAAGCTAAGATAAAGGGCATGGAAGCTAAGATGGAGGATTCGATGGTAAATTTGAAGATAGATTTGAAGACAGACATGGAAGAATTGAAGAACTTGCTACAAGAAAGGGTCACTAATGGTGAAAAGGTAGTAAAGGAAACTCATGATGAGAACAAAAGAAATGTTAATCATGATTTCGTAGACTCTAATGTTGGATCGAAGACTCACCATGTTCCAAAAATCGATATGAAGAAGTTTGATGGCAAGGATCCCGCCACATGGATAATACAGATGGAGCAATTCTTCGATCTCAATAATGTGCAAAACACACAAAAGGTACGTATGGCAACTTTATATTTGGAACCAAATCAGTTTGTATGGTATCAATGGCTTTGTTCTCGTAAACAATTTATCACTTGGGCAATTTTTACAGAAGAATTGATAGCACATTATGAGGATACAAAAAGCAACACTTTTTTTAGCCAATTGATAAGTCTCAAACAAAAGGTTTCAATAATGGAGCACATTGAGGAGTTCCAAAAATTGAACATAAGGGTAAAAGATATTCCAGAGGAGCATAGGATTGATGTGTTCATAGGGTCTTTAAAGGATAATATCCAACATGATGTGCGCCTTTGGGAACCTGATTCATTAGAGAAGGCATTCATGTTAGCAAGAAAAATGGAAAGCAAAATTATGGCAACTAGGAAGCATACCATTCACAACTATAAAGATGGAAGTTTTGTTGCCCATAGTCTTCCACAACCTACAAGGTTGACACCACAACAATTGGAAGAAAAAAGAGCAAAAGGGCTTTGTTACAATTGTGATAGCAAATACACAAAAGGTCATAAGTGTGCTGAGAAGAAATTATTCTACATAGATTGTGAAGAGGAAGAAGAAAAGGAGCAAGAAAGGTCAAAAGAAGAGGATATATTCCAGGAACAAAGCCTAGATGAAGAAAAAATAAATCCGACCATATCTTGTAATGCATTGGCGGGAATTACCACTCCTCAAACCATCAAGATAGAAGGACAAATCAAGAAGAAAAAGGTAATAGTGTTGATTGATTCAGGAAGCACCCACAATTTTATTCATTGTAGGGTAGCAAAAGAATTGAATTGCTTCCTATATCCAGCACCAGAGTGTCAAGTGATGATTGCAAATGGAGGAACAATAAATTGCTCTGGAAAGTGCCATAATATCAAGCTATCCATGGGAGAATATGTATTGACTAGCCCAATGCTTTCCATTCCAATGGGAGGTGCAGATGTTGTACTAGGAGTCCAATGGCTACAATCCTTGGGTACAATAGCTTTTAATTTTCAAGAACTTTTCATCAAATTTTCTTCGGAAGGAAAGGAAGTTGAATTAAGGGGTATTGCAGGGAAACCAGGAAAGATAATTAGCTCTCATGGTATGACAAAGCTTCTAAGAAAGGAGCAAAGAGGTGTAATTGCACAATTATGCTCGCTAGATGCTTCCACATTGGAATCATCTATTTCTCCAGATCTCCAAAAAGTCTTGGACAATCATTCCAAGGTATTTGAGACTCCCAAGGGTCTCCCTCCTATGCGTGATCATGATCATGCTATTCATCTGATTCTAGGAAGTGTTCCTCCACACATCAGGCCGTACAGATATCCCTATGTCCAAAAAAGTGAAATTGAACGTATGGTTGCAGAAATGCTAGAGGCTGGTATAATTCAACCGAGTCAAAGTTCTTTCTCAGCTCCAGTAGTATTGGTGCACAAGAAGGATGGATCATGGCGCATGTGTCCAGATTATAGGGAGCTCAACAAGCTCACTATTAAAGATAAGTTCCCCATTCCTGTTATTGATGAATTACTGGATGAATTGCATGGATCAATTTACTTCACCAAGTTGGATCTTCGTTCGGGATATCATCAAATCAGAATGAAGATTGAAGACATTCCAAAAACGGCATTTAGAACTCATGAGGGTCATTATGAATTTTTGGTCATGCCTTTTGGCCTTACCAATGCACCTTCAACATTTCAAGGTTTGATGAATTCAATTTTCAAACCATTCCTTAGAAAATTTGTGTTAGTATTTTTTCATGATATACTAATCTACAGCAAGTCTTGGAAGGATCATGTTGAACATGTTGACAGGGTGCTACAACTATTGGAGGAGAAACAATTATATGCAAAAAGATCCAAATGTTTCTTTGGAGCCCAGGAGGTGGAATATTTGGATCATATTGTATCTCATGAAGGAGTTAAGGTAGACCCTAGAAAAATTAAAGCCATTAAGGAATGGAAAATCCCCACATCCATAAAGCATCTGCGAGGATTTCTTGGGTTGACAGGGTATTATTGCAAGTTTGTTAAGAATTATGGGAGAATAGCAGCACCTCTAACAACATTATTGAAGAAAGATTCATTTTCATGGACTTCGGAAGCAACAAAGGCCTTTGAACATCTTAAAGAGGCAATGTGCCAAGCATCGGTCTTAGCTACACCGGACTTCACAAAAACCTTTATTGTGGAATGTGATGCTTCAGGAAATGGAATTGGTGCTGTTCTAATGCAAGATGAAAGACCCATTGCTTTTGAAAGTCGTCCAATCAAGGGAAAGTTTTTAAGAAAAGCTATTTATGAGAAGGAAATGTTGGCAATACTCCATGCACTTAAGAAATGGCGACCCTACCTAATGGGAAGACACTTCAAGGTAAAAACGGATCATGATAGCCTTAAATACTTTTTAGAACAAAGATTATCCTCTGAAGAGCAACAAAAGTGGGTCACAAAGATGTTGGGTTATGACTTTGAAATCATCTACAAAAAAGGGAAGCAAAATGTGGTGGCAAATGCACTCTCAAGAAAGGATGAGGATGTGGAAGCATTGTTGTGTGCCATTTCTATTATCCAACCAGATTGGATAAACGAAGCAAGGGAGGAATGGAAGAATGATGAAGAAGTGTGGGCACTTATTCGAAAGCTACAACAAGATTCCAGTACTTCTGATACATTTAGCTGGCAAAATGATTCGTTATGGTACAAAGATCGCTTATACCTCTGTAAGAATTCCCAGCTAAAACAAAAGATTCTTATGGAATTGCACACTTCTCCCTTAGGAGGGCACTCAGGATTTTTAAAAACTTACCACAGGGTTAAGAAGGAATTTTTTTGGGATGGCCTTAAATCAGATATTCAAAAGTTTTTGGCGGAATGTTTGGTTTGCCAGCAAAATAAAGTTGAAACAATTAAGACACCGGGTCTATTACAACCTTTATCCATTCCAAGCCAACGTTGGGAGGAGGTTTCAATGGATTTTATCACAAGTTTACCCAAGTCTGAGGGAAAGAGTGTCATCATGGTGATAGTTGACAGACTTACCAAGTATGCACACTTTTGTGCATTATCACATCCATTTAAAGCTAGTACAGTTTCTACTGCATTTATGGAAATAGTTCAAAAGCTACATGGAAACCCAAAGATTATTGTAAGTGACAGAGATCCCATTTTCACTGGAAATTTTTGGACAGAATTATTTTCTTGTCTTGGTACTCAGTTAGCTCATAGCTCATCTTATCATCCTCAATCTGATGGGCAAACTGAGATAGTAAACAAATGTTTCGAAGGATATCTTCATTGCTTTGTATCTGATAAACAGACACAATGGGTCAAATGGTTGCCTCTGGCTGAATGGTGGTATAACACTTCCTTCCATACAGCAACAAAAATGACCCCAATTTATGGCACTTTATGGGTATCAACCACCATCCATCACATCATATTTAAGAGAAAATTATAAGGTTCAGGCAGTGGAACATCACATCGAACATCAACAACAAGTCCTCCAACTCTTAAAGGATAACCTCGTGTTGGCACAAAATAGAATGAAACAACAGGCAGATCAACATCGCAGTGAAAGAAGTTTTGATGTAGGTTATTGGGTATTCCTACGGCTACAACCATATAAGAAAATGTCCCTAAAGAAAGCTAAGAAGGATAATAAGTTATCACCAAAGTATTATGGTCCGTACAAGGTGTTGCAAAAGATTGGTACTATGGCATACAAATTGGAGCTTCCTGCAGCTTCTCGATTGCACCCAGTCTTCCATGTTTCACGTTTAAAGAAGGTTATAGGTGACAAGGTCCCAATTCAAACAATATTGCCAGAACTTGATGAGGAAGGAAAAATTATATTGGAACCGGAAGCAGTCACAGAAACAAGAACTCGACAGCTACGAAATCGATCAATTTCAGAGTATCTTATCAAGTGGAAGAACTTATCCGCTGAAGATTCCACATGGGAGGATGAGAATTTTATGCAGAAGTATCCAGAACTACTCAAGCGTTGAGGACAACACTTTTTTGAAGGAGAGGGGCATGTTGGGTCCCTATAATACTAGTGATTACCCCACTACTATTGTAGTTATACCCCTTATTTATATTGTTGTGCCCCTATTACCCCCATATTGTTATTTCTGTGCCCATAGAATCCCTCTATTTTTATTTTTGTGGCTTTATATTATTATTGTTAGGTAGGTTGGATTATATTGTGACTCCTTAGACTCCTATATATAGAAAGGAGGTTTTGTCATTTGTATCATAAAAGAATTGTTCATTTATGTAATGTAAAGGAGGTTGCCCCCTCGAAGAGGCTGAATTCTAAGGCATTGATCTATCTTTTCTATCTTTTCTTGAGCTGGTTTCATAACAGTTTCTCTACATCTCTGCAAATATTTCTCAATATTATGTAAATCCTCTTCAAAAGTATCATCCATAACTGTAAAATTATCCATATAAACCTCTACGCAATCATGCAAAAGGTTAGAGAAAATACCAAGGACTGCCCGTTGGAATGTGTTTGGTGTATTTCATAGACCAAATGGCATTACCCTATATGCATAGGTACCCCAGGGATATGTGAATGTTTTCTTTTCTTGGTCCTCTCGAGCTATCCTAATTTGATTGTAACCATTGAACCCATCTAGGAAGGAAAAATACTTTTTCCCTGCTAAAGTGTCCAGCAGTTGGTCTGTGAAAGGTAAGGGAAAGTGATCTTTCAAAGTAGCCTTGTTTAGTTCCCTATAATCTACACTAACTCACCATTTACCATTCTTTTTGGGGACAATAACCAATGGAGATACCCACTGGCTATCCGAGATGGGATAGATGAACCCTACATTTAACAATTTATGTAATTCATCTTTTACAATTTCCCTTAAAGTGGGGTTCATCCTCCTTTGTGGTTGTCTCACGGGCCTAGCTTTTTCTTCTATATAAATATGATGAATGCATGTGTCTGGGTGAATGCCTCTCATATTTGTGTATTCCCAAGCAAAAGTGTTTGAAAAGTTTTTCAATGCTTGAATTAACTTTTTTCTTGTTCAGGAGTCAAGGAAGAACTAATATTTAAAGGTTTTTAAGGAAATATCTCAACTACCTTACTCCCCCATTCAGTCATGGAATATACAGGAAATGTAGATAATAGGGCTGAAAGTAGTTCGGTTGATGTACTATGTTCTTGAAAAGCATGCATATTAGTAGTGATTTCTAAATTATGACTAGACTGCCCTTCTTATCGCTACAAAAAATCAGGATTAGAAATACAACAATTTATCAAATTCTCTTCCGAATTTTCTTTAAGGCTCATAGCTTAGGCTATTGTCAAAACTAGTCGAGTACATTCTGAATCATGCTCTTCTTCTTCAACCCAATGTTTATTTTATGTTCTTAAGAGGGGTTGAGTAGGGGGATACAAATTAATGTGATTTGTTTCAGCTCCATGAGTGATGGTCATGTTTCCAGACCTACACCCTATATAAGTGTCTGCCGTGGCTAACCACGACCTCCCCAAGATCAAAGGATGCCCTCCTAGGTTGGTTTTGGGTTGAAGAACATAAAATTCTACAGGGTACTTCTAAGAATCTAATGAGATGAAAATGTCTTCTAATACCCCCTCTGGCTTTACCTTAGACCTGTCTGTTAGCTCTAACATGGTAGGAGTAGGTAATAAGTCAAAAGTTCTTATACGAGATAAAGTCTCCATAGTCATCACATTAATGGCTTCACCTAAATCAATTAAAGTGTTTGTTATATGATGTCCATTGATAAAGGTGGTAACCACAAGGATTCCAGGGTCTGCATATTTTTTAGTAACAAATCTGTTAGAAATTAAACTTGAAATATTTCCACCTACTTGAATTGTCCAGAGTTCTTTCTTTTGTCTTCCTAGTCTCTTGGTACATAGATACCTTACTATTTTGGCATAAATTGGGATATCCTTAATTTCTTGTAGTAACGGGATCTTAATGCACATATTTCTCAGTTCAGACACAAGATCAAAGTCAAGTTGTTTTAGTTTCATTTCCAACCTCTCTGGAAAAGGAAGTTGGACCGTATGGGATGAGGAAGGTTCTTGTGGCCTTGAAGTAGGTTGTTCTACTTGTTCAGGTGTGGTTTCAACTTCAAATATTTCTAGAGTATCTTCCTCCACAATCTTCAATTCTTCTAGGCTGAGTCACCACTTTTCCGGATCTCAGCTAGATTTCCTGCAGCGACACAAGAAATTCCTGTAACATAGGAATAGAAATTTCCTGCAGTGACTCTGGTGCAATGTAGTAGGTAGGATAAGTGGGATAAGTGACAAATCCAATGTTGTGAGTGGATTGGATGGTTTTATTATTGGGGTTAGACACTGGCTGGGCAAGAAGTTGTGTAGGACATGGTTGATTTGGTGGGGCAGGAAATTGAAGTTGTTGTTGTTGAGGTTAAATCATTTGTTGGCATGTGGGCTATGGTGGATAAAATTTTGAGAGGGAAAATTATGTGTAGTAGGGTAAGAGAAGTTCCCCTGCTAAGGTTGTTGTGGAGGCCAAGGCTACCATGGCATTGGAATATTCCACATCTGATTTTGAGTATAAGGAACTTGATCATATGATTGCGACATACATGTAGCATGTGGTTGCCATGGTCTTTGAGGTGCCATTGCATAAAGTTCATTGACATCCCCTTGATATGCTAGATATGATGCTTTAATTTCAGGAAGTGAAGGAAATTTATCAATGGAAGGCTCAACTTCACAGATTCGGCATACCTCTATACTATATGCAGGATATTCTCTCAAGGCATGCTTCTTCCTACATTTCAAACAGAACATGGCCGGGCTTTCTCTAGTTCCTCCTTTTTCTCATGTTTCTTATTAGCCTATAAAACATCCAACTATGAAGATAATGTGCTAAGAATATCAGTTTTAAAATTTTCAAATAGATTAACCATTTCAGCTCTAGTTACTCCAACTCCAGCAACCAACTTGACAAGCCTGGAAGAAGTATCTCTTGTTCCTCCTCCAACTTTAGAATTTCCGCTTGAATATCGCTGACATATCTCACATACCTCATCATAGCCCAACTTTTATATGTCACATTCTCCCATTATGTTCAAAATCTTCAAATATTCTGGTCTAATTGCCCTGAAAAAAAATCTTTTAGTGTCTATTCTTAGTTGATTCATCTTGGATCTCTACAGATTATACTGAAATCTCTCCACCAAATCCTCAAGACTCTCCCCCTCCTTCTGAGTCATGCCAAAAATTTCTTCTCTGAGGTCCCTAGTCTTGCAATAATCTTGATATTTCTTCAAGAATACCTTTTTCATTTCATCCCAAGTTGTAATGGAGTTTGAAGCCAACCCCATAAACCACCTAAGAGCTGCATCCTTCAATGTTGCAGGAAACAACTTCATCTTCTGAGCATTGGAAGAATAGTCATAGCTCCTGCATAACACATTGAACTCGAACAAAAAAGCATCGGGATCTTCACTGGGAACTCCACGAAAGTTAGGGAAGGCTGAGGGAGGAATATTCTTCATCTGAGTTTCTCCACTAGCCTCCCTAATAGGGAATTCAAATGTGACCAGTTCCTCTTCCTTCTCATCATATCCATCTGTGTGGCCAATTCCCTCTTCATGAGCCATTCTAGACCAAAAAGAAGTGGGACCTTTGTAAACCACAAATTCTACAGAATCAATGGTTTGAAATTCTGGTTCTTGAATAGGATTAACAAGGAATTGCTTTTTAGGATGACCACTGAGCAAAGATGTTATCTTCCTTGTGAGGGGAGATTCGAAATGGGAAACAACAGAAGATTTTCCTGCAGAAGTTGCTACTGTAGAAGTAGGAATATGTTCTTGTCTCTTTTCAGGACCATAGACCTCCTGTCTGAACTCTTCTTCCCTTGCTTCCTTATATCTTGCAAACTTCTTTTCCTTGCTAGTGTATTAGTAAGTGAAGTGGTGCTCACACCACCACAAAATACGTTTTTAGGTGTTGGACACTACCATCTACTACAAAAAAAAAATTCAAAGAAAATTACTTACCAAACAATCAAGACATGGCTTTGGTGCATTTCTAACCTCTATAGGTGTGTAGGCTTTGCCCTTCATATTACCACTTCGACTCCCCCAGTCCTGAAAATTTCAAACAATACATATAATACTAAAACACTTCATTATTATCCCTTAGCACCTCCCCAACAATGGCACCAAAATGCTGAGTCAAATTATAGACTTATAATTTGGTTAACATAAATCATCAACCCAGGGCAGGTAAGCTTATGAGATGTTGCACAAAATATATGCAGGCTTAATACTGTGAGTGCTTATTAATCTAACCAGTCAACCATACACAAAACTAATGCCTCTTTTCTGCATCAACATTTAGCAGCAAAGGCTATGGAGTGGATTGAAACATCCCTCTATAGCTCTTAGTATTGCTGATGTTGATTGGAAAAGATAAGAAATCAAACTTACAACAATTTAAGGAATTCACTCAACAATGTAAATCAAATCTTGATTAAATTAAATCCACACATTAACATGAAACTTATTCATTCAATAATTTGTTGTTGATATATCAGAAAGAGAACATTAGCTGTATGAACAGATTACACCTGCATAACAAAAATAAAATACACACACACTACACTAAGGGAGTTGTGAGCAAAGGGGGCCCTCCCTCACTCACAACCCCTTCAAAGTTAGAATATCTTGCTCAGTAAAATAGACAGAACATTTAATATTGTACTCTGAAAATGTC
The DNA here is from genome assembly GCA_031772625.1 of Pinus tabuliformis. Taxonomy (NCBI): domain Eukaryota; kingdom Viridiplantae; phylum Streptophyta; class Pinopsida; order Pinales; family Pinaceae; genus Pinus; species Pinus tabuliformis. The sequence goes on along the minus strand of CM062809.1, from coordinate 275,464,931 downwards.
ACAGTCGAGTACAATCTGATTTATAGTATCAGCTGAAGCCAATCCAACAACCACATACAACATAAACAAGAGCTAAATTTATACAAGTACAAATGCCCATATGTGGCTCAAAGTAAGGAAAACTACTAATCTGAGCCATTGGCTAACAGTCTTGTTACAAAGTGTCAAATTTAGCTATAATGAGTCTAATCCATGACTGAAAGCATGGATTAGACGAAATTTGTTACATAGTTGTAGTTTCCCTTCATACAACCAAGAGGAGGTCTGCAAATTTGGGTGGTTTCATTGGTAGATTTGAAATATCCAATAGGACAATATCCATGTGTGATAGATTCCCCACAAAACCCATGTTCTCGTTTGATGTAGAAATAAGTGGAACATAGCTAACCGCCGATTTTGCTGCAGGAAATCTGGGCGGTTGTAGGAAATCCACGTCTATAGGAATTCCGAAGCGTCTGCAAGAAATAGAATCACACGAGCTGTTTGCAAGAAATACGTGCATGTTTCAAATCAAAACAAATTTGCACAAGAACTCTAGATTAGTTAGCATGATAATTCAATAAGGAAACAACTAGATTAAGGAATGCTTAAGATTAAGGTAAAGGACACTTTTTCATGTTAATTTGCATACCTTCAGCATATAGCACCATTTTGGCCAAAACCTAGATATTATAACCACAAATAGGCATAATAGGGCTTAAGGATAGTTCAAATTGGGAGAGGTAAAGTCTAGAAAAGGTGTCAAAATTGGGAAAAATTGAGCCTCAACACTCCCCCATGAAATCCATTGGGTGTTGGAGAAGAGGATGAACAAGGAAAAAATTAGAAAACTAAGTGTTATAGTGTAGAGGTGACTAAACAATGGATGGAGATGTTAAACTAATCTCTATATTGGCCTTGGAAATCAAGGACTATAACAATGTATTGGGCCCAAAAGCTAGGCAAATAATTTCTTGATCTCCCAGGTCTTGAAGAAGCAAATAACTGTTGGCTTAAGGGGTCCTCACCTAGGTTCAAATTTATTCAATCCAACCAACAAAACCCTAACTGTTGGCCCTTTCGACAACAACCTGCATAACATAGGTTGCAGTCTCACCCGAAGTAGTATTGGAGGATGCTAGAACCAAGCTTTTGCATCCAGAGACATGTGATAAGTGGTTCTTAGGCTTTGACAGTTCAGATCTGTCTTCGCAGATTGGTAATATTCTAGGGCTCGTTACTGTAACTAGGGTAAAATTGGTTCTAGACCTCCATTAAGGTATACAATTAGTCTTTGCGGACCTTAAACAAACAATGTATCCACTTTTGTGCATTAATAAATAACCCTAAATCTGAGTTGGTACAGATCTATCCAATTCATTAGAAAACATAACAGAAGTAACTCTTATCTTCGTGGAACTAGATAACTACTTAAATCATGGATAAATAAGACAGATTCAGTTGGTTCACGCAGCATTCATTCATTATTTCGTGAAAACGTATCATCGAGTAACAGAATATAACATAAACAAAATCAATAGAAATTCATAGTAATTCTTCAAAATTAGTCTTTATTGATGTTCAATGTTCAAATTACAGACTCTTCTACCCTCTGCACTCAGTTGCAGGGGTCCGCGCCCTCAGCTACGGACTTACCAAGGCCTCCTACGCACTCATCTGCATGAGCCTTCCCCTTCTCACATAAGTATAGGAAGCAGAGCCTTCCTTCCTTAGCTCTCACCCACAACAGTCTCTATCTTGATTCCTCTTTCTCCACTACTACTAGACCCGCTATGACTCAAAATATATAGCCTTCTCAATAAAATACCATGGTTTCGGACCATGGGTGAGTCTCAAAACTGACTTATCTATCTATCCAAACAAGGGGCTAAGGCCCCTTTGACTCTTATCTATCTGTGCGCTCTGCATCCACAGTTCGCAGAGACTTTACATCTTTTACAAAAATTTATACAAAAATTGGGTTAACTAACCCAAAAACTAACCCTAGGGACCTTATCCCAATAGCCCCCCAACAAAAAGATCGTGACTCGCCCTCAAGTCACTCAACTAGCACCTCGATCTTGTTTTGCAAACCACTGAGCTCAACCTGCAATACTGCAACCTTAGCAGTAGTATGTGCCACAGCCTGTTGCACTTCTTTGACCAATTTTTATGTTGGCACCCCCTCCACTGCTAATTGCATTGTCCTTTACATCTGTTGTAGCCCCTTTAGCTTCTCCTGAAGGGAAAGAGTAAGCTAACAAGCTTCCTCTAGCCACAACTATAATCTGACCTTTAATAGGGCCTCTTTCCTCTGCAATTCTTCCACTTGGATTTGTAGTTGCTTTCCCTCTTGTAACTTCATGAGGTGTTGCACTGGCACCAAAGTGCACGTAGTCGCTCAGACCTCATCATACTATCGTTGCGTCTCTCGGACATTTTTGTTCATTTTCTGTAGGTTTGGGTCCTCCTGCATATTTGTCCATAATTCCATAGCTACGTCAAACATCATTGTGCAATCCATGACTGCAGTATCTAATGTGTTCATACAATCCTTTATTGTTGCACCACGTTGCTCCAAAACCTCTGATGGAGTTGTTGGCTGCAACTTCAACTACAGCTCTATTATGTTCATTTGGAAGTCGAAAGTAACCCTGCCAACTTCATCCTTCAATGCATGTACCATGGCAACCAATTTCCTTACTTTCGCTGAGGCTTCAGCATCCTCCGGGATTTGCAATTATGGCACTATTTTGTAGGCCTATTCTATCATTGTCTCTAGGCTCTGACTGTGTTGTTGTATCTCTTCCTTTGCCTTTAGTGCCCAATTTTTCTCCGCGAACATTTGTTTGTTGTTGACTTTAAACTCAATTATGACAGTGAGGGCCCGTTTCTCCCGAATCTTTAGTTCATCTAAAACCCCTTGATGCAGCTCATGGAGTGTCTGGAGTGGTAGCGTAGCCAAATTTAGCCCCATGTCCTTCATTATGCTGATCACAGTGCGATCCTCACCCGACTCCACGCGAACAGACCCCTCTGGCAATGGTATGACTCTGAGGTCTATAGTCTATTCCAGCTCCGCTACTATGCCACTTCCCTGTGTGAGGCTCACTTGCACCCTACTTGCTTGCCCAATGCCTGCTTGAATCCTATTAGCATGGATCTGCATCTCGCGTAGATCCTTTTGGATGTTCCTTAGTGTTTTCATATATTGTTGCTCAAACTGCTACAACACCTCAGTCATTGTATCTCAAACCTTGCCACCAATCTCATCGAGATTGCCTTCTGTCAGGACCATTGGATTGATATGCGCCTTTTTATTAGACTTATGCTTCTTTCATTGTCCACCCTTCTGCTCCTACCCACACCTCTTGAGGGTGAAAGGAGTGCTTTGCGCTCACCGCTGCCTCCTTCTGGTTCTGACAGCTCTTGCTCATCTGTGTGCTGCGATGCTGACTTTCCTCCTTTTTATGTCTCCTATCGTTATTTTTTTGCCTTCTCCTTGGCATCGTGCTCTTTTTCCACTCGTTATTTCTCCGTAGTTGCCTTAGCAGCAGCTTCCTTTTTCTTCTGCTCAGTGAGAGCACGCACGGCTTTCTGAGTTGCTTCCTTGCCCTTCTGCATAGCGGAACTTTCCGCACCTTTGCTAGTGCCTACATCAAGCCCCGTCGTTTTGCACCACTCTACTAGCCAATACCCCCCGATCACCTACATGTCCATCTCCAATACCAAGTAGGGAAAATTGTGCCATGTGAGCTTTGAGTCCTTTCGCGCTCTGATTGACACATTGTGGAAATCAGCCTTGAACTCTGCATAGGTTGTCAATTGCGCGAACAAGGTTGTTGACAACCTTGGCCTCTAATTGATAACCATATGAAGCTCCATATCCATGAGAATCCATAAAATTTTGGACTCCTTGATCCTTGCCAGATCCTTTGTAGACCACAACAAGGCAAACCGCGTTGCCTCAAGTAAATCTTCCTTGTGTGAGGGAAATTGGTTGTCCTCCACTAATCTCCAAGTGAATAAGACAATAGATAATAAGAGGCATGCATAATGGAACAACTTTCTCTCTTCCTCGACTTCTTGACAGTTCACGAGGAACCCCTTACATAGATATTTTCCCCCATTGTATTGGGCGCCCTTCTCACTCTGTGCTGCGAGTGATACTACTGACGCTAGAACTTTGTCCATGCGACACTTCCTCATAATTTTTCCTACAAGAATTTGGATGGAAAAATGCACTACCTAGTCCTGAATAGAGTGGATGGAATATCCACACGATTTGTCAACAAGACCATACTTTGCCTTCATCTTTTCCACCAATTCCCTTTTCCCAAATTTTCCCTCCAAACTCCTTGGCAGGGTCCTCCCCTTTGTAGGGTAGCTTTGTTATGTGATGGATTAACATGTCAATTATTGTGATGGGCTCCCTAAGCCATAGACGCCCATCGTGTACCAGTGCAAGGAGCTAGTGTACACACACCGTGTTGATTGTCGATTTGTGAAAATTTGGCATGAAGAGCATGTGTAGTAGCCCCACCTGTTCAACACCTCTGACCCACTTCATGGTCTCCAATCATGTCACACCCATCTCTTCATAGTATATATTTGTCATATATTTGATGGTCACAAAATGTGGGAACCTCTCATGGTCTACGAGGTTCCAATCCTCCATCTTTAGCACTAGAATTCGCGCTAATGGTGTGCCTTCAAATTCCACTTGTTTAGGCAACAGGGGGGTCGAAACTAAGAATTTTCTGGAGTCAGGGTCTTTGATAACTGTCTTCTTTCCCTTCCACAGAGGGATATACTCGGGGAGCCATGATAGGCTCAACCTTTTCGGCGTCCAATTCCTCTATGCCCTGGTATTCTTCCTCCTCAAAATCGACCACTTTCTCTAGCTGTTTGTATTTTTTCTCCTTTTGGCACACCTCCAAATTCTTCCTCGGTGACATTCACACTGGCATCAACTTCTTCTGTTTCTCCTTTGTGATAGATTTCTTTGGCCTCAGTGACCTTGGTGCAGTAGGCATAGGGGTTGAAGCTTCCATACTTGAACTCTCAGGGCCCGGTACGTCAAACACAACAACTTCTGAACTTACGGCTTCCACAGGATTTGTGGCAATCATTTGCTGGAGAACAAGTCTCTGGTTAATTTCAGGCAATGTTGAAAATACTAGATTGGCAATCAAGTCCTCCCAAACCTTATGATTCATAAGATTCAGATAGAAAAGTGCCCAACCAACTCTCAAAATGAAAAGTGTTCTTCATCGGACCAACACCCGTAATTTATAGGAATTTTTGAATTCAAAACTACCATTCCCCCCAAATTCTGATAATAAATGCATTCTTGGCATTAGATCTTCAAATATTTTCGCCATAAATAGCACCTAGCCACTCTTCTTAACTAATTTTTGGCCATAAAATCATGAATAGTAACCTCAATGGCTACTTTTGGACCTACCCGCGCAACACTATCCTCCATGGCATAGCTCATCTAACACAACTTCACCTGTCACACCCCTGCCATCCATCCCGCAACCTTTCTACCCCATTCTTCACCTAGTCGAGCAGCATAGTTTATAGTCCTGCAATCCCTTGCAACTGCATGGATTACTAAGACTATCCTACTTTCATATAGTCATCACACAAGGGCAGGATCCCCTATGTACAGCTTCAGCCTACTTCCATTCACTTTTCCAGGGAATGGTTCTCCATTCAGCTTCGCGAGTTGAACTGCGCCCCCATCCATGATCTCCTTAATAACATATGGCCCCAACCAATGCCATTGGAACTTTCCTGGAAACTTCATGAACTTGCTATCATATAACAACACCATATCATCTACCTTGAATGTGTGCAACTTAATATGTCGATCATGCCATGCCTTCTCACACTCTTTTGCACTTGCTAGTGAAATCCTATAAGGAAGTTTCCTTCTTCTAACTCCATGATCTGCACAAGCCATTCCTCCAAGGTCTCGCAGTCTACCATCTCAGTAAATGCTACAATCCATAAACTTGGCACAATATACTCCATCAGCATTACTGCTTCAATTCCATAAACCAACCTAAACGGATTTTGTCGTGTCAACTTCTTGCAAGTCATCCTATAAGCCCATAACACATCAAGTACGTACATGTCCTAGTCATTCCTCTACGCATTGCATATCTTTAACAATGCATGCTTCAAAATCTTATTAAAATCTTCCATTGTTCCATTCGCGTGTGGGTGATAGGGCATTCTCTTCTGATGATACACCTGAAATTCTTCCAACATCGCACTGATCGTTTCATTCAGGAAATGCGTACCCCTATCACTCATAAAAATCTTAGGACAACCAACCTTGTTAAGACGTACTCGAATAGAAACTTTGTAGTTGTGGTTGTTGTACAATCCTTCACTGGTTGCGCTTCTGCCATCTGGTTAAATACTTTTCCACAGTGATAATATAGCGCATGCCTATCTTCTTTCCTGGTGGTTGTATAGGACCTATAAATTCAATGGCCCATTTATCAAATACCTGCAACAAAACTTGAGGATGTAAAGGTAATTCATCCCTTCACGAAGGCTTCCTCATCCTTTGGCAAGCATTGCACACCTTGCAGTACACCTTAGAATCCTTATGTAATGTAGGCCACCATAAGCCAATGCAAAAAATATTTTGTGTGGTCACCTTCCATGGACAGTGGCCTCATGCCACTCCTCCATGAGATTCAGCTAGGATACTAGCGTGTTCAAACTCTGAAAGATACCTACACAATATCTCATCTGATCCCATCTTATATAAATGACCTGCAATTACTAAAAAATATGGATGTGAACTACCAACTCCTTTTTTTGATTGGAATAACCTTCTGGAGTTGTTCCCATCATTAAGAACTAAATAATAACAACAAAATGATCACCTGTGACACGTACCACAAAGAGTTGCGTGTCTGGAAGTCCTTCCTCCATACTAATTGGTTCCTCGCCTATTTCAATCCTGGATAGATGGTTTGACCCTAAATTCAGCCTTCCATGCTTCACAATCACCTCAAACTCATACTCCTAGAACAACAGTAACCATCGGCAGATCTTCCCCCCCAACACAGGCTTATTGACCAGGTACTTTAGCGCGGAGTGATCTGTATACATTTTAAATTGTCTGCCTAACAAACAATGTCTAAATTTATATAGTGTATATACCATCGCCAACCCTTCGCTCTCTGTAGTAGAGTAATTCTTCTCAGATTTGGATAAATTCCTACTCGTGAAAGCTATCGGATGGTCAATTTCTCCTTCACCTGCCTGTGTTAATATAGCTCCTAGCACAATACAAGATGCATCAACATGCACTTGAAACTCCCTTTTCTAGTCGGGAAATACCAAAATAGGTGCGGTCACCATTTTCTCCTCTAAGACATCCAAGTTGCGCTAACAGTCTTCATCCCAACAAGACATTTCACCCTTCTTTGATAATTTCTCCATCAACGCGGTTATATGGGCATACACCTTGATAAAATTTCTGTAGTAGCCAGTGTGTCCCAATTTCGCAAGCAGTTGTTTCACATTCCTATGGGCTTCCAAATTCACAATTATAGTGATCTTCATAGGGTCCACCATAAATCCCTGCTTACATACAATGTGGCCAAGCAAAATCCTGAAAGGAACACATAATATACATTTTTTCAAGTTCAGTACGATCTGATACCTTCGACATGTATCCACCATGAGGCACAAACTTGCAACATGGTGCTTCATCAACCCAAATACAGTCCAATCATCAAAATATACTTCCAGAAATTTATGAATGAACTCTTTGAACGCCGCGATCACCACCCGGGAAAAATATTGTAGGCACGTTCTTCAAACCAAATGGAATAACAGTATATTGGAAGAAACCCCACCTAGTCACGAAGGTTGTTTTATAGTGATCCTTTGGTTCGATCCTTATTTGATGATAACCCGAAAACCCATCAGTAAATGAATATGCCTCATGTCCGCCAATGTTCTCTAATACTTCATCAGTACACGGTGTCGAAAATGGATCATGCACACAAGCATCATTAAACATTCGCAGATCTACGCATATGCAGATCTTTCCCTCCTGTTTCTTTTCTTGGACTGCCATAGGGCTTACCCAATATGATTCTTCCACATGCTCAATAATACTAGCTTCCATCATTTTATTCAGTTCTAGGAGAACTTTTTCCTTATACTTTGGATTCAGTCGATAAGGTTGCTGCTTGATAGGCTTCACATCCAGGTTCAATGCAATCTTCATAACGCCTAAATCTTTGACAATCCCTTTCAAATCTCATAACTTCGTGGGGAATAAGTCCTGGTACTCGTGCAGGAGCTCAGCTACCTCATCAATTGTATCTTCATCCCAATAATCTATTACCTTCACGAACTTAGGTTCTTCTTCAGATCCAATGTTTACTGATCGAGTCTTCAAAGGCTCTAATATATATGGGTTTGCCACCTTCTGTCCTTCAACTTCGTGTTATCCTTTGGTCTCTGGAATGGTAATATTCTACGAATCATCCTCTTCTTCAATAGTCACATTATAGAATTTGAGTGCATGGCGCAGCTGGGTACTCTAATCTGGTTCAGTCCATTCTACCAGCTCCTTCGACATTCTGAATATGGCTGCTTTTTATTTCTTGCAGCGCTTCATCAACACTATCAAATCCATCATCAAAGTTGAAGGTTAATAGAAAACTCTCCCTTAAAATGTCCCATTTAGCAGTATCATGGAAAACCTCTGTCTCCAAATACCAGTTCATTGGGATTGTATCTAGCGTATGACAGAATATATGCACCCATTTTGATTGTGGTTTTGTTCCCCAAGCCTTAGTCCATCATGCTAAGTGATCGCAGGGATCATCCTTCCCACTATATTTTTTTGGTCATTCTAGTATTAGCATAGCTAAACCTTAACTTCATCATTCTTCTGTATTCTCTCCATCCTGTAAATCTTTCTTTGTGTGTACCCCACCAATGAGTAGGCATAGCATGAAGCACCAACTCCAGCGCCTGGAATCGACGCTCTTCCAGTACTTCTCTTTTAAATTCATCCAAAAACAATTCGACATCATTCAAACCATCATAATGCGGAATATTTCTTATCTCAGTTGAAACACAATTGAGTGACTTGGTCATCATATTACAGTGGAGAGTAGATACTTCATGTAACCAATTATGCCAGTGTTCAAGCTCTTCATCTAAATCTGAGGCGTAGGAGTTATCCCTATCCCACGCAATTCACCCATCAGTTGTAGGATTGATCCAATCATCATCTCGCATTATTATCTTGTGTATCTAGTCTAGATCATTTTCACTTTCTACATAGTCGCACACAGTTTTAGTATAACACGCTCCTTCTGCAGGGTCTAATGGCACTACAACCCTAAGCGACTTCTTCTCAAATGACATCTTTTGCTTCTTCAAGTTGATTACCCCATTCATATCAATAGCCCAATCAATTCCTAGTAGCGCAGGGTATGGGTTACTATCATCCACTATCTCAATGACCTCAAAGTCAACCAGTGCACTCGCACCGTCAATGTCAACCGTTACACCATATAAGCACCCCATTCGAATGATCTTTTGTTGATTTTCCATGCACAATTGAATAGGAGACCACTGCAACTTAGGTCTCCCCATCCTTTTCCATGTCTTCTTTGGTAAGACATTCACATCAAACCCCAGATCCAAGATTACCTGGTACATTTCATATTCACCTATCTACGTAGTTATCCTCATCTTAGACCCCGTTCACTCCTTGTGCTTACCAATCTTCCTTACTGTACGTTGTTCAGTAGGATTCTTTTCCTTATTGACACACTTTTCTATTAAGTCTTGCAATCCTTCAACTGCTTTTTTATCACGTAGAAGCTTCATACAAGTCTTCAGAAAGGTAGCTAGTATTGAAAAATCTACTTCTTGAGTCACATTAGTGTCTAGCATTTTCTCCTGATTTCCTGAGGTGCAAGCCTCAGTGAAGTTCTTCTTTGCTTCCAAGAAAATTTCTTTAACACAATTCAGATCAAATTTGACTTCCTTCTCATCAACCTTGTGTACCCATCCATATTCCTCAGGTTGCTTACCTTTTTCTGTACCAGTTGTCATCCTGGTTCTCAATAGAATATTTATGTTCTTATCCTCTTCACGAGGCTCAGCCCTCATCATTTGAATGTTCTGCGTAGGTTGTTGGGGTTGTGCCTTCTTCTCTTGCATCTTTGCCATAAGGACCAGATATTCCTCTATGACATGGTCAAATTTTCGATAATTCTAACATGAGGGATGTGTGGGATTTGTACATTCTCATGCAAAGTGCTCTGCTTCGCTACAGTTATAGCAAATTACCTTCCCATGTCCTCATCCTGGTCCAACACCTCTTCCTCATCCTTGGCCTTCGAATCCTCCACGCAATACTCTTGCACCTTGATCCTGGGGCCGGTTCTATGTCTGCATTCTATAGGTGGGGGTTCTATCCATCATCATCTCATAACTCCTACAATGGCATTCATCGTGCCCTATAGACTTACAAAAATTGCAAAATAACTACTGAGGGGTCTATACAAATTTCTGCAATAGATGGCAATTATTAGTAGCATGTTGTCTTGTAACCTAACAAATAGCACACCACAACGCAGCTCTCGTGCTCTTCCCAAAATTATTCTCTGGTTTCAGGGGAGAAGGTCCTCCCCCTATAATATAATTCTTAAAGACCGGACAATGATCCTTATCATGTCCATGACTCTTACATTTCAGACACCAGATCTCAGTGCACACCTCTAGTTGAGCTTCCCTTCCTCTCTTCAAGCTCTGCAACTCCAAGTGCAAACTTTCTAGTTGTGAATGGATATGTTGTACCCCAAGGTTCGTATCCTAAATAAACGATGCATCTAGCCTCATCGCGATCTCGAAGCCTTCCGCTTGCATTGCTATTTTCTGTTGTGACAGAGGTATTCTTAAATGTGGTAGGAGCGATGCTATAAACCAATCACGATGCTAAGTATATCAGATTTCCATATTAGCCTTCTTGATCTGGCATTTCAACCTTTGATCAAAGTCCCAAGGTGTCTCATCGACCTTCTATCGGATTTCCTTAAATTCAATTACTGACTGTGCCTCCGACTTAGGCTTGTTGAACTCCTTGTTCAAAGCTAGTTTGGTATCTGCCAATGACGCGCTGGGGTTATCAGTGCAATACTTTATATACTATGTTAATGTGCGTTCCTATAAGGTTGTAACCAACTGAACTTTATTAATATTATCGTTGCAATCTACTGTGCTGTCCAAACAACATCTACAACAAACCAAATTTTTTCTAGGTCTTCAGTCCTTGTTCCTTTAAAAATCGACATCTCCATCATTTTCTCCATGTTGAATGGTGGAAGTGGAGGTGGATGTGTAGGTGAAGGTCTATGGGGTGGAGGTGGAGGTGGAGGTGGATTGGATGGATGATATATCCTTGGAATACCCTGCTTAATTAACTGAATTGCACTTCATGGCATAATCAGCATTGTCCCCTCGTCGTTTCTTGAAGGGGGTTCAATGAGCGGACTATATTCTAGGTTGGATCCTTTGTTTCTTCTAAAGAATATCCCGCTTCACATAGCCCCAAACATCAAGATAATTGCATAAACCTCCTTTCACATAACAACATTTTAATCCAAGTCTTCAATGATTTCAAATAATTACCTAGCAGTCCTTTAAAGATCCTTCGTCATAGCTGATATTTCTATCGATAGTGAAATAAGTCACAAAACTCCCCAATGTGCAATCAACCCAATGATCCACAGCTCGTGTGATATTGTGTTCTAATGCTTCCAGACGACGCACTAGTTCAAGAGTCCACACTATGGGGCCTTTGAGCCTCCACATCCCTTAACTATCATCTAATTTCGAAAACCACTCATATAGTTCTTCAGGGAAGAAACAAAAGAACGCGTCAGTCTCTTCTGTATACAAAAATATCTGCAACCACTTCTCCTTGGTTAATTTAGGGATCATGTTCTCCTAAACCACGAATGCTTGCAACTTTTGATCAATCCACTTTTCAAGCTCTTTCTTCATAGCGAACCATTTATCCGAAATCTCTTAGATATATCCCGGTCCTAGCAATGGAACCATTTGTTGGCTTAAGGGGGCCTGGCACAGGTTCAAAATTATTTGAGCCAACCAATAAAACCTTAACTGTTGGTCCTTTCGACAACAACCTGCATAGCATAGGTTGTAGTCTCACCCGAAGTAGTATTGGGGGATGCTAGAACCAGGCTTCTGCATCCAAGGACGTGATAAGTGGTTCTTAGGCTCTGACAATTAAGATCTACCTTCACACAAATCGGTAATATTCTAGGGCATGTTACTGTAACTAGGGTAAAATGGCTTCTAGACCTCTGAAAATGTCTACGATTAGTCTTTGGGGACCTTAAAGAAACAATGTATCCACTTTCGCGCATCAATAAATAACCCTAGATCTGAGTTTGCACGGATCTATCCAATTCATTAGAAAACATAACATAAAGAACTCTTACCTTCACGAAACTAGATAACTACTTAAATCATGCATAAATAAGACAGATTCAGTTGGTTCACACAACATTCATTCATTATTTCATGAAAACACATCATCGAGCGACAGAATATAACATAAACAAGATCAATAGAAATGCACAGTAATTCTTCAAAATCAGTCTTTATTAATGTTCCACATTATAGACACTTCTACCCTGCGCACTCAACTACAAGGGTCCACGCACTCAGCTACAAGGGTTCACGCATTCAGCTGTGGACTTACCAAGACCTCCTTCCCCTTCTCACCTAAGTACAGCAAGAAAATCCTTCCTACCTTAGCTCTCACCCACAACAGTCTCTATCTTGATTCCTAGTTCTCCACTACTACTTCTAGACCTGCTATGACTCAAAATATATAGCCTTATCAATATAATACCATGGTCTGCGGACGATGGGTGAGTCTCAAAACCGACTTATCTATATATCCAAACAAAGGGCTAAGACCCCTCTGACTCCTATCTATTGCGCACTCCGCATCCACAGTTTGCATATACTTTACATCTTTTACAAAAATTTAACTCCGCATCCACAGTTTGCATATACTTTACATCTTTTACAAAAATTTATACAAAACTTGCGTTAACTAACCCCATAACTGACCCTAGGGACCCTATCCCAATGATCTTGGACACATTTTATGGTTCTATGCTTTGCATCCTTGTGAACACAATCCTTGTTTCTTCATATGTATCCATCAAGGATAATTTTAGGGGCGAATGTTCGCCCTTTGGCGAAATTAAGGGGTTTTAAATTTTTAGTGGGCGAATATTTTGTATCATAGTACATTTTTACAAATCACCTCAAATAGCCCACCTTATTTTAAGGGAGATGGTAAAAAAGGTAAATTTAGCCCTTGAAATTAGGACTTACAACCTTCCATTCGCCCATTTTCAAGAATAGGTTTTATTTAAGTGAATCCTTTCGCCCATTTTCAAGAATAGGTTTTATTTAAGTGAATCCTATGGGCCAAATACCATATTTATAAGAGAGGTATGGTAAATTAATAAAAATATAAATAAATGAGAGGTATGGTAAACAAATAAAACATTTTTTATATTTACTCCATAAGTCACCTTATATACATGTAACGATGTAAACAAATAAAAATATAAGTAAAGTGGAGGTATGGTAAATAAATAAAACGTCTTTTTATACTTACTCAAACGGTATGGTAAATAAATAAAAATATAAATAAACAAGACGTATCGTAAATAAATAAAACCTATTTTTATATTTAGTCCATAACCCTCGTTCTATTTATGAAGGCTCAAGAAAGAGGTTTTATTTAAGTGAATCCTATGGGCCAAATACCATATTTGTAAAAGATGTATGGTAAATTAGTAAAAATATAAATAAACGAGAGGTATGGTAAACAAATAAAACATTTTTTTATATTTACTCCATAAGTCACCTTATATTTAAGGACACTCAAAAAATGGGTTATATTTAGGTGAAACCTATGGCCAAAATACTATGGGACAAATACCATGGACTAGATTGTTATTAATACCATGCAAAAAACCATTATTAACCCTAATATTAGAATTAATAAAAATAAAAATGGCACATGGTATTGACCCATGGTATTCACCAAAATGGCACATGGTATTCACGAAAATGGCACATGGTATTCACCCATGGTATTATGCTAAGATTCACTAGGACTTTACAAAGTTATATTATTTAGTGAAAGACTCGCCAAGATCTTACAAGATATTATAATTGAGTAAAATATTCGCCATGCCTGGTGAGAGATTCGCCAAAAAATTATATATACATATTATATTATTGATAAAATCGCCTTCCATTTTTCCTATATACCGTAGAGATTCGCCCACTTATTATATTTATAAATTTAGGGGGGGTTCTTAAAATTTTCCCTGGTATCCATTTTTCCTTCTACACTTGGAAACATCAAATCCATAATTTACACTAGAACACAATCCATCACAATTATATTACATTATATTTCCTACTACTAACTTAGCTTCTGAAAAAACCACACAATGCATTTTCAAAAGATCACCATAAGGCCACTTAACCTATCTAAACTAGTCTAATAGTACTTCTCCATGAAATTCATAGAAACACACAGAAAATAAAAATATCTGATATGATATCAAATACTGGGAACAAAGAAAAAATCATTAAAGCTTACAACGATTGAAACTTGGTAATGGGCGAATTTTTTTATAAGAATCCTCAAGGTCTTGAACTATTGGAGTAATAATAATACATTATACACCCACTAAAAACATATGCCATCATTCCATATTATAGTACAATCACTAAAGAGATCCAATCACTCCACACTGATTTCCAATCCCTAAGGCTTAACCATCCATTCTTTCACAATTCCTTGATTATAGAAATAAGCCTTTACTGATAAATATGTCACCCACCTATTTTAAGTGCCTCTACAGATTGTAGTTAAACCTAAGTGAGGATATTTATAAAGTAGCAGTGGTTTTGTTCATCCCATATATTTGCAATTTTTTAGGGTCTTCCATGTTCATTAATAAAATGTATTTCATTTTATATTTATACCCAATTTGTTTCTTTCTTTTTGTATTGGATTTTAAATACCTCTTGTAGTGTTTACACAATCTAAAAGGTTTTGTTCATAGAATTATCACTTCAGAACTAGTCTTTAATTTTCTAGGCTTCTTGAGATAGGACGACAAAAGAATTAGGTCATAAACTAGAGGGAGATATAGCCCTGAGGGTTAGGTAGGTCGAGTCCCCATTGTTAAAGAGATTTTTCTATCAATATGTCATGGGTTCAATTCTCTCAACACTCACGGGTCAAGCTCCATGGTTAATCCAGGTCACCCAGATAGCCCATTAATTTCTCATTCTTAATAATTAAAATAAATTATTATAATCATTTCAATTAATTTGAATAATAATATACATTATTTGATATTACAAATATTATAATAATAATAGTTGAAGTAATAATAATCGATCATTTCAATTAATATTTCTATATTAATAATAATAATAATTAAAAATAATTATAATCATTTTAATTAATTTCAATAAATATATATAATTAATAAGTACTTATTACTAATTATTATATTGATAATAATAATTAAAGTTATAATAATCAATTAAAAATAATAATAATAATAATAATAATTAAAATTAATTAATCAATTTAATCATGAGGGAGCCGACTTCTCATTGAGAGCCTACCTTCCATTCCCTTCTTTTCCCTCCTCATTTCTATTTAAACCCTAATAGTCTGCTCTTCTTCTATCAAAGCATCAAAGCATTCATGTTGTCCTGATGATGGATCCGGGTTGGGATTACGTTGGCAGAAAATCGTTATTACTGTGGATTCTCCGGTGACTAAGTCGAAAAAGAATAATATTGTTGTCTCAGTTACCGTCACAAGAAGAACAATGGTGTAACAGGAACCCTGCCAATACCCTGATTCAAACATATCTTTGTGGAATATGAAGCCATACATAACCAAAACATCATCATAGAAATAGGAGAATCAACATCATCCAAATTATCTTTAGATACATCATTCAAGTCGCAACTAGCATAAGTCACACAGATCACGTGAATATCTTTTGACAATGAATAAATATCTCTGCAAACAATTGAATAACACTTCACTGTTTATGGATCTCTGCATACCAAGACATCTTTGGCAACATAGAACCAGATAAGAGGAGATCCTAAAAGACCTCTCTATCTCTACAGAACCCCTATGTTATGTTGGATTTAGAGACGTCTGATTACAATAATTAAGTTGGACATACGTGCATTGTGATTATGATGTCAAATACTGTCAGCAAGATTACATTTATATAATGATTAAAATATGCCAAATAATGTGATTAATCAAGTCATGGCATTATACGTATTTAAATAAGGATTTGGATACAAATACATATAGAATAATGTTAATCAATTATAATTGTTAATGGACCGATTATAATTGATTAAAATAATAGCAGTAATAAATTTGAGCTGAATAAGGAAATCAGAATCTATTCTGATTGATTGATTGATTGATTGATTTCAAAATCTGAAATTTTAGATTTCTTGACAGACTTGTTTTAGCTAAATTTCAGCTGCCCTAGGATTGGGGTTTTGCACTGCTATAAAAGGGCTGAGTCTCCAAGGCTTGCAATCATCTCAGAAAGATAGTCTGCTCCATTGAAGACTGGATACTCTGTCATTTAGGATAGCCAGAGAAAAGGATTGCAAGTTCTTGGAAGGATTCAAGAGCCAATAACTCAAGTCAAGACCAGGAGCCTTTGAAGATGGAAAGTAAGTTCCGCTGTGCATTAACTTTAATTTCTTACAAAGGAGTAGATCTTGGTTGGGGTTTAAAGTAATTAGGAAAACCCTCAAAGTAAATCTTTCAATTGGTATCAGAGCACCCTTATGTAAGAATCCGTGCTTGTTTTTTGAAGATTAACTGATTTTTTTTTTTGAAGATTAACTGTTTTTTAAATTTCGTTTTGAGTTTGAGCTGCCAAAGATCAGGGCCAACTGTAACTTCATGTTATTAGGCACTTACGGACGTACTGTTTCAATTACTGGCGGACGGACTTGCTTAATCGTATTTTTTTATTTCAATGAGACAGAATCAGGTTTAAATTTCTCTATTTTTTAGTTAATGAACATAAAGTACTGTAATAAGTAATTATATGGCGCTTTGTCCAACTACCAATAATCGGTCTCAGGGTTGGACTTTGATGGACATTTTTCCCGTCACAATGTATTTTACCTGTATCTTACGGTTGAAGTTTTTAATTGTGGTGATGCCTCTTGTAATGTCCAACACGTATTTTTGACGGGCTAATATTTTCGGAAAACCCTATTAATACATGGAAAGCACAAATTAATAAGCTCGTAGACCTACATCTCTATTGGATTTGGTGCTCATCCATTCAGTGTACGTTATAAAGACATGTTGAAGGACCCCACCAACTCGTGGTCATTCACTCGAGTGGGTGATATGCCAGTTTAACAGTTATGGAGACAAATCAACGATTTGACATGCATAAATTAATAAGCTCACAAACCCATATCTATATTGGTGCCCATCGAGTCTCTTTCCTACACGGAAAATAATGTTGACGTCGCAATCTCCTTTCCTGGTTTTTTTTTTTTCCTCCATGTTATTTGTTCTATGAAGTAAAAAAAAGAATATTGCAGATTCGATTTTTTTTTGTCTGCTCTATTTGTTTTTTTGGAGTTTCGATTGTGGATGTGGGTAACAATAACTATATTCCAATAATAGTGAAAACCAACTTTCCTCCCTATGGCTGAGATTTCATCAATCACATGCCCATAGTCCGCTTTTCTAATGGAAAATTGTCAACATATTGTTATCTATTTTTCAATCCACTGGAATAGTCTGATAGTTTGACTACGCATTTTTCAATTACTGAAAACAAAACGTTGTATATTTAAGCTAATTATTAGGATTTAGATATTATTTAAAATTGGTATTAACACCAATTAAATGGTATAATACTGAATTCTAAATTGATCGCAATAATGCTAATTATGGCATAAAAAAATTTGTATTAACGTTAATTACTGATATAATACCAAATTCGGATTTTATCACAATAATGTTAATTATGGCATAAAATTTGTATTAACGTTAATTATTGATATAATACTAAATTCGGATTTTATCACAATGATGCTAATCATGGCAACCATAAAATTTAGTATTCTCTAAATAAATTATTTAGTATTCTCTAAATAAATTATTGAAGCATTTCTAAAAGGTAATCATTGTAGAAACTGCTAAAGTTTTACTAAAACCTAATAATTATTTTGATGAATATAGTTGACATATTAAATTTAAAAGAGTTATGAGATACTGTATTATATATAGGACAAGTGGATTCTATAGGTACGTCCTAGATTAGGTTTTAGACATAATTTTGGAATCTAACTAAAGACGGTGTTTGGTATACATGTGTTGTTTTCGCATGAGTCAAGCATTGATGTTCGCAAACGAACCGCTCTCTGTAAGACGATTGCAAGGATGACTCATGACAAGTTGAAGTAACATGCTGGCAATGGACGTGGGTGTTAGCTTTCCCAAAGGAGGGTTGGCACCTGCTAAGTTGTTTGGTGCATAAGGGTTGCCTGAAGGTAATGATTGCACCCAAAGGTGTTTCATTACTGAATGGTGTTTTGGCTAAAGTTTTAATTGAGCAAATAGTTTTACACATGCCTTTAGATAGATTTTAGAATTATGATTAAATCGTGACGCATTGTATCTAAATTATTTCCTTGTTCTTGAATTTTTCAGATCCAAACATAATGTTAAGTCTAAGTCAGATTAAGCCCCTCATGGGGAACAATTTCAAACAGTGGGAGGAAAAGCTGAAATTAGTCTTAGGGATCATGCAATTGGACACAGCACTGAGATTTGATCGCCCCAAGCCTAATAAAGAGAGTGAGGTAACTCCTCAAGAGAAGGCTGATATTGCTAGATGGGAGCATTCAGATCGCATGTGCATAATGGTGATGAAGCAAACGATCCATGAGACTTTTCGAGGCATCATACCTGATACAGAGACAGGCGCTATTGAATACCTTAGGGCCCTTGAAGAAAAATTCACAAAGAGTAAAAAGACTGATGTTAGTACACTCTTTGTGAAGTTGGCAACAATAAAATACAAGGGAAAAGAAGGGGTTAGAGAGCATGTTATTGAGATGACAAGACTTCAACGTGCCTTGAAAGGGCATAATTATGACATCTCTGATGAGGTTCTCATTGAGTTCATTTTTCTGTCTCTCCCGTCTAACTTTAGTCAATTCAAGATGACTTATAATTGTCAAAAAGAGACGTGGACATTACCTGAGTTTGAGGCTCGGTTGGTGCAGGAGGAAGAGAGACAGAAAATGACTAAGGGAGAAAGTGCTCATGTAGTAACATCTAATCCTAAGGGTAAAGGAAAGAAGCGCAAGTTTACTGCCAAGGAAAAGGGACCTACCAAGGTAGCTGCAAACAATGCCGCGCAGAAAAGCAAGAAGGAAGATACTTCTGCGAAAGCAGGAGAAAGGAACTGTTTTTTCTGCAAAGCGCCGCGACATACAAAGAAATTCTGCACCAACTATCATGCATGGTTGGCAAAGAAAGGTATGTCTCTTGCTTTGGTTTGTTCTGAAGTTAATTTAAGTTCTGTATCTAGATATACTTGGTGGATAGATTCAGGAGCAACGACTAACATCAGTGTGTCGATGCAGGGTTGCCTAAGCCATCGCAAGCCAAGTGAGGCAGAGCGCTACGTTTACGTAGGAAATGGCAATAAAGTAGAAGTGGAAAGCATAGGAAAATTTAGATTATTATGTAAGACAGGATTTTATTTAAGTTTTGATGCTTTAGTGGTTCCATCTTTCAGAAGGAACCTAATTTCTATATCTTATTTGGACAAAAATGGTTATGTATGTTCATTTGGTAATGGAAATTTCAGTTTGTGTCAAGATTCTAAGCTTCTTGCTTCTGGTATCCTGTCTTCTTATGATAATCTTTATTTTCTAGATATAGACACTTCACATTCAGAGGCACTGCATATAGATAATAGAAAACGTAAATTAACTTGTGAGAAATCTGCAACATTATGGCACAAGCGATTAGGACATATCTCTATGAAAAGGATAGAACGTCTTGTGTCTAATGATATTCTCCAACCTTTAGATTTTACGAACTTAAGTGATTGTGTAAATTGTATAAAGGGAAAACAAACTAATAAACGTAAGTATGATGCAAAAAGGTGTAATGATGTCTTAGAATTAATTCATACGGATATCTGTGGTCCTTTTCCAAAGGCTACAAGAAATGGTGACCGTTACTTTATCACATTCATAGATGATTATTCAAGATATGGTCATATTTACTTAATAAAAGAAAAGGCGAAAGCATTAGACGTGTTCATAAAGTTCAAAACGGAAGTTGAGTTACAACTTAACAAACGTATAAAGTCCATTCGTTCTGATCGTGGTGGTGAATACTACGGTCGTTATGATGGATCAGGAGAACAGCGTCAAGGTCCCTTTGCAAAATACTTAGAGGAATGCGGAATTGTGCCTCAGTATACGTTGCCAGGTTCGCCTGCAATGAATGGTGTTGCTGAGCGACGAAATCGCACCCTTAAAGACATGGTGAGAAGTATGATTGCTCGTACAACTCTACCTGAGAATTTGTGGGGAGAAGCCTTAAAGACTGCAGCATACATACTTAATAGAGTGCCTACTAATGCAGCTAACAAGACCCCTTACGAGTTATGGGTTGGGCGCAAGCCTAGCTTGAATCATTTGAGAGTTTGGGGATGTCCATGTGAAGCTAGGCCTTATAAGCCAAGCAAAAAGAAACTGGACGAAAGAACCGTTAGTTGTTACTTTATAGGCTATTCTGAACGATCTAGGGGGTTCAAATTCTATAATCCAACAGAACATACAGTTTTCGAGTCAGGAAGTGCAAAATTTTTTGAGGATAATGAGTTTGTGGGGGGAGATATGACAAAAGATAGTATTTTTGAAGAAGAAGAGACGAATGCGAATGAGACTATGGACCAAAGTCCTAGTTTTGTTCAAATTCCGATTGCGTTTAGAAATACATCTTTTGACAATGTGCAAACTTCATCATCCCAAACAACTCAGTTAGAAACTCAACATGGAATAGGGAACACAAATGGACCTGAACCCAACCCAAACCCTCACATTGACATGACAAATGTTGATGGCCTAGGGCCTGTGGGAGAGTCAGAAGTTGGTAATGATGTTCTTCCTCCTGTTGAAGATCAAGTTGTAAATGAACCTCAAGAAAATCTAGAGCCTGTGCCAATTAGGAGATCTACTAGAGAGAAAAGATCTACACAATCAAAGGATTATGCATATCTTCAAGAACATGAGTTTGACATTGGCATGTTTGAAAATGATCCTGTTAATATCAAACAAGCTGTGGAAAGCTCTAACTCTCAAATGTGGATTAATGCCATGAATGAAGAGATGAAATCTATGTATGACAATGACGTTTGGGATATCGTTCCGTTGCCTAAAGACAAGAAACCCGTTGGTTGCAAATGGATATTTAAGACTAAGCGGGATTCTAAAGGCAATGTTGAAAAATACAAGGCACGTCTTGTTGCGAAAGGTTTCACACAAAAAGAAGGCATTGATTATAAAGAGACTTTCTCTCCAGTTTCATCGAAAGACTCTTTAAGGATTATATTGGCGCTTGCAGCACATTATGATTTAGAACTTCATCAGATGGATGTAAAGACGGCGTTTCTCAATGGTGACATTGATGAAACAATCTATATGAAGCAGCCAGAAAACTTTGTATCAGGTGATGCAGGGTCTATGGTTTGCAGACTTAAGAAATCTATCTATGGGCTAAAACAAGCATCTCGACAATGGTATTATAAGTTTCACCAAGTTATTAGCTCATTTGGTTTTGAGTCTAACATAGTAGATGAATGTATATACCTTAAGTTCTGTGGGAGTAAATTTATTTTCTTGGTTTTATATGTAGATGACATATTGCTTGCCAGTAACGATAAGGACATGTTGCATCAAACTAAGAATTTTTTATTTAAGAACTTTGAAATGAAAGATCTTGGTGATGCATCATTTGTTCTAGGGATTGAAATACTTAGAGATAGATCTCAAGGTATTCTAAGGTTATCCCAGAGGAACTATATCGATAAGATTCTAACAAGATTTGGCATGCAAAACAGCAAACCAGGAGATACCCCTATATCAAAAGGAGATAAGTTTAGTCTGAAACAATGTCCCCAAACTGACTTAGATAAAAACTTCATGAAAGATATTCCCTATGCCTCAGCCGTGGGTAGCATCATGTATGCACAAGTATGCACGCATCCGGATATTGTGTTCATTACCGGAATGCTAGGGAGATATTTGAGTAACCCAGGTATGGAACACTGGAAGGCAGCCAAGCGAGTGTTGAGATACCTAAAGAGAACAAGGGACTATATGCTCACGTATCGGAGATCGGAACAGCTCGAGGTCATTGGATACACCGATTCTGATTTTGGAGGATGTGTCGACAGCATGAAGTCAACATTAGGATACATCTTTATGATGGCAGGTGGTGTTGTGTCATGGAAGAGCGCTAAACAGTCATTGGTAGCCTCCTCCACTATGGCAGCTGAATTTGTTGCATGTTTTGAAGCATCTAATCATGGCGTATGGCTGAAGAACTTCGTCACAAGTCTGAAAATTGTGGATTCTATTCAGAAACCACTCAAATTATTATGTGACAACAATTCAGCAGTGTTATACGCAACCAACAACCGAAGTTCGTCAAAGTCGAAGTACATTGACATTAAGTTTTTGGTTGTAAAAGAGAGAGTGCAGAATAATGAATTATGTATAAAACACATAGGTACAGACTCCATGATTGCGGATCCTCTTACTAAAGGATTACCACCCAAGAAGTTTCACCAACATGTTGCTTGTATGGGTGTAATATCTGTTTAGGATAATTAGAAAAATGTGGGAGTCTGAAGTTCTGATGTTCTATGTAATGCAATTGTAAACAATTTTGATGATATATACAAGTTGCATTCAGTTTCAGTTTCATTATTTCTTTCTTTAAAGTTTAAATTTTTGGCCTCATAAAGTAAAGTAAAGGTGACTCAATTAGAAATAGGCACGTCTAATCACACTTGCGTGAAATTTCTAAACTATATGTCCAAATCAGATTCATGTCATTCAGTTATGTTGGCAGCGTGATTTATGTCAGTTTAGTTGCGAATAAATGTGACAAATGCCGCTTAAGTCCTTTGTTAGCATAATTGATGGACGGAATTGTTTAAGAAATACGATAAGTAAAGACAGAAAAGTTGCATGCAATAAAGTTAAGGATATATAATCAAAAGGTTGCACTTGTCCATGTGGGAGATTGTTGGATTTAGAGACGTCTGATTACAATAATTAAGTTGGACATACGTGCATTGTGATTATGATGTCAAATACTGTCAGCAAGATTACATTTATATAATGATTAAAATATGCCAAATAATGTGATTAATCAAGTCATGGCATTATACGTATTTAAATAAGGATTTGGATACAAATACATATAGAATAATGTTAATCAATTATAATTGTTAATGGACCGATTATAATTGATTAAAAATAATAGCAGTAATAAATTTGAGCTGAATAAGGAAATCAGAATCTATTCTGATTGATTGATTGATTGATTGATTTCAAAATCTGAAATTTCAGATTTCTTGACAGACTTGTTTTAGCTAAATTTCAGCTGCCCTAGGATTGGGGTTTTGCACTGCTATAAAAGGGCTGAGTCTCCAAGGCTTGCAATCATCTCAGAAAGATAGTCTGCTCCATTGAAGACTGGATACTCTGTCATTTAGGATAGCCAGAGAAAAGGATTGCAAGTTCTTGGAAGGATTCAAGAGCCAATAACTCAAGTCAAGACCAGGAGCCTTTGAAGATGGAAAGTAAGTTCCGCTGTGCATTAACTTTAATTTCTTACAAAGGAGTAGATCTTGGTTGGGGTTTAAAGTAATTAGGAAAACCCTCAAAGTAAATCTTTCATGTTAGTCATAATACATCCAAGGACTGATTTCTTCATTCATTGATCACCGCATACATAAGTCAAGCTCTTTATCTACTCTCAACATAGAATCAACAAATCAAATGTCAAAAGACATAGTGATTTTTTTTCTTACTGTTAAAACAATTTCACCATAATAAACGATTCATCAAGCTAGACACCATTAGCTTCATTAATCAAATTATCACTATGAGGCATAATTCAGTGAATAAATGCCTTGCAACTTTTGAAATAAGCAACAATTTCACTAAGGTAGATGTAGATCTTTGGCATACAAAATTTAGGTCTCTTCTTCGAGCAGAAAAATCACATCGTAGTCCTCTCTGTGCATTCATTGATGGGTCCAAGCCTTCCAACAAAACAATTTTCAAATGCTACAGTTAGGAAAACATTTTTTGTGATAACACTTCAGACAGGCATATAAAATAATTATGTGTTGATTGTGCGCACTGAATTATGATAGATCCGATACAGAATCAACGAAGCT